>OX382324.1:8688845-9888845 GCA_947507615.1 Hemithea aestivaria | reverse complement strand
GCCTGTCTAAAACAGATAGTTGATCTATATTTTACTGACATTCGCTTCGCTCCGTTAATGTTAAGTTCATGTTATCAAAATCCCAAATATTTTAATCTAGTAAAAATATGTCATGCAATCGAAATACCACGACAAAACGCCTTAGATTCTTTTGAATTAATCGATAAAATCAATGAATTCTAAAATAACGCGTTACTCCTCTTTCGTTTCAGACATTTGAGCACTATTATTGACGTCCTGTGTTTGTAAATCAATGCTCCACCACATTTAGTTTTCGTGTTGAAAGGCTTATTTACAAACACTATCGGTTCTCGGTATGGAATAAAATGCCAACGTTCACATTGACTCATATGTAATGTTTCCATGAGAATACGCCGCACGTCCGCCATACTTCTGGTTTTGACCATTTCTAACATCTTTGCTGGCTCGCACGCAATTTGAATGGATCCGTTCAGTTAAATCGTATTTCTAAATGGTTGGGACTGGGACTTATATTATTTTATCACCTTTACGACATTGGAAGGTTGTTACCAAAGGTTTTAACATTGTTTAACACACCTTAGAAAATATCAATGGCTCACTGCAAAGTGCAAAAGGATTATTACATTATGTTGAGGCAATTTTGTTGATATAAGTAAATCTACGGCAGCTAATCATCAAATTTTGTTCTAAACAAAAAGATTTCGGGTGACCAAATCTGCTCCTCTATAAAAGCACTAACGTTAAAAATATTGGGATGGCAGTCGTTGTCATTTGTTTTACCACAACGTCTATAGTAAATTTTAGCCACATCATTTGGGGCTTGGCTAAAGGGACTGTTTCGTCCTTAAGACGCCAGATTATGAATAGAAGACAGAGAAGAAGCTCTATAATTTCATATATGATAGGGTTTCTTCTTTACAGTAGTAATTTTCAGATGGGGCATTATTCTTCGGATAGGTTGATCCATATATATTTTTTGTGTTCACAGTGGTCGCGGAGCAAGACCGAGACCGCCGCCCACATTCACAAGGACTCCATCACGACGCAATGCTCGCCCATCGCACGTTTCACATACTTCTTTACATGATGGTACCAAAAAAAAATACTTCTATCAATCTAAACGTTTAATATAGAAACTTTACTTGTAAAAAAAATCTTGCGTATAAAAAACTACGATAATAAGACTTTATAATATTTTCAGTGCCGAAATTAGAAGATTTGAGAATAAAAGACTGCCTTCCAGAAATGAAACAGCCTACCTCAGTACATCGACCTAATTCGTAAGTTCCTTGGTTTTCTTTAGCTGCAAACAGATTTTACTTACGCGTCCCTCGGGACACAAAGTTTCGTCTGGCATGACACTGTAACAAAATTACCTTTAGCACTTAATCCTTTCATTCAGAATCATAATATCACTTAGTACTTTCCATGGAAGATAATAATAATCTGCCATTTAATTGGTTTTCACATAATATTATGTAAATTCATAAAAATAGTAATTCGAGTTTCAAGGCATTTTATCAGATGACATTGACGTTCATTGATGGCTGCCATTTGAAGTTGACATATGCAAAACATGGTGCCAAGTGTCACCAAAAAAAAAAAAAAACCATAAAGAAATTATCGATTTTATCAGTTTTTTTATCATTTTGAGGATTCGCTCGTGTGTAGTGGAACTTATTTAAAAAGTTAACTATTTGGTGTGACCAGGTAATAAACTTTATGACATTTTAGAAGATGATTAGGAAAATGAAAGTAATTACTGTTTTGGTATATTTTCAATTTGATTCAATTTCACGTTGATATTCGGAGGGAATTGTCCTCCAAAATAAACGTTGACTTCGTATCAGCTCTTCGAAGGTGGGGTCATTCGTTGTAGGTCAATTTCTCTCAGGGTGTCTTCGAGTTTCTGCTGTTTTGATATACAGAGCATTTTGATTGTTGGACTTAATAATATTTGGCTTTAGGAAACTCAGTTTTTCTCATATTTGGTGAATTCTAACATCTCGTTTTTTATACTTTTGGTAGAATTATAATTCGATGGTAATGGTGGTCACACTGACGGCGGCCATTCTTGGTTTTTTTTTTTTGTGAAGATTGTTGGAAGGTCGCTTGGAAAAAAATTGTGATAGCGGCGTGGAGGCAGGCCTTCGGGCCTTGCCTCGCGCCACACTTGCAGATAGTCGTGCCCGGGAGCCTCTCCTCCATTTGTATTGGACTTATTTCAAGTTTATACCGAAATATTTCATCGGCCTGGGAGTCGAGCGTTGTCGCGCTTCACCTCCTATTTATGGAAATAGCACCCACGCTGGAACGTGGTAAGTGTACTTAGGGCCGCGCTCTTTTCTTTTTGTGGTTATAGTTATTTTAACACTGGAATTGTATTGTTCCAGGGTTTTTACCCTACGCGTGAAACATCGTGTTTACCCTACGCTGGAAATATTCTTGCCCTACGCTGAAAACGTGGTGTTTTTACCCTACGTGTGAAGCATTGTGCCCTACGCGTGAACGTGGTTATTTGCTCTACGCGGAACGTGTTGGTTTGCCCTACGCGTGGAACGGTGTCTGTACTACGCTGGTTTTTTTTACGGACCTGTTTAACTACAGCGTTTTTTCTGGACGGTGTTTTTGCCCCGGTTTTATGGACGGTGCTTTCGGCCACCAGTTTATCTACGGTGTCTACCTACGCTGGTTTAGTAACGGCGTTCAACTACAGTGTTTAACTATGGCGCTTTAGATGCCCTTTATATCGACGGTGCCATAGGCCCCTCATTTTACTTAACTACAAAACTTATCGAGACTCATATGTATGCACGGTGTTGTAAGTCACCAGTGTTTGTAAACTGCCAGTTATACTATTATTTTTAGATAACTTATTGGGACGACCAGTGTTCCTGGTCTATTTTGTGGCTATGCTTATGTAACGTTGTAACTACCCTATTGATATTTAGTTTTTGTAAGGGCCGCTAGCCGCCCAAGATTTTAATAACTTTAACTCTTGTGATTACTAGAGATAATCGAACTTAGATTATAACCTAAAGGACTAAGGAGCTAATATTTGGCAGATAATATACATTTTATTAGAAAACTTTTGTTTGAATTCACGGAACACCTTTGTTGGCTGAGCGAGTGTCTGGCGCCCTTATTTATATAAATTCTTGACACTTTCTCTCCCCAAGCCTCGGTAACTCAACCCACGGAAACCCGAACCCTCTCATGCTCTATCCTTTAAATAGGAGTCGGCCGGCACCTAACTACTCAGGCGTGAAAGCTGACAGACCACCACTGGTCCGAGGCGGACACGTCTGATGAGTTACAGTGCGCGCCCAACGTGAGGCTTGGAAAAGGTTTTCTTTGAATTTTCTTTGTTTAGAAATTTATATTAATTATTTTTGCTTGAAAACTTGTACTTTGAAAACTTAATTTTAATTTTCTACACTTAACCTCCGGCCTTAGCCGTGTAATATCATTTTAATCTTAAAGCCTAGGATCTACCAGGCCTATAACATTTTATTTTATACTTGGATTTGACAATTTGGAATTTTTAGGATTTTTTGAATCCTGGTTGTAGAACATTTACTTGGGAACTTAGATTTCATTTTATAGTTGCTATCTTTGGTAATAGCAATGTTTTAGTGCTTTTAGCAGAAAGCACAAGGGATTCTTACTAGAAATATTTAATTTGAATTTTGACTTTGGATTCTTTTTACAGGTGATTGGTGATTTTGGTCTTGGAACTTTTGAACTTTGAACTTTAGTTACTTCAGATGAATACTATGATTTTTTTTACAACTGGATTGGATTTAGGTGGATTTGCTAGTGGAATATAATTTCGAACTTGGGTGTAATTTAAATTTTAACCTTTTGTTCATTAGGATTGTTCTTAACCTTTTGTCGATTAGGTTGGTGTTGAGTTTGTAGTAGTGAACTATAGTATTACTTAATTTTGAGCATTTTAATAGAAGACAATCAAGTATTAACTTTTTAAATTTGACTTATTAGTACTCATAGACTTACAAAATTTTAAATTAATAAAATCTTTTGTGGATAACTCGTGTTTAGACGAGAATATTAAATTTAAATATTTCTAAACTTGGAACTTTGCTTATTGTCTTTCTTTTCACTTTAATTTTTGAAATATGGACTTTATCAGTGCTGGCGGGAGGATTTCTCACCTTTTGAAGGATGAGATTACTCATGAATTATTTATTAGACATTTAGATATTGACCCCGAGTCACGACGAGACAGTTTAAGGAAAATTCTTACTGACACATCTAAATTTGCTCGACGAGGTAGTATCAAACTGTCCGAGTTGAAACCAGTTAAAGCTGAACAGGAATTGTCTGTTTGTACTCAAAAGGTAGATGACATAGAGAAGGAGATAGGATCTGATGCGGATAGGTTATCGGCCACCACGAAGGCCCGACTTAGTAGTAGGCTTCGTTATCTTCGGTGCCGCGTTTCACGTTTGCCAGAATCGACTGATGTCACTGCTATTAAACAACACATTTCTTTACTATTGAGTAGCTTGTTAGAAGAGGAATGTACTTCCTTATCTGATTCTGACTCTCCAGGAGATGATAGTGATGTTGAAGTTAGGACGGTCACCAAAGAGATTTTTGTTAAAAATGAACGTCACTTGAACTTAAATTCATTAAATTTAAAATACAACGGGTCTAACTGTGCTTGTAGTTTCACTATGTGGCTCATACGTTGTCCCGTATACAGATAGACTCTGTTGATGTAAACTGTACCAAAGATCCTTGGTATATAGATCTGTGGGAGAATGTTTCCGAGCAACCTACCCAATATATAAATTATAAAATTGAAAACGGTAGACTGTTGCGTTTTTCTAAAAATAAGTTTCAAGACTCTTCCCAATTTGATTGGAAACTAGTTGTACCCTATGAGAACAGGACTGAAATTTTACAGTCTTGTCACGATGACCCTAAGTCTGGACACTTTGGCGTGTTTAAAACATATAAGAAAATTGCCATGACTTATTACTGGCCTACTTTGTATCAGGACGTGAAAGATTATGTGGAAGCTTGCGGGATATGTAAGATGTATAAACCTGTGAATGTCGCTCCTGGAGGAATGATGGGTAATCCTCGGCGCATTACACGACCCGCAGAAGCTGTATCCTGTGATATACTTGGTCCTTTTCCGCCGTCATATGGTAGGAACCAATATTTGTTCGTATGTTCTGACTACTTTAGTAAATACGTAACCTTATTTCCTCTTAGGAATGTTACGACCAAGTCTATATTAAAGTGCTTAGAGAAGGGAATCTTCCTAGTCCATGGTATTCCTAAATATCTGTATATTGACAATGGTCCTCAATTTACTTCGAAGGAATTCAGAGACTGTGTGCTAAAATATAACATCCCTCATGTCTTTTACAACCCCCGTTATCATCCACAAACGAACCAGACCGAGCGTGTAAACCGCGAATTAGTACGAGCCATTGCATCGTATGTGAGTGCCGATCATAGAACTTGGGATCTTCACTTGGCTGAGATACAATGCGCCTTGAACACGGCGGTACACGAAGGCACGAGATATACTCCGTATTATCTCATGCACGGAAGGGAAATGATAATAGACGGGACTCTTTACAACTCGCCGAATCCTCAGGATCGGGATATACTTCAAGACATTGATTACGGATTCTCTGATTCGCTGAAGAATTTAAAAACTACATTCGACAAGGTGCGGGCAAGTTTGCTGAAAGCCCATACTCGCAATGCTAAATATTATAATTTGCGACGAAGGCCAATGGAACTGCAAGAGGGTCAGATAATATATAAGAAATGTTTTCCGCTATCAAACGCGTCAAAGTACTTCTCTGCCAAGCTTGCTCCTAAATATGAGCGGTGTGTCATACATAAGAAATTAGGTCCCTTGGTGTTTAATTTGAAATCCCTGGATGGAAAGAATTTAGGAGACTTCCATCTGAAGGATCTGGTTCGCCCAGGAGATGTTCCCTCTACAACCGACTGAATTATTACTTTTGGTTTTGTTCGACTAGACTTTATCGTACCTAGGTTGAACTCTGTTACCTTTTGTTTTGAATGTAGGGGTATTTATAAAACTCTGACTTGGATTAATATATAACCTCCTCTTTTGGTTAGGAAGGTTTATTAGTTTCCTCTTTTATAGGAACTTTGTTACTACGTATGGGACTTTGTACCCGCGGCAGTGCCGCCTCCTCTTTTTGGATTTGATATGAACTTTTTAGTTCTTAGGGTCTGCTACCCTTGATCGTGATTAGCTTATCAAGCTGTCAGGGTTTGTGTTATCACTATGACGCTGCAGCGCCTTATTAGAAGCTAATCGCTAGATCGCCTTTGAGTACCTGTATATGGTATTCCTTCGACTGTGTCCGGTATTTATAGCTGTCATAGTCTATGTTAGTACTACGACTCTGCAGCGCCTTGTAGGCCAGACACAAAGTCGCCTAAAGTCTTGCCACTTAGTGGGAAGCATTTCGACAGTGCTGGTCAGATCTGACTGTCCAGTCACTTAGTCGCCTTAGTGTGTTTTCAATGTCGCACAGGGCACCGTAGCTCCTTTGTTGTTCACGGTGTATCCCTGGCCATCGCTCTGCTATAATGATGGTTAACGCATTGAAACCCGTTTATAGGTCCTTACCTCACTCGTTAAATGGCATAGGTACCTCTTTGATTTGCTTCGAGCAATCCTTTCGACAGTGTTTGGTGTGTCAAGCTGTTAGAGTCTGCCTTCGCTACGACTCTGCAGCGCCTGTTATACACATTCAAACACTTAGTCGCCTATTTGAGACTTTGATAAGGGCGTGTGTCACCCCTTTCTTATGTTAAGACTGCCTAGCTTAATTTTAGGTAGGAGTAAACTTCCTTTGACTGGATTTGGTCAAGCTGTTAGAGTCAAGTGGCCTCTACGACTCTGCGGCGCCTTTTTGTACCAGTCACTAGATTTTCTGTTGGTTTAGATTGTGCATGCTGATTGTAGATTTATAAGGGCGTGTGTCACCTCTTTATATTGGTAAGACTGTATAGTTGATGTAAGTTTTTTTTTGATGACCCTGGTAATTTTAAAACCAGTTTGTTGTATGCAGGATTTTATTTGAGTAGTTGTCTGTAGTTAGTTTAGAGTGGAGTTAGGTTTTAGTCACTTGGACGGTCGGCTAGATAGGTTCTGATACGATTCTTGATGGTATGTTCGACGGAATGAATGTGTTGATGGTTTGCATGTTCGGTACCAAGAAGTAAGTGTGCGGGATTGAGGTGAAGTATGTAAGGGTGTAAGAGAGATAGAATGTAGTTAGGTGCAGAAGCGGAAAGATAGTATTAGTACCTGGCTGGATGATTGTTTAGGGGTCTAGATCTGGCGAAGCCTCTTTGTTTTGTTGAGTTCTTAGGAATATCTTTTTGAATATTAGTTTTTAGGTTCCTAGAGAATGGAATTTAGACCGAAGATTTTTAGATAGAGATTGTTTAAGACTTTAGTAAACTCAGTAGCTTTCTTTTGGAGTTTGCTAAGATTAGGCGAAAATTTTTATTTGAAGCAAATAAAAATTTTCTTATCCAACTTGAGGGGAACTGTAACAAAATTACCTTTAGCACTTAATCCTTTCATTCAGAATCATAATATCACTTAGTACTTTCCATGGAAGATAATAATAATCTGCCATTTAATTGGTTTTCACATAATATTATGTAAATTCATAAAAATAGTAATTCGAGTTTCAAGGCATTTTATCAGATGACATTGACGTTCATTGATGGCTGCCATTTGAAGTTGACATATGCAAAACATGGTGCCAAGTGTCACCAAAAAAAAAAAAAAAACCATAAAGAAATTATCGATTTTATCAGTTTTTTTATCATTTTGAGGATTCGCTCGTGTGTAGTGGAACTTATTTAAAAAGTTAACTATTTGGTGTGACCAGGTAATAAACTTTATGACATTTTAGAAGATGATTAGGAAAATGAAAGTAATTACTGTTTTGGTATATTTTCTAATTAGATTCAATTTCACGTTGATATTCGGAGGGAATTGTCCTCCAAAATAAACGTTGACTTCGTATCAGCTCTTCGAAGGTGAGGTCATTCGTTGTAGGTCAATTTCTCTCAGGGTGTCTTCGAGTTTCTGCTGTTTTGATATACAGAGCATTTTGATTGTTGGACTTAATAATATTTGGCTTTAGGAAACTCAGTTTTTCTCATATTTGGTGAATTCTAACATCTCGTTTTTTATACTTTTGGTAGAATTATAATTCGATGGTAATGGTGGTCACACTGACGGCGGCCATTCTTGGTTTTTTTTTTTTGTGAAGATTGTTGGAAGGTCGCTTGGAAAAAAATTGTGATAGCGGCGTGGAGGCAGGCCTTCGGGCCTTGCCTCGCGCCACACTTGCAGATAGTCGTGCCCGGGAGCCTCTCCTCCATTTGTATTGGACTTATTTCAAGTTTATACCGAAATATTTCATCGGCCTGGGAGTCGAGCGTTGTCGCGCTTCACCTCCTATTTATGGAAATAGCACCCACGCTGGAACGTGGTAAGTGTACTTAGGGCCGCGCTCTTTTCTTTTTGTGGTTATAGTTATTTTAACACTGGAATTGTATTGTTCCAGGGTTTTTACCCTACGCGTGAAACATCGTGTTTACCCTACGCTGGAAATATTCTTGCCCTACGCTGAAAACGTGGTGTTTTTACCCTACGTGTGAAGCATTGTGCCCTACGCGTGAACGTGGTTATTTGCTCTACGCGGAACGTGTTGGTTTGCCCTACGCGTGGAACGGTGTCTGTACTACGCTGGTTTTTTTTACGGACCTGTTTAACTACAGCGTTTTTTCTGGACGGTGTTTTTGCCCCGGTTTTATGGACGGTGCTTTCGGCCACCAGTTTATCTACGGTGTCTACCTACGCTGGTTTAGTAACGGCGTTCAACTACAGTGTTTAACTATGGCGCTTTAGATGCCCTTTATATCGACGGTGCCATAGGCCCCTCATTTTACTTAACTACAAAACTTATCGAGACTCATATGTATGCACGGTGTTGTAAGTCACCAGTGTTTGTAAACTGCCAGTTATACTATTATTTTTAGATAACTTATTGGGACGACCAGTGTTCCTGGTCTATTTTGTGGCTATGCTTATGTAACGTTGTAACTACCCTATTGATATTTAGTTTTTGTAAGGGCCGCTAGCCGCCCAAGATTTTAATAACTTTAACTCTTGTGATTACTAGAGATAATCGAACTTAGATTATAACCTAAAGGACTAAGGAGCTAATATTTGGCAGATAATATACATTTTATTAGAAAACTTTTGTTTGAATTCACGGAACACCTTTGTTGGCTGAGCGAGTGTCTGGCGCCCTTATTTATATAAATTCTTGACACTTTCTCTCCCCAAGCCTCGGTAACTCAACCCACGGAAACCCGAACCCTCTCATGCTCTATCCTTTAAATAGGAGTCGGCCGGCACCTAACTACTCAGGCGTGAAAGCTGACAGACCACCACTGGTCCGAGGCGGACACGTCTGATGAGTTACAACTGAATAATAATGCAACCAGACTTTACAATTTGACTAGTTTCTAGGAGCTTAATGTTCGTAGTCACCTACTAAGAGTCCCGTACTTTGGAAGGGGTGATTTTGAGTTACGTGAGCTGCGTGCACGTGGCACACCTATTAAATACTAACTAGCTTAGCTAAAATAATAAGTTATTGCAATCACAAATTTATCTCTTCCTATAGTATAGAAAAATTAGTTATTTTGAGTATTTTTTTACTTTATTACATCTTATGCCAATATTTCATTAGGTTTACGAAAACATAATATATGTGAAAGAGGATCATAGACACAGGCAAGAAGACAAGCTATATTTATGACATCTTCAAGATTTATTCTGCTACCATCTACGGCCGCATCGTCGCTTAATATCAAACTCAAACTGAAAATTCATTTATTCAAATTGGCTACATTGGTGCACTTTTGCAAGTCAATTTTATATTTTTCTATTTTAACACTCTACCGCTCGTCCGCAAGGCACCTCTATGAGAAGAACGAGCAAGAAACTCATGACCACATCACGCGAGATCGTGGTCACAACCTAACCAATAAAGAGTTTAAAAAGATCGTGACTGTAGCATAAAGTGTTCTTCAGGATAAGTGGAGAGATGCTAGGCCACGAAGGAGGCGGTGGCGGTGGTGGGTCACCAAGATCAACCCGTTCAGCGCCGGCTCGTCGAGGACTGTACTCCGCGTCGCCGACCGCCACGCGACCGCCACCAGCCCCACGGCACCGATCAGCTTCCGTCGACTCACAGAGCTCGAACGACTCACGTTCTAACCGCAAGTAAGTGCTAATGAGACGGAACGGAGGTAGCTGCTATCATCAGTGGCCACTCATACTTATTATTCCCAAGAGTGACAGAGCTACATTTTGTTGTCTTACTCAGAACCTCAGTTTTATTGTTTGACCCAGTTCGCTTTTCTATGAACTTGCCCAAACAGATACAAATTTGACCTTTATTACCTTCTGATTTTTTTTTCTGTTCCTTTCGGCTGTGGCATGAAGGCATACCCCTGTTTGTAAGCATTATTTTTCGGGACGTTGTTTTGCCGTCCTGTCATGGTCAAAGATCCGTGCAAAGATGATTATTCTCAAGGATCAAACAATTATACCTCTATAAAGAGAATAAATTGAAAGTTTTTATTCTTACAGCATATATATTAAAGCTTTCATTAATTAGCAGGTTTTTAAATTTGTTTAAATCTTTGGGTACCCATTTTTTTCGATTCCAATTATGTACCGTCATCTTTTTGTTTGATTTGTATTAATTAAAGATTTGAGAAATTCAAAAATTATATTTTTCTTACCCAGACACAAGCATCGGTCACGACGGCAGCAGTCAGATGCAGAGAGTGAGTTGTCACGTGGCTCAGGTCGCTCTGGAAGAAAACACCGACGGCATCGTTCAAGGCACAAGCACGAATCTGGTTCTGAAAGGGATGACTCTCAACCTGATACTAATACCAAGTGAGGAACTTCATATCAAAATTTTGTACTACACGGTAACTAGGCCATACTGATCATACTTTTTAAGCATTTCGTTGGTAGGGATGCCAAAATCGTGTGCTCAAAAGTTAGGATCGCAAATTAGTCAATTAGGTAATCAGAAACGAAGTATGATGATGTTAATGAAGTCTTCTTTTCTACAGAGAATACGAGCTCGTGGATTCAGAGATGCAATGGAAAGAAGTTTTAAGGCAGACGTCTAGTGGTACCCATGTTCAGGTAAGTTAATTTCTTCATCATGAGTGCTCTTTCTAAGCCATTCCCTAATGTTGTCTTAACTTTCTATCAGGTGGCGAATGTTCGTCGTTCGCAAATGGAACCTGAAACTGGAACTCATCGGTCATCTCATCGACATAGAAGGCATAAGAAACATCGGTACTTAAGCATTTTTTAAAAGGATCTAAAGTAATCTTAATGTTTACTTATTTGATGTGTAAATTGTCCTAACCAGGTCCCGGTCTCGATCACCAAATGAGAAGAAGTGGCTTCCAACGGAACTGAAGCAACACTTGGAGTTTTCTCTAGTGGACACAACGGGCATGACGGAGGAGCAGCTCAAGGAAATACCATATACGGTGGTGCAAACCAGCCACGCGAGGCAAGCCAAGATCAGAACCTCCTCTAAACACAGACAGTACGTTCAAATCCTTCCATAAATTCAGTCAACACGAGCGTATCTTTACTAGTATCTTAATTACAGGACTGAACACGGATCTCTAGCGAGAAGGGAAAAAAGCTCGTCATCTCATTTAATTAATCATGACGTACACCAAGGATCATTGAGGTCCAGTTCTAGCACGCTTAGCACACACAGGACTAGTCATGAGAAGCATGGGAGGTAAGTTTAAATCAGTTTTCGTATATATTTTAGAGAGGGTTGAAAAATGGAGCATGTTTTTGATAACAATTTGACGCCGACATTGGTGAGCTTTGACCTTTTAAATGCTTCATATCAAATAGATTCTACATAACCAGTTCAGTACGATGTCAGAGCCATTGAACCAGGGCAATTCTGACCAGCTGAGAGAAAAAATTTCAGCTATTCGTTCATAAACTTTTGGGTCGAGACCACATTCATCTCCTATCATGTTCTTCATTACACTAGAGTAGAGTTGGTTAGAGTAGTATACTGCAGGTTTGGTATATTTTTAGGCGAGTGTATCCTAGCTACGAAGAAAACGTTCGAAACGGTGAGGATTACCTAACAAACAACGGGTACAAGGGGAACGTGACTCCAGTCTCCAATAACAACAACCCGTACAGTCCAGTGACTAACAGCAATAGCAACAGTTCCAGCGGAGAGCTGATATCAGGCAGCGCGCGAGTGTCGCATGAACATACCGACTCGGGACTCGGAGCTGATCAGGATTACGCTTATTCTTCGGAGAGGTAATTACGTCAGCTGTGCGAAACAAAATACGAATTTCAACAACTAATTTGTTAGAGTCAATATGGGTTAAGAGATTATTGGCTTCACCACAGCCTTCATTCTCAATTAGCAAACGTTTTAAATGTGCCATAATAACTGTTTTCTTAACATCTATTAGAAGACAGCATACAGATTCAATAATAATAATTGGTAATCAATCCACTCACAATATGAGCTCAAGATCCCTGTTCCGTGCGGCTGTCTCAAAGGTTAAGATAGCGATGATGATTGCCGACCTCCGGAAATAGGAGATGGCACCACAAGAAGAAGAATCCACTCAAAGAAAGAAACGTTCTACGTTTGCAAAGAACTAGGAAAGCCTAGCAAGTCAATCTGGAGACTGTCTTTAATGGGATCCTGCAATTTCTCACCATGTTGCTGGTCACTTTACCTTAATTGAGAATTGTTTGTTGACCAGATCGAGCGACAGCGCCAAGGTGGGAGCGAGCAACTCTACAGCGGCAGTGAGTAGGCAGTCGAGCTCGGGGTGTGGCGGGGCGGGGACGCGGGCGTGGAGTGCACGCGGCTGCGCCGGCCGGCCGCCCGCTGCGCCGCGCAGCTCGGGCTCGCAGCGCTCGCTGGTCTCCGTGGCCAGCGACAGCGCGGCCGCGCGCCGCGTGCACGACCCCGCGCCTCGACACTATGCGCAGGACTCTGGCTTTTCTCTCTTCGTGAGTGGGCGCTTCGCTTTTAACATACTTCCGCGAACCGTCGGCCCTCGCCAATCACCATCTAGATCTGATGATGGCGTCATGTGAGTCATGAACGATTTCAGCCTCGGCGACTTTTACGTCTACAGAACAGGCATATTTAACTTGATACTATAATGTAAAGACTTGTATCGAGATCTAAGCCAAGACTTGTATCGAGTTATGCCAATTCCGCTGGTCGAGGACAAGATAGGTGTCAGCCATATGATGACTGTATTAAGTGCATAGATTACAATCCTAAACTTCTATATTCTTTTTCATTCTCAAAATCGGAATGACTTAGTGCAAAAAGGTACTGAGTACAAAATCCTAAAGTAAATCAAGGTGTAGACTGTAGACATTTCAGCTTAAATAATTATGTTCCTCAAAATAAATGAATAAAACAGCTCATCATTTGAAGAGCGTAAAGTGTTGCAGTTTACAGAAGACTTTTTAAAACTGTTTTCCGTATTTACTCACCAATCGTAATTATCGCGGAGGAGCGGAGAGGGCTCGTTAAAAAAGTAAAAAATGCCGGAGTTAAATAGGCTTACGAGGCGAGGGCCGCCGGATTATCCGCCGGTTCTGCTCCCTGTCGGCTAACACTGTACAGGCTGCGCTACCAACAAATTATAAATTTAAAAAAACATTTCATTTTGTACAATCTACTTCACATGTGTGGACGAATGGAAAATACTGGATAGTTCTCACCGAAAAAAAGAAATTGCGCCATAGCAAATTTATTCGCTTGTTTGGATACAGACGTGTATTTGTGTGTAATGTATGTATGTATATTATACAAGCGGATAGTCTTACACATACTATGGTATCGTTTATTCCTTATTGAACATGCTCTGTCTAGTAGTTTCCTTCCTCCATGTTGATATTATGTATACTTCGTCATTTTACAAAGAGGTATAAACAAAAAGATATCTTATAAGTATTCTGGTATATTAAGCGTCGTACATAATAGTTTATACATATGTTTAATAACACAGTCAATATTAAAATGGGGTGTAGACTATTAGACTTCTCTCTGCTTAAGGGCCTTATGAGTCTACAAAGTGCTACAGTGGTTGGTCTGGAACGGCGCCCAAAATTGTAATAAATCTCATAATATTGTGTCGAAGATACGACGCTACGATATAATTCGATGTTTTATTGTAATTTTATTACCACTTTAGTACATTGTTACGTGCCAAGCGTTTGGGAGCTTGAATGTTGCACTGAATTTATAAGCTATTTTATTTATGGTAGATAGAATTTGGGGGGATGGTCCTGGAGATGAGACTACGAATAATAAGACGTAGGTTTCCCGATATCTACCTAAGCTTAGGTTGACAAAGTGGACCGACAAACTAATGCTTAACGGCAAGCAACAACGTGCTGTGCTCTAAAGATGAGGCCTATGTTCAGCAGTGAAGGTCTAGCGACAAAAATAAAATATCATGTGCATGTGAGGAATCAAGTGCCTGGTTGTTTGAGCGTGTGTGTGTTGGGATACGCAGAGACATGCTAGCAACAACAACATTCTGGCGGAGAGCGGGTCGCTGGCGCGGCGGTACGCGCGGCCTACGCGCGACCACAACGCGAACCTGGCGCGCACGCACTCGCGCCTCGCGCATGCGCACCACAGGCAGGACAACACACTCGACATTATCCTAAAACCTCTTATAGAAAGCACGCAGTAAGTACGACACCAGCAACGTGCCGGCCATGTTTGTGTCGCAACTCGCAACCAGTAGCGGAATGATTGCCTGCACGCACCCTTGGTTTGTTCGTAGGTTGTTTCTGTTGATGCATGCAGGTGGTGGTAGTTAGTTTGTAGTTTTTAGTTTGCACTAACATGGGTTCACTAACCGTTTATGTTTCTTACACAGTGTTTTGTTTTTTATCCCGTCAACCGTTGTCCTTAAATTTTGTGTTGCACACTTGTTTTTAACATTTTTGTTACTACCCTGTTATGTAGATAATATCAAATTGTATTTTTCAACATGTGTTATTTTATAGTAAAATTCGTTAGTAATTAATTAGACTTGTTTTAATATTGTTTCCTTATGAAATACCAGGCTTCCGAGTCACTGAGCCCGGCGTCAACATCTGCAGAAGGACCAACATCTGGCAACCATAAACCTACGGCTGAAATGAGCACTGAATTATGAGAATATAAGAACATCTAGCAAACAATTTTAATGTTAATATATAGTCGTTTTTTCTAACATTGTAATAAAATATGATGAAGAATACCTTCTTGATTTTAGATTCTGTGTATATATTGAAATAAACTTGTAAATATTTTAACGTTAAAAATACATTATCAATTTCGCATTTGTATAAACAGGACTTCTTATTGTGCCAAAGAATATTCTGAAAGAGGAGAGATTTCAACCTTTACTGTGAATAAAAAGAAATAATTATCAAGTCGTCTACTTTAATATATTTACTTATTTTTTACCATCGTAATATGTTTATAACAATAAATATTTCAAAGATATTATTATCTGAAATTTCGTTTACTTCTTGTACGTTCTTCATAGATACGTGGGTACTCATATAAATTCATACCATTACAAATATTTAAATTGTCGCATTTATGAAAGAAGCATTTATTTACAATTTATATAGTATTGTATCAATTAAATATACATCACATCCTCATTTAAAACAACTTTATAGGTAATGTATCTAAATAACGGGTATTCATTTTTACCAATCTCATGTGCGTAATCTAAAATTGTACAGCAGTTATATATTATTATAATTAAGATATCATAATTATTAATATAAATTAATAATTATGAAAATAAGAAAATAGAAATAAGTTCTTCATTATGCTTTGTAATTTCGTCTAAGGTAAGTTTGTAAAAATAATGAAATTGTAGTAAAACAAAAAATTGTTATAATATGAGATTAATACCTTCATTTAACAATTTAATTTAAATAATATAACGATATCAAAGCAACAATAATTAATTTATTGATTTAATAAAATAAGATCATTATTACCTTTTCATTAAATCATACGTCATTTTGTAAAAATATTTTTAAAAAATTCTAACAAAGCTGAGGCTAATTCTTTTAATTCTTTCATAATAAATCAATTGTAATCATTTGCGTAGTATATTAGATAAAGGAACAATTAAACATTTTCTATGAAAAGATGAAATTAAAGCAACTTCACTGAATAAATGTCTCCCAAATTAACTGTAACCACATTTTGAACTGGACCAAGACTGAAAGTTAAGTTAGAAAATTCCGATACTCTCCAATTTTGTAATCGAAAACTGTTTTGTATATTTATTAAAAATTGTTTCGATTGTTCACATTAAAAAATCTATTTGGAATACTGAGTTTTCTTTCACACTTGAAGCTGAAGCACGCGGGATGGCGCGGTAAAGCGGTCGCGATATTTGATTTGTTCTTGACCGCGTCCGCTTCAGGTAACTAGGTATACTCGTATGTGCGTGTGTGTGACAGGGTGCGTACGAATTCGACACTGAGTAATGCAAACATTACAAAAATTCCGTCCCGCTTTCCCGCGCGATCCTGTGGCTGTTTGATATCACCTTTAATTATGTAATGCTTGTAATTTTTTAGCAAGAAATTATCTCTCGTACAACCAGGTCAATGACTTCACTATTCAAGCAAAGACTAGAAGATATACAAAGTCTGGCTCCGAATTAAGCAGATTATAAAAATGTCCCTTTACCCACACGAGATCGCTTGCCTCTTAGCTCATTTCAAAGCTATCCCGACGCTTCTCTATCGCCACTTCAAACATTGGCATCGGCATAAAGAAACTATAGGTCAGCAAGTTCACTTCAATTCTAGTTTATTGAAAGATACAATTTTGCAAGAGTAGATTTTTAATTTCTTTTTTAGTTTATTACTCTATTATAAAAAAAATTGTTTAGAGGTTTTTAACATGATACAATATGTTGATTTAAGCATTTATCATGTATCAAGAAAGACAAAAATCTTAATTACACATTTAAAAAAAATCCTAATGCTTTTTTTCAAAAATGTGAGCAAAAATGAGCTCCAGGCAAATGTTATCAATCGTAAATAGGAAAAACGATCAGATACTTGTAGATCAAAAAGTTTATTTTTATTATACTTAAGTTGAACGACAAGAACATGAAAGTTGTCTGAAAGCGAAAATTTATTTAAATCGATAAAAACGAATGCAATTTTGTAATTTCATGAGCTCCTATGCTGATAACGATCTAGACACTGATAATAATTTAACGGCTCTTACAGACCAGCTATAGTTTAAAGTCATTCGGCCATGTGCCAATAGCATTCAGCTTGTACCAGCAGTATCATAAAACGTTGCTCCTATTAAATACTAGCTGTGCCCAGCGGTTTTACCCGCTGTATTGTAGCCTATGGGCTACACACAGCAGTAACACAAATGTTATTCCTTTCTTAACGAAATTTCAGCTCAATAGGTCCACCCGTTTAAAGATGAAAAAGTAACAAACATATACACTTTCGCCTTTATAACATTAGTGTGAAGTGTGATAAAAGGCGCGGTTCGCAGTCGTAAAGTAAGATCATACGCGTTTAAGTGTAAATGAGGTGCTACATATTATTATCTTCAATTCAACCTAATTTTATTATTTATTACTGGTTGGTTACACCAGCGTAAATCCCAATCTCGTAGGAATGGGATAAAAGCCCATCATATTTTCAGCTATATCTATCATTTATCTATAGGAGGGATTCATCCCCGCCTTCTAGGTTTAGTGTGCTACCTTCTACGGCTGCATGGTCACTTAACATCACGCGAGATCGTAGTCAAAGGCTAACATATAAAAATTAAAAAACTGTAAAAGGGGCAATCGGAATTAGTGGCTTTTGCGTGAAAGAGCAATAAAAATACACCTACACACTCACCTTTATAAAATTAGGAGGAGATTGCCAGCCTGTCGCACCTCACTGCTTGGCTCTGTTGTGTACCAGAATCATCTATCCCCTCGCCCCGATTTACATTCTTTTTTTTACGTCCTACCTCCGTTTTTGTGGGCGGAGGCCTGTGCTACACTATTACCATTCATACCAGTTCTCAATTTTGCTGCCCTCGTACTTTCATTCCATTCTTGCTCTTATCCGTTATCCTTTGTAATTTTAAAATTGACATTCTGGAATAAACAATTTCTGTCTAGTAGTCCACTTGAGCAACATATATACTATATCTTATATGAAGTATACAAGCTATAGCATTTATAAACAAACTTTTTGCTTGCTGTAACCTGCGGCTTCACTGATAAAAAGTAACTTGAGTTTTTACGAGAGAAAATTAATTCCGTAGAGCGAAAAGTTAATAATCCATAATTCCAAACAGCAGTGAGATGTAATCGCGATATTTAACACGATGTTATATCGATTATCCGACAATCTGACTGTGGCATTAATTAAGCCTTTCTGTCTTCGGATATCGAATATCGAATCCGACCGCCCGCGCCATAGCCATTACCACTAATGAGGACGACTCACTGCGAATATTCTTGCTCTCTCTTTAAAAATCTTCTCACAGAACGCCTATTGTAAGCGTAGGCGTAATTTGTGTTTTTCAATCGGGTCACCCAGATTTAAAGTTCAACCATTTTTAATTTCGATTCTTCCTCATACACGTTTGGAACATTTTGTTTGGTTGACACTCGCAATTTTAAAATGGTTGAAATGTACTGTTATCCAAAATTTCATTCATTCATTCAATTACCAACCTTTAAGTGACGGTGAAATATCTTAGTCACAGAAACGGGTTAAGTTGCGCCTGAGATACTACGCTACGCATGGTTTGCTGAAATTTTCTGCAAACGACGCAGCCTGAGAACCTTACTTTACCAACAACAAGTCTGTTGCATCCTCTGCAGATGTGCCACTCATGTTTCATAGAAATATTAATCTAGCAAAACAAAGGATGCAATAAGTATATCACTCTCTCGAAAATGTAGAAGTTCTTGAATTTTGGGAATGAATAAGTAGAAGATTTTACGTAGAAGTCACAATAGATCGGCAATGGTCGAAGCGATATTTATTAGCCTTTCTTCTCCTAGTTTTAGGACACTATTATAACATAGTTCCAGTCATGTCAGTAAATTAAAAACTTCAGTACGAACCTAAAATAAACAACATCAATAACAACCTTTTAATAGAACCTGTAGCCATCTATAATGGTCCTTTTTACACGAACGCGAAGTAAAGTTTCCAGTTAATTGAGTAAACGCGCCACACGGGCCCAATTTGCTTGCGTAGCTAAAGGTAAAAAACAAAATAAGAACGCAGACTGAATTAAAGGCAGACACCTCACATCAAAAACTAATAATTAAAGCGATACTTTATTTTTAATTTCCATGCTTGTCTAGAAGGTATTGCTATTAGTAGTAAGAATGCCAATTGTGACACTTTTTAAAATATGATTATTATAATACTTGATGGTAATTTTTTCAGCATTACATACGCCTGTGTTCCGGAATGATGTTCAGTAAACCCAGAGAATCTACGACCGCATCCGCATCATCGCTTTACATCACGCGAGAACATGATCAATGGCTAACCTATTTACTTACTTTAATGAATAAAAAACATTGTAACTGATCGAGAAATCGAATTCATCATCATCATCATCAGCCTACGTTCGTCCACTGCTGGACATAGGCCCCATGGCACGCCACTCAACTCGGTCCTCTGTCTTTCTTCTCCACCCACCCCCAGCGACTCTCCGGATGTCATCGCCCCATCTCGCCAATGGGCGCCCTACACTACGTTTACCGAGACGTGGTCTCCATTCGAGAACTCGTTGAAATCGAATTATTAAGTACTAATTGCTCGGCGTCAGTTTTGCTTAGAGCTCGAGGTCTACATTTACAACTATGGCCTGTCTAGAGGCGGTCTATCAGAGCTCCGATGTCCACTACACGGCGAAGGGTGAAAACTCATTACCAATGTTTAATGAAAGGGTTCCCGGGGCGTGTATGATTACTGGTTAATTGAAAGGCGGAAAATCAGAGGGCGACGAGACAAAGCTACTCTATTTATCGGACAAGGCTTTACAATTTCCGATAATTTGTATACCGCCGTGTGAAGCTCCATAAATTTCGGAGGAAGGCTTTTGTGCCAATTAATGAAACGCTGCGTTTGACGCAAATGAAAATTTATGAATATTGCTTTAGTGTTAAAGATGTATTGACTAATGAAAATTCTATATTCTATTGAGGTAAGTATGTCTATACTGTTAGTGAATTTATTTACCAAATAACAGAAATTTCAAACAACTGCATTAGATCATGTATAGACATTACTCGTGCCGTAATAATGTCTATAAGATCTGCGTCTCCGTCTCTATCCGCAAAATTCTGTTATAAGTATATTATTATAAGAAAAAAAATCAAATTCATTCTTAAGAAATTCTTGAAAAAGCTGTATATTCTGATAATTGTTCGAATAACTTCTTTTTATCATCTAGTTTTTTTTAAACAAACAAGTAAGAAGACGAGCAAGACGCTCTCCTGATGGTAAGAGATAATGCTGCCCATAATTAGTGCAGTGCTACCCAGTGCACTGCGCCAACGCTTCTTACTCGAGAGTCATAAGATGTTAAGACTCTTCAGCCCAGTAATTTCACTAGCTACAGTGCCCTCCTACCGAAGCACACTAATGTTTGCACATCACTGCTCAGGCAAGTAGTTAAGATCAAAAAATGACGAAACGCCTGAAGAAAACTCAAGTATTCCTAGCCACTAGCAGATGGCAGCGAAAGTAAAACTTAGCAAAACGAATAAAGCCAACACAAACTTTACAGCTTAAACTTGTGCACTATTATTGTAATGTATATTATGTAAGGAGCTTCATTTGTAATCAAGTTGAGTGCTTGTCGCCATATATTTACACCGAGGGTTTATTCAAAGCTCCCCACATTTTGAAATGAATACTTACACTAAAATTTATTTGTCACATACATATTTAATGTAATCGGCGTTAGGAGGCATTACCTTAAAACATACGCTTTACCTACTTTATATGCGGTAGGTACGTGTTTATGGCAAAGATCCAATGTCTTTTACGACGGAGAGGACATGAGTCGAAGATAATGTAATCAGCTTGCCATGGGCCGCTACAAAAAAATTAAAAAAGAAAAATAGGAAAGATACAATTTCTATAAGCAGACCCCATAAATTTTATCCTTAATACAACGAAGTAAGAAGACGAGCAAGACGCTCTCTTGATTGAAAGAGATAACGCTGCCCATAATTAGTACAGTGCTACCCAGGATTTTTCAAAGGTAAAATTCTGGGTGCACTGCGCCAACGCTTCTTACTTGAGATTCTTCCGCCCAGTAATTTCACCAGCTACAGTGCCCTCCTACCGAAGCACAGTAATGTTTGCACTGCTCAGGCACCAAAATAAGAGCAGATTTTGGGTTTCCTGTAGTTTCTATTAGACGTTTGGATATGTACTTAAATAAAACCATGACATTCTTTCCACAAGCTCTCGTGGTTTCCATACTGCGAATGGAAGAGAGGAATAGAGAAATAAATATGATGTTAGAGATGCATATTTTCAGCGCTTCAAGCAGAAAATTAATAGCAAAATGAGAGCACAAAATAACACAGTTTAAATGCGATAGACCAACAGAAATTCATCAAAGACTAAGCGCCACAGTCAGTCTCATCACGAGTGTCCATTAAAATTTAATAGGTTCGCATACGTGGTCGCTTATGCATCCATATACAAATGTGCCGTCCGCTTCGTCGTATTGAGCAATTAGCTTTTGATACACCTCGTCGCCAAATCATATTTGGCGTGGCGTTTCCTCTGTTGAAGCCAATTTAGTCGGCCAATATTGAAACGGGAATGGAATTTACTTTTGAGAGTTTTCGATTCATGCATTTTATTCACTTGTTGGAATATTTTAAAGTATAATAAATCAACTTTTCGTGCAGATTACCATGTGTACCATGTTTTCTTTCGTTGTGTCCTACCTTTGTATATGTGTAACAAACGAAGCCTTAGGTGACACTACGACTGACACCAACTATACTATACACCGATTCATTGTCTGTCAAACCACCTACAATTCATCTTTCTCGCTAACCCTCAAAAAAATTTGACATACTTCCAAGTCTCAAAAAAAAAACTTTCAAATAAATGTCGACTGCTATTAAAGAACACGGTCTTTTCGACAACATTAAGTAAACATACCTTACTGAGAGCGATACTATGTAAAGTAGGCATTGCAGAGCAAAGAAGAGGTAAAAGAAATTAAAGTAATATAAACACGAAAAGTTTGCTTTCGAGTAGAGGCAACTCAAGCCGGAAGCGCATTCGAACTCAACTGCCTGGAAAAATTAATTCGAAGCTGCGGCGGCGAGGGCGCGCTCAGCGCCCTTACTTTTCAGGATCATTTTCGCTCTTCATAAACGAAGTAAACTTTAAAATATCAAATCTGTAGGTGTTCCTTTGTAAGTGCGTCCTACAATTTCCAGCTTTGAAACAGCAAAATGTTCTAGGATAAAGTTTTAATGAGCAATGCTGTATTTTGGATATTTAAATTGTAATTGCATATTCATTGGAAACAGACAGGTGTAACATGTTGCGAATACAGCGAGGCGAGGTTGGGAACGCGAGTTGCAGTCAACGGCAATTAGCACCCTGACAATGACATTCAAAACGTGTGCAAATAGAGTAGGCGGCGAACGATGCGACGCCGCCATCACCCAAGCGCGAGTATAACTTTCTGTACAAAATTATATTATAAATAAGCTGAAGTAATAAAAAACCGTTAGGTATACTTACAATATTGCTTGTTTAAATAATGAACAATAAGAAAAACTAATCAAAAATATTGATAAGAACCCAGATATTAAACGGATGATTGTTCCTATCAATTTGTAAATGCTTCTGAATCAATTATACTTTTGGTAATAGGTACAGCGCTGAATTTTTTACTTTTCATCTGCTGAGTCTTCTTCGTAAAGCTCATAATTGTATAAGCCATTATAAACCAGCAGCTAAGCGTTGTTATTACAGTGGCATTCATTTGACCGTGTTCCTAAATCACCAACTGCGGTTGGCATTTGAATAATATGTCAAACGTCCAATGTCCAAGAACAAGTCGACCAATCAGGCTCTTAACAATAGCTATTGAAATTGTTCAGTCGTTCGTAGACTGCACTGAAATGTTGTGGTGTAACCATAAAGACGACAATAGGGGGAGTTGTCGAGTGCTTTCAGAAGATTTTATGGATATGTTAGTAGTTAAACAAACTCGATATTCACGTTATGTAAAGTGATATCATCGCGCCGGCTCAATAACGCCACCATTGTTACCTAGGTGTTCAATATAAGCTATGAATTCCTAAGCAGCTTTATACTGCGCTCGCCATTTCAAGACATTGAAAGTAGTTTCCAAAGCCCAAGAAATGTTATGGCTATCTTACCCTCGAAGCGAACCGCATAATATCACGAATATTGTGAAATATCGTCGTAACTGACTGGGTTCGCGCATTAAGAAGTCTAAACTACGCTAAAACAGTTTTATAACGAGTATATAAACGATTCACGCACATATTTATATACACGGATAATAAAACAACTGAATTTATCACAACCTGTGAAAACTTGACACAAACACATAAAATGAACGAATTCAAGTGCCTTTACAGAAGGAGCCGTTCACGGTTGACATCTCCTCTTCTAAGAGCCCTGTGTGCGAATTTACAATGAAATTACTTGCGTTGAGGCTTACAAGATCGCAATTATTGCGCTAGACCGAGAGAGGAGCGAGGTACATCAACATGAAAGGAATGTAAGGCAAGCTTTACGCAAATTAGGACTAATTGGCACCGATTGTAATTAATATAATCATTTATTACTGTTTTATATTGGAAAACTAAGTCGTTACAAGAGGAAAATGATTCCAAATCGAACCTATTTATTGAGGTACCGATCTGCACTTGTGATTGAAAAAATATTTTTCACTCAAATATTGAGTCAAAAGTCCGAAAATGGAGTATCCAAAAATGCCAGTATTAGCTTAACTAAATTTGATCACCACTGTTGAAACTTAATAAATGGAAATAGGTAATATATACATAACAATAAAGATATAAGATATAGGTACAGTTTACTATATTAAAAGACAAAATGTTCCTCTTGTTTACGAACACAGATTGTTGCAAAGTAATTCTTCGGAGTTAAACTTTGATAAAAATCAATATAGCGAACCACAAGGAGTGCTAAAATTTTAATCCAATTAGCGCCCGTTGCTGCTCCCTTGTAAAATATGGTGCCATCAAAATTTATTTTACAATAAATTAATCCGCTCCCAACACTTTAATAGGAAGTAAGATTGGTGTTGTACTGAAGATTTACTTTGTAGAACTGAATTAACCCGAAATAACTAAACTTTTTTAAATTTATTGACTGTTTTTAAGTTCATTTTTTAAGAATGGCTGAAGATCGTAGTTTGAAACGAGCATCCATGTAAAGTGTCTAGATATGTCTAGGCATACCTACATGCCCATGCATGTATCGTTGGAAGGATAAGGTTAAGAAGGACCTGAGCAATCTTCACATGGAGAAAAGGCGGAAGCTATCATCGACCTGAAAAATCTATCTAGATATCAGAGGTAAAACGGTTTAGTGGGCTAATCCTAAAGTGGCAGTGCCATTCAATAAAATGTGACTTTTTTGACGTCAAGAGCAATTAAGTACCTAGATGATGCGAAATTAGACCGAATCTAAACGACTGAATAAATCTCCCTACTTCATTAAACACCGCATTGTGACGGAATACCGTAGCGTATGTAATGACCATTATAGGGCCCGCGGATTTGTCTGAACAGTGAAAACCACGAGTAGACCTTACTGGTATAAATTTTATTAGCCAGTTTATATGCTGGATGAAAGATCCTTTTGGGTCACGAGATTCTTGTCGTTCTTGAGAGTGCTTTGACGTTCCAGTTTTAATGGTAATACTTATGCCCATATGTACTAGTCCTGAAAGTTATTAAATACCACAATCTGTAGCTTTTTAAGTGGATTAGTCGTATTTAAACATCTTAATCCAAAATGGCCGCGCTGTGAGGTATGAGAGATGCGCAAGAAAAGTTTATGCACTTGAGTTGAGAACTAAAATTTGGTAACAACGCAAGGCTCAAAGCTCAAGTACCTTCAAAAACACTGTACAGGCATTTATTAAATTTTGCTAGAAAATAAAAATAAACATATCATATAATCCAATAATACTTATTTCCCTAATTCGTTGAATAATACCTATCATTAAAATTGGTGACATATTATTTGGTGGTAATAATTAATAAAGCAAAAGGGACAGAGACTAAAACAGCACACTGAAAACTCTTCACAAACTCAAATATTTATTTACTTAGTCGTCCAATACATAAGTTCGAAGACCTAGTAGTACTTAAGTACTATCCCTAAAAGCTCCCAGTATCGTGACGTTGTGGTTCCTGTAAGCTTGTAAAGACAAAGTTGGCAGACAGGAAAGCTCTCGTTTCCAAATCCTCGTCATAGCAGGGACTTCACAGGTAAATTCTATGGAGAACTAGTTAGTTGCCGCAAGTACTATCGGTACACTCGGCGCGTTTGTGTTAGTTGTGGTAGTTGATTTTAGAATATGAGCACATAATTTGATTGATCTTACTAATATTATAAATGCAAAAGTTTGTATGAATGTATGGATGTATCATATACGTATGTAGAACCCTGCTTGTCCCAGCAACTTATATTTGTTCACAATGTGGTTGCTTGGAAGAGAGAAGAGGTCGCTTAAAGCGATAAGACCGCCCATTGTAGGCCAAACAATATCTCAGACTCTCTCTAAACATTAGTTCAGAGAAACCTGTTAATAAAAATAAGTTTTTACGTTTACTTTGTGAGAGCGACATATTTTTTTCAAGCAACATATTTTTTTTATTCTAAGCTATAAAATATTCGTGGTTCGATCTTGTTATACAACTTGATGTGTATGATTTTTTTGTGTGGTTGGTCTGAAAATAAATATTTTTCTAAGGACACGTACTTGCACAAGACAATTAGTTTCTAAATATAAATTTATCTTATCATGAGAAATTAAAAGTGTACCCAAAAACTAAAAAAAACACTAAGAAACACTCCCCATCAAAGCGAACTCTCAAGTCTACCCCTACATGTATCATCATCATCATCCACTTCCTTCTACATCCCACTGCTGGACATGGCCTATGTCTTTCGTATTATGCCACTCAACCCTGTCTTGCGTCAATCTCGTCCATGTGCGACCCGCTACTTTGACTATATCGTCCACCCATCTATATACCTACTTAAATAACTACCAAAGTAACTGTTCCCTGAGACAATTAGGTAACCGGTGTCTCGAAACAATTAAATGAGTAAGTAGGTACAGTTAAAGACAGTCTTTGTCTACACTAAGTCCTTTACGTTCCAGCTTAAGATGTCTAGTGTTTACTGGAACGTATTTATTTACAATACAGCGTTTCATTGGCTTACTCGGTGCTCGGGCAACTTATTATTCCAAGAAAATGATAAATTAAAGTAATAGACGTGTTCTCGAACAAATTCCGTTTATATTATTTACCTTATAAATAGTGTTGAACATTAACGTGTGGACGTGTGGACGTTGGAGTTTTGGACTAGTTGGACATTTTGGATTTTGGACATTTGTCGTACAAACCATTACTTTAGCGTTTTAACCTGTCACTTATTATTATTTATGCCGAAATAATTAGTTGCCATTAGATTACATCAGAAGAGTGTAAAAAAACGTAATCCTTCATATTTGTACCTCTACATAATATTGTATTATACAGGATAATAAATATTATTCTTAAGATTTTTTTTCTTAAATAATAAATCGTAAGTGTTCATGATATTCGAATCTATTTAACTAAGGAAATAACCAAATGGTATAAGACTAAAATAATCACGTAACATATGTTTGCGCATGAATATTTGTGTTATAAAACAAAACAGCTAGGTACTTTGTCCTAATCTAAAACCAAAAAAGTTTAATTTTCCATAAGCGCAAACAACCCGAACATTGGCACCACTTCATTTAATTAAAAACTCAATCTAAATAAATGAAGTTAAAAACAAAATACATTTTCTTTTTTCACAGCTGGAATAATTTGGCTTCTTTCACTCGATTATACTTAATTGGAAAGGGTCAGGCGGGGATTTATTGTTTTTATCCCTATTGAATAACATTTCCACTTGCAAACTTGTCACGTATTCTGCTAATGTTAATTAGTACTTAAATCTTATCACAGAATTGGAGGCTTAAAGGGGCGTAGAATAGCATGCTATTAAGTTTTAGGAACATCTCTATAAAAACAGTTTTTAAGAATAAATACTAAGGAAATTGTCATTATCGAAAAAATATCAGGTCCTTCATACATGTGACACCGCAGTTCTCTGATCCGACATTTTTATTTATTTATTTTATTTTTTTATGAACTTCAAGTAGAACAAGTCGTCAACATTAGTCTATTATTTTCATCAAAAATGACCTTCAAAAATTTAATTAATGCTGTACGATTTCAGTATTCAAGTGACTAATAGGTACGCTTGACCACTGAAATCGTTCAGTCAACATGATACCTGCAAAAACATAACTTGTAAAAAATACCAAGTCTCGCAACTGCAGTTCTTCTACCGTAAAATGTTGTGAGATCCATGTACTACCAAGTCGGTAAAAACTTTTGTGTTTTAAACCAATAGATCGACTTGGCCATCGCATGAAAATACAATGTATCTCTCAAGTAACATATGTACCGACATAATAGTGCGATTGCCAAGTCAATCTATTAATTTAAAACACAAAAGATTTTACCGACTTGGTAGTACATGGATCTCACAACATTTTACGGTAGAAGAACTGCAGTTGCGAGACTTGGTATTTTTTACAAGTTATGTTTTTGCAGGTATCTCACTACTTTTTGTTTTTTTTATTCGTGACGACGCCCGTAGATGGGAGCAGACTAAACCTAGAAGGCGGGATAAACCCTCCCTGGCTTTATACATTATTACGGCATATATATTATGGCATTATTATTTGGATTTTATGCAATTTTTACCGTTGACTGCAAATGTAACTTTGTAATCCTATACATTTATATGGGATTACAAAGTTATTTATGCAGTTTATGTATCTCGAAAACTAGACCGAAATTGCATGTTTTTAGTTTTCCTATGGTTTATACAATAAACTCTAAGTATGTACTAAGTTTGAAGCTTCTATGTTTGCTAGAAGTGCCTTAGACTTTTGATGATCGGTCAGTGAGTGAGTGAGTGAGTGAGTGAATGAGTGACAAAATTACAAAACTTTGACTAGTTATAATTTTTAAACGACTAGTTCAAATTGAATGAAATTTGGAATAAATCATGTTTATACAATGCATACTCGGTTGTTAAAAATTGAAGCTTCTAGTTTTTTCCACAACCAAGTTATAGGGGGTCGAAAATGGTCTGAACTGCTTCCAGAAAAGGATGGTACGGCCGTGCCGCTTTTTTTGCTCGACTTGGCGGGGGCACTGCCGTGCCCCCAGATCAATGTATAGAATTTACTCGTGTGGCTTAATTTATAATCTAAGATGCATTTTAGCAACTAATCTGAAGGGCTTATAGCCGTGTCTATTTTTTAAAAAAAGTTACAAAAACATTAATTTTACGAAATTATTTAATAGTAGAAAGCATTGATTAAATACAGTAGTAACTCCCACTGCAAATTGAAAGCAATATGTTGTACCTATATTCTACATCGACAGTGTGTAAATGCGTTCACCTTGGAACGATCTCAGTTTATCAAAGGCTTGTAGGTGATTAAGGGCTTCAGTGGGAATGACGTTTGATTTAGCTTTGTGCCACTAGTTACGGAATCCTAACAGAAGCTCTGCAACACGACTACACTGCTCGGCTTTGAATGCGAAATTGAAATCTCAAAGGTTACGTTTCGCTAATTAAATATTATGTAAAGTTTGTAAATTTCCGCCAATATTAGAAGGCACCTCTCGGAAAGACGTGCAAATTTAACAATGATGTGCACTTTCTATTTAATAACTATAAATATCTTACTGTATCATTATTAGAAGCGCACGTCTTTTCTGGCTGTGAAGCACAGCGTAGGAATACCTTATAGATTCTTCCAAATTTTAAGGTGCTCTTTCTTGCTAGACTATAGCAAAAGGAGACTCATCTTACCCGTCTCTGTCTGGGTCAGACACAATGTCGCTAAACGGCAAATTCAGTGTCCATACTTGGCGCCATATATAAATAGGTATTTATTTACAAAAAAAAACTCGCTCTTTACTTTTGAATGTTTTAATTAAATCTAGAGATAAATGAACATTTAATTGCACATCTTTCAGTCAATCTAAGGCTTGTAAATAGCTTCTATAGCTTGTAAAACCTAATATTTATGTAAATTCGACAAATAAATAAGAATCTCAATCACAGGCCGATAACGATCGGTAACAATATCACCAAGCAACGGTCGTGTCGTCTAACTTTATTACAATTTCCTTGTTTCGGCTGTAACAAGCGGCGGGGCCGGAACCCTGCGTCTAATAGTATCTGTTGTGTTATTAATGTCCTTATACGGATCTCCAATTATATCGGCAACCTCACGGATATGTATTGGCATAGATGCAGCGAGTTCTTTAATTTGTATGGAAATCCAACCCCGGACGTAATTCTCAAAATAGCTGTTGATCTGTTACTTTACTGTTTTACCGATTAGTGTTCTTTAGGCGTCTTGGTTATGCTTCAAGCCCCAATGTGATCTTCTAAAATATCTTCCTAACAAAAAATCACACAATAGACACAATTCACTTTTTACAGTGACCATGTTATGTTGCATTGTGAATTGGGTGCTGTTTGTCACTCAAAAAAAGTTTTCAGAATTTGTGTTTGTCACGGGTCCATTCAACATGCCATTGCAAAAATGGTTAATACACTTTAAACTTTCGCGATTTAAACTTATGTTAATTTGTTTTTTTAACTTATAATAGAGTTGATATTTTAATGTTAGTATGCGTAAATATTGTAGAGTGTAGAGGCATAAGTTATCGACATCTATCCTAACACACATCTGTGGACAACCCCGACCCAATAAGGGAGACAATTGTTTGCTATCGCGCTAACTGAATTGATTCAGTTTCATTACCGGGCCTATATGATTATCTTGCGTCGTCACACACGCTGTATTTATGATATTGAGAATCGAATTACACTCCACGACCTTAATGTGGGCGAGGGTGACTGTAGAGGTGATAGGGTACGTTTGTATTATTACTGTAGTCTTATACTTAAGTTTAATTATTCTTCTTATTAAAAAATTGTATACACATATTTAAAAAAAACAATCTCTATGAGTTTCTTGCTGGTTCTTCTCATAGAAGTGCTTTGCGAACGAGCGGTAGAGTATTAAAATCGAAAAAAAAATTACCTGCAAAAGTGCTCCAGTGTTGCCTATTGACCAAAATCAGTAAATTATCGGCAATATCCGATCAAAGAGCCATGAGGCAACGGTTAGGTATATTCTTATTTTGGTGGTAAGCTCCTGCTGTCCTACCTATCTTCTTCATCTAGACTTAAAGAATTTATATTAACTGAGAAGTATAAGCGAGAAGTAAAATATATTAAAAATATAGGTTAAGAGAGAGCCAAATTCAGCTTTAGATAGCACCCACTTGAAGGATATGTAATTAAAGTTCTATAATACAAATTCAAACTTACACGACCAAGTATAATAACAGTAGTAATATTAAAATTATTACGTTTCTTTTATATTTACTCAACATTAATTCATCGTTGTTTTTAGCTTTGTAATTTTTATCTCTTATCTGTAGGTACGTTGGACTTAAGCTTAATAGGTACTGTAATTTATCATTGTGTTGTATGTAGATACGTACATAGTTTAATAGGGCTAGTATATAATTTAGTTGTGCTATGGGACACACTTCATAGTTATCACGTAACGTAATAATATATCTCGGGTCAGGTCATGATAACTTAAGATGATTATATAACTAAAGCCTCCCCTCAAATCTAAGTTAAGTTTGGTCGTAGTTTACAAGGGTGCTCAAAGTAAAATTAATTCTAATAAATAGTCAAAGGAAATAGTCCCGACTCTTGACTAATCTGGTGAGGAATATAATGGGTTTATTAAATTTTGCTTCTGACAATATTGTAGATTATATATTATTGGGATGAAATTTGATGTTAAAATTAACTTTGAGAGTCTATCTTTAAAATAAACCATTGATTAAACACGTTAAGGAGCACATCTAGTATCTTTACTATTAATTATACCTATATATTTAGTGGTCTCGTTAAAAGTTTATACTCTTACAACTTTATAGTTATGCATACTAGTTACCTACTGTGATTACAGGTTTTTTTCATGTTATTACTAAAACAAGAAGTTACAATGCTTTCCACATGAAGAGTCACAAATATAATAAAGCTCAGTGCAGCCTGAATCGTGTATCTAACAAAGTCGTCTGCAATTTGTCTCGCGCTGCCTTCGGCTGTGATTGAAATTCTTCCCGTTCCTTCAGGCTTGGCTGCGACGTGACTACACGACGATAGCTTCTACCTATCACTATTAATCTTACACCGACCCATACTTCCCGTCGCATTCCTCGCGAAATGACCCAAAATAAATATATCCCACTCGTAGACACGTGTAGACAGGCGCTATGTTTCTCTAGCTATTTTATTACCAAGCTTTATGTACACACATCATTCCTTAATTGTCTCGTCTGCAAAACGTTCTCAGCCGTATCCGAATAACTCTCCAACCGGCAATTTCCTAAAAATACTCAACATAATTCGCTTTAATGACATACCCACTTGTAAACAGGAAAGGCGTATCGCAACATCGCCAAATACTAAGGGAGTCATTTCCATTTGCGAATTTGTATTAGCCCGCAGAACAAAGCGGACTTTCGAACTGGCCAAACAGTAATAAATAATTTACAAAAGCGGTCATGTGAAAGAGGAGCCCTCTTCGGTGGGGGTAGCCATGCGGTGGTTAGGTATTTGAATTGCTAATGACTTTCCCGGTCGAATAACTTGGCGAGCTACGTTAACTGGTTTCAGAGACACTAGATACGTTGCCGCGAGTTGGGCTCGTGTCACCACACGCCACTATAAGCCACGGGCGGACTCATTACAGCCAATGGTATCACTAACTCGTCCACCTAACTTTATGCATAGACTCAAGTGTTGACGCCTCTGTAATAACTGCTATATATTAATACGACAGGGCTCTAAGATCGTCGTTAAAACTTAGTATTGCAATTTGCTCAAACTATCCCATAATATTGCAATCGTAAACCTCGTCAACTCGAAAACACAGTTTACACAGTAAATACGAACGATCGTGATGTTGTGAGTTGTAAATTAATTAAAGTAAATTTTTGTGCTTTGATTAAATCGTCAACAGTACATCACGGAGTTATTAATTGTGTAAATTTAATAAGAGTAGGCGTATAAACAAGGTGGAGGGACGGCGGTGACCGGCGGCGAGGTCGGAGTGGAGTAGGTGCGTTGTGGTGTAATTAATTGCGAATTTCAGCGATTGCCTCCACCAGCCTGCACCCAGACATTCCGCAGCATGACCAGCACTCGCTATATAATTATTACAAATTTTTAACTCGAATTTTCTGCGTATTTTGCACTTTTAAAAAGGGTCTGTTCAAATCTGAGCGATATGAGCTCCCGCTGGCGGTAGTATTATTCTGGGGTTATAAAAATGTGTTTTTACTTAAGCGACGTTGATTAAATCAAAAAGCAATACAATAAGTAAGTATCCGTTAGTAAGTAAGTATTTTTTTCTTTAAATAATCAGTTCAACAGTGCTGACAACTCCATCCAAGCACCGTGATTAGTCAATTCTATTCCATTAGTAGAAAACACATACAACTTCAACATAAGACTAAAACACAAACAAAAAAAAGCCAAAAACATAAACCAACATTTGACCAGAATTGAAAGAAAAACAAATTCTTAATTTCTTAATGAATTTTAATATCAATAATTGTTTTAATATTTCTTTGAGAAATACGAACAATATTATTATTTATAATTTATATCTACTACACTGCTTTATTTTACTTTTATTTGCATTTGAGCAAGGCTCTCTAAAATAAGCAACGATCAAAATGTTCACAGAGTAACAAATTTGCGGTGTTAAGGGCCCGTTCTCTGGGCGGTTAATCTTCTCGTGACATTGTGTTATGACCCCGTAAGCCTTTGTCACGACCCTGAAACCAGGTTAAAATACGAGTATAAATAGCTTAAAATTATGTATCAACGAAGAAACAGGAGCATCGTGTGGTGATAAATTGCTTTGTATGTGTAACCTCTAGAATTTAACGTTTTTCCCCGGTTACACTTTTAAAGTCAATCAATAAAATAAGTATGTATGGTTGACTGAAAGAGATACAAAATCAGCAATAATACTGCCAATTGTTACTCTTGGGTATCATCATCTCAGCCGTAAGACGTCCACTGCTGAACATAGGCCTCCCCTTTGGACTTCCATATGTACCGGTTGGAAGCGACCTGCATCCAGCGCCTTTCGGCGACCTTTATAAGGTCGTCTGTCCATTTTGTGGGTGGACGTCCTACGCTGCGTTTGCTAGTCCGTGGTCTCCACTCGAGCACTTGGGTATATTATGCTCTAATATGCCGTGGTATAATAAAGAGTTCTTTCTATTTTGTAGATAATATTATATTATGTATTTAGTTCTAAGGTTTTTTATCTACGATAAATATTGTTGTTTCTGTAATGTAGTTCAAATATAATCTGTATTATTCACAATTTATTATTTTTACCCACGCTCTACGCTATGAAATTACTACTGCCTTCTACATATTTAATTCAAGACAGCCGAAACTGTGCCTTCTGAAATAAGATAGGTAGTACATACCTAATAAGATTTAAACTAGTAGGTAATCAAAATTCAATTCTATTTATTCCAGCTAATAACCTATTCTTGCGTAATTATGTAGAATGTAATCCATTAGTCGTGTTTATCAAATGCTAAATACATAATATAGGAAATCTTTATTAGATCTATTGCTAAAAACGAGGCAGTAAATTCAGTTAATGTCCCACAAAGATATAACCAAGAGCATAAATAGGGTAAGTTCAGTAGTTATCGACATTAATTTGCACCGAGATAAAGCAGAAAGTTACACTAAGTGTTGTTAAAATGTCTGCTAACTTCATTCCGATGGATTAAAATGGCAAAAACAAAGTAATTGACGAAGACAAGGCGAGGTTGTTTGTTATAATTATGTCGCTCTTAAACACGGGCTAAATCAGGGCCTTATATACTCGTACAGGTGTACACGTAGACATAAAAGTCCAATGCACAGAGGCCCTTTTGAGCTTTTATTTTGTATGTAATATTTGATACTTATCGGAGTCTGTCTCTGATTCCACTTATAGAAAATAGGCTCAAAAATAGTGTCCTTTGCTATAGTATTATGAGATTTAATTATTTCGTGATTTTAATAGACATGATAAAATGTTAACGTAGTAGATATAAATGTTAACATAGTATGACTGTATTATAAGCATTGCAATATCTCCTTTTAATTAGAAAAAATGCGTTACGCATCGTCATCTGCATCGGGGTGTGCAGTGTGCAGGGCGGTATATGTGGGACTACTCCACCGATCAGCACGGCGAGGATACCCGCTAAAAACCTGTGGGTGTTCCTGCGGAACAACAGAATTCCAGGTTTGCAGGCATGCCAAAGCACTCCTTCACTAACTGGATGACTCTTCAGGAAGCCAGTATCCTTGAAAGATATGTCGATATTTATATAGTGGCTTCAGCTTTTAGCCTAAATAATTCAAAGAATAATTTTGCGAATTGCGTGCCTAAAGAAACTGGAAAGATATTCCTAGTCACGGAAAAGCTCTATAACACTAAGTTAATTTACTGAAGTAACTACAAAGGCTACCAAATGATGTTTGCAACTATAAAAAGTCTAGATAACACAGTCTTCAAAAATGTGTACCTACTTACTAAAATACTATATGTAATACTCGGTGACGTACATATAAATAATTATGAAAACAAAAACAAGGTTTATAATTATAATTGATAATATCTATTTAGTTCGTCGTTTACTGTATAATTATACCTATATATAAAACGCTTATACCATTTGGTACGTCACATTGCATAAAAATCTTCTACCCGATCGAATCAGAAATGAAGAGATCCGTAGACGAACTAAAGTCACCGATATAGTCCAGCGGATTAGCAAGCTAAAGTGACAATGGGCAGGCCACATAGCACGCAGAGTGGATGGCCAATGGGGTCGAAAAGTGCTCGAATGGAGACCACGGTCTGCCAAACGCAGTGTAGGACGTCCACCCACAAGTTGGACAGACGACCGTATAAAGGTCGCTGGAAGACGCTGGATGCAGGTCGCTTCCAACCGGTACATATGGACGTCCAAAGGGGAGGCCTATGTTCAGCAGTGGATGTCCTACGGCTGAGATGATGATGATTACTTTAAATCACTTGACAGACCTATAGTTTTAGTAAACATCCCCAAAGGTTGATATAATTGATAACATTAAGCAGCAGCATGTGTTGTAGCATTAATTTATTAGTTAGTCCTGGCTTTGAGCTGAATAATACAAAATAAATATCATATTTAGAAACTTATTGCTAGCATATATAATTAACATGACCACTGAGTAATAATTCTCATAACTCTCCTTTCATTTAGTGAAACTGAAAGGTACAAGTAGTATAATAACTATCCAAATATATCACACTTTATACCGATGTGTCCAAACCAGCGCTTGACACGAAATTATGCGTTAAACTTGCATAAATACGTGTGTGCTTAGCGCCGGTTCCATTAACCAAGTACCAAGTGCAGTTTGATTTCAATTAGACTGAATCAACATCACGAGTGGGGTCTCATTCATTTTGTACCTGTCCCATTGGATTTACATCAGATTGGTTAATAGAAAAAATCAATTAGGACTATTTGGTTTCAATTACGTGGCAAAAAAGTTTCGGTTCATAAGAGTATTTTTTTCGATTCGCTGTTTCAGTAAAAAATCTATATACTATTTCAATTTCAATTTTGTATTCAAATCCCAATTTGAGGCATAATAAACTTTTGCAGATACTCGTATAATAAAACTTTTGTTCAGAATATAGGTTTTACATTTTTACGTAAGGGTATATTGCCTTGTGCAAATAAGCCTTATAGAATAAGTAAAATCTGTTTTATTTCACATCTTTTCAGTCATTACGAGCAGGCTGTGAAACCTATATTATACGACCGCAGGTACGTATCGGTCGTCGAGGCTGAAAATAGCCAGGACGACATCAGGACCAATAAAAAGAGTACATTAAGAATCCAATGGGACCATTGACTTTAGAAATTTCAAGCTCAACTTTTTATGCGATAAGATAAACCAGACAAGTTCGACGTTCAGTTCGCGTGAAGAGACCGGCCCATTAAAATTGCAAGCCTTTAACCTTCGCAGTGCAATTCTATCTTTAGTTGTTATAACAAATGTCTAGGCGCACGTTAGCTGCCAGGCCCACCTGATAAGGCAGCCGGAGTTAGCTCGGGGTTTAGTTAAATTGTCTGTGTCTGAGCCATTCCGCAGATTAAACGGCCACATTACAAATACAAAGGTTTTGTTTTCTCACTGTTTCCAATTGTTCCACCTTAATCTCATTTCACCGGCAGCTGAGCAAAACAATTTGGCAATATCGTTAGACCGTCTAATTTCTAACAGCATGCTTATTGAAGATTCAATTGTTCTCCTTTCTAAATGTCGTAAAAGTTTATTTTATTTTCCAATCATCATTTTCATACCTGGGTGCATGCCTGTAACTTAATGATAGGTACAACGGTTCATTAATTTTAACTTAAGGTTAAAAACATCAAGTATACACCCGAAGTATACACTCAAGACACACCCGCCAAGCCATTATTTCAATCTATGGGAATCCTAACAGTCCCCTCCTTAGTGATTCTCCAGGCAGCTCTCTACGCCAGAGGACACTTGGCCGAGTACCCGAAAAGAGGTGACGTACACCATAATATATGCCTTAGACACGCGCACCGCCTGCGCCCAATATCTCGAAAGTTAAATAAGACTTCGAAACTGGTACACGTCATGGCACCTGACGTGTATAATCGTCTTCCAGGCTTCATCCGTGATACTGTCTCAATGAATTGTTTCAAATATAAATTAAAGAAATGGCTTGCAGAGAAAGCGTTTTACAATTTTAAAGAATTATTTGATTAATGGAATTATTATGTTTAATTGTATGTTAATACTTTATGTATAATTTTTGTGACTTGTAACTTTATAATGTTATTAATAAATGAGTATGAGTATGAGTATGAGTATAAACCTTCTCACTATGAAAACATTCGCCTTGATACTTTTTGACAATAGAGTCACAAAATAAGTTTGTTAGGGGAACACTGGCGGAAGTTCATCGGGTATGTACGAGCTACGAACCCTTCCGCACGCGAGGTGGTCCTGGCGGCAAATTGAATTGTAACCATCGACGGCCCGCATTATCTCGAGGTGACAACGCTCTGCCTCGACTGACTTCTCCGGAATTTGCCCTCACGTCTCTCCAATCCTTCCTTTATTTGTTCCAAACACAAAAAGGCCAGCTATAGTCTCCCGAATAAACATTTTGTCACGGAAACGCAATACGAAGGGACTAATAGCGGTGCCGATATCGTTACTGAATGAACATGAACGAGTTGCTTTACTGTTGCTCTTACGTAAGCGTTTGTATTGCTTATCTTTATCTACTCGTAAGCTCGAGGGTCTTCAGCTTTTAGTTGAACCGTTTTGCTATTTTCGGATGAGTTCACAGAATAAAAATCAAAAGAAAAATACCTAGTGCACGCTTTGATTAATTGAACTTGACGGAGGACCGGAAGATGGTGATCCTTGACAGATTGCGAAGGGGAATCTTCCTCCCTCACTCTTATATCCACTTAGTTCGTATAATATAAAGTACCTATAGTCTATAGCCTATATAATTGCTATCATGTGTGTGTAATCTTTAAGCCTTAAGTGCCTTATTAAGCTTAAGTTCTATTTTTTTTTCTAAACGAAGTGGCTACTTCCTAAATTGTATTGCATCATTAAAGTATCATAGAAAAACGAAAGTTCTGAAGTTAAAGTAGACAGTAATAACGGCATTTAGCGAGGCAGCAAGCAGCAAGGTGCGGAGTAAGTGACGTCAGTGCTTGCCGTGAAACTTATTGCAAGTTGTTTACTCGCCGCGCCGTCTTCCCGCCCTTTGTTCTGCCTGAGGCTACAACTTCGCAGACGCCCGCGGACGTACTCCCTATAAATACAATTTACATTCATTACTCCCACAAGCTAGCACAGAATAATAGCAAGCGTAATAGGCATTTGGCCTCCACGCCGATATAAAAGTTAAAACCGGTCTTAGGAGCAATAAAGGTAAATCTTACGCAATAAATTTCACCCCACCCTTGGCGTTACGTATTACCGCAATATTGTGTGCACTAAAACCGTTACCTACTTTTAGAGAATATTGGTAATAAAGTTACATTTTGACTGTAAAGGAAATTCTCGTAAAAAGTCGTCGAGACATTGTTGTGGAGATGGAACGACGGTATAAACCCTGGACAACTGACAATCACATGAAAACTGTATAAACTATAACAACACTCTAACGCTGCTCTAGTGCGCTTTGAATATTAAACGCTCGGATTAAATTCCAGCTTTTATGTTGTAAACAATTAATTTTATCAACCTCGACAAAATAGCATGCACGTAAACCTATTTTCACTAAACCAACCCAGCTAAATCTATTTTATAAACTAGACTCGACCGTTCCGTAGAATAGTGTGCTATCTGCAAAATGGTCAATGTTCAGGAGAGGCTAGAGAACATGTTCACTTGTATATCTCTTAAACGGTTATACTTGGCTTTAAGATTTTTTGGTATGTTGTAATGTATCCCCAGCATGATTAAATGCTTTATGCTATATATTTATTATCCTCATCATTCTCAAGATAGCGAGTTCTATATCAACATAGGACGTTTAGTGGCGGAATGCGCGGAGTCCGTAGTGATGATACGGCGTTGTTTTACGGAGATGTTTGAAATAATTTACGTTCTATATTAATATATGCATTTATTTGTTGGAATTACCTGACCTTTCTTGAGTCCTATGTGAATTAAAAACTTGAAATATTGTAACTATTGAGTATTATATTTTAAGTAAAAACCCATACAACAAAATTATACATAAAATGTTTATTTTAAATAATTTTTATTAATTAGTAAAATCAAAAAATAGTCCCCAAAACTATTATTACGGCGTCACTTCAAACAAAAAGCACATCAGTTAAAAATGTAATTATTATAATTATTAACAAAGTATCGAACATTTACTGAAATATAGAAATAATAACTGCTGCAGACACGTATTTGTACATACGTACGTATAGGTACATAAATTTACACTAATTATAATAATTAAATTTACACCAAAATTATAATAGGCCTACATATTATAAAAATTAAAATTTTACAACACTTGGTTTAGGTAACCTTTATAAGTCTTTGTGCTAGATCAAGCCCTCATGATTCTTAGGTTGATATTTAAATCAAAATATAAATTATGTTCCTTAATATTGTGGCACCTGTAGTTCAGTAATCCATAAAAATAAATCACGTAAAAATCAATCTTTAAATACGCGTAACAAGCATTTTTTCTCAAAATTAAGAAGAATACAGTACTTAAATAATATATTATAAAAACACTTAATACCTTTTTAATATATTATAAAAACACTTAATACCTTTTAATAGTATAATAATATTTTTATCTGCTATTAATCGATGTCATCCGATTCTTTAGAAACAGCATCATTGCTGTGATATGATATAGTTAAATAATTATGTATTCTACTCAACGGAAATTAATTTTTATAGGTAAATATCTAATAAATCTTTCTATTTGGCAGAACAACAATTTAGCAGATACACTAAGACGTCATAGATTCTGTTTGTATTGAGTTTCTTATATTTGTACCTATCACTAAAATATTATAATCGCTCTAAGTCAGGACAATATATGTGAAAAACAATTTGTTAGGATCTCTTAACCTGTCCATGAACTTCTCGAATATTACTCCAATATACTTTTTGCCCTATAATATGTTTTCCATACCTCACTATTTGCAGAAGTTTAAAGTCGAATACAAATTTCATGGCTAGGTTGCGAATAAAATAGGTTTCTGCTTTATTTTTTGGCCCATCTTACTGTTAAACGCCTTTTATTAGAGGTATAATATAATAGATAGTTTTGGTATGAGAAGCTCCTTCGATGGCAAAGTTGACACTGTCCCCTCATTTTGGGAGTCCCTTTTGTAAAAACAGGTGTGCTATTCTTATGTTTTACTTTTTAACAGCGTAAACGTGGAATGATATAGTGAGATATCTTAGCAACACATTTGTAACGACATATTTATGACAGATACATAGTGTTTACGTCCACGAATTGTCCCGCTTTCGTCACATATTTCTGGCCTAAATTCCTAAGGTAATGCCTATAAGATCCACCTACTCCGAGGAGTGCTTCTTTCGTTTCATAGTAATTTTAGGAGTCACGGCTCTTAAATTCAAAGTAGCATGTGAATTTGTGTGATTAGGCCATGATATGTTGAGGTAAATGCAATGGGTATTAGTAGCAGACGGCATTCTGGGGTAAAAATTCTCAAAGCTTGTGTGAGGTGCTTCCAATGACAATAATATACTAGCACTAGGTATATTATTAATTTCCTCAGACCTACTATCTTCACGTAGAATCTCTTCCCATACACTAGCTAGTTCCTGGCTTATTTGTAAGAGCACCAAACCAAAGGTGATTTTTGTTGCGTTTTGCTGTACTGTGCAACATTTTCATCCAAATAAATAATAAAAAACAGCGTTTTTTTAAAGTTTCACATAAGTTATTGTAAAACTATGTATCTAGGAATAGTTTTAAAATATTTTTAAAAATATATGTATTTAAATAACAGATTTTTAAAATGAATAACGTCTTATCTGATTTCGTTTTACGAATAACAATGTCTCATACCAATATGGAACCTGCAAATTGTGTTACAGATTCCGTAATAAAACGTCCTTTATTTTCATGGGACGTTAAAATGTTTGATAGTTTCCGTGTAAAATCGTCCTAATATTTCATATGACTACTACTTTTTATATTTTATTGTTAGGAAAATAATTATTTTACATTAAATAATACATTACACCAATCTCATATAAGCAATAAAAAGGCGTTTCACTACAAAAACTACAACTCCGTGAAAAAACGTCCTAAATAAATACCGAACGCATGCAACATTTTGTACTGAAAATTATATTTATTAATTAATAACTCAATAATGTGTATGACAAATTAATATAACTCAATCTTTTTCAATCTACCAGTATTCAAACTATCTTCCTAGTTAAGCATTTCTAATATTTATCTTGATATTGTCATTTTTTTCGGATTTAATTCAAATGTAGCCTTTCTCCAATAAATAACGGCCGATGTGACAAACGCGCGGCGCGTCCTTTTACCGCGCGGCGTCGCATTGTCACTCCGTGCGCTTTTGTGCGGAGCGAATGTAACATAGAACGATATTCGTTTTAATATCTCCGAAACTAAATAAGATAGGAAAATTTCAAAAACGCAGATCTATAGAGTTCGTTTTCCTTATCTCATTAAGCTATAAAACTCCATATTGGTCTATGATCACATAGAACACTGTTCTACGGATAGGTCGAGACGTTTTATGTTCCTACTACTACGCTTGGCAGTTTTGGGTTGAAAAACACATTATTTTTATTTTACGATCAAAATTATCCACATTTAAATGTTTAAATGTTAGAAAAAGTTTTTAAATAGATACGCAAGAAATAATAAATAAAAAACTCACATTCCATACCTTATCTTTTCAAACATTTTTGGTATTTATATAATTAAATAATTTCGTTATGATACCAAAATCTCTGATAAAAATAATATTCTTGTTCAATATCTATCCAGCAAAGACCAAATTTATTACAAGCAATAAAGCTAAATCAATCGCTTAGGGAGGACCTTTCCCCACCGCCCGTGTCTTGGCAGGGCCTGCGTAGGTCCAAGTTATAAATAGCCATGTTTGGATGTGGCTGACACTGGATTTGTTCACTTAAGCCTTTTATTAAACTTTTGTTATTACTGTGAATGTATGATATGTTTGGACTGGTCCATCAGTCTATTACGTTTTTTTTTACTTCAGACAAAGTCTGCATCATACTATTCTCTCTCTTCAGTTTATATTAGGGTACATAAAATATTTGCTATTACATGCATGTATAAATCGGATGACAATGCAATATTATTATGACATAGAGCTGATCTGATGATGGAGCTGGAAGGTGGCCATAGGAACTCCGTAATTAAACGGCGCAACCTCATCGAGTTTGGGCTCATTTGATTCGTCTTTACGAGTACTTTGGTGCTAGATGGTAATTATAATAAAAGCTTGTTTTTAAAAAGTTTTTTAATAATTTACTTAGTTAATTAATTATACTTAGTTAAATAATGTAACGAAATGACAAATATTCAAAAATAGATGAAGAGATAAAAAACAGGAAATTAAGTTTTGGTTAATCCTTAGGGTACTTTAGGCAGAGAAAGACGTTTGAAATTTTCCAAAATACGGATCAGTAACTTTTAAAATTATCTACTCAAATTCGACTATAAGAAAATATATGACAACACAGTTTTAACTCTCGAGGAGACAAGAGATAAAACCACCAGGCAAATACAGAAATATTCGAGAATAAATCTCGGCAGGCGAGCACATTTGATGGCGCGGCGCGGAAGCCCGATATCGACTTAATGAAGCACCATCCGAGACCGATGCGGCCGACTATTTAACAGGATGGTGGGCTATTTACGCAGATTAACCCCTGGGATCTGACCGAAGACGTAATTTTTCATTAAAAACTCCATTAAGTCGGGAAACTTTATTCATTAAAGTTTCAAACCGGCGTATTTACTTAATAGAATGGGATAATAATGGACGGATATCCTAATTCTAACGAGACCGATAAACTTTAGTTTCATGTTTCATAAAGCTGGTCTTAATTAAATATAGATGGCTCTCGGGATTTTACTGCTGTTTCAATATAAATTAACATGCAATGAAATGTTTATTGCTTTCAAGTAAGACGTTGTACAATTATGAATTGTTTTATGATGAAGCTTATACAGATCTTACTCTACATGAAGCTTACATTATTACGTAGAAAATTATATTATACGGTTTTTAATTAGTATATGAAAGTTTGGATAGAATATGCGAATGTTCAGTTTTCATGCCAAAACTACACAACAGCAACACTCACATAAAACAAAAAAAAACAAAACAACACGGTCACTTTAATTGCAATATTTATTATTAGGTACTTACTAATAAAACTTGTCCAATATAAAAAAGGCAGAGCTTGTTTAAAGAAAACCACCAAAACATGTCTGCTATGATTTGGTTGCATATTTAGTATTCCTGACTAAACTTGAAGCTAGTTTGGTGTCTTATTCATAAACAACGATAAACTAATAACACGGTAAAGATATATCTCTTTACCGTGCTAATAATATCTAGATTTTAGTAAATTTTGGCTACAGCAAGCGGCACTCTTTTTTCAGACAATCAGAAGAAAAACTCAACTACTAAAACTAGTGAGTACCTCGGATGCATAAGCTAATCCGAAGGAAAGTATGTGATGAATAGACGAGGTGTTCGCGGTCGAGTGAGTGGTTGATAGGGTCATCAAGTAACATCAAGGGTCGAGTTAATCAACCCGACGACCGCGCCATTGCTTTAACATATCGACTCTATTGACGTGGCTATACTACATCGCACTTGTATTCTGAACTATGTCTAGCCTACTATAAACAGCTACTCTAAGTTTAGCATCATATAATAAACTAGCTGTTCCGCTGTACAGTAGCCAATAATATGTTATTCCAGGGTCTAAGCTATTTCTGTACGACATTTCAGCTACATCGGTCCTCCCATTTAGACGCGAAGAAGTAACAAACATACGCACAAACTTTTGTCTTTACAATTATATTATATTGTTATGACAATTATAATATTATATTGGAATAATATTATTGTGATGTCGTGATGCCATACTATATCAATTACTACTATATTATAGCACTTTACTAAATTATGGGCAGCGTTAGCTCTTACCATTAGAAGAGCGTCTTGCTTGCTTCTTTTTCTTTGTTTAAAAAAAATACTATATAAAAAAATTACTTATCAAAATATTTATCCTGTTTTCTCGTCAAATTATCAGGTTATTTTGATGTTTCGCAATATCAAACGTAGCGTATTTCTCAGTAATTATGAACGGTTCAATGGACTAACGATAAAATGAGTGTTTCTGATCAAAGCTCGAGCGTGTACGTATTTAGGAATGGTAATTTGATTCGGTTTCATTACGAAATGAAATGCAAAATAGAACGAAAATACAGACGTTTGTTGAGCGGGAATAGTGGAATAGCGCCATTCTGTTAGCGTATGCAAAGTCCAGTGCTATATCTTTAAACATGTACCCTATATTTTGCGTTGCGTAAGTTTCGAGCCAAAACTAGCTGCTTTGCTGCTCTAGATTTAGCAATCTGATTTTATCGCACCAATAAAATAAATTTCAGTTGCTACTAATGTTAAACATAAATGTGAGAAATTGGATGTATTGGGTGTACATGTGTGTTTGGTAAAACGAGTATTCATTTACGCCAAAACTACTACATAAAGGGTAATGTTGATGCGATTTCAGTTTTTTTTTTAAAGTCTTTCATATACGAAGTATTCCAAGTGTAATTATATAGAAACGTGTTACAGCTAAAATATAATACATAGGTAATAAATGATATAATAGTAAATAAATATAGAACTCTTAGATTCTCGCGGGTAAAAGTGTGCACAGCTAATTTTATTTAATAAGTCAAATAATAATATTGTATAACTTATTCCCTCAGCGAAAACGTTCATCGTACTTTCAATGATTATATCATCACAATATGACATCTCTAGCACGTGATTACCTGAGAGTGTAATAGCTTTAAACGACTGTCTGTGAGGCGGTGCGTCGAGTCGCCTCTCCAGGGACCAGGAGATATGAAGGCACAACCTACAAGCTTAATTGTACAACGCCACCAATGCCGCCTAAAACTGGTCGCTGCTAATTTTATTCATTAAGTAAAAAAATAATATTATAATTAAGTAATCACTCAGCGAAAATGTTTATCGTTCTTTCAATTATCATACCACATAGAGAAAATATATTTTTTATACAACGAAGTAAGAAGACGAGCAAGACGCTCTCCTGATGATAAGAGATAACGCTGCCCATAATTAGTACAGTGTTACCCAAGATTTATCCATACACCAACCATTACAAGATGACATCTCACATCGCACGTACCTGAGAGAGTAATAGCTTTAAACGACTGTCTGTGAGGCGGTGCGTCGAGTCGCCTCTCCAGGGACCAGGAGATATGAAGGCACAACCTAGAAGCTTATTTGTATAACGCCAACAATGCCGCCGAGATCAAAGACCGGTACCGGAATTAATTTGCGAGTGTAGTTACTGGTACGAATCTTTTGCACAGAGTTAGGGAGGCGTAGTGACAAAAGTCATGATGTATTATTCTAACAGGAGGATAAGAAAGATAATCTTCTGGTCTCTTTATTACCTAGAAAAAAATTAAAATGTTTCTTAACTGATACTAGAACGAAGTTAGGTCCACAATGGGTGGACTTATAGCTAGGCATCCAACCTTTGTACGGAATAATAATTAAGGATTAATTAAGCGGTGATTTGATACAATCACCCTCCCGCAGTGTTCTATGTGGCTTCAGTGAAGGATCAATAATTAAATTTGTATTAACAAAATGCAATAGCTTTTTTCTGTTGACTGATCTAGCACAGATTTTTTTATATTTCTAAGAAATGTATGCAATACACATGCCGGCACTTACACCCACACTCGTAAAGTCCCTAAGCCTGATAAGCTTCAAAAAATATTCCGCTTCTCACTAACGTATTTCCGGTGGTTCACATAATCTAATTTAATACCCTTGAAGCGATTCGCTGGTTGGAATAATAGCACTACTTGTTAATATTATGTTTTACAAGGAGTAATGATACTTAAATTTGTAAAATAGAATAATTCTAATAGAGTTATTCCCCAAGTTGCAAGAAATAGTTATAAATAAAAAAATGAACTTAAAAGTAGAGTAGTAGTAAAAAATTACAAAAAAATATCTATTAGAGGTAAACGGTCCGCGGTCTTGTTACATAAAGCAATGTTTTACAGTTTGGAAGAAGTTTTGAGAAAATGTACTGCGGCGATGTGTAACTATTTCTTTGAATGTGTAGTGTATAGTAGTAATAAGTACTATAAAGGAGTGAATCTAGGAATCTGGGAAAGAGAGATAACAATTTAAACTGAACCAGGCAAATAGTAAAATTGATTTTTTCTCCTCAAATATAATAATAGGTAAACGTTTTATATTTAAGAGTGTATATATCGAGTGACGCTCTCTCGCTCGCACAATTTGACGAATTTTGAAATATAAGTTCATGGAATTAATTTTTTGAAAATTTCTCTATACCAACTCTCCATAATATTATTGCACACATTTTAAAAGTGTTTTTAGTTTGATATATTAAAAAATGGAATGGGGAGCAATATTAAAAAAAAATCTCATTATTATATTATATCTAAACGAAAACACTTTTAAAATGTGTGCAATAATATTATGGAGGGCTGGTACAGAGGAATTTTCAATTAATTAATTAAATGAATTTATATTTCAAAATTTGTCAAATTGAGCAAGCGAGAGAGCGTCACTCGATATATACGCTCTTAAGTATTTTTTGTTATAAAATTCCTAAGCGAGACACATAAAACCCTACTGGGGGTGCTACGAGCGCTACGAGCGTAGCCCGAGCTACGGGCTACGAGCAAACGTAGCTCCAGTGCAATGGTGTTCTATTCCACAGAGGAAGGTTGTTATTTTTCCGTCGCGTCTACACTCGTGTGAGGACTCTCTACGTAATGAGGAACTATAAACCGTCGTTTACTCTATCAGAGACACTCCACTTCACTGAATAACATAAAATGTTACATATAAAGCGCGTACTAAAATGTCGGAACACTTTTAATAAAATTAAGTGGCTTAAAATTATTTTAAAATGTCGCACTACATCTATCCGTAAAATGAGGGGCTGGTGTAGTCATAGAACTTTACAGCTATCTGTTTTCTGTCCAAATACTGTAGGTAGATAAATATAGCTATTTCTGTCATTTATCGGTCCGTTATTTGACGAATTTGAATCGGATGTAATTTGGAAGCAGTTTGGAAGGAAGGCTTGAAAGAAGGCTTGAGTCGTATTTTCAAGGCTGTATATTAAGACATTTTTAGTTTTTATAGTTACCTACAAATGAAACTCGCTACCGTATTATTTCTAGTTTTAATGATAACAGGAAGCTTCTTAGATTTCGATTTCTAGTTTGTAGTCTGATCTGTGCTGAATAATAAAATAAACATTTTTCTTGTAAAATAAAAAAGACAATAACCAAGTTATACATAATATATAACTTCAACATTGTATTATGACTTAAAATTACGTTTTGTACGTAATTAAATATATTTTTACAACCTTACTTCCTCATGTAACGTAGCAACGAACGGAATAATAGGAATAAATTCATATTTTACGTGTGTAAAGAAGGTTTTAAATACATTTATGATGCCAGTAGAGGGTTGTGAAGGATTGAGACGAGGAAAACCGAGTAACTGTGGGATAAGCCAGGTACGGGCAGCATTCAATGTTGGGTGTGACGAATCTCTTACGCGTTTTAATTTTTCCGTGGAAGATTTAGGTACATATTGGGTTTCAATACGACTTTGCTTTATATATATGTAAAAGGAAAATGTGACTGACTGACTTATCTTTCCACAGACAGATCAAACCGTTGATTAGGTTGGTTGAAATTTGGAACACAGATACAGGTTTAATAATGTAGACCTCCGTTAGGAAAAAAATGTTAGCAGATAAAGCTGCGAGCATAAGCTAGTGTTAATATATAAATGGAACGAAAACGAAGCTGATTGACTGACTGATCTATCAATACATAACCTAAAACGCTGAACGTATCGGGTTGAAATTTGGCACGCAGACAGGTTTATAGCGTAGACATATACATTAAGAAAGGAATTTGAAAATTCAACCAAGGGGCTTAAAATTTATTCAGAGAAACTTAATGTAGATTTAAAGTCCCCCGCTGTATTCCCCATAATATATTGAACTTGTTTAATTTTAATCAAACAACAAGCCAAAAGTCAGTGACTTCACAAACACGATATGTAAATCCATATAATAAAGAATATTGTAATTAAAACTTTAGAACGTAACTTGTAAAGTAAGCTCGGTGGGTTGGGTTGTTTGAATTGCAAAACTCTTAGCATAAGGAGCGGCGACGTGACGCTCGTATCAGGGGCGAGACGAGTCTGCGTTTGAACGATACCTTATAAAATATCACACAATTGAGTTATAGGGAGACACCACACATCTTAATATAGTTGTAAACCTCTATTGCAGAGACATTTCCACCTAACCATAGAATATAGTCCTGGCAGAAGAATCACTACTCTAAAGATATAATCTTTTAATTAAAGATAATAAAATTTAAATTATGACTAGAAAAGAAATTGTAGGTAAAATGTGTTTTATCTATATATTTTTTTATAAAAATAAATATTTTTTCTATAATTTGGCACAAAATGAATTCGACACTTCCTAGAAAATCACATAGGGGAGACCGGGGACAAACGTAACATTTTGTACATTGACCATTGTTTCTAGCTAGGTGTTATACTTATAACATAATGAATATATGTAAATTTGGTTCATGCTCTTTACATTATCAACTTAATTTAACTTAATATTGAATTTTTTAAATGAAAATTAGGGACTTGAAAAAAAATCGTCTCTTGTTCCTTTCGCCCACGTTGGCAGGTCGGAAGTAACACGGCGTGGGTCGAAAGTAACAGGACATGGTGGGCCTCTAATTTAATTAATAAGAAACATAATATATATAAAAAATATTTATTAGGGACTACATTAATAGCAAAAAGTTAACATTTGTATTACAAATGCACATCACTTACGTTTAACAAAACAAACCAACATTATTAAAGTCGCTTTCTAACTATTTTTATTTTATGTATCTAATGAGATCTAATCTGATCTGATCTGATGATGATTAAAAAATCATCATCATCTCAGCCATAGGACGTCTACTGCTGAACATAGGCCAAAAGGGAGTTTGGACTTCCATATGTACCGGTTGGAAGCGACCTGCATCTAGCGTCTTCCGGCGATCTTTATAAAGTCGTCTGTCCACTTTGTGGGTGGACGTCCTACGCTTCGTTTGCTAGTCCGTGGTCTCCACTCGAGAACTTTTCGATCCCATTGGCCATCTGCTCTGCAAGCTGTGTGGCCTGCCCATTTCCACTTCAACTTGCTAATCCGCTGGGCTATGACGGTGACTTTAGTACTACTTTACTTTTTACTTGTACTTTAGTTGATCTTTTAACGATCCGGGATAAAAGGACTATGCAATTTCAGTCTCTTATACACAATTACTCATAATTATTATGACATACATAATTTCTCTCGTCATTGATGCATTTAGCATGTGACTTTTTTATCCATTGCTCATTTAGTCAACTATTGCCAAAACTTTCTAAGCAAACAAGACAGAAGAAATCCTTGTCGTATGACTTATTTTACTTCTCTTCATTTGTCTACTTTGTTTTTTATTTTCGTTTTCCCTTTCCTTTCGTTTTTTTCTTGTCCTGTGACCATTGTCAGGTGGTAAAACTTTCTTCTTATTTTTATTTCTTTTGCAGCTTTTCGATACACTTCCATGTCAGTAGTCCCTCGTGTGGTGGTTGGTTCTTATGCGTTGTCGCGGCATTCTGTAGAAGTAAAGATATTCAAAAATAATTTGAGTTAATAAATCCAAACGGGCACAAAAGTAACATGTTACTTGTGTACCCATATAGCTATGTTACTTTTGTACCCTACCTCATTTTTGTTAAAATATGAAATATAACCTTAAAACGAAACGTGCTAGACAAAAACGAATAAAAACACTCAACGATCAATTTTATCAAGAAACTATATGCAAATATTCATTTTGAAATCATTATTTTAACTATACGTAAACATAAATTACGTAAATGTCAAAAAACTTACTTTGGAGTTGTAAATTCACATATTGTCCTCTCGTACGAATGAACAGCGCGTGGCGTGCACAGCAACTGTTTGCAAGGGAGGAGGGTGTACCCGAGTATCACGTGACTGCAGTGACGTGATGTTTTGGTGATTGGATATACCTACAGGGCGTTTGTTACTTTCTACCCGCCGTTACGTTTGTCCCCGGTCTCCCCTACAATTGGCAATTTTGAAGGACGAGTCCGAGGTTGTCCTTAATAAATAAAAGTCACAAATTAGTTTGTACCACATAGGAAAAGTTTTGTTTTATATGCGCTATCTACTTTTACCACGATAGCCTGTAAAAATCCTGTGAGAAACGAGGGAAACTCGCGACCGACCACGTGCCACCAATTTAACACTCGTCTAGCGATCTCTCACACATATCTCTTGTAAGTACCATCGCGTTTATAAATGCACGATCAAAGGAAAAAATACTCAATTAATAAGGCTTTCAAGATATTTCGATGCGAACAGATCGGCTGTTTTGTTTTTGAACGTGTAAAAAAAGATATTAATAAAATAGATTTATAAATCACAAAATATTCAAAATTCATATACACCAAAATTCACCTTATACACACATATTAAAAAACCACCAACAACACCAAATACACCACACACACCACCACACAACCCCACACCCACCACCACAACACCAAAGGTAAATACAGCAGAGTAAATTTCTGTGAATAAATTATTATTTTTATTAGGTTAGGAAATGTAACTAAAGAGACCTCAAGGATTAAAGGATATAAAAAAGGGGCTACGTAAAAACTACCATATAAAATGTTCTACAACTATGCCGGACCACTATATCTCGCATCGAATGAAATGCAGAATCACTCTAAGAACAAAATTACTGAGTAGACAGTTCTTCATATAAAGACATAGGAAACATTTAAAGAACAGCGAAGTTTTCTCAATCGCAGCAATAGCTGATAGCCTCAGCTATCGCATTTGGGTAATAAGTAATAGAGAGAAGTTCCCCGCCAGGCAGGCGCTCAGCAAACGAGAATGCGTGCTCATTCCGGCCTATTTGCTGGAACAGCCGATATCGGTCGATGGATGAGACTGGACTATGGGAACGTGATCCCGCATTTCATTTGCTGCTTCGTGAAATATGAATTGGCTGCAATCAGTACACAGTGCTTAGTAAACATCTCTATGCAGTTTACTTGAAACTATGATTAATGATGTCTATCACAAAATATAAATTATATAAGTACCTAATCTATGTTTTTACAAATGACTTCAAAAGAAGTAACCAATTTGATACAAATCATTTATTCGTATCATTAAGGTGTGCTTCGGTAGGAGGGCACTGTAGCTAGTAAAATTACTGGGCTATAGAGTCTTAACATCTTATGACTCTTGAGTAAGAAGCGTTGGTGCAGTGCACCTAGAATTGTACATAATTGTGAAATTCTGGATAGCACTGTACTGATTATGGGCAGCGTTATCTCTTAACATCAGGAGAGCGTCTTGCTCGTCTTCTTACTTCTCCACATAAAAAACATACTTCATACATTTTATTACCATGCTACCTATGGTATGTATAACACACACTTTTGACATTATGTTTATTTGATTAGAAGCTTGTCGTCATCAACTTACATAATATTAAATATTATGTGCGATAAATATAATATATCTAGCAGTTCCAATAATATTGCATAGTACATATAGAATAGGGATGTTGACACATGTTACGAATTCATATAAACTTATGTTTTTCACATAAAAGACAGTATTTAAAAACCTATAATCACATTTTAAGGATCTATTTACAATCCAAAATTGAATAAAATCAATTTTAATTTCAATAATTTTTACTTATTGTTACGCGAATGCGAACGCCAATCAGAGCGCGTGACGTCACACCACTGGCTGGACTTACGCTTCCTATGAAATGTTCCCGATTTCGATACATTTTAATTATTCATAACTCAAAAACCACTTAACCGATTTTGATGCAACTTATACGGTGCACTATGTTGGTTCGAATTTACCTAATCAAAAAAAAGTCAATTACCAAAATTTATTCTTATATTTTCAGAGAGACATTTTAGTTATTGACTTTATTTTTGGTTTAAGTATGGACCAACTAAGGGCACAGTATAAGTTGCATCAAAATCGGTTCAGTGGTTTTTAAGTTATGAATAATTAAAATGTGTCGAAATCAGGAACATTTCATAGGAAGCGTAAGTCCAGCCAGTGGTGTGACGTCACGCGCTGTCAGATGACAGTTCGGAACGTTTTAGCCGGAATTCAAAAAATCATTTTTAAATTGAAATTTCATATATTTTTGCATAAAAATATGATATTCGTGTATGAAATGGGTCTATCTATCATATAAAAGCAATTCCAAAAATTAGTCAACATCCCTATTGCTAACTTCTTTTGTAGTCTGTTTAAAAATAGAAAATGCTCAAGTAAGTTTCTAAAATCTCGTCACTAATCACAAAGTCCTCAGAGTAAGTGATCCTGTATATAAAATCCTCAGAGAAAGTAAGCCCCTATTCATTCATATAATAATCCTAGGGGAGGACATGTCAGTCACTTAATATCTATAATAAGTTAGTATTGTATCGTATAAAATAAAACATTATTACGGCTCTGTTATGCCTATAGGTGCAATCTACTATATAAAAATAAGTCGGGTTTTCCTCCCTGACGCTATAACTCCAGAACGCACGAACCGATTTCCACGGTTTTGCATTCGTTGGAAAGGTCTCGGGCTCCGTGAGGTTTATAGCAAAGAAAATTCAGGAAAAATTTCAAAAGAAATGAAAAAAAGTAAAAAAATAAGTTATTCAATTGGAAACCACGCGCGTATTGGGCAAATGTCAACAGCAGGCATTTGTCTTTAAGGTGGTAATGGCCGTGTCGGCGCGGAGGATATTGATAAGTTTTATTGCAACCTTATTTCGAATTAATACTGGCAACGTAGTAGCCAATGGCTTTCCTTGGATGAATACAAAAAAAAAGCGTGTTCTTGGACAAATTTTTATTAAATTTCAACAGCAGGCATTTGTCTTTAAGGTGGTAAGTTGAATTATGTGGATCGTGAATTTGAGATTAAATAGGGATGTTGACACATGTTACGAATTGGAAATCGTTAACTGCTTCTTTGTTTTAGCTGAAATTTGGATAGTGTATTCTTTAGGTAATGTAAGCGACCGATAAAACGGGATTTTTCGAAATTTCCACAGGCACAGGAATGATTCCCAAAAAACCTTTGAATGCAAATCCGTTACCGCTGAACTGATTGCCCTGAAATTTTGGGAAACGATTACTATACTACCACGACTACTACGATTAGTACTTGAGTTGTATTTAGGAACATAATTTTTTTAAGGAGGAGGGTGGTGTAAATCTTGGTCAAAGTTTGTATGGGAAATTTAGAAACGCTGAGCCTATTAAATTAAAATTTGATACATAGGTAGTAGATTGCGTCATAGAAAATGATATGGGATATTTTTTATTCCAGAAATCAACCTTTAAGAAGAGTGAAGGGGGTGCAGTTTGTGTAGGATATCGGTAACCGCTTTTTTGTTTTAGCTGCTTTATGTAACGTAGGCCACCGATAATAAGGAGTTTTGTGAAATTCCCACAAGAACGGGATTTATTTTCGAAAAACGTTTTCATTTAAATCATTAACCGCTGGACCGATTTAGCTGATTTTTTGTTAAATGATAGTTTAAGTTCTGTTAATGAGCTGTTTTTTTATGTCAGAAATTAATTTTTAGGGTGAACCAGTATGAGGAAAGGAGGGTCAGAGTTTTATTGGGAATTCACGAACCACGGAATTGATTTGAGTCGCGGGAAAGGTTGCGGAAAGGATAGTGTGAGAAATAAGTAACAAAAAATAAAAAAATATTATACATTACACAGACAAGTACAGATAAGTTAAAGAGTTACCGGGAAAGGACGACAAATAGTTTTAATTCCTGAAAAGAGGCGTGTAAGTTTGTGAAGGCTTTCAACAACCGCAAAACCGATTAAGTTGTAATTAACTATGGAGAGATGGATTGATTTTTACGGTAGCGAACAAAACTGCGTAGAAATACCCATCTCGATATTCTGCACTACCCAGAGTGGGAGCAATTATTATTATAGCCATGGTATAATAATATAACATGGGCTATACCTATACCTAATTTACACTTACAAAGTCGCGGGGATGGAAATACAATCGCAGTCTAAACAAACATCGCAGACTAAATGGCAGCACCAAATTTTCGCTTTATTAATTGACTGTCACGCGCTACGAAGTGCGCGCGGGTCATCTAGTTTCTTAATAAAAAGAATGTTTTTCGCCAATTACAACAAATAATGGGTATTTTAAATTTTTTATACCTCAGCAAATAAAATTGAAATCTTTGTAACACACAAGTCTAGTTTTGAGAAAGTAAAAATAAGAACCAGCTAAGCTAACTGGAAAGAAAACAATAATTCAACTCCGAGAAACCAGGTGTATTGTATGTATAATGTTATATTATATACTTAGATGATATAATCTGATAATAATTGAGTACAATTTCGTGGTTATTATACACGGTCCCTTCGGAGCTTTTGTCCCGCACTCCGCGGCTTGCTCGGGACGGCCCGCGACTCTCGACTCTATTACCATAGTGATCGCAGTATAACTTTATTGTGTTTACAAACTTCCGAATACACCCGAAATGGTACATATTATGAAGAAACTTTCCTGGCTTACCTGCGTTGTCGCAGTGTTTAGGCAAATATGTGTGTTTCGGTTCTTTATATGGTAATTCTGCGTGATATGTTTGCTTCTATGTAAGTTGTACATTGTTTACATATGTGTATCTCGCTAGATCTCTCTAGACATTGTGAAGATGTTAGACATCATACTCATCTACTTTGTTTTATCGATTTCGGATGGAGAGACCTTATGTTTGGGGGACATCCTCTAAACTTTAAACCACATGTTTTTCCGTGTCTTTAGTCTGTCTTTAGGCCAGCATTTATAGCGTATAGTCTAAAAGAAATACATACATACATTGAACAGGCGTGTAGTCTCAAAATCTGCTCTTTCAATAAAAATGTGCGGGATGTGAAACACAGAATAACGAGTAAATGTTTGCGAATAAATTCCAACGGATACAAATAATAAACCACATTGAGCGAACCATTTTAATTAAGGTAAAACTTGAGCGTTTTGATCGATGTGGCGGCCATGAAAGTTGTTGAAATATGCATCAAAGGAAGCGAACAAATTGAACGCATGACGAGCGTGCGCGATTGCCCGGATCCATCGGAGCTGGAGGATGCTAAACTCGAGAAGTCAACATTTGAAACATCGATCTGAACTTCTGGAGATTTGTTGGTGGAAATTTTCAGACCTGAAAGACTAAAAAATTAGGTTTTTCATTCCCTTACATTGACTTTATATTATCCTTCTTTTTTATGAATTTTTTGCGTTACGAACCTTTTTTTAACATTTAAAACTGTCCTTTGTTTTAACTTACTACTCTACCACTACTAACTTTTTATAATTACCATAATTTAGAAGCTATTATTAGCCCGGAGAGCGGATGGCCGATGGGGTCGAAGAGTGCTCGAGTGGAGACCACGGACTAGCAAACGCAGCGTAGGACGTCCACCCACAAGGTGGACAGACGACCTTATAAAGGTCGCCGGAAGACGCTGGATGCAGGTCGCTTCCAACCGGTACATATGGAAGTCCAATGGGGAGGCCTATGTTCAGCAGTGGACGTCTTACGGCTGAGATGATGATGATGATGATGAGAAGCTATTATTTGCGAGTTTTTATCGATATTTGATTGACTATATATTATTAATCTTTAATATTATTATTTTAAAAATCTTACAGTTTGGATGAGAGCAGATGAGGAGATGAGCTTCTATACATACTATGGTATTAAAAAAAGATTTCAAGAATAAGTAAAGATCGATATATTTTTTACATCGGACTAAGCAGACCTTTGACCACTATCTTGACTTTAGATAAGGTCTAATTATTATACCGCTTAAGTGTTTATACACACACCGTCCTAGAATCTAATTTTCAGTCTGTTTCATGTCTTTCGTAAACAGGGAGCTAAAATCCACACACATTAAAACTTTCGCATTAAAGCTTAATATTATAGTAGAAGTTTGGCAATCCCACATAGATACTAGTTATCGAAGTTTTGAATGATTGGATTGCAGTCTAGAATGTTCTCTCACAAAGTTATTAGATGTTACATTTAACTTTCTATGTGTTATTGGAAGAATCATATCAAAGTGATTTGCAGAGACGCATCTGATTGGTTATTCCTACTTCTTACTAATATTATTATAAATTCGAAAGTGGGTGTGTGTGTGTCTCAAAGAGTGTGTGAGTGTGTGTGTGAATTTGTTATCTCTTCGCGCATACGCAGCTGAACAGATCAAACTGGTATATAGACACTGTAATAGCTCATAGACTATATTTTAAGAGAGAAAACCGCTGGACACAGCTAGTCATTCATAAGTATTTGACAATTGCTAAAATCATCGATTACGATAAATTCTGTATTAAAAATACTCATAGAAGCATATCTATCAGTTTGTCCGAAATATTAATGTACATACTAAAGCGCCTAAATCTAAAACGACTATATTATGTAAATATTTATTGTTATGTTTCATCGAGATCAAATGTTTAATCTCATCACTTTGAATTTTACTCTACATTATATGAAAATGCAATATGCAAAATAACCAGACATCGAGGTCGTGAACACCATTTTCACATTTAATATTTTGTTGTCAATACGAAACAATTTCGATTCAAAATGCATATTTTAAAGCTTTAAATTCTCTGAAATTTAATCAACGCGACATGTTATTTGTAACTTTATAATATTACGAGCGTTGATTTTACCCATTGACAATTGTCCTATATTTTATTCCTACCTACCTACAATAGTTATGTTATGTAAGGGAAGTTTATATTCAAAGATTTAAGATTCTTGGATTTTTAAGAGACAGACATAGTGTTGCCAACGCTGTGTCATTACCTTGTCTTGTTATGAAAAAAAAAACAAGCAATAATTATGACCATCCGGCACGTTAATCAATCTCAGACCGATAAGCTACTAATCAATAAATTAATGTTTTATTTATATTCCGTCTTCCTAGTTCTCCCTGCACGGTTGTCTGGAATAGATCGCTAGGATCAAGACCGGTAATTGTTACAAATATAATAAACTAGCTGCGCCCAGCGGTTTTACCCCTGTACTAAATCCTATGTGTTATTCCAGGGTCTAAGCTATCTCTATACCTAATTTCAGTTCAATAGGTCCACCCGTTTAGGCATGAAGGAGTAACAAACAAACATCCAGACATCCTGACATCCATACATAAATAAATTCTTACAAACTTTCGCGTTTATAATATTAGAATTATTTATTTTATACATTATAAAATAGCTTTTAAATACGATCTTGCGTGATGTTAAGTACTATGGGACAGTAGACACTAAACACTAATCTAGAAATAGATAGTACTAAATTTAGAAGAAGGGATAAATCCCTCCCTGGCTTCACTAAATACCATGCCTAATACCTAAATACCTGCCACTAAATACCATGGAAGAGATCGCTTTTAGCGATAAGACCGCCAATTGTTACACTAATGTCGTGATTTTGTGTTATAGTTTTTAAGTTTTCTGTATGTTTGTAGTGTTTTAATAAAGAGTTTTCTATTCTATTCTAGTCTATTCATGCCAGAACACGGTCATGCTACTGGGCCACACGGATTTTTTATGTTGGAATTAATGTTTTAATTTTAAGTATTTCTGTATAAAAGAGTTCAAACATCAGCAGCTACTCCCTGAAGAAGATCCTCGTACAGGATCGAAACGGTCGGCATGAAGCCGAAGTAAATACAAGTGAGTTTATGCCGTTTATTTACAAAGATGAGCTCAAACATCGTTTAATATCAGACATATTGTGATCAAAGGTTAAACAAAACATACATAACTTTCACCATTATAACATTAGTCATGGAATTATAAATTCATGCAGTATTTTGTTGAGATATATCTAGTCCATTAGCTGAGCTCGGAGGGGCCCGGCCGGTAAGAGGATCACCGAATTGGTTTATGCTCAAGATAAGACGTTGAAATTCTCCTGCAAACTTAATGGACTTTCTTTAAATATACATTTTTCTTATGTTTTTATAAACGGCAGACAGGAAAGGATCTTATTTTACAAATAATTAACCTGATTTCATTGTTTTTATTTTTCTAATATAATAACTTATAATATTTCTAATATAATAACACTAAGAGAGTGCGAGAGAATCGACTCCTCTACAAAATACCCTACTCTTTAGGTTCAAACACTCCATGCAAAGCTGGTGGCCTGGAAGAGATCGCTCTAAGCGATAAGGCCGCCTATTGTAGACCTTTATATAGTTTAGTTTTAAGTCTTTTTTTGTTATGTTTTGGTTGCAATAGAGTATTGTATTGTATTGAATCGCACGTTATGACGAATTTTGAAATACAGAATATACATAATATACATTAAACAGGCGTATACTCTTAAAATCTGCTCTTTCAATTAAAAAAAACGTAAGCGGGATATGAAACACAGCAAACGAGTTAATGTTTGCGAAAAAACTCTAATGGATACACACATTCATAGAATTAATTTTTTGAAAATATTTCTCGGTAAAGCTCTACCTACATTCTGATTATAATGTTATTAATAGCTACGAGTATCTTGAATAACAAAACAACAACCCTTGTATTATGTTAGGGTCTGAGCAAGATTCGACCGTTAAGGCGTTACACATTCACACTTGAACATTTTTCCTAATATTTATTGATAAAAATTAAATACAATACTCAATAACATGTAACTCATTATTTAAGATTAACATAAGATTCCAGTAATAAGCAATTTTATCCATCATCTCCTGCAACATTAATACCTAAACCCCTTCATATATTTTAATCTCCTCAGCCAAGTTTAAATTAAAATAACTCCCGCATTAATCTCTCCAAGAGCTCTATATCAGCCACTTTGCTCTAATGAATGAAGTAAATAAAACAGAGTTGAGTTTGGTTAAGTAGGGAATGTGGGAATCGGAGATTTCCGTGATTTCCCAAGGGTACGTGGCGGCCACTGGAAGGTGCTTCATGCGGGTACGTATTACCTACTTATACTTTATTACATGTACTGCCGATACTTTCGCTGAGAAACTTATTCTCCTTAGGGCTCGTCGGCGATCCCTCTTATGGGCTATTCGACATTTCATAACATAATACATGTTTTGTTAGCGAACCAACCTCTACTGTTGTTGTTTACCTATTTTCTGACGATTTTTTATGTACAAAATTACTTATTTCAAGAACAGGAAGCATCATTTTATGCGTTTCTTGTGTAATAACCGTCTCATTTTTTATCCTATTCGGAAAAGCATTATTTTTAACATGTAATTTTAATTTGATTTGTTAGAAATTGCGTTTTAATTAACGTAATTTTTGAGTATACAATTGACAAAAACCTTAGATTTAAAGCTACGGGTCCGTCCGTTTTCCCTTTCAATACCTCTACCCTACGTAATACGTATAACAATACTATACAGAACAAAACAGGAAAACAGTGACACGAAGTAGTAGACAAATGAAAATGGCATTCAGTTGAACTCCTACTATGTCATTGACTTCTATTAAAGTTTTTATTATATGTATCATTTCTTTTATGTAAAAATTATGTTTCTTTATTTTTTTTTTGTTATGTTGTAAGTGTACGTTATTTTTATAGGCTTATATATACATAACATATTGTATTTATTAGGGTGTATTATTTATATTGTAAATTTGGCATGTGATTTTAATAATACCTGTTAATGGTCCTTGGATGTGTATATATATATTACCAAATTTCAATTTAATTTTGTTCTTTGTTTGAGTGTATTGTATGTCCGTAACGTCACTAAGCGGCCCCAACGGAAGACCAGCGCTGGGTGCTTGCACCCAGCATAATGCTGAGTTGGGGACCGATTTGTGGCACACACCTATCTATTGTTTTTATTTGGTTTTTTTTCTTTTCTTATTATTAATTTTTATGTGTGTTAACAAATAAAATATTTTCTTTCTTTCTTTTCTTTCTTCTTTCTTACTACATTTAGGAAGCTCCCTCAAACTTCAAAGGAGTTGGGATTTAATGAAGATGGCACGCAATAAAGTTTGTAACGACAGGTGTGGGGAAGACACGACGGATTCATTTGCAATTGTGTGATATACACACCTGTGTACTATATGACAACGTGTGCGTGTGTGTAATAACGTATGTGTGCGGTGTGTGCGTGACCAGGGGAGAATTAAGCCGTGTGTTTGAGGTATCGCTACAGAGATTTAATATGACCCGCTGACAGAGCAGACAAAATAATACTTAAAAAACCCACATGAACATACAACATAGAAAAAAGTTGTAGTATACAAAAGAGTATGCCTTCTTAGTAGGTCGGTTTTAACACTAAAATCAACTTCTTTTATAAGCGACTCTAAGGAATTTACAATATGAGGGAATTGGGAATCATTTTATTGTGTATGTATTACCGCACCGATTACTTATTGACGATTGAACAGATTTATAAAATTCTTACATTGTTTCACAGGGTATATTTTACAGGTCGTGGTACCATTTAATCCTTGTGTAAAGAGCCTTATTTGTAAAGCTGTTTACACTATTTTTAGTTAATGTTTCCTCTGTGAGTAGATATATTGGATCATTGTAAGTACATTCTGATCTGTGAAGCAGCGAGGCAAAGCTGGTACCCGGAACGGTCGCGGCGACAATTTATAAGCCCACCCTTTGTTGTGCGCCGTGAAATTCCTAACAACAAATTTCATTATTGCCTCGTACCGTTTATAAGTTCGGCTAGTACATATTTGTGTCTGAGTACTGAATATTCCTGATTATTCACAGATTTAACTTGTTAAGTATGATTTTATTTTCCTTAGAAAATAGGCCAAAATTTATTAACAAAATCCAGACATATGTATTCTAAACGCTTATATAAGAAAATATATACGAGTGCCTACAATGATGACGACGACGAAAACGACTTTTACCGCGCGACTCGTATGAGGCTTTTCTTTTCTATCTAATTACTTTCATCTATAATAGTCAATCCAGCGAGCGGTATAGCCTACTTATTTTCTAATTTAATGAGGTCTTTCGAATGACTTCCATCATATCAACGGACATTTCCAAAATCCTATTTAAGTGCTTCTTATATTAAAAGCTACAGCTTTTTATATCGTCGTAAGTACACTATAAGCCACCCCATGCTAGTTATTTACTGCTTTCCACTTTTCACAACTAATGACCAATTAAAAGAGCGGTGTGCTTTTAAGTAATAACCCACAAGTGCGATTTCCGAACTCCATAATACTTCACTTATTGGAAAGTTGAGAGCTGAAGCTAAGAAAATTCAATAATATGAGGAAGACTGGTCGTAGCTAGACTCTTTTCATGGTCCATTTTCTCATTTTAGGCGCAAATAATGTGGTGTTTTGATAAAACGCATTTACAAGTATTATAATCGACTCCTTTACAAATAGAACTTCATCAGCAGAATTACACAAATAAAATACGCCCAACTATGCTGAAATGCCAATATTATTTACAGGCATTGAATTCAAAATACTGCTGGAAATCACAGAGAATAATGGAAACGAAAACATATAAAACAATTAGTATACAAAGTATTACGTTATTTTTAAAAATAAATAAAAGAACAAAACAACTAAACAGAATCAGTCTGAAAAAAGAATTTACCTAAATATAGGTATTTTAACGGTTAGCGTGATCTTGTTAATCTTATTATGCATTTAGAACACTCGTATTTAACAGCAAAATCCATCCTAATGATCATGATGCTAATACAGATCGACGCGACGCGTAGCAAAATTTACGTGAAAGGGGTCCTTAGAAGCGTCGCGTCGGGACTCCGCTCACCGCTCAGCTTATTGGAAGTTATTTGAAAGCTGTATGCGGTCACCGCTGCCTATAAGAGGTTTCACGTTATTTACGACTGCCTACACAGCTCTTTGATATGATGGCTCCGGTAAAGGTGCTGGAATTTTTCGGAGTTAAAAATAGGCTGGTTCGTGATTTTGTAAGCAATTCATCATTTTTGTAAGTGAGCTTCAAAGAACTTTTGCAAGATCAGAAATCAATGACAATTTTATAGATGAAGTTACAGTCTTTGCAGTAAAAAAAACTGATTATATTCTTTAAAATCAAATTGGTTAGAAACTAACTTGTGTAGCGGATAAGCATTTTTACAAAGCACTTAACAATAACTGCCATTTTTTAACTGAAAATTTTGCAGAAGAATTTTGCGATTAGATGAAGTTTTCTGGCATCTTTATTTTGTATTAATATAATTTAACATTGATAAGTACTTGATTTTTTAATAAAGAAGCTCTATTCACGTCAACAAAATAATTGCCAATAAAGGCTGTACATTTTCGCAATCAAACTTCCGCGTCCGAATAAAATGAACCGAATATTTACAACTATTTTTGCGTTCATCCGCGAAGGGATTTGAAGCGTGAACTGTTGCTGGGAGCATTGTAAAAGCTGACGGGAGGCCATTAGTGCACGCTAATTACGACTGAACTGCCAAATCCGCGGGCGCCGGCTAACGACGGCTTTGCAAATAATACGTGCTGTGATAGCGTGTGCTGTGTACTAACAAACTCTTTGTCTTTTGATGTTTTGGGTGGTTGCACTTTCTGAATGTATAACTTTATGGCTATAAGTACTTACTAGTTACTTGTAGCTATAATAATTGCGGTTTATACTCCAACAGAACAGGTTGCCCTACTTACACTGTCACGAGTCAAATCACAATTTGTAGGTTGTGTGGCCAACCTATATGTTGCAGTTTCAGGTCGCCGAGATTCCTACAAGGCCTGCAACATGACCTAACGACTGCCTCCTACATATCTTATAGGAAACAGCCGGGGTAGCGTCCAGTCGTAAAGTTTTTGCCACACTGAGATTTGAACCCAGGGCCTCCGGATCACAAGCTGGACGTAATACCACTGGGCCACGGACGCTACAAACGCGGAAGCTATGGAGGTAAGTAGGTATCTCAAGAATTTATTCCATTCATTTCGAGAACTCTATCTACTAATAAAATACAAAAAAAAAGGATATTATGATGTTGATTGTTGATTGAGTTTTAGTTTATACACCCTTTAATCCGTTAACAAAACTGTGGGCCCCTGTTGTCGTACTGGTAACTATAGCTATTTTATAAATCTTAGCAGCTACATCGACCAGGCTCTAATTGGCAAGCGGTCATAGATTTATGAATCGAATAGCTACTCAGTCAACAAAGCGCCGAAAAGTCTTATTGCGTGTGTTTAGTCTCGCAACATCGCACATTGCTCAGTTGTCAGAGAAATTACCAAAGCTTAGACGAACTCGTTATACAAGCAGAACTGAGCTCGCGCGTTGATTAGGCTCTGTAAACTACTGCACGGATGCCGCCGTGGCTCGTGTGAACAATTGTCGCCGCTTGTGTCACTAGATTGTTTGTTTGTTCCTTTATTTTTAGAATAGAAATAATTTTATTGTCTAAACCGACACGTTGTTGGTGCCAAAAAGGCGGGGTAAATCACTTCCTACGTGGTTTCATTGAACATCATACCGGAACAGAGCTACTTAGCGTCACAGTATATATCTATTGTGTGGTAGCTAGCCACGGACGAAACCTACCAGTACCTACATCTGTAGTAAGTGGAAAAACCGCACTTATTTAATTATAACATCATTGGTGTGGACACAAATTCAACTCGGTGTAAAATCCCGGCCCCGCACCTATCCAGAATCACATCTACACCACATAACTCATTTCGCCTCTTGTATTGAAAACGAACTCAATTAAAAATAATAACTTACCACGCGTGTTAAACAATGATGTAACAGATCACACAAAGAAAACTTATTATAGGTAAAATATGGAATCGGAAAGTCGTGCTTGGAAACCAGCCGGTGAGCTGCAAATCGGCAAACTTGTTATTTTTCTGTCGGCTTAAGGAAGTTGCATCTCAGCTTACACAATCGTAAAGTTTAAATTGCTTATTCCTTCTTCTTGATGTTTTATGGCTTACAATTGCTAACTAAGGCTATTGTGGCTTGTTTCTCGTAGTTAAAATGCAAGTTTGCAGACGCAATTAATGAACTTTGTTTGATATAACAAAAATGGGTCATTTTCAAAAAAATTGTACATTCATTTTTGTGGTTGTCCCATTACTTGAGCTGTAATTATAATTAATATTTGTAAAGTCTAAGTAGAATTAGTACAAAAAATATAATTATCGGTATTTTTTAAAGTATTTTATGTATTATTTTCATAAAAAACACAGGTACCAAAAAAGATATTAAAATATTTTAGTAGCAAAGCATTAAAAATTACAATGTCCCACCCTACAAGTTACGCAATAAAACTTTAAAATCTCAGATTTTATCAAATATATGTTTATTATGTTTATTTTTTCGGAAAATACAGATATTATTGCTTTAGTTTAAAATAACGCTATATTTTTAAGTTCATTATTATTATATTTAATAAATACATTTAATCGAGGACGTAATTCATGAAATGTGGAAAATTCCATTCCGAAACCACCTTTTTAGATATATATATTTATAAGTTTACCAAATTTAATGCTTATATATCAAGAACAACATTAAGTCTATCACTCAAACAGCGGCAATATTCGATTAGTTCATTTGGATGGCGATTGCAACAGCAAAACAGTGAAAGTGACCAATGGTCCATTTTTGATTTTCCGAGACCGAAACCAAAAAGAAAGCTAAGGAAAATAGTAAATTTTCTACAAAATGTATTGATGAATTCTATAAATATCATGGAATCGTGTATAATATTCAATTTTTAATATATACTACATTAATATATTTTTAACGAATTAATGTTGTTGAGATCTCGGTATCCGTTACTTCTTTTCCGAAACCAAAACACAGGTAACGTAGAAGTGGAAGTAAAAAAATTCGGAATGGAATCATAAAGCTTAATGCATACTGTACATTTTGGCAAAAGTGAGTGACATAAAGATGGCACCACTCGAATGTTCAACAAATCATAACAAATGAGTTTTTTGACAAAATTACATTTTGATAATTTTATACTTACTTTCAGTTTCCCCATGAACGCGTAGAGGTATTAAATTGAAATTCATATCAATAACTCGAGTCTATAATATCCTTAAACTGGAATAAAATCAAATTTCTATGTCCACAAAATAAATTTTTAGCCACACATTTTCATACTCGCAACTACTTGCAAGGGAATTAAAACCTACAGGGTACACTCCGTTGAGCTTAGAATTTTGAAATTTGGTAATTTGGTACCGACTCGTACTTGAATGGTTTTTATTATTTAATTCGAGACTGCCATTCCGACCAACTGAACCAATCAACTAGTTGGTCAGAATGGACTCGATTAAACAATTTGTTCCAATCGGACCAACCAGTTGATCGGATATTTTATTTATAACAAAAAAATTCCGTTCGGACCAACTAAAATTGTTAATCAAAACGGATCAACTGTATTCTTTCTCAACTAAACAACTATTTAGTTGGTCCATAAGATATATTTTTAAACACATAATATATCAAACTTGAAATACCAATATCGCGGAAAGTACTCGTCCTAGGCTAAGCATTTCAGATGACAGCTGTCGAACTTGATATGTCAATATCTCGGAAATTACTCGTCCTAGAGTGACACTGTCATGGAAGAAATTAAAGATCTTGAGGAAATCTACATTTCAGATGACAGCTGTCAAACTTAAAATGTCAATATCTCGGAATGTACTCGTCCTAGAGTGACGCTGTCGTGGAAGAAATTAAAGATCTTGAGGAAATCTACATTTCAGATGACAGCTGTCAAACTTAAAATGTCAATATCTCGGAATGTACTCGTCCTAGAGTGACGCTGTCGTGGAAGAAATGAAAGGTCTTGAAGAGATCTTCTTTTCAGATGACAGCTGTCAGACTTAAAATGTCAATATCTCGGAATGTACTCGTCCTAGAGTGACACTGTCATGGAAGAAATAAAATATCATGTAAAGATCTTCTTTTCAGATGACAGCTGTCAAACTTAAAATGTCAATAACTCGAAAAGTAATCGTCCTGGAGTGACGCTGTCGTGGAAGAAATGAAAGGTCTTAAGGAAATCTTCAAATCAGAAGACAGCTGTCAAACTTAAAAGTCAATATCTCGGAATGTTCTCGTCCTAGAGTGACGCTGTCATGGAAGAAATGAAAGGTCTTGAGGAGATCTTCATTTCAAATGACAGCTGTCATCGGGACCGAGATCAGCCTAAGACCAGCGCTTTCCGAAATTGACAGCTGTCATCTGAAAAGAAGATCTCCTCAAGACCTTTCATTTCTTCCATGACAGCGTCACTCTAGGACGAGAACATTCCGAGATATTGACATTTTAAGTTTGACAGCTGTCATCTGATTTGAAGATTTCCTTAAGACCTTTCATTTCTTCCATGACAGCGTCACTCCAGGACAATTACTTTTCGAGATATTGACATTTTAAGTCTGACAGCTGTCATCTGATTTGAAGATTTCCTTAAGACCTTTCATTTCTTCCATGACAGCGTCACTCCAGGACAATTACTTTTCGAGATATTGACATTTTAAGTCTGACAGCTGTCATCTGAAAAGAAGATCTCCTCAAGACCTTTAATTTCTTCCATGACAGCGTCACTCTAGGATGATAACTTTTCGAGATATTGACATTTTAAAGTTGACAGCTGTCTTCTGTCATGTATGTACGCTTTGGTTTTATTTAGTCATTTTAAATGGTTTTTAACACCGTTGCCTACAAAAAATCCAATTGAAGTTAAGCATAGTTTTAAAATGTTGTATTACCGACATAAACCGAAACAGCCATCAAAATAAAAACCCTTCTATTAGGTCGGCAATATATCAAAATATTCTATGTTTTGCATGTAAGAAAAATATAGCTTTCAGATCTGTTTATTTAGCAAAATGGTTTTTGTTACATTAAATTGGTTTTTGTTACAAACGTGCAATGAAGGCAATAATAATTATGATTTGAATTTTTTTTTTATTTTGAAAATGTTTTGGTGAAGATATTATTGATTGTAATAATTAAATTCATTGCTTGATGATTTTTACTATCAGTATGTCTTAGGCTTAAGAAATCTTTTCCATTACCAATGCACTCCGTTCCGTAACTGTCCCATTTATAATTTTGTCTAAGTTTTAATAATTAACGAAGTGCTATGTGATTTTTATGGTGCGTTTATTTTTATGGTTTAATATTTTTGGTCTCTCAATAATAATTGAGTTATATAGCTCTTAAGTGCTGCAATAATAAAAAAAAAGTAAATTTATTCCTCATTTTTATCCAAAGAGTAACGTAATGGAAACTTAATATACGATTCCTTGAGTTTGTTAAGTTGATTTTATTTTCCTATTTATTATTTATGAACTTTAAGGTACATTACACCGATTGAACAACTTTTTATTGCAAAACTTGCTTTATTTATATTATTTATCAACATTAGTAAAAAGTTTCGGAGTGGAATATATTGTGATACCTGAGTGTAGTAAAATCTTAATATTTCAGTAAATGAATTAAATTTATTCATTTTAATACCAATTTCTAATAATTAAATGACTAATTAATATATATTGGCCACAATAAAAGCTTTGCCACGATCTTACATATTTTCATCAATTTTTCCGCAGTGTACAGTTTTTTTGAAAATGACCCAAATACGTATAATTTTCCTTTTCCATTACAAGAGAAAAAGTACGAACGTCCATATTACATTTTCGGCGGCTTCTTAGAGGAATTATCACAAAATGTAGAGGTAATAAATGGAAATACATGTAAAGTACATAGCATCTACTTGGATTTGGAAACCATCACAAAATTTTAAACTGTAGTTTTAAACGGTATTTTAAACGGTTTTAGAACGGTAGGATTTTAAACGTTAAAGATTATATTATAAAAAGGCAGCTAAGGCATAGAATTATTTTATTCTATGCTAAAGTCACGTTGGCGACACCGATTTGACACCAATATAGGTAATATAATTGAGTTTTATAACAACTGCCTCTATTACTCAAAATGGATCTCAAAATACATACCTACGTATTGTGCGGTTAGCCCAACCAATTAGTCAAGAGCTGAAAATACAATTCTTAAATTTTTTAGAGATAACATCAAATGAACTGAGCCTTTACGACCAACAATTTCGGCACAAATTCATTAAATAGTGTCAATCCTCCATAACTTTTTACGCAAACCACAGCAAAGCCGTTTATCTCTCGTATAATACCGATAAAGCCTGAATTTCAATTTGATTCAATGATGGCTATTTACCGCAAACTGGGTGCTTACATCAAACTAGCATAAAAGGGCTTCGACAGGGATAATATGATGACCGAGTGGCGTCGATTTAAATCCCGTCCGCCCTATTTACGACCGCCTTATTGTTGACTTTAAGAGTTTGCTCACTGGATAATTCTTACATAAAACGATTTGTGGTAAATCAAATGATGACTTTATTGACTTTAAAGTACGCATTTTAAGTGTTTTTGCAGTCTCGTTAATATCATTTATTATTGATTAATCCTAGGTGTTAAGATGGATATAAGCTAATCTATTTCCGCCATGAATGAGGTAAAAAAACCTACGAAAGGTTTATAACCCTAAAAGGCTTATTACACTTGGCTAAATTTAGAAGCCTAAATTCAGTCGCCACTGAATTAAGTCAAATGTAATCACATTTAGCATCCTAAATTTAGAAGAAAGTATCGTTCATCCTAATTTAGATTCTGAATTTAGTGACTAAATTCAGCCAAGTGTAATAAGGCTTTAAGATAGCACATCTTCTACCCAAAACAATGCATAAATACGCATCACATTTTTTCCGCGTTAAAGAACTCACCATGAAAAAGAAGAAAAAGCCCTTTTTGTTGCAATAACGACCAATTAATTTTCGCATTATTTTAACATACGAGCTCAATTTTCTTGGGCGTCCATCCCCAGCAGGCCGGGGGCAGTTGGGTTGCCCCCCGCTGCGTCCAATCAACCGCAAAGGAAATTAAACCGTTGAATTTATTAAGGGATACCGAGAAATAATAATCCTCGCAACCACCTCTGATAGCACTTAATTTATGGCTTTTATACGAGAATCGACTGCTTTGCAACGTGCTCTACTTAACTAGCCTAAAATACGTGATTGGCACGTACGCACGTTGCCTTGTTAAATAATATTTATGCCTCTTTAATCTTTAATTAATATGTTGTTCATACGAACAGTAAAGTAAATAATTAAACAAGTTCGCTGAGGAAGATCGATCGATAAGACACGGTGAGCCGGCTACATAGACTACGTAATTGGGTAACTAACTAATTATCTAATCTCTTACCGTGGCGTGGTTGTTTGCCGGCCGGTTACTCGATTAGGTATTTATTTACTCCCACCTAGTTGGGACTATTTATCACGGTGTTGTTACAAAAGTTTAGTGGAAAGAGTTTCGGAGTGGACCCCTGCGTCGTCCGCAAGATTGATGGTTTCTGTACTTTGCTACTTTCGCTCTGTTCTGGCTTTCATTCTTCAGCTCGTCCATTGTTTCCGTTATTGTTGTTTTACAACCCTCGTTGAGAAGGTTCTTTCCGTTGCGGAGCGCACTGTTTACTTAATTAACTTAAATTCGCATCTGAATTAATTCAAATGTCTCGCTGAACTTACGTTGTTTTCGTTTAAATGAAACGTTGACTTGTAGTGGATTAAAGTGGTCTAATTTACCTAATTAAATTTCAATTGAATCTCTTTAACGTAACATATGACTCATATTTAAAATGGAAACACTTCTACTATCAACGTACCATCATCGTGCTAGCAAAGAGTAGACACACGAGTAATATAGTAGATCTGTTAATAAGTAGAAGCAATGTCAAAAAATAAATAAGGACAAGGACGAAACTGAAATCGTACAGCCCATATATATGTACCTGGTATCAACATCAGTAAATAGGTACTTACCTTCAATTTTCGTACATAAAATCCATACAGGATATCATTTTCGATCGGAACTGATAGGTTGCAGGCATTATGAATAATTCAAACAGAGTGTGGCGCGAAAGAGTCTCAAAGGAAATGCAGGCTTAAAATTGACGGCTCCGGTCTGTCTGCTGAGTATCGAGATACTTCGATCTTTATCAATTTTATGCTAGAGTAAACGACCGTCTGTCCGCTTTTAAAAGGCTATCAAATCTAGACATCGAACAAAGATCTTTCCTTATTAGTTTATTTATGTTATCACATGCAATTTTCACAAGAACTCTTCTTTTAAGTTTGAATTTATTTAAGTTAAAACTTTGCATGTTAATTATTTAAAAAACCTAGCATGCCATGAAAAAAGGTTCAACACTTTGCCCGCACGCGGCGCGTTACAAACTTGGAAATCAGCCGCCCCTGAAGACTCGAAGGCTCATTCAGACCACGTACTTGTAGCTTTCATTCAAATGGACGTGTCGAGTTTTTGCTGCAATTCGTGTACTTTGTCACAAAGTGGAAACCTATAAAGCTCCTCGCCTCTACCTTTAGGATCTAGGACGACTGCTCGATTTAGAATACGCAACTTTTAAGGGAAATACTGTTTTTAATGTTGTAAAAGTGCACAAAATTTATTATAGATTTTTGAAGTGAAAACTTCTTTAGCGGCGCTGAGCACTTTTTTTTGTATGGGTAAAAACTTTAAAACTCGCGTCAGGGTCACGTGATGCTGATCGAAAAAGCGTAAGATCGAGGGGAAGGGAGAGGAACTAGTATCTCTCACTCTTTCTACCGTGCCTGAGTGTGCTCTGCTCTGTTGATGGTGTAAAAGTCGTCGAAATTATGGATGGAAGTTGATTTTTCTGAGAGATAAAGTTTAATGTAATATATAAATAACGATATAATATTATAAATAACAACATGTAAATTGTCATATTTGTGTACGATAGCGCAATAAATAAACATTGTATTCTACCTCATAAATGATAGTACTTTTATACTTATAATTAAACACACCATTAATATTGAAGTTTTCACTTCTGCCGGCACTCCCGGAGTGCTACCTTTTTTTTTATTAAATCATTCAATATTTTAAACGAAGATTATGACAATAATTAATTAAATTATTAAGGTTGACATTATTTTTATATGTAAACTTAGGAAGTAACTTAACTGTACTAACCTATACTAAGTTATTTCTTTCTCATCACCATTTGTAATAAAAATCTTGAAAGTCATGATATATCTAATAAGTTTTTCTGACAATATTACTTTCGGCATGCTACGCTCTAGTTACCTCGTACGAGAGTTATTTTTATTTTTCATAAACACTCATCTGAATTTTTCGTAGTGCATTTATGAATACATTTGCACGTCTACACCCAATCATATACGAGCTCGAACGACATCGATAATGCATAAATTCGCTTATAATAAAATATCGTTCGTACGTGCTCACTCTCCCCTTTACACAAATTATTTATTCCACTATTCCCTTTGGCAAACGTAGCTTGTTATTTGTACAAATATGGATTTGTACTAAAATGTTTGCGGACCGCGGATTTACTTTTACGGTTTAGGTAAGCCATGTGATTGAAATACGTTACATAAAGCTACGTATCTAATAACCTAGAACCATATTTAGTCAATGTGGTAAAAAGTTAGGTAACATTTTTTATATAGCTCTTTTATTAAGGTCCAGGATACCGGTGTCCTCATATTTTTACTTATTTTCTGTCAAATATGTAGGTAAGATTAATATTGCTAAGTACGAGTAGGTACGTCGTTTTGTAGCCTCTAGGCACGAACAAATTGGATTTTATAGGTTTTAGATTATGCATTAATATGAAATATTTCTACCAGCGAACATTCTAGCCAATGTTTTAAAATGAGTTACATTTGCCCTGAGATCTTGCAAAGGTGTGGTAAATTCTATGTCCAACCTTATAAAGAGTTTTAAAATATTTTACGCGTACAGTCCACACACATAAACTTTACAACCCATTATTAAAAATATAATAAAAACTTTAACAACCACATAACGTCATATTTTGAAATTACTTAATGGGGTGAAAAGTTCACGTGAGTGTAAAACCACTGAGGTGATACAATATGACTAAACTTAATTCCATGCTATAGTCAACACTGTCTACAATCTGCCGCACGCTACAAAGCTCCCTTGATTAATTTAATTGCCCGCGGGGTGGGTTTACCTTCGTAACACACGTATTGTACCTATGTATATAATAAAGCCATGAATTACATTGTCCTCAAGGGGTAAGCCATCATAATGAATCCCTTTTTTCATTTCCAGCCGTTTCCGTTGACACATTTCGTTCACCGTAATGACACTCAGTAATAATATGAGTATGGCTGGTAGATGCGATGTTCTGAAAGCTAGATCAATACACAATTTTCAACTTTTTGATTAACTTAAGAAACAAATAACACGTTTTATGTAGATACGTTCTGCGTGTTCGAAAAGGTCGTTAGGTATAAATAAATAAATAATAAATAAATAAATAAAAAATATATATATATATATATATATATATATATATATATATATATATATATATATATATATATATATATATATATATATATATATATTTACATCCCAGTTCCATTTCAGCGTCCCCCCAATTTACATCAGTTTTGCGTCCATGTGTTTCAATGACATTTGTCTTTATATCTTTGCATATACTGCTTTATAATCCTATAAAATATTATGTGATGAATTTTAAATTACAAGATTATAGTTATACATCAATATTCAATTTCTGTTCATTCTGGTACCTATTGAGACCCACATTTATATCTACGCCTATATGGCGTCATCGTATATTTCGACTATTCCCTCTTCTTTTATGTACAATTGACGTCCTTGCTGTGCATACTTTGTTGCGTGCTGTTATGAAACGTTGTATTTTTTAACCAAATTAAAAACAAGTGTAGATTCTCAATTCGTCAGTAATTTTATTGTTTAACTAGCATCCGCCCGCGGCTTCGCTCACGCCACATTTGATTCCCGCCTTCAATTTAAAATAAGGGTTTTATTTGATTTATGTGGAACCCTATTTTCCGGGAATTAAGCCTATATTACGCGCAAAGTTATCAGCTGTCTGCCAGTGAAAGTCGCGTCAAAATCGGCCCAGCCGTTTCAGAGATTACCCGGATCGAACAAACAGACAGACAAAAAAATCTAAAAAAGGTTATTTAGGTATATGTATCGTGTACCTATGTACTTAGTAAAAACGATTATATTAATATTACAAACAGACACTCCAATTTTATTTATCTGTATAGCACATGTATGTTACCTCTAAACTTTTGATTGGATGGACCTATTTTGTTAATTCTTTTTAACCCCCGACGCAAAAACGACGGGGTGTTATATAAGTTTGACGTGTCTGTCTGTCTGTGTGTGTGTGTCTGTCTGTGACATCGTACCTCCCAAACGAATGAACGGATTTTGATTTAGTTTTTTTTGTTTGGAAGTAAAGTTAGTCGAGAGTGTCTTAGCTATGTTTGGTGGATATCGGTCCTAGATGGCCGCCGCTACAAAATGGCGAATTACTTTTTTCCTCCACGACCACCCTCAATATGGGTATCAAATGAAATCCGCCATCACAAATTGTGAATAACGTATTGCGTTGGGTTTTTTTTAATTCTTAATTTAATTCACTTGTTTTACTTGAAAGTTGGTGCTAGTGCCCGTGTGGTCACATTTCAATTTGGTCTAATTTTGAAAATGGTATCCGTGACAAAACCATATTATAAGTCTTAAATTTGAATAACGTACGTGAGCGATAAATGGAAAAATAATTCAATATCTCGCGAACTAATTTTAATTATTATTTTTTTATTGGAAATGATGTACCTACTATAAGGATATCTCTATACTATAGGCAACTCTTGATGGAGTGTGAGTCAATTTTACGCCAACAAAACACAGATTTGCGCTTTCAGAGCATATCCTTCCCTATTATATTCTATTCTATTCCTTCCCTTGCCCTCTTTTCAGTGCACTCCGCTACCACTACAGGATAGCCAGGGAATCCTGGGCATTTAGCATTGCATGAATATGGTCATATGTTACTCAGGGTTAATGTAGCTCTCTGATGGTGAAAGAATATTTAAAATCGTTTCGGAACCTATCAAATATTTCCTGTTTATAATAATAGTTTAAACAATAACATTTTAATACACTCGTTGCTAAAATACTTTGTAATGATATCCGTTTGGAATGTGGAGAGTGACCCATCCTAACATTAGTTATCTTATAAGCCTTGGTGAGACAACACCCAAAGTATTCACCATAAGTTAAAAGTAACTATTGCTTCATTATTTTTTTAAATATGGCGTGTAAAGAAGAAGTATGTTGGGCTCCTCCTAATTCACCGAATCTCTCGGACAAAACGGACCAATTAGGTGAGTAAACTAATTTTAATACAATAATTTTATTTAAAGAATAGAATAGAAAAAAAAATGCAGTTTAACTACAGATAAACTTATTCCTTTAAAATGATTTTGGAATTAATACTATTGAAAAAAAATGGACAATGTCACTTAGTAAATCTTTACTAGCTCTAGAAGCGTGCCCTAATTAACAGCTATTAACTTTGTTTCACAGACACAAGTAGCGTAAGCATTGATTGCCACCGGTCGCCATCATACGTGGAAATGATGCCAGAGCCCGAACCGAAGCCCCTGACGATTCAAACCCAGCATCTACCGCCCAGCAGCACAGTGGTGACGCAGGAGGGCGGTGGGCCAGCGCCAGCTAATGCAGTCATAAACACAGTGACTATAGGACTCCAGCGTATTGAATTATTATTCATTATTTCTACTTTGACAATTTCATTATTACTATTTGGATTAATAATTTTGATGATAATAATCAATATAAACAAGTGAAATTAAAAAAAAACCTTTTTAAAAACAAGCTTTTATTATTATTACCATAAAGTACTCGTCAAGACGAATCAAATAAACTCCGTAATTAAACTCGATGGGGTCACGTCGTTTAATTACGGAGTTCCTATAGCCACCTTCCCGCTCCATCATCAGATCAGCTCCATGTCATAATAATATTGCATTGTCATCCGATTTATGCATGCATGCAAAATTTCAGCTCAATCGGACACCGGGAAGTGGGTCAAATTTAACTTGCAAGATTTGATTACAGACAGACAGACAACAGACAAGTGAAAGTAAATAAAAGCTTGTAAAATTAGCAAATTTTATGAATACTTTGAACCTAAATTGCAAAATTTCTAAAAAAATCATAGAATAAAATTTCAGGCAGATTTTTCGAAAAATATTGTCGTATTATTAGCTTTTATCTGAGATATCAAAATTAAGAATCGGATAAGAACTTACTGAAATTTTGAGGCCACAAGTTACAAAAGGAAGCTCTAAATACTCAAATTGTCCTTGAAAATGCTTCATACAAATTGTCTCAAAATACTGAAATAAGGTAATTATATGAAATCTTATGTTCTAATAATCTAACTTATTGCTTCATTTTGACGGCTACAGATAATATTTTACCAACGATTTAAATTTTCATACATTTTGTATGAACTAGTTTCTAGGAAAATTTCAGTATTTAGAGCTCCCTTAGTGACTTGTCACTTTAAGATTTCTGTAATTCCTTATCCGATTCTTAATTTTGATAACTTTGATGAAAGCCACTGAAATGTAAATGTTTTTAAAAAAATCTGCCTAAAATTTTATTCTATGATATTTTTGAGAAATTTGCAATTTAGGTTCAAGGTATTCATAAAAGTTGCCCGAATTGGTTACTTATCCTCTTATATTCCTTTAATGAGAAATATTAGATTTAATTTGTGTAATTAAAATAATACTCTGATATTTTGTCCACGTAATGAAATGATTAAAAATGAATAATTATACAGGGTTATTTTTTTATGATTTTTTTAAATTGTCACCTCGATTTTTCAAAAAAATTTAAATATCTCGAAAACCGTAAATTTTTGCGGAACATATATTGCGCTCAAAACATGGCCAAAGACCTCCCCAATAAGGCCCTATACACCAATGTACTGAATAACCAAAAACCCTGTATACGTTAAAATGAACGGAAACCTGCTCTATTATTATGGTCGTATGAAAATGTAATAAAAAAAAATCGCTGTTGGTTTTTTAATAAATAAATCAATAAATAAGTTTGTTTTATTATAATAGCAAGTAAAATGTAATAGTTATAAGAAAATACTTTCAAAACACTAAATAAAAGACGTTTTCCACCGGGGTGGTAAAAGCTTGTTTTTTATAAGTAGGTATTAAAAATACTTACAAAAAACAAGCTTTTATTATTATTAACATCTAGCATCATAAAGTACTCGTCAAGACGAATCAAATGAGCCCAAACTCGATGGGGTTACGTCGTTTAATTACGGAGTTCCTATGGCCACCTTCCAGCTCCATCATCAGATCAGCTCCATGTCATAATAATATTGCATTGTCATCCGATTTATACATATATGCAAAATTTCAGCTCAATCGGAAACCGGGAAGTGGGTCAAATTTACCTAGCAAGATTTGATTACAGACAGACAACTGACAAGTGAAAGTAAATAAAAGCTTGTAATAAGTTAAATCAATGTGAGGTTTATTTTTGCACAAGCCATAGGTTAAACGCGCCAGGCGGCCAGGAAGTAGATAAGCCGAATTCTTAGTAATAAACAATGTCAAGGTCGCAAGACGCATTCATTCGTTACATTGTTGTCAAACGTATATTTTGCTACAGCAGCGCTACACGTTACAAACGAAATTGCCAAGAACTAATCGAAATACAATTTCTTATATTGTGGCTGTAAAGTGAAGTCCAATTTTTTTTTTTTTTACATAGTTCACATAGTACTTTAGACCAAGACGCGTGGTTTGGCAATGTCAACCAAAATGACGTCCGTATATGGGACGCCAAAAGCAGGTGGACGCCATTTTAAATGCAATTAACTCCATATTGGACGCCGAAACGGTTCTAGGATATAAATATATATATATATATATATATATATATATATATATATATATATATATATATATACCTAGTCAGATCATAAGTATTGTCACACAGTAAAAACTTTTCTTTTAGAATGCTGGCCACAAAAAAGTTTATTGAATTCGTTGTTGAGCAAAAATAACTTACTTCAATAATAACAATATTATAATCTATAGCGAGACGCGTAACTTGAAAACCGCTTGACCGTTTACGATTAAATTTAAATTAGATCTCCTGGAAAGCCTTTCAAACAAAAAAGAATTTTCCGAATCGGTTTGGGCGTCTTTTTTTTATTACAAGCTTTATATTACTTTCACCTGTCTGTTGTCTGTCTGTCTGTCTGTCTGTCTGTCGGTCTGTCTGTAATCAAATCTTGCAAGTTTTATTTGACCCACTTCCCGGTTTCCAATTGAGCTGAAAATTTGCATGCGTGTGTAAATCGGATGACAATGCAATATTATTATGACATGGAGCTGATCTGATGATGGAGCTGGAAGGTGGCTATAGGAACTCTGTCATTAAACAACGCAACCCCATCAAGTTTGGGCTCATTTGATTCGTCTTGACGAGTACTATATGATGCAAGATGGTAATGATAATTAAAGCTTGTTTTTAAAAAGTATTTTTAAAATTTCACTTGTTAAATATGGAGTGGACGCTTAAAGAAGACCGTGGTGCAGTTATTGCGTTGCATCGTTGCGGTTACGCGCCAATTCAAATTTTTGACATACTGAAAAATTTGAATATAACCAAAAGATTCGTTTATCGTACCATCAAACGATACAATGAAGACTCTAGTGTAGATGACAGCTCAAGAAGTGGTCGCCCTCGGTCTGTTAGGACTCCAGCAGTGATAAAAGCTGTGAAGGCGCGAATTCAAAGAAATCCCAAACGTAAGCAGAAACTGTTGGCCCTTCAGATGGGGTTAAGCAGAACCACGGTGAAAAGGGTGTTAAATGAAGACTTAGGGCTTCGGGCATATCGAAGAAAAACAGGACATCGTTTAAATGTTCGTCTAATGGACCTGAGACTGAAGAGATGCCGCGCTTTGTTGAAGCGGTACGCGCGAAAAAAATATCGAGAAATTCTTTTTTCGGATGAAAAAATTTTTACCGTAGAAGAGAGTTACAACAAACAAAATGATAAGGTGTACGCACACAGTAGTGAAGAAGCGAGCAACCGTATTCCGCGTGTCCAACGAGGTCATTTTCCATCCTCGCTCATGGTATGGTTGGGAGTTTCTTATTGGGGCTTAACAGAGGTACATTTTTGTGAGAAAGGTGTAAAAACGAATGCAGTTGTGTATCAAAATACAGTCCTGACGAACCTTGTGGAACCTGTTTCTCATACCATGTTCAATAACAGGCACTGGGTATTCCAACAAGATTCGGCGCCAGCTCATAGAGCGAAGAGCACACAAGACTGGCTGGCGGCGCGTGAAATCGACTTCATCCGGCACGAAGACTGGCCCTCCTCCAGTCCAGATTTGAGTCCGTTAGATTACAAGATATGGCAACACTTGGAGGAAAAGGCGTGCTCAAAGCCTCATCCCAATTTGGAGTCACTCAAGACATCCTTGATTAAGGCAGCAGCCAATATTGACATGGACCTCGTTCGTGCTGCGATAGACGACTGGCCGCGCAGATTGAAGGCCTGTATTCAAAATCACGGAGGTCATTTTGAATAAACTTTATTGTCATAAGAATCTATGTTTTGTTAAGTTCATTTTGGTATATAAATGGTTACATAATAAATAAACTTGTTCCAATAATTTTATATTAAACATGTGACAGAATTTATGACCTGACTAGGTATATATATATATATATATATATATCAGAGATGTAACGGAGCTTCGATTCCGGTTCCGTTATAATTACACTTTCGGTTCCGACTTCGGTTCCGATACTTTTGTATCGGATGTTAATCGGAGGTCGAACGAAACAAAACGGGCGGCGCGCGACGGCCTGTGCCGAACAGGTTCATAATTTATTGTAATGTAACCAAATGTAACACGCTACTTTGGGTTTTAATTTTTATTAAACTTTAAATTCATTAATTTTATCTTTTCTTTATTTGGAATAATGCCAATTTTTTTTCACAGTTATTTTTTATTTTATAATAAAAAATAAAAATGAAAAGAATTGACTATAAATCATGTTTTATTTGTCCTTAAACAAACTGACCCTGCCTCCGATTTCGATTCCGATTTCGATTCCGATAAATCAAATTTGAAAACTCCGATTCCGATTTCGGTTCCGATAAAACTACCTCCGTTACATCCCTGATATATATATATATATATATATATATATATATATATATATATATATATATATATATATATATATATATATATATATATATATATATATATATTTCAGGAAATTTCAAACAGCGCCACCTAACCCCAAGCTAAGCAACCTAATGCTTGTGTTAAGGGTGGTTAGGAGATACTTTTCTTTTGTAAATACATACTTAGAAAAAAAAACGAAATAGTATAAAACGATGGATGACTTGACGATTGATAAAATAAAGCTTTGTAGCGTATAATTATCTCGCCTTTCCGACTAAAAATGGAGATGACGTAATTTTTCGACCAAAAAGATTGAGTTCAGCAGATTCGAGGACGAAGACACGAATATTGGTATTAATAGTAGAATGATTTTATCCTGGACCACGTCATCGAATATTATCGGGAAAATGTAATAAATCGATTTGTTTGCTTTGGATCAAAATAGACATTAATTAAAAGCATGTCATTTAGGATATTACCTGCAGCCAGACAGCGCTATCAGATGCGACGTGTGTGGATGTAATCAGTGCAGGCGAGGGCTGCTCTCATGCCAGTCTGTGTCATACATCACTTTAGCGAATACCCCTAAAATTGTAACAGTGATACCGCTTCTACATTAGGTATTCCACTATACTCGTAGTTTTAACTAGCATAGATGTACCTATGATAGGAGGATAGCCCGCGCAAGAAATCTGTTCAGAGGTTTGAGCTGTACGACATTGATCAATCGGTCAGTCAAGTTTCTTTATCCTTCTGTTTTTAAATCAGAATACATAATGTAATCTGTGTATATTAGCCATGAAGAGAGAGAGATAGATTATTATTAGGTATATGTACATATATTGATACTAGCTAACTCGTACAAATACGTCTGTGTTTTCAACTGCGTCTCCGTAGAAAAATAGCATAGGTGCGACCTTTGTTGTTTGTTGTATGTGTATAGACTATGCCTTTGTACAACATACAAAGTATCAATGAGTCAGTCACAAAAAAACATCGGAATGAAAATCAAAGTTTATCATACAATGTCGTCAAATGACAGCGTATCCAAGATGCTGTCAGCATTGCCTCATTTAATCAAATTGAAACAAAGTAACATCGGATCGTTTCCCAAATAACGTCTAAAGCAAATATGAATTCTGTTATTGCTCGTCTTATAGCCCCTGAAATGCAAATCGAATATATTTTCGCATGGAAAAATGTTTGCGTGTGGGAAGTCTGAAATAAGCTTAGCGGAAAGTACGAAATTGGCTTGGATCTGTCGATGTTATTTAATGTAGCGCACCCCCGAGCTTGTTTGTCGACTGGAAAATATTTATTACAGTTTACCTCAACTACGATATTCTCGTCTGTTCCTTTTTCTAAATGACATACAAATAAGAAGCTTGTTTTTGTGGCATTTGATTATACTGTGAGATAAGAATTGTTTATATTCACGATGTTTATTGGGCATCGGCTAACACTTTTACTCGCTTCATCTATTTTTTTCTGTGGAAAATTGCTGATCTTTTGGGAGCTTCTTTATCCTGAAGTACAATTTTTATTAGCAGGTATTTTTATAAATATATATTTTTATAATACATAATATATTACGGATACTTTTTTTTTATTTCAACAAAATGCATGTAGGTACTGAGTCAGTACTACTGACGACTACCTACTGACATTTTTTGTCCCATAATTATATATTATATAAACTATCATTAGGATTATGAGATTATAATAACCATATAATAAGGTATATTTGGGTGATTCCTGAGAGTCAAAATTTTACGTGTCTGGGGGAATAAACTACCCGTAACATAAAAATTCTACCCAAAGGTATTTTTTTCCTGTTAGTCTTAGGTTCAATCTACTTAATGCATGATAGACATCAGGTTATATTTAGCTGCAAGTATCTAAAAAAAAATGTAAAAGCCCTGAAATTTGATTACCGTGGGCTGTCCCTTACACATTTTCGGAACAAAATATATTTTTTACACTAATTTATAAAAGGAATTTAATTAATTCCTGTGATTAAAGCTGTAAAGGGTGAACTGTTATATGATCAAAAAAATACGCGAAGGCTGTACTCAGCGTAGTTTTAGAAAAAATAACAAATTTAGGTTTGTCCCCGGACAAAAAGTGATTCCCATGGCGCGCGACATAACTACCCACATTTCACAAACCACAATACTTAGAAGCTTGTACGCACGCTATTGGCTAACTTCGATTGCGCTCTAAACATAGTGAAGAGAGGCTCCTCCTCTCGTTGTTATAAACTGGATTTACGAAGGTGAGAAATTGATTACCGTGGTTTTGGTTCACTAGATCATTGATTACCTTTTCCATGTTAAAAAATATTATTTTATCCATTACGGTTTTTTGACTAGGGTGTGCAGTTAGTAAAAGGGTATTGTTTATCATATATTTTATTAATTTTGGTCTATAATTATGGTATTTAAAAATATTGACAAAAAACTATACAATTTTGATTTACATGGTATTGATTCTCATGGTATTTTACCACGGTGATCAATTTTCCCCTGAGTTTTCTTGCGCATTCTTTCACTTTTTACCCAACTACAGCGAAGCCGCAGGTATGGAAGTGATTTTGACAGTTTATATTTGTATATTTCATTATTTCAGATATTTTTTTTATATTGTATACATCAGATTTTTTTATATTGTACTATAGTAGACAGACCACATTAAAAAGTCGCTCAGCGAGCTATGGAGAGGGCTATACTCGGGGTTTCTCTACGTGATCGAATCAGGAATGAGGAGATGAACCAAAGTCACTGACATATCTCCGCGGATCAGGTGAAGTGGTAATGGGCAGGCCACATAGCACGTAGAGCGAATGGCTGATGGGGTGGAAAAGTGTTCAAGTGGCTACTACAGGCAAGCAAACGCAGCGTAGAACGTCTACCCACAAGTGTGGCAGACGACCTTATTTAGGTCGCTGAAAGACGCTTGAAGCAGGTCGCTTTCAACACCAGTGTTATATATGGAGGTCTAAAGGGGAGGTTTATGTTCAGCAGTAGACGTCTTATGGCTGAGATGATGTATGATGAAAAAATAAAACGAAACTATGGGCTGACTGCAACTTTCAGTCCAGATTAACCTAACTAATGATAAATGTACAATCTGATGACTGCTTCTGGAGTGAATCCTGTCAGTGACTGTGACTGTAATATTTTTACATTGTTTAAGACTGCAATACGTTGATTTTATTTAGTTTACATGATTATTATATAGAGAGCCAATATAGACCTTTTTAATACGTTATGTTTGGTGTATATCTGTTTGGATCACCGTTTTTAATCATTTCTATTTTATATGATTAGTATGTAGAGGTCAATATTTAAATAATAACATAGAATTCAAACAAAATAGTTTTAATTTTGATTCCCATGCCACACTTTATTGATTCCCGTGGCACCAAAAATTTAAATTTAAATATCTTCTGAACAAAACAAGTTATAATGATGCCTATTTGATTGATGTAATTATAATTATGGGAAATTTGATGTTTTACATGTAAAATGCAATAATACTTTGATTTAAAATCTGCCACGGAAATCACTTAAATACGCCCGATCTCAGGATTTACCCATTTATTGTTCATCAATAGGCTCAAATCCGATTACGATACTTGATCCCGCATTCCCTCAGGCGATGCGTATAATGTTACTCAAACCAAACTAGGTAATTATTTTCGATAAACAGCTAAAGTATACCAAACAAGTAAACACCCCTGCCCTGTGGTAATACTGTGGTTTATGATAAAGTACATTAAATTGATATTATTAATTTATAAGAAGGCGTTTTTAGAATTTAGGGACCGATTACTGAAAAAAAGGACTAAGTTTTAATAATAAATGAAATCTTATACATATAATTTTAAAATCATTAAATTTGTTCTAAATTCCTGGTAGTAGTTACATTAATATTTCATGTTAAATATGTAATTAGAAGCAATTAATAAACAGATACCTACCTATTTCAAAGTAGGTAAGTATTCAGTAATTCTAAAAATAGTAAATAAAATCAGTATAATTTTAGTAATTATTAAACCCTCATTTCAAATGTACCTACTTATATCATATCTCAATCTGCTTTATTCTTTCTACTTACAAATTCATTGGATTCTTAAAGTTAATACCTACTACTGGAACTCTAGGGAAATATGCTTTACTTAAGAATATTTATTTTAAAAAAATCACGTGAGCACAAGTAGATAAGCAAATAAAATAATTATGGAACTTGGAAAAAAATCAGCCCCTGATATAATTAATTATTATGTTTCTAGTAACAGTCAAAATTATTATCTATATAAAAATGTGATACTTATTAAACTAAAATAGCCAAACCCTGGTCAGTGCAATGAAATAGATTTCTAGTACGTCAAAGCACTTTCCACTTGACATGGCCCATACCTATCCAATAAGCTTTTGATAAGTCACTAGCACAAAGTAAGCAAGCACTGCTGAAATCTGAGTGCCGAGTGCCTTTGTGAGGTGAGCGTACCGATGCATTCCTGCCTTCTACCCAACTATATTTATATAGCTGCCTGTTATGCCGCAGTCGTAGATAGTATATAATAAAGCCATAACCATCAAAACTCAAAAAAATCAAGATTTAGCCAAGTTCAATACAATCTATCTAGGCATCTAAAAAGTATGGAACTGTTCTTGCTTCACATAACACACATTTTAAAAGCGGTTGTTAAAATACCACATGAAAAGTGAACTATTACTTAGTTACATGAAAAGTTACGAATTACTTGTAACATGCAAAAGGTTACGTGCAATAAAAATATCAAAACAGAATGTTCGTTTCTTAACTTGTTATATTACATATACTCGTATTATGTACGACAAACTCAGGAAACGCCTACTACGCCTTAACTTTACCATTTTAAGAACATTTTATTATATTATCAGCCTAGTACAATGATTTTAACTTTTTGAAATAACCAAAACTGCATATGGGGAAAACGTAACTTGTTCAGTCAGCATCAGTTTTTCCTTTGATGCGCGGACCCTTATTACTTATTACTATTATAAAATATCGTGTAGGCATTACAACCACCATGTTAGTATTCGCGACCTCGTCTAATTTTGCTGTACCCCCACTTTGTTTTGCCTAACGCCCCACAGTAATTCTACTGAATATAAATGAACTTTCGCTTGTTCTATGAATAACATTTGCTAAGAGCGCAATTTACATTTTATTTAACGCCATTGTTGTGCGGGTATTGTGTTCTAATCGCGGACATTTTTCAGGTTCGATAAATTATGTGCGCGGCTGAGAGACCCTCGTGTTGATCGCGTTTGCGGGTCTTTTATCAAACCATCATGGAATAAAGAAGAAAAAAGAACGTTGTGATAAGCGCAAAACGCGCATGTTATCGGTCACATGCTCGAGAGGTGCGTATAATGTGCTGTCTCAGTTGCTCTATCGTATGTATACCTATTTAATTTTGTAAGAGCACTCTGGCACCGGAAGCTCTATTACAAAAATCCCATAAAGCCGATCTAGTCTTAATAAGTAATCTGCCACTTTTTATCACACGGTATTTTCATGAAATCGCTGAGTCAAGAATGAAAATTGCTTGTCTGAGAAATGCTCTCCGTTTATTAAGCGGTAGAAATATTATGCGGTGACGTGATGATACCTTTGTGATTACCTTACGAGTTATTCAGAGAGAGAGCGCCTACAAAGAAACGAATTTATTTTGGTAAACGGGATTCATAACGCTGCAAAAATGTCTTTATTAGGAATCTTCTATATACATACTTAACTCACAGACTTTCAGGATATTAAGACTTTTGTTAGTCTCGAAAAAAAAGTCTTTTTTTCAGACTGTAAATCTTCTCGAAGGGATCGTACAACATTAGCCGATTTTACCCGCTAAAAAGTAGCATAAGCATAATATTATGCTATTCCAGGGTATAAGCTATATATGGGCTTCCGCCCGCGGTATTTCCGATGAGCTATAACATGGGACTCTTCAAAAGGCAAGTGAATAGAGTCTTGAAAGGTAGGCAACGTACCAGCGGTACCCCTGGTATTGCAGGTATCCATAGGCGACGGTAGCCACTCACCATCAGGTGGGCCGTCTGCTTGTTTGTCACCTATTACATAAAAAAAAAATAAGCTATATATAAATACTATATAGTATACATGTTGATACATACAAAATGTTATCTCAATAGGTTTAGACTCAATATATAAATAAGTATATCTAACTTCGTATACTATAATGTTATAACATGAAATTTACCGACGAAATAAAATACTCTCGTATTCCTTTTTCAGCAAACGAATCTTATGAATTTTTACTTTCCATTATCAAACTCGGATACATAATGAAGTCTACGAAGATACGGAAAGATTAAGTAAAGTTTGCCTCGTCAATGAACCCCTAACTCTGTAAAAGGCTCGGCTCGCCGTCACTCGTCACGCAGTTAGGTACACGTCGCATTATAAGTTTTAATGATGTCTCAACTTATTCTAAGGATCATCACCTGCATGGAAATTACGGTTTTTTATAACGAGTACTTAAGTAGACCTATTTATATATCCTAATATTTGGGTATTACTTGACTTATTACGACCTAATATATACCTATAAACTGAAATTTTACTATAACCTACTTAAGAACACTTTCCATATTATTATTATCTTAGAAAAATATTTCTGTAACGGTTTAAAGACGGAAAGTCGGTTTGTAAAGACTGGTTCAATTCCCAAAAAAAGCATACCTCTGATAATGTCCTCAGTCCTCCTTCATCATGTCGATTAACATAAGACATCGTCATCGTGCAAAACTGTTGTGGGCATGCAACAACAACTAATACTATAATAATTACCTACTAAGTAAGCATATACGCAAAAATTTATAAAATCTACAAAATTCTATTTTCACGAGACATTCCTTTGCTACTTAGGCATACAAATTTTATTTAATGGCCTAGATGTAAAATAAAGTTAGATCGTATTTTTGGCTCGAAAATAAACTAATTTTGTTTTTAACGCTTTCTTTTCCAAAAGCGATAGAAGCCCATTATAAGAATGTTTCCATGTTTGTTTTGAATGTTCCTTCATATTATAAAGCTAAGCCAATTAAAATATACGCTCGGGACAAACTTCATTTGAATTTCTCTCAGAGTTTTTTAATTTAAATACATAATTTATTAAATGATACCTTCTCTTTATAATTCGCTTTGAAGTATAATGTAAATAGGTACGCAAATGAACAGTTTTGTATGAGTAGCGATTTAAATTTAATATTTTAATCTTACTTCTTTAAGATTATAATCAAATGCTATTGGGAACCTATACCTTAATTCTATATTTTGAGACTAGAAATTCCAAGGACTTTAAGTATTTTTAAGTTTCCAGTAATAGTGGTTGAGACTTAGGCCCATAACACATCATGCTTGAATCTCTTTTGAAACGTATTTCAAACTTAAATACATGTTGCACCGTGTGCGCTTTCCTATAGGACTAGTTACATGCCATAAACTCAAATGTAACTCAAATGTTGCAGCATAGTAATTTTTTAGTTTTGTCATGTTTTCTGAGCAATACAAAAAGGCATGTAATTAGTTTATATCCAAACCTAATACAATCGTAGTACTTAGTCTAAAAAATCTGTTGAATATTAATTAAACATTTTCTCCGCGTTTGAAGTCGTTTAAAAACATTAAATAAAATAGAAACAAGTGAACATTGACATAATAAGTTCCTGTTCTGTAACTGTACCTACCTGTCCCTAACTTTTGTCCTAGAACTCAAAGACTGACTCTATAATGCTATTTGTTATTAGTAGTAGGTAGTATTTAGTTGTTGTTTGGTACTTTCTAAAGTTGACCTTTAGAACTAAAGTTGACCTACGTGGTTAATCTTCCAATGGTATTGAACAATAATACAGAATTCATTTAACAATAACAAATATTATTTTAATTCGATATCATGAATAATTTAAGAGGGAAAAGTCGCTGACTACAGACAGCTGTAACAACCAAAATTGCTTTAAAAACTTTACAATTATTTGGCTACTTTAAGAACGACATATAATATTTAGATCAGATTAGGAACAATATTTATATAAAGCATATCTGGACAAAACATACATATAAAAGAAGAATTTTACAAAATCAACGATTTCTACACTATATAATATTAGGTCTTTGTATTAGACCTTTGACGACCCTAACCACATATCATAAAACGAAATCACGATACTGATTCCGAAAGCTACCTATATAGAAAGAAAGAGGGTATGGAGGCCTTACCCCTGCAGTGGGATCGTACAGGCTTATAATAACAATATTGAAGACAGTAAAATTCCTACTTAAACTAAACTGAGGTATGAGCAAGTGCAAAATGAATGACCCACATATCCCCTTGTGTGTTTCTAAATCAAAATACATTAAATTTGAAATTAATGAATAAATTAATTCAAATAGGCTACAATGGATCACTTATTGCAAGTCAATTTTACGATTATTGTGTTCTATTTTTTAACTGAATCGCCAGCTTGCAAGACGTACCTATTTTTTTGGTGGACCTAATAATAATAATTTCTTACATATCATAGCGTATGTTGTAGGTGGTAGGACGATATATGTAGAGTGTAGGTAGAGCCTCAGTATAGAGATCTCAGGGATTCATTGTGTAGGTAGGTGTTTTTAGAATTGTTATCGGGTCTATTGTGGGCGCTAATGAACGACGTTTCGCTGGGATTGCCGCCTGAACGGAGATAAATAGGGGCGTAGCGTCAATCGGATAATTGCATGAAAAATGTACGTTAGGAAAAATGATGGTTACATAAAATACCTATAATATGTTAAGAGTTTATCCAGTTTTAGATCTGTCCAGAAACATATGCGTGACGTTTTAAGAATGGCGTCCAATTTAAAACAAGCCCAACTTCAACGTTTATGAGTAAACTATGTACCAGGTATTAGTTATATTCATGTATTATTTTAAACTTAACTAAAATCTAGGAGATGGTATGCAGAAACCCTTTCTTACCGGAGGTTTATATCATAAAAAATATCTATGTTCCAAATTTCAACTCATTCCGTTCAGGGGTTTGGGCTGTACGTTGATAGATCAGTCAGTCACTCTTTCCTTTTATATATTTAGAAGAAGAAGATGAACCAATTAGCTACAAACTAACTCCACCTTCGTGTATGTGTATGTTTCTATTTTATTAATCTGTTTTGTTCTTAAACGTAACATACTTAGATTATTATGCTACATCCTACAAATTCCTTAACACCCACTGAAAATAAACAGAGCCTTAAATGTTAAACTAACTTAATTACCTTAAAGTAAACAGCGGCAGTAACACCCACCTCAGTAATCAGACGCTACCAATCACCAACCACCGCACCCACCTAACAATAAAATACGCTCCTCGCTCCTTGATAAACTAGTTGCCACAACTAGCACAATATAAAGCAGTAGCGAGTAATTGGAGATCCCAGTACCGGCATAAAGTGAAAACTCAGCTCGCGCAAGGGTTGCCCATTGTAACCATATCTCACCGGAGGGTAGATAGCTTCCACTGGCAAATACACAAGGGCCTGATACACTCCACTTTTAATGAAATACCTGCGATAAATTCAAAAGTTGTTTGTTCCCGCTTTGTTCTGCAAGAATCATCTCGGTTTCTTTAGATGAAAGCGTTTTGACGAAAAGACGGTCTGAAGTGAAGCTACAAGAGTTGAGACTCTTTTTAATTAAAAACAAAGCCTCGGCGTATTTAGACATCCAAATAAATATAAAACTGTTGTAAAAGGCCGTAGACGAAACTCGTGAGGTGCTTAGCTGCCGGCTGCTTAACTAGAAAACTTTACTGAGATTGTAGCCTAATTACGAGCATTATACTGTTTTGACTGAGCATGTTTATTAGTATGAAGTTTATTCATTAACACAAAAATCTTTTCTAATAGTTGAATAACCACTTTGGGTAATAACAGGCGGTCAGACGCCTACTGTTTTGTTAGCTATAAAAGAATTTAAATTAAAATAAAATACCGACTCCAAGCTCCCTTCTAGTAAACAAGGACGTGTACGTTTTAATTTATATTTTGAAAACTATTGAACCATTTTTTTACCTAAGTACATAAGTACGCAAATAACATACTGGTAATATAAAATATACCTAAGAAAAAAAATTGGTAAAGATCCGAAGTTTCGGAGAAACTCGAGGACACATATTCCTACAAACTTAATTTTATTTAGTTATTGAGAAGCCTTCAAGAATTATCCAATAAAAATATGTCGCTTCCAATAATGTATACTCACTCATATTATATTAGGTACATACAAACATTTTGAATGGATTGCCTTATTTTTGAAGTCGTTAAAAAAATAAACAACTTTACATTTTACTACTTGTACTTGTATTAAAGTTGTCATAACACATCAGCCTAATTTATGATTGAATCATGTGTAGTCGCTGTCATCCGGATGGGACGGCAAATCCCGTGGGGACACAAGGAATCATTTCACAAAGGACCTGCACCGTACGTACAAACAAACACGTTGGAGTGAAGTGCGGGTAGTGGACCCCTACCATTGCAATAGGTATCTATTATAAATTTTTAACTTTATAAAAGGAAATTCAAAATGATCAATTATTATTTTTTTACATTTCTCTTTTGTGCTATATTACAAAAGATTAGATTAGATTTTTTTATTTATTTAGAGTAATTCTATTCTACAGTGCAAGGGAGTGGATGAAGATTTGACGGATGATAGAGAAGAATGGAGGAGAAAAACGTGTTGTGCCGACCCTACCTAGTGTGGGATAAGGGCAGGAAGATGAAGATGATGGTAGGGAAGCAAACCTAATGCTATAAAATCCTTTCTTCCCATCTATCCATCTTCTTAGCACCCTTGAACATACTTGTAGAAATATCTATTTAAAAATCCAATAATCCTTTCTGCTAAGTTAGTGAGTATTTGAGATTCCTGTAAATTTCAGTTGAAATAGCAGAATAAAGACATGGAAAATGTTGTCGTCCCTATAAACATGCATTAGGTACTCATAGCTGCTAAAATAAGCATAGATAATTCTTCAAAACGCGTCGATAAACCGATAACTGGAAAGTGGAGAAAGGCCAGCTTATGGCGGCTCAGCAAAAAATAAAATTAGCGTCCTATGTGGCACAGCCATCCAGTTTGTTTTTATTGTTGATAGAATTGCTTTAGTGAAAGGATAAAGTGGCAGCCAATTTCCCCGAAGAGACGTTCCTTATAGATCAGTGAAGGCACGGTTTCAGCAATAATTTGCGTCGAGTAGGCACATTTATTCAGTAGGTTATATTAAGATAGTGGTTGTAAGAATTCTATTTATAACATGAAATATGTCGCAATCGTCCCTAATGGTAGGAGCTAGTTTGGCGCGGGTCGGCGACGTGCCCTGCATCAGGCATCCGCCACCTGAGTGACCAGCCCGGAACGTCGCCGTCCGCTCTTAAAGGAGATTAGTTTCCACTCTCTTTGCCTTTTCCCGACTTGCGATAAGCATCGCTGCCTGAACTTAGTGGTCTGAATGAACAACCAATTTTAAATGAAAGCATATCTATCACATTGGTAAAGTCAATATCGCTGAATCCCTTTCATTTAGTATTCCATGTGCGTAAGCCCACAGTCTGTGTGGAGGCAGACTAATTAAATTTTCATAATGTCTCAAGCTTTCACCTGAAGTAAGCTAAATGAACTTGCGTTTGACATTCCGCCGCAGACAGTGCCATTATGTAAGTTTAACAGGCTTCTAAGTTATAATAGATTGTTCTTTATGCAATCATTTTATCGTCTGATGAGTTTTGGACAAGATCTTTATTTGTAAAACTCGTTGATATAGGCAGAGTATTTTTTAAATAAAATGTTCAGTGAAAAGCTTCGCCTTACAACTAGTACAAGCGCAAACGCCTCACAAAGCCCTTATTGCGAACAGATTGTGGATCAATAACGAACTCAATTTCCAAATGGAAAAACCTCACAACCAGAGACAAGATAATGAAAAGGAATACAGCGCGGATCGGGTGGATAAGTCGTTTTTATCAAAACTTCAGCCATGTCCCGGAATTCTATAGAATTCGGAATTCAATGCAATGCGCTCATTATTGGAAAAGTGCACTTGATAAATTCACTCTTGTAACTGAAACTTGAGACAGGGACAAATATTTGAATGGAGATTTACGTTTCCTTCGCAATTTGTCCCGTTCCGATATAAAAAGGAAACTGTTGTTCGGTGTCGTCTGACTGTTGTTATACAAAAAAGAAGCGATTTATCTGTGAGCCTGGTTATTCGAGTAGAAAACGGATTTTCTTAATTTTGTTTTAAATAAACCTTTGAGTTTCGCTATTGAAGTCTCGAAAATGTTTTTCTTTGATATATTGAGAATCACAATATAAGTATAATTCGCAATTTGTAAAACCAATAAAATGTTTGATTTGAATAAAAATGTAGAGATATTTTTGAAGAATATTTCATGATAATATGATTGTGATCCGATATTCATAACTGCAGAACGTTTAGAGCAATTCTTGTAACGAACTTTATGACTTATTCATAGCCTGGAGGTAGACGCAATAAGTTCCAAGACTTCAGTCGTATAATAAACGAGACAATAACGAAGGTGAAGATATTCCATTATACATTTCTTGAAAGCAAACTTGATAAATACGTGAAAATTATTTTTATGCTAGTGGCAAAAGAAAATGAGAGAGATAAGAGATAAAAAACGAGCACAGAAACCGTCTTATGTTGAGCGATAACTCATTATTAGGTAGAGCTCGACCACGTTTAATTTTTAGGTCGTTTACTACACATTCAAGAACATTTTGTTTGGCAGGGAGGTGTGGTATAAAAATAAACTATGCTTTTCTGTTAATACTCGTAGATAGATACAATTATCCTAAAACTAAGACATCGATACATTATAATCGCGCCATTATTTTGCAGTGATTTACTCCAGTTGGAATGGCAAGGTTTCAGGAAATTATTGGACTGAGACTTCACATTTTATATCTCAAGATGACGATGCATTGAGTTTGCGTACCTGTTTAAATTGGAGCCACCTCCACATACATCGATAGTGACTCTCGATAGCATCGCCGCGACACCACGGCGTCGTCATCGCGACTCTCCGACGACTTTCCGATTTTACCGGAGGTAGACTTCCTTTGCAGGAGGTCGTCTAGGTGGGTACCCCAACAGTGCCAGTTATTCTACCGCCTGAGCAGTGATGTGCAAACATTACTGTGCTCCGGTAGGAGGGCACTGTAGCTAGTGAAATTACTGGGCTAAAGAGTCTTAACATCTTATGACTCTTGAGTAAGAAGCGTTGGTGCAGTGCTCCTAGAATTCACATAATTGTGAAATCCTAGGTGACACTGTACTGATTATGGGCAGCCATTATCTCTTAACATCAGGAGAGCGTCTTGCTCGTCTTCTACTTCATCACATAAAAAATAAAACTTTCCCCACCACCTCAAGAGTCGCTAACGTCCACAGACAATTAAAAAAGATCTTCTATAAAAAGATCGTCTTTGCCGTTGCGCAATGAGGGGTGTCAAAGCCCACCTCGCATGGGGCAATATATTATAGCATTGACAGATACCTAAATAAATTAAAAAGTTTGTACAGTAAATAAAAATTTTATCTAAGCAAAACGTACCATTCCATGTATAGAGTAGAAACAATGTGATTTATGATTGTGTTCAAGGGGATGTTAACTAGCTATTGGTATGTATATCTGCCACACATTATTCGGCAATTCTTTCCCAAATACATCTAAACAAGTCTTCATTAACGGAGCGCATATCTGTGAACAATTTTTAAACATTTTGTATAGGTACTTATATTTGCCTAGTGGTCAGTGGTCCTTCTTAATTTCTAAAATTCGAACTTCAAACTTCAAAGTTTCAAATTGTGCGGTTCACCATTCATCATCACTGCTTAACGTACATATTATATCACACATAAAGATCTCCTCTTTTTAACATCAGGGGGTGATTCGCTTTGAATTTATGTCAAAGCAACTTGTCGACTACGAGTTGCTCGCTGGCAAATTTCAATAAAATTTTGATAAAAAACCTGAAAAAAGTTTGAAAAATGTAGGGAACCCTTTTGTTACGAAATCAAATTCAACTGTTTTATTTTGTGTTTATATTTAATTGTGTATAGCTAGATTTATAACTTACTTTCCCGTAGAATCCCATGGCCCAAAAGTTAGTATTCATACCTAAATTGAGGTTTGTAGCGCAGTGGTTTAAAATAATATCTGTGTTTACCTGCAAACAATGATGAGTATTGATATAGGTATCCATAAAGTATAACAATTAGTAATCATTATAAAGCTAGTTTGTAATATTTGATTCCTTAATAAAGTGGTTACTTAACATCCAGATTCCATTGATATATAATATATAAAGTGCATTTAAAATATTGTCAGCCCATCTTACTTATCTAAAAGGTGGCTAAAGGGTGCCTGAATTACATTATGAATGATGTGTGTAAAACAATAAAAATCATATTACAGGATACCCTGCGGCCAGCGGTTTAACCAGCTGAAAAATGTCTATGTATTATTCTAGAGTCTAAGCAATCTACATACCAAATTTCAATCTGCTCAGTCGTTTAAGCGTGAAGAGGTAGCAAACACACATCCATACACTCACATATAAAACAGTAGAATTATTGCAAAAGTTTGACTCACAATGACTGGCTTGCCCTCCAGCTCAAAGCGCGTAATGTTTGCGCTCTGAACAGGCAGCACACGCCATCTAGTGTTGGAGACGTAATGCTCGCTCAGGTACAGCGGAAACTTGCCGGAAAGCCCGGGGATCGGGTCCACGTCGTACCGAATGTATAGAGGCTGAAACGTTATGTTGCGACAGATAATTGTTATGTGACTTGAATTGGAACTAACTGTATTAAGCTGTTAAAACCTTTCAAATCAAATCAACTAGCACTTATTCAATTAATTTTACATCATTGCAAAATCCTGGGAAATACAGTGCCATGTATACTGATATTATGGGCAGCGTATCTTTTATCAGGAGGCGTCTTGCTCATCTTTTTACTTCTTTGCATAAACAGTAGAGCACTTTTGAAAGTATATTTTTACAAAGTAATTTATTTTAAGGCTGTGATAATAAGGAGCAAGAACCTTATAGGGATATCTTCACATAGATTCAAGCGCCATGTCTCACGTTTATTTTAATACATTTTATCCTACACCCATATAAAAAATCATAAGAGTTTTTATAATGTGTAACATGCATCCCATAATGACATTTAAAATCTCGATAATACCAAATGAGACGAAAAGCTCAAAAATATTAATTAATCTCTCTTATGAACCTACTTATTTCCTACGTAAGAAGAAACAAACCTAGGTAAAAGACACTTATAGGGACATAGAAAACTCCCGATATTTAATTTGGTGAAATAAGTCACTAAAATACTTATCCAAAAACATCAACAGAGCCTAGTCATCCTCCTGTCTACGAAAACTAATATCAAAAATTCTATATGAATGAGATTTTTGTCCCTAACAAAATGTAAGCATAGTTCTTTTACCGAGATTAGATTTTATCCTTCTCCGGCAATTTTGTTTTCATAATTTATTGAATCTTCAGAGCCGAAAAGGTGAAGGATGGAATCGGAGACATATTGAAAGTTTCGCTTCGCTAACTTTTACAGTTGGCAAAAATGCTGAATGTACTATGTAGATTAGTATTTTTAGTAAACCTATATTTTAAACAATGCGCAAATTACAACGTAGAATTTTGCTTCTTTTGACTCTCTTTTATTGTACCTCTTCAGCTTGAAATTCAATGATTAAGTTTAAATAATCAACAATGTAAAATGTAAGCAAAATGACATAGGATGACTTAATTAGTATGCATTAAGCATGCTAACATAAATATATCTATGTACCTATATTAATATTATACTGTTTGCAATAGTGTAATAACTAAGTGAACCTTTTAAATAGCCTAAAATTATTACCTGATTTTTAGCGAGAGATGAAGACAATGTAAGAAGAAATTCCTGATTATACTTCAAAGGTTCTCCATCACGATTGCAGTAGTCCGCACTGGTGATGACGAACGTGTTTCTTTCAGCTGGCTCCAGTTCAGGTATGCCCACCACAGAACACCCGTCCACGAGGTCTTGGGAGTAAGTTATGTCATTCGATGATATACGACCTCCTAACATGAGTCCCATCTTTCCTTCAACCGGCGGATCTGACGCTTAGAATTTGAAGAAATATTGTAACATTATTATCTAACTTATATTTCTGCATTCATTCACTTAGATACATTTACATACAAGGCACATGCGGCGCTAGCAAAGATATTTTAGAACCAAAATTAATGCTTCCAGACGACTGTGTCAACACAGTTGGTTTTTTCAGGTTTTTGGTCATTTTCCGGAATCTCGCTAGCATCAGGTCTCCTCTCTTCATTTGCTCTAAGAATTTGTTTAGTTTGTACTGTAAAATAAATAAATGAACATGATAAGTAATAAGTAGTTATCCTAAGGCCGTTCATGATGATCCATGATGATAAAACAAGTCGGACAAAATGAAAATTAAGGAAGAAGGTATAAGGTACTTAGTTAGTTTTCGCAGATAGCCTTCTATATTGATTAACAGAGAAAATGAAAATCGTCTGGTGCTGCAATGAAGTTCCGTAAATAAAAAAACGAGTAAAGCGAGAAATGTACTAAAGCGACGGCTGGACTCAGCGCACTCCCTCAAAGTGATCGTAAAAACTTGGTTGATAAGCTAGAAGATACACTTACCTCCTCCAATTTGGAAGCTTCGTACCAGTTGCCCTGATGTACGCGGTTGTCGTAAACAATGCCCTTATCTTCGTCCAATTTCGACATCTTAACTCTTTACAAATTCACAATAAAAACGAAATAAATTTCAAGATGTTTGCGTTTGCAAAACCCTTTTCAAAAACTCAACAATGACGGATAATAAATAACGTCAGCCGTCAGCTGCTGTTGCGACAGGATTTAAAAATGGATATTAAAAGGAAAGAGGTCGATTGCGCAATACAAAGGTTTGCAAAACAGCGAGCCAAATTCGTCTATACTTTAAAGGATAACAATTAACACCACGTAAACCAAGGTTGTACAAAATTATCACAAAATTTTAAATGCAAAATACCGAGAGCTTTCCACAAGCTATATTCGTTGGTCGGGTTCGTAATGATAGGTATTACACCGCAAACAAGCCTTGTAAAACAGTTTCGCTTGAGGCAAGGGCACTGGAATTTGGGACACAAAGCCGAAGAATGTTCTCGACAATATGAACATAACTCAAGCTGATACACAACTTATACTGTTTACTATTAAGTCTGGCACTTAAAGGGTTTTACTTCAAGGGCTAGGAAATTGGGTAGGTCATACTTTTGAGGGACGCTTATAATAATTAATTTATCAATAATTTTAATTTTAATAATTAGGTACCAAAAAAGGTAAACAAAAATACCTGTCGAGAGAAACGAGAAGAAATAGACATAAAGACGCATAATTTTAATAATATAGAAATTAAAAACATCTACACACATAGAAAACATCTCTAAGGTCTACCACTACATGTAAATTTGAGCAGATCGCTAATTTAGTCAGACTAATATCAATATAGTTAAAAATCAAATTAAATATAAAAAATAAAATTGTTCTATTATGATATTAAATATCAATTTTTCGATTTAGTTGCGACGTCACTGACTAGCATGAAAATATTTTCAGCGGTGTTCCTCTTGTGCATGTCGACATAGTTCCGGCAAGTTACCCCGCACTCCTGAAAACCAAATAAAATGCTGGAAACTTCCTTTAACCCTAAAACACGGATCTAAAAAAATACTAGACGGTTCCTCCTAAAAATGATATGATACTGTCCTAGTACCTACGCTCAACTATCATGTCTGTAAGTAGGTACACCTACGTTCAGGCTCGCATCCACACTTACTCAATATAATACTGTAATATATATTATATAGGTACGACCAATTTTGTCACACAATCATAAGATATGATTTATAGAGCAGATTCTATTTTACAGAGCTAACTGAAAAATATTGATCTGACACGTTCACGTTGCAATTTTTTTATGTGATGAGGTTTAGACGCGCAAGACGCTCTCCTGATATTGAGAGATAACGCTGCCCATAATCAATATATAATCAGTACAGTGCTACTTAGGATTTCACAATGATGTGATATTCTAGGAGCACTGCACCAACGCTTCTTACTCAAGAGTCATAAGATGTTAAGACTCTTTAGCCCAGTAATTTCACTAGCTACAGTGCCCTCCTACCAAAGCACAGTAATGTTTGCACATCACTGCTCAGGCGGTAGAATAACTGGCACTGTTGAGGTACCCACCTAGACGACCTCCTGCAAAGGAAGTCTAACTTTTCGAATACTGACACATACTCGTACATAGTCCGTCATCTAACTTTACCCTTTCGTTTACCCCTATAACCAAGCTAAAGCTATCTACTCTAAGAAATTATGCCCTACACTTATGGTACCAACACGTATATTCATGCCGAAATGATGAGAATGTTTTCAAGGGTAAAGATGTCATTTACTAGTCCTAAAGATTAAAACTTATGAAACTTTACGTGAAGATATGTGACAGAGGCTACGCTAAGGTACTGTATATTTAATATAATGTTATAAATGTATGAATACAAGTCACTTTTCTATACATATATTTAGAAGATTAAAGGCCATTTTGTAAGTGCAGGGCGTGCCCTTGTTCTTTTACAACTTCATATTATTATGATGTATAAATATTAATTCGTGTGCGGCATGACTTGTGCAATAAAAAAATAATTAAATTTAGTTAAAAGGACAATTTAATTAATAAAATAATCAGAGTAATAACTCGCTAAAGTATCATACATATCGCTACACTGTTGTTTCATTTAGTAAGAGCAGATGGCTTTTTTAGGAATTGCAAATTTTGAAATGTGATTGTCGCAGGATGTAAATTATGAATTTTACGCATCGATACCTATACGTTAAATCTGACTCTACAGTTGCGATATGTAAAATATACATACCTATTGCATTTATTTGAAAACTTTATAATACACGCTGCGCTGTTGAAATGTATTGTGAATTGCAGATTTTAGTTTCACGCACAAAAAACCAGCGACCTGAATTTGCTATTTGCATCGATCCATTCCAATATTCGTTATCAATTTCATATAAATTATGGAGGTGAAAAAAAGAGCACTATCGCTGTAGAAATAAAAATGAATATTGCTAGAAACTACACCTTCTTCTTTCGGTGCCTCTCCAACTAGTGAAGATTGGCAGTCAGCTCAGCATATTTCTCCTTATCCTTCGCGAGGCGGAACAGTTCAGCGGCACTCGCTATCCCGTTCCATTCCCTGATGTTGCGCAACCACGACTTCTTTCTACGACCGACTATTCGCTTACCGGCTACTTTTCCCATCATAATAAGTAAACTACACCTAGTGCCATCTAATTCCAAGCTAAAAAAAACAACTTAGTACCTATGCTTGTGTTATGGGGGCTAGATAACGAACTAATAATGACAGACGGACGGACGGATAATGTACTTTTACAAATACTTACCTACTTATAATATAGATGCAGGAAGTCACCTAGAGATTCTCAGAGATTTGAGATCTGAACGTGATCGTTCACCAAATTTGCTGGGGTTGGATTGCTGAAGAAAACGCTGGTTAATCTTTTCTGTAACTTCGGACCTTTATTTGAGTGCGTGCGTTCTGTTCGAATTTTCTGTTCACACTGACCTGTTTGAGTTCTATATTCGCACTGACCTGTTCGAGGTCTATATTCACACTGACTATTTGTGCTTTTCGCTCGTTTATTTATACAATTCTGTAAACTGTTAACTTATCCCTAAATTTATTATTATTTTATAATGGCTGTCGGTACATTTCTTTCGTCCTATTGTTACCTTTGTTTTTACATGTTCAATGAGGGCTTATTGCTAGTTCCCATAACTATGCTATTCTAAAAATACTGTTATTGTTATACTGTACTGTTTACATTGTTTAGGTATACAAAGGATTCTTCGGTCTATTTGAAGTTAATTTTCTTAAAGCTAAGTAATTACTATCTTTACAAAATATCCCGACATCTGTCTCGGTTTTATGACTATATTATATTACACTAGTGCCGTCGTCCTGCACATTAATACCGCCGTGCAACTTCATTGCATCTGGTACCGGTGCTGGATCGACGTCTTCAATCGGCAGGATCACCATCTTCCACACAGGCCGGCGCAGGACTCCTCCCCTAGTCTTGATGTCGGCGGTACGCACGATGTCGTCTAGTCCAGGATACGTCGCGATGACTCTACCTCGGGCCCAGGTAGATCTTGGCAGATTGGGATCTATCAGTTGCACTAGATCCCCAACCTTGATTGCTGGTCCTCGGTCGTGAGGCTCCTGTCGGTGTCGCAGCTCGGGACGATACTCGCGTACCCATCTTGAATCTTGATCGCTGTTCTTGAATCTCTCGCAGTCTGTGGCGGCGTGGCTTGTTGAGTCGCACGCCGGGCATTTATTTACTGTAGACTGCTCTGTTGTGTCTGTGTGCACATTATGTGTACGTCTGTTGTGAGTAGTGTGCGCAGTGCCCACTTGCTCGGGCTGTGCATAGGGTGCGCACAGTTCTGCTTCTTTCTTCAAAAAACTTTCTATCTTCTGTAGGTCTGCTTCTTCCTTGGGCTGGCTTGCCGCGAAGTCGTAGTATCTGTAGCGCTGCGTCGGTGTGAGCTTCTCGATCATCGTCTTGGCTGCTTCTGGGTTGTACAGATAGTGGATGCATTTCAGCGCCCGCAGGGTGGACACGGCGTTAGTCACTTTGCTAGAGAATATGCATATGTCTCTAGGTGACTCGGTAAGGCGCGGTAGCGACTTGAGTGTATCCACTTCTGACATGGCGATTGCTTCCGGTCTTCCAAATCTTGATTCGAGTGTCTTCATGACTACTGTTGGATCGGCGTTGGCGATGAGCAAGCTGTCGACGGCTTCTTTGGCTCTTCCTTTGAGGTTTCTTCGCAGGCGGTTCATGTTCTCCACGTGTGTAAAGGAGTTCATTGTTTCGTTGAACGCGGCTTGGAATGATAGCCACTCTTGATGGCTGCCATTGAAGATGGGCAGCTCGATGAATCTCGGTGAACGGGCGGCTTTGACGGCGAGTGTAATAGCGGAAGCCAGTTGCGAGAAGTCTGTTTGAGGGCCGACTCCCGCCGGTGAAGGCTGTGCTTGCAGCGGCGGCTGTTCGCTGTTTTCGTCCTTCTTGTCGGCTTGCTGTTCGTGGTTGTCTAACCACGTGTTGATTCTTGTATCCGCTTCCATACCGGAGTATACGGATACGGCGTCTTCTTCGTCGGATTCTTCAAGTTCTAGCGTGGCAAGGCGTGCCTGCGCTAGTTCGACTTGAAGACGCGCGAGCTCTTCTTTTGCCTTCGCGATCTTCTTTGCTTTCGCGTGTGATTCTGTTGTTCGGATCGATCTCGCATGCTTGCTAGGCGCACGCGGGACCGGCGGCTTATCTTCGGCGGTGAGACAAGGCCTTCTGTTCTGTTCCGTCTGCCTGGCTGTAGGCGGAGCGGGCTGTTGCGGGACGCGTCGTGCAGTGGTACCGGTGGCCTCCGTCGCGGTAGACTGTGCGACGGAAGGTTCGGTTGCCTTCGCGATCTTCTTTGCTTTCGCTGTTGTTCGGACCGAACTCGCATGCTTGCTAGTCGCACGCGGTATCGGCGGCTTATCTTCGGCGGTGAGACAAGGCCTTCTGTTCTGTTCCGTCTGCCTGGCTGTAGGCGGAGCGGGCTGTTGCGGGACGCGTCGTGCAGTGGTACCGGTGGCCTCCGTCGCGATAGACTGTGCGACGGATGGTTCCACTGCCGACGACGCGGTCGTCTGTTCGGTCGTCGAAGTTTCCATGCTGGCTGTGTGGGCGCTCGTTTCTGTCCACTCGCTGTGAGTAGCAGCGGTGGTTTAAGAGGACGCCGACTGTTCTGTTTCTGTTGCGGGTTGGCGCCCTCTTCCTGTTGAGCGGGTAATCGGCATGGTGATTAACCGACGTTTGTTCTATTTTCCTGTTCTTCAGCGGATCCGGCTATCGAAGGACCATTAATGAACGTGATCGTTCACCAAATTTGCTGGGGTTGGATTGCTGAAGAAAACGCTGGTTAATCTTTTCTGTAACTTCGGACCTTTATTTGAGTGCGTGCGTTCTGTTCGAATTTTCAGTTCACACTGACCTGTTTGAGTTCTATATTCGCACTGACCTGTTCGAGGTCTATATTCACACTGACTATTTGTGCTTTTCGCTCGTTTATTTATACAATTCTGTAAACTGTTAACTTATCCCTAAATTTATTATTATTTTATAATGGCTGTCGGTACATTTCTTTCGTCCTATTGTTACCTTTGTTTTTACATGTTCAATGAGGGCTTATTGCTAGTTCCCATAACTATGCTATTCTAAAAATACTGTTATTGTTATACTGTACTGTTTACATTGTTTAGGTATACAAAGGATTCTTCGGTCTATTTGAAGTTAATTTTCTTAAAGCTAAGTAATTACTATCTTTACAAAATATCCCGACATCTGTCTCGGTTTTATGACTATATTATATTACACTAGTGCCGTCGTCCTGCACAAGATCTATTAGATTAAACAAATAATTGTCCCAAGTCTCAAGCGGGAATCGAACCCGCATCCTTCTGCGTTGCGAACGGTTGTTAATAGCCCACCCTTTGGTTCTCATGTCTAAGGTCACCGCGCCACAAATGTCGTCAAAAAATCAATCATCAACCGTTAATGTTATATGTATATCCACAATATCCTTTTTAGTCCAGTAAAAGAAGAAATGTGGATCGAAAAGTCGAAAGCAGAAAAACTAACTTAGTAACTTTGTTCGGACTAGTTAGGAGATAAACATACTAAAAGTCCCCACCCCTCCGAGGTGAGCCCGTGGGGGGGGAGGCCGAAGAAGGTCCTATTTTTAGGTTTTTTTGCTTATATGTCAAAAACTGTGTGTTGTACGATATTTTGTTGTACTACATTATTAAACCTCACAAAATTTTCTACAACTTCGGCCTTGACACTTTTTATCTATCTCCAATCGTTGTCCAGCTATGAGCTTCCAAACATGATCTATTTTGAAGACGCTTAAATTAGTTTTCCATACAAAGTTGGTAAAAAAATCTTGAAAATAAAATTTGACCAACTTCTGGTTGTCGTATCATAATGAAACTTTGCAAATGTCTAGAAATCTGACAACAGTTTAATAATCTGGTACCACTGAGCTGATCTGATGATGGAGCCAGGAGGTGTCTAATGAAACTCTTTAATGGCTATTAGTAAACCCGTCGAGTTTGGGCACATTACATTCGAATCGATGAGACTTTTTCATAACACTTGCTGTCGAGGGTCTGATAATGAACCAGGAGTTGCCTACGTCTCATCAATCCGAATGTAATGAGCCTTAACTCGCCGGTTTTACTAATAGCCATTGAAGAGTTTCATTAGACACCTCCTGGCTCCATCATCAGATCAGCTCAGTGGTACCAGATTATTAAACTGTCGTCAGATTCCTAGACATTTGCAAAGTTTCATTATGATACGACAACCAGAAGTTGGTCAAATTTTATTTGTAAGATTTTTTTACCAACTTTGTATGGAAAACTAATTTAAGCGTCTTCAAAATAGATCATGTTTGGAAGTTCATAGCTGGACAACGATTGGAGATAGATAAAAAGTGTCAAGACCGAAGTTGTACAAAATTTTATAAGGTTTAATAATTGTAGTACAACAAAATATCGTACAACCCACAGTTTTTGACATATAAGCAAAAAACCTAAAAATGGGACCTTCTTCGGCCTCCCCCCCCCCTCAGGCTCACCTCGGAGGGGTGGGGACTTTTAGTATGTTTATCTCCTAACTAGTTCGAACAAAGTTACTAAGTTAGTTTTTCTGCTTTCGACTTTTCGATCCACATACCCTTTTTGGGCACTCATTGACTGGGCTATTTACTGTTCTTCGTTATAAAATTTCGATGTTAATACTTGATCTTGATATATGTATGTACTATGTTGAGAATTGATCCTATACTATACTAACAGGTCCAAAAAACGTCTGCATCCAATTCTGGTTCATGACGCACAAGTTCTTATCCGCCACACAGTTCTTCACGAGAAGCCTGGCACCAGTCTAGAAGTAACGACAGTTACTGCCCAAGTCTAGACTAGCTTTAATTAAGGAATGGACTCTAAATAGGTCGTTAGGACTGTCTGCCAATAATAGTTATACTTGGCACTTGGATATCTACCCACACTGAGTTAGCCGAAAGACAAAACTTAGGCAATATTGTGTCAAATAGAGGGCAGAGGGACTATGTGAAAAGTTGTGTAATGCTTCAAGAAATTATCCTGCTGAAACACCAACCTTTCAGAATTCAATCATATAGGTACTTGTATGACATAGCAATGTGATGAAGTTGCTAAACTAATACTAAATAGTGGGTTGCCTGGAAGAGATCGCTCTAAGCGATAAGGCCGCCCATTGTGGACATTAATATTAGTACTTTTATTTAGTTTTAAGTCTATTTTGTAATTTTTTGTCCCAATAAAGAGTATTGTATTGTATTGTATTGTAAATAGTCTTATTTAAGCCACCTATAATAAATTGTCACCAAAACCACATTATTTTAGTAAATCTTAATACATTAAACACACATTATAATGCGAAAACACCCTTTAGTCGTCAACTGATAAAAATGGAAAAAGATGAACTAAGATCATCATCATCATCATCATCTCAGCCACATGATGTCCACTGCTGAACACAGGCCACCCCTTTGGACTTCCATATATACCGGTTGGAAGCGACTTGCATCTAGCGTCTTCCAGCGACCTTTATAAGGTTGTCTGTCCATTTTATAGGTCCTACGCTGCGTTTGCTTGTCCGTGGTCTCCACTCGAGCACGTTGTAAACTACTAGTAAGATATGTACTAGAAAAGAAGACTTACTGGAACAGGACTGCCCAAGCCTTCAAGTCTATCACGCGGCAGCAAAGGTGTAGTGGTCCACCTACAATTGCTGTCTTTAGACGTGCTCAGCCGAATGGGCATGCGGTCTGCCGGCCCTGGGACGGCTTCCACCATATACCTCACGTAAAGAGGAGCCGCCTAGAACATAGGCCTAGGTTTACCTACTGATCGATTTTGGTGAACGTACGAGTACATAGTCAAATAATTGATAATTTTTTTTAACTAAATGACTAAATTTTGGAAAAAGCTTACTTATTTGAGTGTGCATACCCCCATTGCACAAATTGTCAAAATTTTGTGCTATATGTCACATTTTATTACAGGTACTTTACAAAGTACACGAGTATCATCCACTCGCTTTTACGCTATTTAGCAAATCTGATTTGTATTAATGTTTAGGTTCATAAAGATCAAGAGTTTGATTGACTCTTGGATTGACTGTGTAAACGCTATTTCGGTTAAAAAAATTATTATTTGGGGTTTATTTAAATGTAAATATATAAAAGGAAAAAGTGACTGATTGACTAATCTATCAAGGCACAGCCCAAACTACTGAACTGGTTGAAATTTGGAATACAGATAGGTTTCATGACGTAGACTTCCGATAAGAAAGGATTTTACCACGCGGGCGAAGCCGCGAGCATAAGTTAGTATTGACATAATACTGTGACGGTAGAAGTCTAGATCAAAGTGCACTAACATTCGGCTCGCCATAATTTTCAGCTCGCAATAGAAACTCATCACCATAGTTCAACTTTTCGCCACGAATGCTTTCATCTTCAGTGCTGTAAAGACAGCAGCATAAATAAAGTTTTTATTAGGTTGAAATCGTCCAGTATTAAGACTAGCGTAAACTGCAGCCACAACGGATCGCATTACACAAACCCACCTACTATATATGTGTATTATATCTGTGAACCCACCTGTCTATGTTTTCCGAGTATATGAGAACTATTTCTTTGCATAAAAGTCCGCTCGGCTGATGATAAGAAATGACGCTGTCCGTTTATCAGTATTACACGTTGATGTAAAATTCTAGATGCACTGCACCAACGTTTACTACTCAAGAGTTTCTAGGTCCGTGGGTTTCTAGGTGAGTCCGTGAGATTCTAGGTTTAATCTGCTACCTTGGTCTTCTAGGTATAATCTACGGCCGCATCGTCGAAACCTTTTTTTCTTATGTGTAATCTTTTTAAACATAATTTATTGTAAGGTATTTATGGTGTTCAATAACGAGTTTTTTATTTATTCTATTCCAACCTGAGAATGAGAAAGGTGTTCCGGCAACAAGGCGTGGTGATCGGTGACAGAGTCATCAGGCAGCCGTCGTTGATGTTCTGCGAGTAGTCCACTTGTCTCTCGCTCACCTGACTGGATAGCGCCAGTCCGTATTTAGGCTTCTCGCCTTTACTTGTAGCTTTTGCTAAAATGTAAAATACTTACGATATTGAAAACTACCGTAGCGTGAGTGTTCTCTGCTCCATAGCTAAAACAACAAAACGGCAAAACTCACGTCTAATAATTCTCAGTCTAATTTTTGAGAGTATCTCTAACACGGTTTTGGACAATGGATGTTGACTAACATTTTTTTGTCAGTCAAGTAGATTATTTAGAAAAAATAGCTAATATATTTCATTATTTTAATTATGGACAAATTTTTTTTATTCTGGTTAACATCCCTATTACGATATGTCCTTTATTACGATGTCCTTTATTGAGATACGCCTGCTGCATTTACATATGTGCACTTTGAGATATTCTCAACGATATAAGACGTGAGTTTTGTCGTTTTGTTGAATTAGTTATAAAATAAAAAATATTAGGGATATTTGCAGTAGTTAGTTGACGATGTATTTATGTATTTCAAAGTGACTCGACTCCTCAGAGTTCGTCGCCACGACACCGATGCCAAAGCATTTGGGTAGAGAATCCACATGAGGATTAGAGGCTTATGAAAACAAAAATAAGTACTCAATCATTGACTGAGTAGAACTTTACCGAGCATATCAGAAGCAACAATCTGCACATTATATCCGAACAGTACAACCGTGCCACTAATGGCAAGAGGCCTCTGAAACAAAATGAGCTTTTCACAAAGTTACTTTTTAATAATTTTGTCGGAATTTAGTTATAAAGGTCGCCGGAAGACGCTGGATGCAGGTCGCTTCCGACCTGTACCTATAAGTATATGGAAGTCCTAAGGGGGCATATGTGCAGGAGTGGACGTCCTATGGTTGAGATGATGATGATTTACTCCGTCAATTATAATTAGGTATACTAGGTGAGTAACTATGATTTTTTAAAAATAGCTGCAAGAGATAACGTTGTAATTTTTAGAGTGTCTGCACACTTCGTCAATTTATAATAAGTAAGATTATACTTTAAACCAAGACTTTATCAAACATTTCAGGCCACTGCAACTGAGATAAATTTATAAGTAATTTATCTAAGGACTCTTACTTCTTTTAGTAAATTGCTGAATAAATTTCTTGACCTCTGAAGCAATAACTCTTTTCGGTCGCGTTTGCGTAGAAATACCATGAATTCAAACTGTAATAACAATAAATAAATCATTTTTACAAGATTTTATTTACTTTCACCTGTCTGTTGTCTGTCTATAATTATCAAATCTTACGTGCTGAAATTTTGTATGAATGTATAAATCGGATGACAATGCAATATTATTGTGACATAGAGCTGATCTGACGATGGAGCTGGAAGGTCCCCATCCTCGTCGAGTTTGGGCTCATTTGATTCGTCTTGACGAGTACTTTGGTGCTAGATGGTAATAATATTAAAAGCTTGTTTTTAAACGAGTTTTTTTTAAATTTCACTTGCCTATAATATACATCATGCTTACGAATAAGTTATTTATTAGCCACCTCACAAGCATTGAGCTGCTTAGCTTGGCTTAGATTATGACATTTAAAGAGATATACTTATTATTATGGAATACACACATTCCAGGATAACATTTTTAGGGTTCCGTACCTCAAAAGGAAAAAACGGAACCCTTATAGGATCACTTTGTTGCCCGTCCGTCCGTCTGTCTGTCTGTCTGTCTGTCAAGACCCTTTTTCTCAGGAACGCGTGAAGGTAACAAGCTGAAATTTACAGGAAATACTTTAGTCTATTGCTTCTTAAAGCTGTGAAAATTTCAAACTTTTAGGCCAACGCAATCAAAAGATATAGTCGAATATGTCGCAAATTTCAGCAAATTTTCGACATTCCCAAATAAATCAAAATCTACGGGTACTTCTCGTGAACTCAGAATCTTGAAATTTGGCACGAAACAAGTCCTTAGAGCACAGATAAAGGAAAAATTGCGAAAACTATCAATTTTTATTTATATCATATGAAAAAAATATTTTGAATATTTTTATACCTACTACCCTTTTTCTCATGAACGCGTAAACGTATTAAATTGAAATTCATATCAAATACTCAAATTTATAATACCTTTAAACTGTAATAAAATCAAACCTCTATGTCAACGCATTTAAAAGAAACAGCAATTTTAGCCGCAATTTTAAACTCAAAACTACTCTAAAAAAATCAAAACCTACAGCGTATTTCTCGTGAACGTAGAATCTTGAAATTTGGTAAAAAGCAATTCCTTAGAGCCGTGCTCTAAGGAATTGCTTAAACTGTAAATTTTTTGTTACATCATATAAAAAAATATTTTTAATAATTTCATACTTACTACCTTATTTCTCATGAACGCGTGCAGGTATTAAACTGAAATTCATATCAAGTACTAAGGTCTATAATACCTTTAAACTGTAACAAAATCAAACCTCTATGTCAACGCAATCAAAGGAAACACCAATTTTAGCCGCATTTTGAAACTCGCGGCTACTATCAAGTGAATCAAAACCTACAGGGTACTTGCCGATCTTGAAATTTGGTACGCAGCAACGTTTTAGATCATAGGCACAGGAAAAATTGCGAAAACTGTACATTTTTAGTTACATCATATAAAAAAATATTTTTAATTATTTTGTATTTACTAGCTCTTTCCTCAAGAACGCATACAGATATTAAATTGAAATTCATATCAAATGCTCGGCTTTATAATAACTTTAAGCTGTAAAAAAAAAAAAAACAAACATCTATGTCGACGCAATCAAAAGAAACAGCAATTTTAGCCGCTTATTTTCAAACTCGAAAGTACTCGCAAGGGAATCAAAACCTACAGTATATCAGTATATATAGTACAGTATAAATTATACCCACTTTCCCTTAGGGTTCCGTACAAACCTACGGGTTAATACGGAACCCTCGGTGCTCGAGTCTTACTCGTACTTGACCGGTTTTTTATAAGTGAAGGAATAACAAACATACCTACTTAATAATTATAATGTAGTCTTAAATAAGGTAAGTAGGTGCTTATTATACTTATCAGTACTGTATACGCAGTTACATTGATTAATTTCTAACCTCGTTCTTCAGTCTCTCTTCATTCCAATTGCGAATTAAAGTGGAATTACTATAATTCATTTTATAATAAATATAATACGATTAGGTAGGTATTAAGCCAATATGAAACTGAATCAATAGATAATAATTATTAGTAATTATAATAATATAAACCCATGAAAAACAAATTAATTTATTAACGCTCTTCTAACTCAAAATTCAGTGCTCAAAATAATGTAATTTTTTTCAAATTTTGGTACCTCAAAATGTTCACAGACTAAAATATTTTTATCAATTATTTATAGTAGAGGTCCCGCGGAATTTAGCGGAACTAAATAATTTAATTTAATCGATTAAATTACCTACTGTTCTGTGTGTATCCTGCTGAATATTTTTATAGTCGGGCCGGCCTAAAAGGCCACATTTGACAGATGTCAGTCATAGCAAACAAGTGTTGGGACATTGTTTGTTTATTTCGATTACAGGATATGAATCGATACGATCTTCAAACACGTTGGAATCGAATACAGTTTTATGAAAACATTCATAAAGTCTAATTAATTTTAATTCTAATAGGTTTTTTTTGTAAACATGTAATGGCGTCATGGGCTAGTTTTGCCAGAAACATCTCACGAGTTATAAAAAAAACCTGTAATAAAAAAATATGTTTATTCTCTATACATTACACAATTTTATTTTAATTACATTATATTTTACTATAATATAATCACAATATTAACAACATATTTTATTTTAATCGCAATATAGTTATTTATTTATGATCAAATATTCAATCCAAGTTATAATTGCATTCGATTCTACATTTCAAATTTCGATTTCGCGATTGTATTGGGTAGCATCCTTATTGTTTTAAAAACAAAAACTGATTGACGTGACCTTGTATAGGGTGTCCTATTTATTCATCTAATGTTTTTAACCCCCAACGCAAGAAAGGTGGGGTGTTATAAGTTTGACGTGTTTGTTTGTCTGTCTGTTTGTGTATCTGTCTGTGCCATCGTAGCCGAACGGATTAATGAAGTTTGTTTATTTTTTCGTTTATAAGATTAATAATATTACTCGGCAATGTTCTTAGCTATGTGTATAACACATTCTTTATAGTTTAAAAATAAACACAACAATGACTTGAAACAAAAATTGAGTATTTTTTATTTTTAGTTTTTTTTCGTTAAACATAATGCCACAAAAACCGTTGTTTTATATTAGAAATAAAATCTATACCATCGGCTTATCCGAAATTGACACCGACATTTTCCTCGTGGCTCTACATGGTCTCCCAGAGTTGATTAAGTGAAGCAAGGTGGAGCGGCCCCTTTTACTCCCCTTACTGCCAGAAGGGGTACAAGGGGGGTTTTCCGATCTTAATCAGCTTATTTTGAGCAAATACACATTTGGTGGAAATCCGTCCAAGACGGCTACGGCCGCTACAAAATGGCCGATTACTTTTTTAATTACCTACACATTTTGACATCGTTGAGGACTTTAATTTTTTTTAATAATGTGTGTGTATGTGTGTGTGTGTGTGTGTGTGTGTGTGTGTGTGTGTGTGTGTGTGTGTGTGTGTGTGTGTGTGTGTGTGTGTGTGTGTGTGTGTGAGTATGTTTGTTCCTTCTTTACGTTTCTTCTGGTAGAAATTTCAATTGTAGTTTTTGGTAGACTTTTTTATGGTAGAAAAATGCGTGAGTTCCTGATGAAGGACATCGTAATTGTCCGAAACTCAGGATCGAGCCTAGCTCCGACCATTATTTCCGTGAGTTTTTAGTCGTTTTGTTTACATAGTAATATGGATAACTCTCACGTTAGTTTTCAAAAATGCACAGTAGAAAAATCTACTTAGTAGTTTTTGGTAGAATTTTTATTATAGAAAAATCTACCAAATGGTAGAAAATTAATAGTAGTTTTTGATAGATTTTTTTGTGGTAAAAAAATCAACTAAATGATAAAAAAAGAATGGTTGATTTTGCTAGAAATTTCAATGGTAGTTTTTGGTAGAAAAATTTAATGGTAGTTTTGGCAGAAATTATGATATAAGAATTTGGTAATAAGTTAAATGGTAGGCAAAAAATCTACCAAATGGTAGAAATTGTAATGGTAATGCGTAATTTGTTAATTGTAAATTCGAGTATAGTGTTCAGCTAAGTGTTGTCATATTATTTATTGTTCAGCTAAGTGTTGACATATATATTTTACAGAAAAAATAAGTAAAATTTTTAGATCAGCCTGTAAGGGAATTTTGATGATGTGTCAAATGTGGCCTTTTAGGCCGGCCCGACTATAATATCTAAATAATTAATTATGACAAATTATGAGGAGTCAAAATGTTATATAATTAATTTAGCTTTAAAACGCGTGATAGTGGCGCACCGCCAAAGGGACTTCTTTCGTGAAAAGCACTCCAAAATCCTTTGATAGAAATATTAATTCTACTTTACACCGGCAAATATACAAACATTTGGCTCTATTTATAAATGGGATATTAATTAAGAAGATAAAATAGTTTTTTATTTTATCATTTTGGCAATACACATATTTTATGTTTTGCCAGTGTCATATTATATCTCTTACTTTCAAATTACATAATCGAGGCATATTCAGAGCAAGACATAGGTACTAAAAATTAGACAAATTCTGAAATACATGCTAATAATAGCTTTTTCAACAAGTTTAAAATATTTAAAAAATTCAGAGCGCTGCCATCTTTCCGGAAATTTGAGCGGGAATAAAAAATGTTGTCAAATATTGTCATTGTCAGTTTTGTTTTGATTTTGACATTGACACTATTTTTGTTGATGTGTCTATTGTTGTACCGCGTGCCGCGTGTTTTAAAGTTAAAAAATAACTTTATTCAAATAAATTACATACAATTCATTAATATTTAGGTCAGTAACGTGTTCCTGTAATAAGATTTAAAGTATACGTGAACATCTTGCAAAGAAAATTTCCCTAACATTATCTTAACGTGATTTCAGGTCAAAAATCAGCAATGTTATGTCTACGTTTAAAATTGGTGATGATAGCATCGCTTATCGTCGTAACCCAGAGTCTCATACCGATTTCCCTACAAAAACCGTACGATAAAGGAGTTAAAGCATATTTGGGTGAGCGATGGTCTGAATGTATTGTACAATTCGAAGAAGCTTTGCACTTATACAAATTATACAAATCTGTTATCATTAACTGCAGATTAAATTGTCATAATGAAAAATTTGATTCAAAAATAAAGGAAGACATCAAAGATCTAAAAATGTACGAAACATTCTTCCATAGAAAGCAATGCATAACTAAATGCAAAGACAAAAACTTCAAGGAATTGAATATTAACAGTGAAATAGATGATGCATTGTTATTTAACCTGCATACAAGAAAACCATATGAATATTTACATCTGTGTTACTTCCAAATGAATGCACTGCCGAAGGCAGCTTCAGCGGCTTTCACTTTCTTAGCAGCAAATCCTGATGATGATGCAATGAAACACAACATTGAATATTATCTTCAACAACCAGAAGTAGATGCCAATGAGGTCACAGACTTACAGAGTGATGATTACCTTGCTATGTATAAACTTGGTCTGAAAGAATACAACAAGAAAAACTGGCTTGACACCGTAGCTAATATGGAGGAGGTCATCAATGACTACATGATATCTGAAAACAGTTGTCGTGTTGAATGTGAACAACAGCCCGAACAGGAATGGTCACCGGAAATTTCTATAACCATATCAAATAATATAGCAGCTCTTCTACATTGCCAGCAGCAATGCCAGGACAAACTGAAGTTCATCCATTTTGAATCTGGAGTAGACTTTCTCTCGGAAATATTAAACTACATACAAATAAGCTATTATCACATGGAAAGATACAATGATGCAGCGGGTGCGGTAGCCAGCTACTTAATGATGCTTCCCAAAGACGAAGATATGCTAGAAAATAAAAGAATCTATGAAACTTTGGCAGATAAGAAATCATTCACTGAGCGATCGGATATTGAATACTATTTCAAAAGGGATACGTATGAGAAGGAACTTCTTCATTTTTTTCATAGAAGAAGTGCTGATGACATTGATTCTAACACCGTTTAAGAGACAGTATACTTATTCAATATAATTTTTAATCTCTTGGGAAAATATTGACCTGAATTTATTATGTATTGACATTATCTAAATATTTAAAACGAATGTGTAACTAATTGGCAAATCCATCGATGAATGGATTGGGGTGAAATTTTGAACAGATAGAATGAATTAGAAATAGAATTTTTATGATGTAGGCTGAGAAAGAATTTCAGCATGTAGGCAAAGCATGAGCTAATTTTGTTATAAAACTAATGTGAAAAGTATTAATTATAATTAATACTTTCATGTAAACTTGTTTAATATAACAATGGGAAAACATCTTGTTACCCCATATAAAATACTTTATTTTGTAGTCATTGTATGTGCCCTAATATATTAATTGTGTTTTGTCTATAAAAACATAAATAAAATTATAAATATATTGTAGACCTATAAGGCAAAATTGAATATGTACTAAGAAATAAGTAATAATATAAGTGTTTAATTACATTATGTAAAGCATTTACTGTACATTAATTAAAAAGACTAAAATGGTGCCATATTTCTCTATATTATGCTGTTGTATAAGCCAAAGATATTATTTTTTTTAGATTATTTTAATAAAAGTTTTTGGATATTTCCTGTTTTATTTATTATTTCTATTTATAGATCTGAAAAAGAAGGTAATCTCAAGATTATAATAAAATTATAAACAATATGTAATAGATATTGATTATTTTCTTAATTAATTTTCAAAAATTATAGTTTTATTTTACCCGACCTAAGGGAAGAAGGGTTCTCAGTTCATTAAAAACTTTCACTGATGACCTACTCTAATAAAATATTTCAACTGATTTGGAAAAAAAAACTTTTTTATTACAACTTCATAAGTGGTCTCATTATGGAAATTGGTAGAGCTGTTTTTATATTATCATCTCGCACATTGAAAGAGAGCTTTAAGTTGGTATGTATAATGTATAATCTTAAATTATATGTAAGTAGGTACTTGTCTAAATTAAGTGCTATTAGTCCGGCTCCTTAGCTTCAAGTATGACCCCAACCGGCAGAAAGCCTGAAACTTGGCATGCGTATAGCTTTACCGTTCATAAGAAGACATTTTAGTAGAAACACCCCCTCCCCACGACAATGTTTCCACCTCTCCCCCCACTTTTATGTCCCTATTTTTAGTTTTTTGAGTTTTTCTTGAAAACTATGAAAGTTGGAATAAAAATGTCAAGGAGAATTTTATTTTCCATAAAATTTTCTACAATATTGTCCTTTAAAGTATATTGGCAGGACTTATAGTTTCCAAAATATGATTTATTTCTTTTTTTAATATTTTCCAAAATGCCATAAAAGGTGGACTCTGGGCGTTAAACATGTTTAAAACTTGGCCATTAAATATTTAAAAAAATAATTAAAAGTTATATTTTATTTAATTTACATAGTTTAGGCTACATTATAATATTTTTTAATAAAAAAAAAATACTACCAGTTTTAAATATACAATGACTTGAAACACAAAAAATTTGGTAATAGGGGGGGTTTTCGATCTTAAGCAGCTTATTTCGAGATCAGGAATCATTGTGCCAAGTTTCAAACCTCTGCATGAAAACGACATGTTTTGCGCCCAGAGTCCGTCTTATATGGCATTTTAGAAAATATTAAAAGAGAAATAAATCAATAAACTATAGCATATAAACTTAAATGACAATATCGTAGAAAATTTTATGGAGAAAAATCTCCTTGACATTTTTATTCTAGCTCTCATAGTTTCTCAAGAAAAACTTATAAAACTAAAAGTGGGGGGAGAGGTGGAAACATTATCGTGGCGAGGTGTTTCTACTAAAATTTCTTCTTATGAACGGTAAAGCGATACGCATGCCGGGCATGCCAAGTTTCATACTTTCTGCCGGTTGTGGTCAAAATTGAGCTAAGGAGCCGCGCTATAAGGATAAAATTATTATAATAATGAAAATGAGCTCAATAGAAAATACTTCAACAAATTGGGTGTACATAATGATAATTTTATGCAATGGCAATACACAATAATACAATAGCGACGTTTAGATTCTATCACCACGTATGTCATTTTTAGGAACTTTTCAAGAGAGCCAAAAAACCGATTAATTTGATAGAAGTAAGACAAAATTAAATTTGCATATTTTTTTGTACTTTGAGTATACCTACTTCAAAATAGTTTTTTTTAAAATAATTAAACCACGTAATAATTTTTAGTACAAATCTTATATTAACCTTAATAACAGCACAAACGCAATGATATCAGGCGCGGATCCAGACCATAATTTTGGGGGGGGGTCATCGGCCAATTTTTTTTTCAAACTAAGTATTTTATTTGGAGACTCGTGTCAGCGTAGTCTTGAAAATCTTACATTTTTCAGCACGAATGATATGCGTTTAGCTTGCTCCGAGTGGCATGGAAACTAAATAGTCATATTTATATTAAAGCGCGAGCAGCTTGCTGCGAGCGCCAAGAAAATTTTAATTTTTCAGCACGAATGATGTGCGTTTAGCTTGCTCCGAGTGGCAAGGAAACTAAATATTTTTATTTATAAAGCGCGAGCAGCTCGCTGCGAGCGCCGAGAAAAATTTGAAATATTCAGCACGAATGATGCGCGAGCAGCTCGAGAAAATTTTCAATCTTTCAGGATGAATGATCCGAGTTTTGCTCGCTCTGAGCAGTATGAAAATTAAATATTAATATTTATAGAGCGGGAGCAACTCGCTTCGAGCGCAAAGACGACATCAAGCGCGAACAGCTTGCAGCAGTTAATATAATCCAACTAATCCCAAATATGAAAGACACTGTGCAGTTTGCTACGAGAACCTACGGATAATTCGTAGGCGAGGACCGAAAAAAAGTAGCTTGGTAAAAAAAAATTAAAACAGCGAAACAGTTTCATGAACTTGTACGTAAAGCTTGCAGCTAAGAGAAAATTTCCTAATTTTAACTGTGAAAGTAGCGTAAAACCAGTTCATATGATCGGATTTTTTTCCGACTAGGATTTTGGGGGGGGTCATGACCCCCTTGACCCCCCCCCTGGATCCGCGCCTGAATGATATCAATTGCTTTTATCAAATCGTGCTGTTACTTTTTCGTAATTTTAAAGGTTTTTATAGGTCGCATCAAGATACGAGTACGACATATAAAAAGAATTAAGATTCTGATTAGGCGAAACGACGCGTCTTTCGATTCATTAGCGAATGGCATCATGTCAAAACCGCTAAAAAATAAGTTACGTGGTGATAGAACTTAAACGACGATAGCTCAATGCGAAAGACATCAAAAATTCGCAGTATTGCCAAACGTAAAAAAAAAACAACCCAAAAGTATTGCCAGTAAGAATTAAGTGAAGTGCCTCTAAAACGAGCACGCTGTTTCTCAAATCATGCCAACCTACAACAAATAACTGTGCGAAAATTACTGACCACTCCAATAATTATTGAATACACGGATTACTATGACTGCATTCCCTACAAAAAGCGTAAGATTGGCCTTCAATTTCAAAAATCAATCACTCAGCGCACTTGAATAACGCGATCTTTATTATACGAATGTTTTGATGAAGTATTCTCTAATAATATCTGAAGAAAAAAAACAATTTGGACCAGCGGATGGATCTGCTCCAATTTTTTCATTAGCAATGTCGTTAAAATATGCACAATAGATTAGATAGAAATTGTATGCCTTTTGAAACGTTAATAATATAATCCCAATAATATTTCACTACTTTCATTTAGAACCAACCACTAAAAGTTAGAGGTATAGTCGGGCCGGCCTAAAAGGCCACATTTGACAGATGTCAGTCATAGCAAACAAGTGTTGGGACATTGTTTGTTTATTTCGATTACAGGATATGAATCGATTAGATCTTCAAACACGTTGGAATCGAATACAGTTTTATGAAAACATTCATAAAGTCTAATTAATTTTAATTCTAATAGGTTTTTTTTGTAAACATGTAATGGCGTCATGGGCTAGTTTTGCCAGAAACATCTCACGAGTTATAAAAAAACCTGTAATAAAAAAATATGTTTATTCTCTATACATTACACAATTTTATTTTAATTACATTATATTTTACTATAATATAATCACAATATTAACAACATATTTTATTTTAATCGCAATATAGTTATTTATTTATGATCAAATATTCAATCCAAGTTATAATTGCATTCGATTCTACATTTCAAATTTCGATTTCGCGATTTTATTGGGTAGCATCCTTATTGTTTTAAAAACAAAAACTGATTGACGTGACCTTGTATAGGGTGTCCTATTTATTCATCTAATGTTTTTAACCCCCAACGCAAGAAAGGTGGGGTGTTATAAGTTTGACGTGTTTGTTTGTCTGTCTGTTTGTGTATCTGTCTGTGCCATCGTAGCCGAACGGATTAATGAAGTTTGTTTATTTTTTCGTTTATAAGATTAATAATATTACTCGGCAATGTTCTTAGCTATGTGTATAACATATTTTTTATAGTTTAAAAATAAACACAACAATGACTTGAAACAAAAATTGAGTATTTTTTATTTTTATTTTTTTTTGGTTAAACATAATGCCACAAAAACCGTTGTTTTATATTAGAAATAAAATCTATACCATCGGCTTATCCGAAATTGACACCGACATTTTCCTCGTGGCTCTACATGGTCTCCCAGAGTTGATTAAGTGAAGCAGGGTGGAGCGGCCCCTTTTACCCCCCTTCCTTACTGCCAGAAGGGGTACAAGGGGGGTTTTCCGATCTTAATCAGCTTATTTTGAGCAAATACACATTTGGTGGAAATCCGTCTAAGACGGCTACGGCCGCTACAAAATGGCCGATTACTTTTTTAATTACACATTTTGACACCGTTGAGGACTTTAATTTTTTTTAATAATGTGTGTGTGTGTGTGTGTGTGTGCGTGTGTGCGTGTGTGCGTGTGTGCGTGTGTGCGTGTGTGCGTGTGTGCGTGCGTGCGTGCGCGCGTGCGCGCGTGTGCGCGTGTGCGCGTGTGTGCGTGTGTGCGTGTGTGCGTGTGTGCGTGTGTGCGTGTGTGTGTGTGTGTGTGTGTGTCTGTGTGTGTGTCTGTGTGTGTGTGTGTGTGTGTGTGTGTGTGTGTGTGTGTCTCTGTGTGTGTGTGTGTGTGTGTCTCTGTGTGTGTGTGTGTCTGTGTGTGTGTGTCTGTCTGTGTGTGTGTGTGTGTGTGTGTGTGTGTGTGTGTGTGTGTCTGTGTGTGTGTGCCTTTTAGGCTTTTAGAAAAGTAGTAAAATTTTTAGATCACCCTGTAAGGGAATTTTGATGATGTGTCAAATGTGGCCTTTTAGGCCGGCCCGACTATAGGTAGATTGCTTTTCACGAAAGAAGTCCCCTAATAGAGAGAAAAGCCGAAATAGAGGACCTTGTGGCCGAGCCAAACATCATCGGCGAGACAGCACATCGACTGCGCTGGCTCGGCCATCTCGAAAGATTGTGAGAGGATCGTGGTGTGAAAAGGGCGGAAATGTGGGACGGCCAAATGTTCGTAAACCCGTTGGTCGTCCCAGAGTCCCAGGTACCGCTGGAAAGTTGAAGTGGAAAAGGATGTGCACGGCGCACGACGGCACGCCCTGAAAGTTGAAAACTGGCAGGAAGTGGCCCAGGACTCAGGACAGAACTTTGTCTAACTAATAAAAATAATTTAGGACATGAAGCACAGTATGTACCTAATCATCGATTAAATTTTAAATTTCCACTAAAATGCGCGGGACTTCTTTTTTAAAAGCACTCTAGATACTTGTAATAGGTATTAATTAAGTAAGGTATGTATATCTATTACAATAATGATTATTGTAATCTCTAATATTAAAATTTATTATCACGCAAACACGACAGAAAGTAATACATTTCATGTTCTAGCAGTGTGCTCATGTTAGGGCCGCACCGCTATTTTTTTTTCTATCTGGCAAGAAAAAATTGTTTTTTATTTATGGCGATACTTCGCCAGACAGTCAGCGGTCGACAGGGGGGCGCTTTAGTCGCCCTTTTTCTGTCAAGTGGAAAATAAATGCCATCGTATCGACACGTAAATCACAAGAACATAATATTCTTGATATTAACTGGCACAAACTGAGGTAAGTGAACATTACAGTTACGTAGAAAGTATTAATGAAATGTTTGTTAATCACACTTACGTATTTTGTCGTAAAATGTGTGGTCTTAGAAACCTTAATAAAAGTAAGTAAAAACCACAGAGTATAGACTATAGACACAAAAGTATAGACGTCGTATTTATCCAACTACGTCAGTGATAAATGATGACTATAGCTATAATTAGATTACTTTGCATTCATATTAGTCTAATTTGACCCCTGTGAGGACATACATAACATAGGTATCTCCCCCAAGTCCTTTATTATTTAACACATCACTTTTTTTTAAAGCAAAAAATTTTCAGCGCCACCTATTGTTAAAAACTAAGCAACATTCAAACCAAGCTGATGAATATTTCAAAAGATATCTTCCATGACAAAATAAAGTAATATAGGTACATATAATATAATATTATTATGTATGTATTATAAAACAGAAATGTGTTTTTTAAAAAGATTTTAAAAAGTTTGTCAGTTTTACCTTAATGAAAATATTTTTTTATTTGTGAATTATTATAATTATACCTATTACCTATATTATTATGCTTAAGAGTTTTAGGGTCGGAACGCGCTATACTTACGCTTTCATATAAAATGTTCCAGGCAAGTATCACGCCACGCCGTGACTCGTGACTCGTGACGTCATGACCCCACGCCAAGCAACTTTAGTACCTATGTAATAATGTTAAATAACTTAAAAAAAAATTAAATTAACACAAAAAAATGTGTCTCGTCATTTTTAAATAAAATTGCTAGGTAATATAAAGATGAAGGGCTCATTCTGTTTAACTTGTCCCTATTGAATATAACTGTATTATAAATTAAGGAAAATAAAACCTCTCACTGGATGACAGATGACCATAAATTAACTTATTTATTTCAGTTTCCATGGTTGCTGCTCACTAAATTGGACAAGATGGATTTAGCAAACGATAGGTTGAGCATAAAAAACCTGCTATTCACCAAAGCTATACCAAATCGTGAAATACCAGTACCGATCAACGGACATAAAATTTTCTCATGCACGGATTGTGGTGATAAGTAAGTAGGATTTTGTTTAGTGAATTTAGTTGAATAATATATTATGTAGTTATTATCATAATAATATGTTTAAAAAAATATATAGATGTTGCAGCATAATAAAATATATTGTGTGAACTTTTAGTGTAAAATAATTTCTCAAAAAATGCATTAAGTGCTGTCTCTTTGTGAGAATCTTATTTTTGTTGTGTATCTTTTATAGATGTAAAATAATAGTTACAATGATACTAAGATAATATAAAAAGATGTGTCTATGAGACCATTACCTATTACTTACTTAAAATGTGCATATAGAAACCAATATTATTTGTAAATTATGATCTCCAAAATTTAATTTTGCCATTTACATCAAAGTAACCACTCAATAACCTTTACTCATAAAACAAACCCGGGTATGTTGTATTTGAACAGTGTAGGGTACGCTTGCGAGCCGAGAAATGTAAGAAAACCGCGGTAGTGGCCGGCGAAGCGCCAGAAATGACCTAATATTATGTAACAACTAGCTGCGCCCAGCGGTTTTACTCGCTTTTTCTATAGCCTATGTGTTATTCTAGGGTCTAAGCTATCTGTACACCAAATTTCAGCTCAATCGGTCCACCCGTATAGGCGTGAAAGAGTAACAAACACACATCCAGACATCCATTCTTACAAACTTTCACGTTTATAATATTAGTCAGATTTTTTTGTTAAAGAAAAGTTGTAACATTTTTGTTCTAATTTCACGTTGTAATAGAGATTGAATATGCTGATGCTCATTTATTATTTTTGGCAAAAAATATTTTTTTACAAATTCTAGTGTAATATAAGTATTAGGTTGTAAGGTCGTAAGCTATATTTACTAGAAGTCCAATAACTTCATTCTAGGACATAATTAGCTATTATAATTATTAATGTGAATGTGTGCGAGTGTGTTTTTTTACCTTTTTCACGTCTAAACTGATTGAGCTGAAATATTATGGTATTTGGGGATATCTATAGTTTAGACCATGGAATAAAAGATAGGCTTTCAGTAGGTACTTTTCACTTTTTTGTGGGTAAAAATGCTGGGCGCATCTAGTTGGTTTTAAGTCGTCGTCATATTGTATTGGTGTTGTTATGGCATCATTTGCAACACAAATCGAATGAAGGAAATCCGTTTTATCACTGCCATTGATCGCCGATTTAATTCTAGTTTTATTTGTCTTAAACAAATTTACAGCATACATCTGTGACTTAGGGTGCTATAAAGATAATATTATGTAGCTACTAGCTTCCCCCAGCGGGTTGACCTGCGGCTTTACTGTAGCCTATGTGTTATTCCGGGGTCTGACCTATTCATATACCTACCAGATTTCAGCTCAATCGGTCCACCCGTTTGGGCGTGAAAGAGTAACAAACATACATACATCCAGACATCCATACATTCTTACAAACTTTCACGTATACAAAATTAGTAGGATTTCTAATTTAATTTTGTACTGTTTACTTACCGACAATTTAAATCATTCCAATATTTCTCGCTTTTCAGGTTTATTTTAGAATCAAGCTACGAAGATCACGTCAACCGAAAATCTATGACAATCACCTACATGTGCCGACACTGTGGACAAACAAAAATATTTTTTAATAGATGCAGACTGCTATATCATATACGTTCTCATTCATTCAAAACAGCAACCATTAATGTTCAAGACTTGAAAGTAGAACCTTTACCCCTTAGCATGTTCAACATTCAACCGAACCAAATTAATGATCAAGTGAATGATAATAATGCACAGAGTAGGGCTGTAAGTAAAACAAACTCCTCTTCGACTGTATGCCAAGAATGCAAGATAAGACTGCCCGGTGCCGGCCCTGGCCACATAGATCGAGTAAAACACTTCATGCAATACACAAACGAGCTACATTCCTGCCCTGTATGCTTGTTTACTTTGCCTACAGTTTGTGGACTTCGAGCGCACTTGCGTTTTCATTTGAAGTTTCCACCGTATTTTTGCCCTGAATGTGGAACAGGTATAGTCAACAAAAACATGTACTATCCATTCAATCACGATTGTGAAGGATTTAAAATGATGAGGGCTACCGCCAGACTGAAATGTCCCCTGCCTCAATGTAATTTATATCATCCAAATGACTTTAAGGATCACATGAAGGAAGCTCATATTAAAAAGGTTTACAAATGCCCAATATGCGTGGTGGCTTGCTTCAATGAAGGGACTATGCAGAAACATCTTAAAGAACATTCCAAAGATGCTAAAGCGCTGATATTTTATCAATGTGAATTCTGTCCGGGCAGACTCGTACTTCAATTTCACATCGAAGCACATTTGCGCACTCATGTGAACACGAATGTCTACCCCTGTTGGACTTGTGGAACAGTTTTCAAAGAAGTATTTGCTCTGATTGACCACCACGTTAAGAAACACAATGTCAGTGAAGTAGTTAAGAACCTGCTTACTACTATAGTGCACGAATCTGAGAATCAAGCGGGGAAGCCGAAGCGCGTATATCGTGTCGTCAAAAGGTGTGATCAGTGCAAGAGGGACTTTTCATACAAATGCAAATATAACGAAATACCTATTCTACCGAATGAATGCCCTTACAAATGCACATCGTTATTAAAATCCAATTTTAATACCGAAGAAGAAGAGGGGCGACAAATAACTTGCAACATGTGCAATACGAAGATATCTGCTGATTGGAAAAAGATAAAAAGGCATTACGCACAAGTTCACAAGAACTATAAATGCTTGGAACCCAAATTGCTAGTTAAAAGAATTGACGTAAAGAAATATATGAGTGAAAATAAAAAAAAGAAAACCATGAGAAGCAATCGTCAGAAACGGCGCCAGATGAGTTTAAAAAGTAAAGCTGCACCCCAGGCGACCGTCTCAAGCGTTACTGCGACCAACGAGACGTCTGCTCTCAGTTGCGGCATCTGCAAAGATACTTTTGAGACTAAGCAATTGTTGGAAAATCATTTAAGAAATCACAGGGATCCGTGCATGGCATATCAATGCATGGAATGTGGGCAGAGTTTTGTCGTTAGGCCATCATTCTCCAAACATTTGTTATTAGAACACAACATTTCTGATGCAGAAGAATATATAAATAGTAAACAATGTTATAACGAGAATGCTCTCGAGGAAAATAAAAATATCAGTGACGTGCCAACCGAACCTCTCAAAGAAAATCAATGTAACATTTGCAGAGATCAATTCAACAATGATGAAGATTTGAAGAAACATTACAGGGTACATGGCATGGCGTTTTTGTTAAAAAATACATCGAATAAAAGTCCATAATTATATCAAGCAAAGAATATGGCTCCTGGCTACATAGGTATCGTACACCTTATTAAATACTGGCATAACTCAACAATTAACTTTTAAAAATATAATATAATCCTTATGTGTATACCTACTTAGAGGTAATTTTATAATTGCAAAAATTTACTATTTTTAGTTGAGTTAGTTTTTAATACATGGTAGGTACCTATATACTTTTACGCCGGCGCGGCGCTTCACTTAGCGCAGTATAAAATTCTCACTAAAATATTTTTGTTTGAGAATTTGCCACTCGTGATATAATTTACGCGAAATGGAGCTTAATTAGAGGGATTTATTATAGTACCTATATGGTAGGTACACATTAGTTTTAGGTAACTGCTGCTGGGCTAGCAGTATGTAATCATTTTATAGTAACTTGGTTAAGTGCACTTTCTCATCTAAATATATAAAAGGAATGAGCCACTGATTGACTGATCGTTGATAGATCAGTTAGTGCACTGCCCCAAACAGCTCAACGCATTGGGTTAACACTTTGGCTGCGGGCGTATCTTAGTAGGTACTATCCGCAGTGACGAAAATAGGCATGGCGACAAGGTTAAAATTTTAAAAATATAATTAGTCCGTAATTTAAATATTCGATACGTATTTTTTGTTTGTCAATATCATAGTTGACTGAGATATAACGAATATAAAATTGTGGGGGGATACACGCTACGTCACTGCTAGGTACAAATCGCACCATGTCATTACCTCCTCCTCCGCAACTTTAGGGCGATTTAACTTAAACGTTATTCATTAATTTAGCGAAAAATATACTTGGATATCTATATTTTTAATAACCTACATACATTAGGACAAAAAAAAATTGTCGTCATGCCTATTATCGAAGTATCGTTACATCAGTTCATAAAACGCCACGTTTTTTAGCATCGCCACCTGGGTTTTGGCCTCGAAAACACAGCGTCCGTGTTTTCCGCAGTCAATGTGTGAATAAAGAATATAGATTTTAAGACGTTGAAAAGTATTCTCCGCGCGGGATAGCCTAAGCTAGTTTAGTATATTATGTACTGTATGTATATTATTTTGTTGCGATTGCTTATAATTACTATCCCATTAATATCATAGGCATGTATATGTTATGTTGTGATACATGCTGACAAGTTATTTAAATTCGTTTATTTCGGATATTTTCCACAGTCACACATATAATAATTATGTTTTATATACTAACACAAATTACATAACTACTTGAAATGTTCATGGGAATGATTATAAGCGAGAATCCTGCTTGTAAATATTCCCATCGGCTTATAAAAACAAAATCATATCAAAATTAGAAAAAAAATAGAGATCGGACATGACGCCATGTTTTTTTTTACCAAACTATATTAACCTAACAATAATTAATTTTAATTATAAAACTGTGTAGAGAATATATTTTTAAAATTTTCACATGCCAGAGGGATCAACCCTGGTGTGAATTTCGGAAAATTTTCATTATCATTCCTTTGAAAGGCAATTATACATTTTTTCCAAAATACACACTAGTGTGAGATCGCCATTTTGAACTAAAGAATAACAATAAATGATTTTTATAATAATAATTATCTTTATTACGCCTGTTTTGGAAGTAAGAGAATAATACATATTATGGTTTTCGTATATTATCAGAACTACTGTATTTGAATTAATAAAAACTAGAAAAACGGTGGATACACCAGTCTAATAATTACACTTTCGACTAATCCCCTTTAGCACAGATAAAAGCCTTGTCTTTTTCACATAAATATGTACATTAAAGGAGTATACTACCTAACACGTTCGCTGCCCAGTACCCCACGTGCCTACCATTGGTGACCCAAACCAACAAAAGAAATGACAAATTTTTGTGTCAATATTTATTGAATCACAGGCTGCATACAACTTTGAACGGTATATTCCCAGTCGCCCCACATAGATTACTTCTAAATGGCGACTCGCAAATTATTGTTCCCACCTTTAAATTGCTTCATATTGCTGTGTAGGTCGCCAAACCCCCTCATCACCCTACAACTTGGAATTTATTCCCAAATGCCACCTGGGGGCAATAGATGTGGGCGCGAATGGGAATATACCCTTTGAAAATATTCCAATTGGACTCACCGTATGTTTGCATGGGAGCAGTGAACATGTTAACGTCTAAAAACTAACCTTAATGATATAGTGTCGAATACAGGATATAATTTTGAGGTGGGGTTGTAAGGTGCGGATAATAATATCAAAATTTTTGCACTCGTACAGGTCAACATCTTTATAAGAATCACGTTGCACATTTAGTTCTTTAAGTCATAAATGTCGTTTTTTATAAATTTTATACTAATACAGTCTACAGCGTGGAAATTTTTAAACGAAAGAAAGCAGAAAAATTTGAGATATCGAATTTTGGCCACATAAGTTCAATAGGTACGACACGATGAATATGATACACGTAAAATTTAAAATTTGAACATGTAAAATTTATAAAAAACGACATTTAAGTCTTAAAATAAATGTGCGATATGTACCTATGGCACAACATCCCCTTAGTTATATACCAGGCACAGCCTTATTTAATTAATAACTGTCTCTTAAACATACACATAATATACAGGGTTACAGGTACCTACTAATAGGTGTGGCTTGAGTGCTTTGAGCATTCTTAGTCACTTTGAAATCTAGATTTTGTGTAAATGTTTATTCGTTGTGTTTTCTTTTTTCTAGAGCTTTTAAAACGCGTTGCACGTTCCTCCAATGATTTTAAAAGAATCTGCTCAAAATAATGTTCTAAAATATTATCTAAATTAAAGAACGTACGAGATTAAAATGACCGAAAATTGTTACTTTTCCAAGAGCAAACCCAGAAAATATAAAGATTAATAATTAAGTTTTTAAAGTGGAAACCCCACAATTAAAAAACAACTAATAATATGTAATAAAATAAATTCAACATTCATAACGTAAATTATAATCTAAAGTTAATTAATAGCAACTGACCGGCCCAAAAATCTTAGGAGGAATGCATTAAATTACCAGTATCCCTGTATATGAATAACAAATAAGTAGCTACCAATACATTACATCCATAATATTATAGTCCATGCGTAGTTTAATCAACTGGGATGAGACCTTAAGCCAATTGCAATCGGAATTAATGAAAGAACGACGGTCCAACCTTACTAATCTATAAATGCGTTGGCTTGTAAACAAGTCAGGCCCGGACTCTATCAAAGCAGAGACGTGCGGAGAAGTCCACAGCGAAGACGAGAAGACACTTTTTTCGGGTGTATTCACCGAAGCTGTGAAACTGCTCACTGCACGTCATCATCACATCATCATTACGTCTCCGCGGCGCGTCGTCCAGGAACAGCTCACATCTCCGCTTCCATCGCGCTTTACAAATATAATTCATACAACTCCGCTTAGCGATCTCCACTAGAGCTGAGCGGGGACGAGATGTGTAAATAACGAAATTTTGCTGTTTGATTAAAACATCTCTCCGCTCGTCTTGTCTCCGCTTTGGTGGAGTCCAGGCCTTACTGCCTTTTGGAATCAAGACAGTCGCAAGATCCGCCGGCAGTGCAGCTCTGCCTACTGTGTCCCAGTGTCAAGTCGTTCCTCAACTTGTTTTGCTTGAGAATTTGACACTGCGTCACACACACACTGCTGCTTGCTACACATAACACACACTATAAACAATCACATCTTATTTATTCTCTAATTTATTTAAACCTATTTTCTCACTCAAAAATTTTCTATTTACATTGATAAGGTCCCATCTCTTTCTCCTAGCGCATGGATTTTTAAATGATATTGTATAAACTAAAAAACTAATTACGACAAATATTTACAACTGTTATTTAGAGTTAAAAAGTTAATTTGGTATGGAACAGAAAGTTGTCTCAGGGCCTAGCCCATAGCTGTGAATTAGACCCATTATATAATAACATACATATTCAACAGTCATACTACAAAATATATATTTATAAACATACAATCTGACATATTCTCTGTTGAGCCTACATGGATCAGCCCTACATGGCAATCAAGAATAAAGTTTTATCACATAAATTATGTAGGACAGCAATGAGTGGATATCTACAATCTACATGGAAAAATACACTAAAGTGGGAGCAATTAATTCAGAGTCACCAACCTACTGGCAACTGGAAATTTGGTCCTGATTGCTGAGGGCAACCATGTAGGTTGACTGGTCAATACAGCACATAAGTTGAACTTTGACGTGAATTTGCAGTATTAAGTTTTCAGATCTCAACAAGTGGTTCAACAGAGGGCTAAAACAGACTTGTGCAAAAGGCAGCCATTTTCGTTCAACTTACGAATCAACAATTATAATACAAGTAACACAATCATGAATTATAAGAACTAATCTAGAAATACAACTTTTTTACACTAAACGTTTTGTGAGTATTTAGATTCCTCTTTGTAAATAAACGGCATAAACTCACTTGTATTTACTTCTATTTACACTTGTGTTTTTCTTTAGATCCTTGTACAGAATCGAAACGGCCAGCATGAAGCCGAAGTAAATACAAGTGAGTTAATGTTGTTTATTTACAAAGATGAAATACAACTGAATAGAACAATAATTACAACATTTTTTTATTATTTTTACACATTTGGTTATTATAAGTAACTTACTACCCAACATTTAATCTCTAGATAAAAACAAACGGTGGTATGCACCACTCCCTTTTAAAGCTTGTCTGCAAGTAGGGCATTTTTTTCCTAAGCGCAGTGACTGCTCTAGACATGCAGCACAAAACACATGACCACATTTTGTTGAAGCCAGGGGATTTTTACCAAGTTTGTCAAAACAAATTGGACAGTCTCCTATTTTAACAGGGCTGCGTTCTCTAATACTTTCTCTCTCTCTCTGTTCTTTGCTAGCTGCGTGTGACTGAAACGAAAAACGAATTTATTACCTTATATCTAATCTATGTATGTATCTATTATGTTTTAGTTGTTCCTATTATGCTGAAATAAATATTTTTTCATTTTTTTTTTCATTTCATTTTGATTTAAAGTTAGATATTGTTTGTTCTATAACTTTTATGTACAATAAAGCGTTATCTATCTATCTGTTTTTGACACCACTTAAAAAAGGCTTTTTTATGTATATATAGGACATAGGAGCAATATTCAGGTGTTGGGGTAGTATTACATTACATAACTATACTATTAATTGAAAGCTAGAATTAAAGTATTAGGTCAGAAAGTCTGATTAGGAAGTAATTCCTCACAAAATATGGGTCTATAGACTATGAAAAGGCAAAGTAATTATTTTTGGGCAGCTACTGACTTATTATTCACAGGGCAAAAGCTTGTATTATAGACAATTTTTTTGTGAGTGTAATGTTCATATTTATTAGATACTGGCTGCGACCAGTGGTTTTACCCACTGTACTTTACCTATGTGTTATTCCAGGGTCTAAACTATCTCTATACCAAATTTCAGCTCAATCCATCCACCCATTTAGGTGTGAAGTAGTAACATACACATACACACTCACTAACAAATTTTCTCATTTATAATACCTATTTAGTATGATGATTCTTATCCATAGAACAAAGGCACATTAATCTGTAAATCTCTACAGGAGAACAATTTAAATATTGCCTTGCATACATTTTGCCCAAAAACATTTTTACCTTGTAGTAAAAAATATTATATGTATTCCAAGGTCAAAAAGTTAGGGCAAAATGTGTGCCAAGTCAACCTTCAAATCACTATCCTATAGGGTAAAGATTTTTCAGATATGTCTTTGTTCAACAGATAGGGGTGAGATATTTTTGGTATAAAATATTGATGTTATGTAAATTATTATTTTGAATACTTACTCCTTTTTCTTGGACTTTAGAAAGAACAAATTTTATTGAGTTTGGGTGTATATTTTGAAGGGTAATATTGTGGCGGGTAGCTTCGTCGGTGGATGATCTAGATCTCCTTGAACTTCGTGCAGACCTGGTCAATACAGCAGGTTTTCCATTTGATGTAATTTGAACAGAAACATCTAAAAGCCTCCCCGAAGGTTGAACTTGTGGACTATCTGGGACCACAACTGAAAATTAAACACCAAAATCTTACTAATATTATAAGTGTGAAAGTTTGTAAGAATAGATGTCTGGATGTTTGTTACTCTTTCACACCTAAACGGGTGGACCGATTGAGCTGAAATTTTGTATAGGGATAGCTTAGACTCTGGAATAACACATAGGCTACATAACTACTGCGGGTAAAAGCGCTGGGCGCAGATGGTAATCACATATATGAGTAAACTAACTTTTGCTCAAAGCTTTGTCTGCTTGGAGAATTTCTTTCTTATAAAACCTGTGTAAAAAATTCTTATAAAAACTATGTCTAAATTTCTACCCATTACATTCAGCAGTTAGGCTGTTAATATTATGTAGAAAGAAGGCTGGCCGATGCTTATCTGCGCTTGTTTATATAAATGCCTGCGCCTGTTACCTACGCGGACTGGATCCAATAAGCGCTGGTAAGCCTCCAGCTTTCTTTCTGTATACGGCTTTAGAGCTGTGTATAATGTGTATTACTATTACTAGATCAATCTCTCTTTCCTTTTTGTATAGAGATGTTTTATGGATGTTTAACTTACCCACTGAATCGTCCAAATCTATGACGGTGTTAGCTAAATTTGAATGATCTACGAGTGTAAACGATTCTGTAAGATCAATAACGTCGGGTTCGTTTGCCATTTTGTTTCTCTTCCAATAAATTGATTATTAATTATTAAGACTGAATTAAGTATACATGTGAAAATAAGGGATGTTTTTAAGACTTGTTAACTATGTCGAGATTATGAACTACCTTGGATAGGCATAATTCAAATATTTATTCTTTACACAGTAAAAATTATATTATCTACTAAAAATCGTTGTTTACTACCCACTTTTACAATCACAGATCAAGGATATCTACAATATTATGAGAGTAAGTAATTATTAGCCCTGAAGAGAGAATTATAACTATTAATAAATTATATTCCAAAGAAGTCTGATGAAAATTTCTCATAATTCTTTTATTAAATTTAATATCAAAAATATTTTTCACTGGCCAAATAGTAAACACTTTATATGCTCAGTGGTAAACACATTAAAACATTGTAATGGCTCGTCCACATATACCGGCCAATGATTCGGCGAGTCGTTGGCCCACAGAACTAATACAACTAGTAGCCATATTATGTGTGAGTGTGACGGCAATAGGGAAAATTCTATGTGAAGAAAAAGGAGAACCTATTTTTCTTCCGTCCCTTTCAGCGTGGCCGGTTACGTTTTTTGTCACAAGTTCAAACTATGGTTCAAACGACTTCCCTGTGACAAACATACCATCGAATTATCTTTTATCGACCGAGCGAAGCGAGGTCTTAGAGTCGAAAGCCGCGAAATGCCTGCGTTTGGACCAGTTTAACGCTTGACCTCTGGTGCTTAAGTTTGGTCGACGTTTACTTGAAAACGGTTAATCCAAATTAAATGAAATTTTACACACAAGTTAAGAAGGTTAATTGGATAATTTAAGTGAAACAATTAGCTAAATAGGTTCCAGGGTTGCAGAGATATAGGTGACTTAAAGTCTTTACGATAGGTTTGACGATTATTTCAAAACTGGAGCGCTGATAATTTTTTTTCTAACATATACACATTTTTTATAAGCGACACAAATATATTATCAAAAGTGTATGTTTGTATGTATGTTTGTTACGCGATAACTGGAGAACCAATGGTCCAATCTGCATGAAACTTTGCAAACGCGTAATATAAGTCCATAGAATTTTTAAGTTCGAACATGAGCCAAATCGGTCGAAGGGTTCAAGAGTTAAAGAAATTGCTTTATTACAATGAAACCGATGATCCAGTCTTGATAAAACTTTTTAAACAGGTAGTACAAACTAATAGAATTCTCACGTCCAAAAATGAGCCAAATCGGTGAAAGGGTTGTGGAGTTATAGAGAATACAAATTACAATGTTTAATCGATTGTAATATTATGAGAACTGCAGGGATATTCAGTTATCCGTCAGGGAAACGAACCAAAGACCGAGTTGTCAAAAATCGATACGTCGTAAGACGTCATTTCATACATTTTGATAATTCGGTCCTAGGTTCGGTTCCCCAACGGATAAGTGAATAGCCATGTTGACTCAAAATATTATTAATTTAAATGATCGTGCGGGTGGTGCAGGATATTATTATGTTCAAATTTATTAATCAAACTTAAGCCCATTTTTTTATTCAAATAGGAGGCATGTGGATCGTAAAGTCGAAAGTAGAAAAACTAACTTAGGAACTTTGTTTGGACTATTCAGGAGATAAACATACTAAAAGTCCCTACCCCTCCGAGGTGAGCCCGGGGGGGGCAAAGAAGGTTCCATTTTTAGGTTTTTTGCTTATATGTCAAAAACTGTGCATTATACGATATTTCGTTGTACTACATTATTAAACCTCATAAAATTTTCTACAACTTCGTCCTTAACACTTTTTATCTATCTCCAATCGTTGTCCAGCTATGAGCTTCCGAACATGGTCTATTTTTAAGATGCTGAAATTAGTTTTCCATAAAAGTCGGTAAAAAAATCTTATATAAGTAATATTTGACCAACTTCTGGTTGTCGTACCATAATGAAACTTTCCAAATGTCTAGAAATATGATGACAGTTCAATAATTTGGTACCACTGAGTTGATGATGGAGCCAGGAGGTGTTTACTAAACCTCTTTAATGGCTATTAGTAAACCCGTCGAGTTTGGGCACATTACACTCGAATTGGCATAAGCAAAAACCTAAAAATGAAACCGTCTTCGGCCTCATCAGTGATTCACTTTTGAAAGTTAATTTTACAATTATTTAGATCTAAGTATTTTGAGACTCTACTGCTCATTCGAAAAGCATATATATGAGAAGAACGAGCAAGAAACTTATTGGGATTGTTGTTTATGTGTTTATTACATATCATTATGCCATTAAAACCATCATTCACTCTAGCATCTGCAAACATCCCTGACGCTCTGTAGTATCAAGACAGCGCTCAAAAGCATCCTGAAAGCATTGTTGTACTGTATCCGTTTTTTGTAAAGTACATCCACAAGTCTTTTGTTTAAAAAAATAATCAATAATTAGGCCTACGTTTGATCACATCCCACCTGATGGAAAGTGCAAATGTGATCGACGAGCTGCACGACGAGATTTTTTTTAATGTATATCCGTTACGTATTTTGAGTTTTAACATTACTTTCAATTTTGGCATTTTCCTTTTCTTTTACGAATATTATAGGTTAGTTTCCATACATTTATATTTCGTAGATACTTATAACTTTTACCCATGTATATATAACTATTTTGAGGGAAATTGGGTCTGCGAGGTCCCAGTTCGCGGCGAACTACTAGTTTTTAAGATTTTAAGTGCTTTCAGGGAATAATTAATGGTTTATGTGTACTCATAGTGGTTGTGAAATGGTAGGATGTGCTGTTTTGGGCTATAAAAGCCGTAGTGAACACAGATCACTATACTAGTACTACGTACAGATGCGACAGTGGCGCGGAATCGCTTGTTTTCGCAGTGTTCCGTTTGGCGCTGGCATCGGATATATTTTTCATGACATTGACATTTTAAACGACAACTAGTGATGTAACAAGTAAACCACTAAGTATCGATAACTAGTGATGCTCCTCTTATCGAAATGTTTCGACGTTCGGTTCCTGTATTAATTTTTAAATAATTTTGAAGAAAAAATAAAACAAACAAAAAAGTATTATCAATACTTTATTTCACCAAAAACTTTCTTTCTAATTTCACATTCACACTTAAAAATCATCATTGTGGGAAAGTTTCCGGGCTTCATTTATTCTCTCCATAGCAGATTTTCGTAAGCGTTCAGTTGCAATGGATTCTGCTTCTCGCAAAAACTTTCGATTCTTTGAACAAACTCTTTTTGTTATAGATGCAACTGGAATAAAAAATAGCATTTGAATTGATCTCTGCTAAGTAAAAGATGAAATACTCGTCATTCGCCATATTTATGACTTCCCCTTGTGGCAATTTTTTTACGAGTAAAAAATAAAAATATTCAAACCTGTTTTCTTTGCTGGATTTACTGAAAACATATAACATTCCTTCCTCTCCATTCCTTTGGAAGAAGTAGAAGGAATTTCTAGTTCTCTTTTTTCTTTCAGTTCTGCAACAAAAAAATTGCATAATTAATTATTTAATTGGATTTTTTTTCTTCAAAAATATAACTAATATTCAACTATATTGTCTTGGTTTATTATTAACTAGCAGTCTGTTTAGCTCTTCTAATGTAAATTTGTAGCAAGCATCCAAACTTTTACATATTTTATTAAGTAGGTAATTGTAATTCTTGGTCACAAATAAAATGCACTGACAAACCTTCAGACATTAAAGCTGGAGTCAGTTTTTGTATTTTCAGGAATAAATGGTGCAATATTCTCTGAGAATAAATTCTCTTGTTCAGTTTGACCCGTAGATGATGCATATCATCGGTCATGGAAACTATCACCATCTGAAACCAATAAATTCATATTATTTTCTAATTGACATTATTACCTACAAATGAACAATGGAGGGTTTTCTGAAATAGCAGCCACCAGTGCCCGAGCACACTTTCTTAAAAAAATGGTGGAAACACAAATTGTGCAGATTTGTTTCCAATTTTTCTGATTCTAGGGTCCATGGATACAAACCCATACTAAGCAGTAGAAATTTCATTCAAGATGAAATTATGTAGAATTGTATGATCGCAAAGAGAAATAGGTAATATTATTGTTTAAATACCTTCTGTCCCGACAACCAGTAACATTTCATCATTGTCACCACTGACACTGTTCACTTAAGGTGTTATATTCTGAAACCATACAAAAATATTAATCTTAATAATATTATGATATTATTATAATACTAGAGACGCCCAGCGGTTTTACCCGCTGTACTCTACAATGCTAAGGTCTGTATGAATGTCTGTATGTATGTTAGTTACTCTTTCATACCTAAACAAGTGGACCAATTGAGCTGAAATTTGGTATAGAGATAGCTCAGACCCTGGAATAACACATAGTACACATAGTAGTTGTTGTACTGTTGTGTGAACAATAAAGAGTTTTCTATTCTATTCTATTCATAGTACAGCTGGTCTGGTAAAACCACTGGGCGCAGCTAGTAATATATCACAGCAACATGTTGCAATGTTTGCTCTATTGGTGGACTATTTATTGCTTGATATTACTCAGGTTAGGTATTGATTTATGATAGCTGGAATTGGTAGAGATCATCACACATTTTAAACATAAAAATTGTGTAACTGTTCCACCAATGGAATATTGACCCGTTAATAATACATATAGAAAAAGACAAATTTATTCGACGGTTTATAAAACACAAATAAAAAAGCAAGACAACAATAATAGTAATAATGCACATGAGCATTCATTATGCTGCCGAATGGGAACTGCCTCAGCATTGTGCTGCGTGTCAACAGTTAAACACACAGCGCTGGTATTCTGGCAGTCCCCATTGGTAAAGTTAAAAGAAAAAATATTCTATAGGTAGGTAATTAATATCTAACAGAAAAATAACAAAATATCAAACTAAGAACATTTTACAATTTGCATTATATATGTAAACCATAATAATGTGATCTGTGTAGTATGGCCAGATACACTGGCGGATCCAGGATTTGGTTCTGGGGGGCCAAGGTGCAGACGGGCAAAAATATTATAATTTTTACTACGAAAAGTGTGTGTTTAGCTCGCTCTGAACAGTTAGAAAGTTCAAATATCCTTAATAATAAGTGTGTGATAGTAAGCTGAGAATAAAATTATAATCTTGACCATGAAATATGTGCAAAATTTGTATCTCTACAATGCTTCTGGGAGGGGCCTTGGCCCCCTGCCCCCCCACCCCCCCTAAATCCGCCTATGGCCAGATATAAATGGATTTATTTATTATTATTACCCACCTTCGGAATTTAGGGGCATGCCGTGTTCTATTTCTTTAGCTGTAAACAGGCAGGGGTAAGAATAGCGTGTCCTTCTTCCTTGTCCATCCAACTGACGAGATTCGAAGTATTTGTGACACACACGTTTTCTCAGCAGTTGCTCCTTAGAAAGTCCAATGAGCAGGGGATTAGTTTTTGGCACTAAGAAAGTCTGAACTTATCGTCCTTTGGCAAGTTAAAAAGGCGATGAGTAGCGCTTGTTGTATCACAAACACCAACACAACATTTTAACGTCACCATGGCGAAAAACAGTGCAGGAACAGTTTAGAATTATTCAACCAATGAATTACGGGAATTAGTTAAAGCTGATCAGGGATCTACAACTCAAGCAAAAAGCGAGGAGATCACAGGATTCAGATAAAACCGGCGCTCGTTTCAAAGTTGAATGACAGTCACAGATCTAGGATGACAGTCGAGATGAAAGATTCAAGATGGCGCATTTTTTTTTTTAATTTTTAGTGCACAGTAGCGCCAAACGGAACATTGAGAAAACCAGCTGTCCCAGGCCTGGTAGTGAACAACATTAGGAGAAACTATTGCTGTCACATAGGCGGGCACGCAGTGGTGAACCACCTGCGTTGGCCGAACGTTCGCCCGAGCGCACAGATTATATATATGCACTTGGGACACAGATTATATTATAAATCAATATATATAGAAAATTTAACTAGTTTCAAGTAATTATTCACACAAAATGGCTTCAAATGAACCATGATTAATTAATATTCAAAATATTATTATAGTCGTTAGCTTAGCTATGGAGCCCAAAATATACCAGAAATTTACCGGAAAAAAAAACCGTAAATATCCGAAGACATTCTATTTGAAAAAAAGAGATTTGATGTCAATGTCAGAATGTTAGTTCAAATTTGACATTATTTTGGTATGGCAACACAATAAGTGCCAAAAACAAAAATGAACACTGCATTTGTCATTGGATTCATTTTGCCGCGCTTTTGGAAAGCGGATGAAATTTTTTGCTTTCTTGGATAATAATTTTGCAATAAGTGCTAAACGCGTATTAATAGTGGGTTTAATAAACGTTGAGTGTTTGTGAATGTGATTTACTGTTGAAGAATGGAAAAAAGTTCCACAGTCTGCTGTTTTCAAGAATCGTCACAAAATGAATCCATGTGATTCGATAAACGCCCACTCTTTATCGAATATTGGAGGGAATATCCTCTCCAATAAACAATGAACTTATAAATTATAATAAAGATTTCGACTGAAGGACTTGTATCCATGGTTTTGAAAAAGGCGGGGAAATTTCGAACCTGAAGGACGTGGTTTTTCTTGCTCTAATTTTATTATTAAGATTTTGGAGATTATTCAGTCTTAATTTGTGTAAATATAGTTGTATTTATTGTATTTTTTTATAACTTATTAGTGTGTATAGTCTAAACTGCTTAGGGTAAGTTTTTAATTACTTTTTCTTGATGGGCGACCCGCCGGATGACCCGGGTGGGACTATGATGGCTTCCATCATAGTTCCACCGGCTGTTAATTTTGTAACTATTGCCTCTAGTGAATCTGGGATGGACACGGATGGGTCCCTGGTTCACAAATCTGTAAAAAGAAGCCGTTCGCACAAATGCAAGAATAAAAAAAAGAAGCGCCATACTTTGGACAGGACGACATCCGAGTCTCATTGCTCTTGCTCTGATCATGAAATAATTAAAGAGAATGAATTTGCGATACCATCTGTCATGCCAAAATCTACTACAAAACCATCTGATGAGAACAAGAGCAATAATTCTAAGGATGTGGATGCGTCTTCTCCCCAGGGTCACGGTGCACAGGTTTTTTCATCAGTTGCTAGGACTCAATTTGACTCAACGGATGTGGCGCCTTATGTCGTCCACGTTCAACGCACCCAGCTGAATCCTAATGATTCCACAATTTTACACCCTTTGGCTTTTGGAAGATTTCTGAAAAGTGGCTCTTTTAATAACGTTATTAATGGTAGTTTGAAACGACTGGGTCGGAATAGGGTATCCATTGCTTTCTCCAATTATATAGATGCAAATGCATTCATCAGTCACAAGATCCTTGCTGAGAACAACTTTAAAGCATTCATCCCTTCTTTTGCTGTGACCCGTATGGGCATAGTCAGAGGTGTTCCAACTGAATGGTCTTTAGAAGAAGTAATTGAGAATATATCTGTCCCATTTGGTTGTGGCAAAATTCTTAAGGCGCGTAGATTAAATTTCAAAGTTATGATTGATGGTACACCAACCTGGAAGCCGACCCAAACTATAGTTTTAACATTCGATGGACATATTCTGCCGAAAAGAATTTTCATGTGTTTCAATGCTCTGCCTGTGGACATTTATACATTTCCAACTATACAGTGCTTTAACTGTTGTAGATATGGTCATACTAAGATTCAGTGTAGATCAAAGCCTCGATGCTACAAATGTGGTAAAGAGCACACAGGAGAATCTTGCGGGGTTGATGAGGATTGTGTCTCATGCTGCCTATGTACCGGTGGAGTACACTATGCCATCAGCAAAACATGCCCTGAGATGTCTAGACAAAAACAAATTAAAACAACAATGGCCCATAACTGCATCTCATATGCTGAGGCAATAAAATTGCACCCCACAGTGTCTCGTCCTTATTCAGAGGTTGCAGCTACTCCAATTGACCAAACCCCTAAGGTAAACTTTTCCCCCCATCACCCGACTACATCATACAGGAAAACTGTAATAAGTAAACCTAAGCCTCTGCCTAAATTAGGTAAAGGTTATGACCATGTTGCTCATAGATCATTAACTAAGGATTATGACCCTCCTTCTCCATCAAATGGCTGTGCTTTCAGCACTGATAATGATTCCTCAACTCAATCAATTTCTCAAATAATTTCGATGTTACTGAATTTATTACTTCAATCTAATATTATTAAACCGAACTACGCTGCCTCAATAGTTGATATAATTACAAAAACTTTAACTTTTAATAATGGCTCACCAAACTGCAATCCAGTGGAATTGTCGCAGTGTCCGGAGCAAGAAAAGTGATCTGATACACATTATAAATCAATATAAACCTTTCATATTAGCATTGGCAGAAACCTGGCTTTTACCAGGCTCTGTCTTTAATATCCGTGGCTTCTCCTGCCTCCGTGATGATCGTCCGGATGGGCATGGAGGAGCTGCCCTTTTTGTAAATAATTCTTGTATATATACCCTTCTTCCTTTGCCTTCCTATGATAATTTTTCTATAGTAGCTGTTAAAATAAGTAATATATCTTATATTTCTGTATATATTCCTCATCCAAATTATATAGTTTTACAGGAAATTAAATCTATCCTATCCAATCTTCCAAAACCATTTGTAGTAATGGGAGATTTTAATATTCAACATTGTTCCTGGGGTAGCTCTATTTCCAGCTCATATGGAGAGGAGTTATTAGATATTTTGGATAATTTAAACCTTTGCATGCTCAATACAGGTACACCCACTCGTAGGACAGATCCATCTCAGAATATCAGTGCTATAGACCTCACAATTTGTTCACCTCAATTAGCTTCCTCTTTTACCTGGCAGGTTCTTAATTCTACATATGGTAGTGATCATTTCCCTATACTCATAATTTTTTCAGAAATGAACACACCATTTAGGCCTTCTCGCACTCCAAGATTTAAATTTATTATTAAAGAAAAGAAGTGGAGCTCTTTTATGGCAGCTGTTGAAGACAAAGTTGATTCTCTTCCCCCTGCTTCTCAGGAGGTTTCCATTCGGGCGAATGCTTTTACTAAAATTATTGATGAAGTTGCATGTAATACATTTCCCATAAAAAATTCAATGTCTGGTAAGATTCCTTCTCCACCATGGTGGGATGAGGACTGTAGTTTAGCTATTAGAAAGAGAAAAGAGGCTGAAATAAAGTACAATTCTGATATGAGCGATGAAAATTTTGATTCTTTAATAAATATTATAAAGGAAACAAAAAAGCTTCTTAAAAATAAGAGATTCAATGGCTGGAAACAATACTGTGGTTCTCTTTCTCCAAACACTAAACCGTCTGTAGTTTGGCGTAATATTAGAAGGTTTAGATCGGCTATGGTATCTTCATCTGACTCTCCATCACTAGATCCGTCATTATCTGAAATTTTTTTAGATCAACTAGCTCCACCCACTGTTCCACACAAAGATTTAGTCACTAATTATATTCCTCCATCAGTTCCCTCCTGTGAGCATGGTCTTGGTGCTCTGTTTTCTATGGACGAGTTAAAAGGAGTTTTATCTGTAATCAAAGATACTGCACCCGGCGAGGACGGTTTACCGTATTGTTTCTTTTCGAATCTTGGAGAAAAAGCACTTTCATATTATCTGTCAGTTGTCAATAGTGTTTTAATGACAGGTGACATTCCGATTAATTGGAAATGTCAAATAGTGTTGCCAATTAAAAAACCCAATAAACCAGCTAGCGAAATCTCTTCATATCGACCAATAGCCTTGTCACCAGTCATTATGAAAATAATGGAGCATCTCGTGAAAAATAGACTCGAGTGGTATATTGAAACCCAAGGGAAATTATCGCATAGTCAACTTGGTTTCCGTAAGAATAAAAGTACCCTTGATAGCATAGCTGTGTTTACAACTGACATAAGAATAGCATTTTCACTCAATCAATCGGTTGTAGCAGCCTTCTTAGATATACATGCCGCCTATGATAATGTTTTAATAGAAACTTTAAAAGAAAAGTTAATAAACCTTAATATTCCCCACATAATAGTTAATTTTATTTCTAACATGTTAGCTGGCAGAAAAATAAAGCTAGACGCCTCCGATTGTCACAGAATAGCCTGGAAAGGACTTCCTCAAGGCTCAGTGCTCAGCCCGCTACTATATAATATATACACCCACGACTTAGAGCCATCATTATTTGCGGAAGTCAATGTACTTCAGTATGCGGATGACCTTCTTTTATATACTACTGATACCTCATTTGAATTAGCCTCCAGAAGAATCACATCCGGTCTAGGTAATTTAAAAGTGTGGCTGGATAAAAACGGTCTGGAACTTTCTGCTATCAAAAGTTGTATTGTGCCATTTTCCAGGAAACGATTGATACCTACGTTCGAAATAAAATATGATAATATTATAATCCCTGTCTTATCACAAACAAAATTCTTAGGGGTAGTTTTAGATAGCAAACTTTCCGGACTTCCACATTGTGAATATGTGGTAGAAAAATGCGAAAAATCACTAAATATTATGCGATGCCTATCGGGTATTTGGTGGGGAGCTCATCCTTTTTCTATGAAGCTTCTATACAATGCTTTAATAAGGAGTAATCTGGATTATGGAAGTTTTTTGCTAGAGCCTGGTAACGTGTCTGGATTTAAGAAATTAGATGGTATTCAATCTAAGGCTCTTCGAATTGTTACCGGTGCTATGAGATCCAGCCCGATCAATGCCCTGCAGGTTGAATGTGTTGATCCTCCACTGAATCTTAGACGGCAATTCTTAGCAGATAGGCTCTTCTATCGTATCTTCCAAACATCAAACCATCCTCTCACTTATAAGCTTACTCATTTGTCTCAGTTAATACCAATGTCAAATTATTGGTTACACAAGAATCCTCCGTGCCTAGTAATAAGTTTACAAAAACACAATACGTTGTTAGCTCCTACTTATCAATCTTCTAATCTCTCCCTGTTTTCTTGTAAATTCCAGGCTTTAACTTTGTCTCCGGAAATTTATTTTAATTTAAGTATTACTAAAAATATTAATAGTTCCAATTCAGAATTTAATTCTATAGTGGGCATTAAGTGGCCGGGTTGGCATTATTTATATACTGATGCCTCTAAACATTCTCAGCTTGGATGCGTAGGCGTTGGGGTATATCACCACAATTTTCGAATAACTCAACAAATCAAATGTCCTCCTGAAACTTCAGTTTACACTGGTGAAAGCATTGGCTTATTGAAAGCTTTAGAATATGTTAAGATTGCTAAACTTAATAAAGTGGTAATATTTACAGACTCGTTGAGTTCTTTGCAAGGTCTAAAAAGATATCCTTTTAGAGCAAAACCTTTTACTCCTCTCATTGCCAAAATGAGAGAAATTCTTTTTGAATATTGGTTAAAAAATATTACTATTGTTTTTGCCTGGGTCCCGAGTCATTGTGGTATCATAGGGAATGAAAAGGCAGATGTTCTAGCTAATGGGGCGATTGAATGTGGCGACATATTTCCATACGTAAATTACTGTTATGATTTGGCTGCTATTCCAAGGTTCCGGCTCATGGACTCGTGGAGTGCGGCTTGGGAGGCAATAAGCAATGTAAAAGGCAGATTCTACTATAGTTTACAACCAGACATACCTAAGAAACCGTGGTTCTTCGGTTTGAAGCTTGGAAAGATGGTAACATCCATCATTATCAGAATGAGGCTGGGCCATGTTTGTACACCAGCTCATCTTTCCAGGCTTCGGATTGTAAACAGCCCGGAATGCCAGTGTGGGTGTGACTTTGCGGATTTGAACCATCTATTTTTCTCCTGTCCAAATTACAATTCTGCCGCTTTCCTCTCTGACCTCCAATCATCTGACATCCCGTTTCCTGTAAATATTTCCTATCTGTTAAGTGATTTTAAAACATATCATATTTTATCATTATATATTATTAATAATAATATTAATATATAAATTTATTTCAAATATTATATATTTCTTAAATTTTAAATAATAATGTATTTTTTTTTAAATAATCTAAAGATAAGTTTTAATAATTGTATATAATTAAAAGTGATGTGAATATTTTATGTATTAATGGCATTTTATGAAATATTTAACTGAATCCTCTCCTGATCCCTTTTCCAAATTCCGATCCTAAATCTATTATAATATTTTTCGCGTGTATACTTTTCCCGTTTTTACTAAAAAGCAGTTACATAACTATCACACAAGTTTTAACATGAGAAAATCGCATCGACTTGATAGTGGCAAATGCATAAGTCGTGTGGCGCCAGACTCCTGTGGAGTAGAAGAGAAAAAAAAAAAAAAAAAAAAGGACTTGTATCCATGGTCAGAATAAATTAATTTAAAAAAAAAAATAAACAAAAATAGGGATGTTGACACATGTTACGAATTCATATAAACTTATGTTTTTCACAAAGACAGTATTTAAAAACCTATAATCACATTTTAAGGATCTATTCCCAAGCCAAAATTGAATAAAATCAATTTTAATTTCAAAATTTTTACTTATTCTTACGCGAATGCGAACGCCAATCAGAGCGCGTGACGTCACACCATTGGCACGCACCGCACCGCTGACTTACGCTTCCTATGAAATGTTCCTGATTTCGACACATTTTAATTATTCATAACTTATAAACCACTGAACCGATTTTGATGCAACTTATACGGTGCCCTAAGTTGGTCCGAATTTAAGCAAAAAAAAGTCAATAACCAAAATGGATCTTATATTTTCAGAGAGACATTTTAGTTATTGACTTTATTTTTGGTTTAAGTATGGACCAACTAAGGGCACAGTATAAGTTGCATCAAAATCGGTTCAGTGGTTTTTAAGTTATGAATAATTAAAATGTGTCGAAATCAGGAACATTGCTTAAGAAATGTAAGTACAGGCCAGTGGTGTGACGTCACGCGCTGTCAGATGACAGTTCGGAACGTTTTAGCCGAATAATGGAGTTTTGGCGGCAAGCCTTGATCATATCGTTAGCTCCACGTCTTTTGCTTAATAATCGTGTAGAATTTGATTGTTAGCGTGTAATAATGGTGGAATATTGCGTGTTAAGTGTTTTTGAATGTGCACAGATGTAGGCAAGTGATATGGTGCTGAAATATGAATTTTGGTGCCCCCTCCAAAACTCCTCCGAACTTTCAGTAAAATTCCACCCATTTTACTGAAAGACTCACGTACGATAGACGAGCTATTAAGCTCACTCTGACTCTGACCTGACTAACTAACTTATTACTTAAAAAATAACATTTAACTTGACACTGGCAAAACTTGAAAGTGGAGACCATTTAATATCCCGTGAACATTCACGAATTTTACTCGACACTGGCAAAATGCACATGTTGCCATATTAAATTGAAATTTCGTATATTTTTGCATAAAAATATGATATTCGTATATAAAATGGGTTTAACTATCATCTATAAGCAATTCCAAAAATTAGTCAACATCCCTATTGCAGTTGAAGTTGACATTTGACATTATTTTTAATTCATTTTGAGGTTATAACTTGTGGCCTGTCGCAAAAAGGTGAACAGATTTTCTATTACAAAATGGGTAAAATTCGAAAACCTAAACCGAATCGAAATAAAAAGGCAGTGCCGGTGGACACCACTGAACAAGATGAAGAAATTCCTGTGGACAGTAAAGAAAATGCAATCCAGACAATACTGGATCAGTTACAGGTTAGGTTTTAATTAAGTATTCGTTTACGTATATAATAATAAGTCTATTAAAAATTAGCATAAATAGGTATAATCTAATCATATTAAAATGTATTATAACGATTATCTATTTACGCTTCAAAATTTACGTTACTAAACAATTGCTTTTCATGGATTTATATTGCAAAAACCAAACATAATAATAATCTATACCGATACAGGCTGCAGATGTCGAAGAGAAGTACTGCGGTCTACAGACTATGGCGATTTTAATAGAAGGGCCAGAGAATATCCAGCAAATTATTGAGCGCGGTCTGGTGAAAGTAGCCGCACCATTGTTGTTAGATGCCGCCAGCTCTGTGAGGAATGCAGCCGCTGGGATGTTGAGGAACTTGTCCAACCTCAAGCTGGAAGTCTGTGATGCTATGATGGAGCAAGATGTTATGACTCCGTTGACTTGTTTTTTTCATGAGGTAATTAATATCTTTGTAATTATTATGCTAATTATCGAAAGACTAAGACTTAAAATAATAAATTATTGTGGATCTGCATGTCAAGCCAAAGTTCAAGCAACTTTATATTCCAACAGAATACTTTACCATTATCTCTTTTTTTTGAGTTTATTGGAGTCCAAACATATTTTTAACACAACATTTGTTTTTCTGCAAGCTGCAAGCAAAGTGTTAATTATTTTGACATAGGCACATCAAAATTAAAAAAAAAAATATTTATTAAAAAAAACCTTATTTCTATACTTTGCCTCTGTATGGTTTTAACTGTTATTACATTAATTTTCAGCATGCAGAGTCATGGAATCCAGATGTCAGTTCAAAATCAAATCAAGAAGATATTGATACATTAGTTCAAAGTGTTAATTTGTTATTAAACCTTTGTGAAAGTTCAGGTGATTATTTTCCAAATTAAACTATACTAGCTGAACCCAGCCACAGCCAGCCATTTTAGCCACATCTAAACTATGTTATAAAACAAATTTCAGCTTAATTGGTCCATGAGTAAAATTAGGATAATAAGCATCCTGTGTTCTTCCTAATTTCCAACTTTACCAACCAAATTTCATCACAATCAGTTCAGAAGTTTTTGTATGAAAGAGTAACTATTTGTTGCTATATACACATGCTCATAGTCACAAACAAACTTTAACCATTATAATATTAGGTAGTATTATTTTTTATTTTAAGTACTCATACTTAAAATAAAATATTATTTATTGTCCAATTATATACATATTATATAGGTACTTATATTGTGTAATATTTTCAGATCTGGCTGTGAAATACCTCAACCAAACAAGAATACTGGACATATTACCTAGATTTCTAATACTAGATACTTTTGGTGATGATATAGTGACTGCCGTCTTGCAATGCCTATTCGTAGTTGTTGAAGACAATCCAACAGCCACACAGAAAATAAGAACAAATGCTGAGAATCAACTGCAAAATCTGCTATCTTTAGAAGGAACCGAACCTAACATTTTGCTCGTAAAGACTTTATCGGCAGGAGTTATAATTAATACATGTGGTGGAAATATTGTCTCGTTGCCAGGAAATGTGATACATCAGATCATTTCAATACTGGCTCACACGTTAGCGATAGATCACAGGTTGGCTTGTAGTCAGCTGTCGAGTAACATTCCCTTAGTGAATGCAGCTGGGAAGACCGCAGAGGTGAAAGGGAAAGAAGCTTTAGTGTTGGAGAAACAATTAAAGTCTGTGTCGCAGATGTTGGACGCACAGCAGAGTGCTATTGAGATTATTGCCAATATTTGTTCTTGTGACGGTAAGTTCTTATTTTTAAAATATCAATCATATTGTATTTTCTATTTTTTTTCCCAGCTACAAGTGTGTCATGGAGTTTTAGGCTGTATTTTCTTTATGCAGGCAGATAAATGTTGATGATTTTAAGCAATATCACATGCCTTTTTTTTTTGTTACGCCGGGAAAAAATGTGTTATGCATATCCTCCCATCGGGGTTATGGGAGGGTTATGTGGGACTCCCCGTGCAGAGTGACTGCACGAGTATACCCACTAAAACAACCCGGCGGCACTCCCGCAACGGCTTTGCGACGGAGGTCTGGGAATCGGCAGAGCCTTGCATCACATGCCTTTCACAGTTGCAGTGTTATCAAGTATGTAGACTTCTAGAATACCTAATTCTAGAAGTCTACATACTTGATAACGATAGAAGTCTGAAGACATATGCAACACTCAGTGTTTAGGCAAGAAGAGACATAAATTACCTCTTACAATAAATATGCAAAAGTGTTAATTATATTCCATAGATTTAAAAAGTGCAGCATTCATGCTTGTACACAAAACCTCACACTTCTGAACTGATTCATGCAAATTTTTAGATGGAGACAATGATGATCAGGACTCCTCAGAGAGTGACGAAATGGATGATGATGCAAACCAAGTATGTGACGAGACTGTCCCAGCAGAAGACCGGCTGCCGACAGAGGTGATGGAAGCTCTCATATCATTGGAACTGTTTGACAAAGTCTGGGCCAGGACTCAGGTGCCGCCACAGAATGTTCTCCTGATCTTGAAGGAGTATGAGGGTTCACAGTTGTTGTTTAAAAAGTTAGTGTTCTATTATTTAATCTTAATTTACTCAATTGAGAATTTAGACGTAAGATATAATTTGATATTGAAATATTATAATGTACCTAGTACCTACCTACTAAGTTCTGGTGATAGGCTTTGGCTGTGGCAAGCTATCACCCATTGGATACAACAGACATGAGGTTTTGAGCTGATGAGCACCTAATCGCTCCAAATGATCTAATCCTTATTTAAAAAGACATTTTTTTTTCAATTGAAATTTGAGACCAATTTGCACGTAAAGTAGGGCTGACCTATTAATTTGCAGAGTCCATCCATAAGCCTAAATATATAAGTACGCCTATAAACATACTTCAGCTCAATCTGTTCAACCATTTATAACGTGTGATGTGAAGAAATAACATTATGCGGAGGGATGAAAATCATGTTACCAAAAAGTCCATGAATATGGTGATAGGTGGTAATCCGGGAAGGGGGCGCCCGAAAAAGGTTTGGATGAACTGTGTGAAAGAGGATATGCGTGCTAGGGGAGTGGTGCAGATATGACGGATGATAGAGCAGAATGGAGGAGAAAAACGTGTTGTGCCGACCCTACCTAGTGTGGGATAAGGGCAGGAAGAAGATGTGAAGAAATAAGAAACACTTTAAAATAATATACTACTTTCACTTTATAATACTAGTAGGATTTGTTAAAATCATTCAACACAGGGTATCACAATCCATATTATCTCTGTTACAGAATAAACAGCTTGCAAACAAGAGCACTACTCTGTACCAACAACATGCTATCAGCCCTCCCTATAGAGAACCTCGGAGGTGTGAACGGAGTGTATAAGATATGGGTGGAAGCGGGGAAACTGGTGTTCAAACAGAGCTCGGAGAATGTGGACCTGCTTGAATCTGCCACAGCTGTTATGAGAGCTTCTCTAGATAAGATTAAATTTAGAGAAAATGGCAACACCAGTGACTGCAACCTTTTCAGTGACCTTGCACTTTCTGATATAGAGGTATAACTGCAAAATATTTGGTACTTTATTAACGTAATTATAACAAGTAACAAATAAAGTAGTATTTTAACGCCGTAATTATTGTAACGCCTTTTAATTCTATTATAAGTATGTATTTACAAAAGAAAAGTATTTAAGTATTATATCCGTTATCCTAACCACCATAACACAAGCATTTAGTTGCTAAGCTTGGGGTTAGATGGCGTTGTGTGAAATGTCCTGAAATATTATTAAATTAAAATTAATTTTGTTTATTTTTTTACTTTAATATTATTATAGCTAAATAATATATAAAAGGAAAGGGTGACTGATTGATGGTTATCTATCAATGCACAGCTCAAACCACTGAATGGACCGAGTTGAAATTTGGCTATCTTTGCAGATGGTTATTGTGACATAGACTAAGGAAGGAATTTTCAATGTGGACAAACCCACAAAGTTAGTCTATCTATACCTCAGAGCTCTAGTATTAATTAACAACTACAACTTTCAGATAATGCTAACAGGCATAAAAGAGTGTCAAGTTCCAGAGATAAGGTCCAACCTGATCCGAATGACAGGCCTGCTAGCGTTGCTCCTAGTCAACAGTTTAAATGATACGACAGCCACAGTGATATGTACCATAACAGAGTTCATCATAGAACAAGCACATAAGGAGAATGAAGTGTGGGTGCTGGCCGAGGCAATAGATACACTCGTAGACTTGTATTCTGAAGATGAGACGGATCAGCTGGCTGCTAATGTGAAGCTGGTCGATAAACTGGCGACGTTGATGCCTATTTTGAAGAATAAGGTATGTACCTAAGTATCACTGCGATAAACTTGATGACAAGATAAAAAAAAAAAATTTATGAATTATTTGCCGTACAGCGCCTAAACTGGAGTAAAAGAATTAGTATAGTTAAATATTCAACCTTATGACGCACTAAATAAGGTATACATTCATCATCATCATCATCTCAGCCATAGAACGTCCACTGCTGAACATAGGCGTCCCCTTTGGACTTCCATATGTACCGGTTGGAAGCGACCTGCATCCAGCGTCTTCCGGCGACCTTTATAAGGTCGTCTGTCCACCTTGTGGGTGGACGTCCTACGCTTCGTTTGCTAGTCCGTGGTCTCCACTCGAGCACTTTTCGACCCCATCGGCCATCCGCGCTGCGCGCTATGTGCCCTGCCCATTGCCACTTTAGCTTGCTAATCCTCATCGGCTAGAATTTTTATTAAGAAATTTGTCGAGTTGCAATTTATACCTACACACGTAATTATGAATATTTATAAATGTATTTAAAGTGCGCGATTAGCTCGCATTTCTCGTTTCGAAATTTGCCGCCCCCTAAAAATTTGCCGCTATGGGCACTCGCCCCGAATGCCCCTAGTGTAAATCCAGGGCTGATTGCTGCGTTTGTTATTACTCATATTAATGAGAAGGTTTAAGCAAGTAATGTACGCATGTTAGTCTATGGATTCTAGTGTTTCACATGTGGGTGGGCGATAGCTAATAAGTCCTCTGTAACGTTTTAAAACGTCCCAGCTCTTATTAGCCTTTCAATCTTCGCCGGACTTACACATTATTGTGCTTTATTCCAGGCGAGACAACACAAGAAACTTCCAAAAGAATACAAAGTACTCGTCAGTACAGCCGTGACCAATCTACCGAGATTCATCCAGTATAAGAAGAATAGAATAAGCAAGTTGTAAGTTTGTATAACTACTTTAGTAGCCATAAGTAATATTATTATTAATTGTTTACAATATACTATATTTTAAATTATAATATGTCTTTTTAATGTGCTTTTATGCTGAAGAGTATTAGGGATATTAAGTTCAAAATGTTGAATATCAATAAGGTGGCACTTAGTAAAAAAATAAAAAATATAGTAATAAAAGGTTGAGAGAATTACACTTTTGCTATAAAATGAATTAACTTGTACCTATTACATTTTCTCAAATTATTATTTCAATATTTTTAATACTTATTGCATATGTTTCGGCTAAATTCCGCCAGGTTTAGCTGGTTTAACCAACTGCGGTCGGCTACACCTAGGTTTAACCGGCTAATCCTAGGTGGAGCAACACTTTGGACTTTAGCCGTAACACATAATATAAGTAATCAAACAGATTTCTAAAAGAAGTCCATTACGGGTTGCTTGATCTAATTTAGATGATACCTTTTTTTACAAGCTTTATATTACTTTCACCTGTCTGTTGTCTGTCTGTCTGTCTGTCTGTCTGTCTGTCTGTCGGTCTGTCTGTAATCAAATCTTGCAAGTTTGATTTGACCCACTTCCCGGTTTCCAATTGAGCTGAAAATTTGCATGCGTGTGTAAATCGGATGACAATGCAATATTATTATGACATGGAGCTGATCTGATGATGGCGCTGGAAGGTGGCCATAGGAACTCCTTAATTAAACGACGTAACCCCATCGAGTTTGGGCTCATTTGATTCGTCTTGACGAATACTATATGATGCAAGATGGTAATGATAATTAAAGCTTGTTTTTAAAAAGTATTTTTAAAATTTCTCTTGTTTTTTACCGGGGTTTACCGGGGGTAGACTTCCTTTGCAGGAGGTCATCTAGGTGGGTACCCCAACAGTGCCAGTTATTCTACCGCCTGAGCAGTAATGTGCAAACATTACTGTGCTCCGGTAGGAGGGCACTGTAGCTAGTGAAATTACTGGGCTAAAGAGTCTTAACATCTTATGACTCTTGAGTAAGAAGCGTTGGTGCAGTGCTCCTAGAATTTCACATCATTGTGAAATCCTAGGTTACACTGTACAGATTATGGGCAGCCGTTATCTCTTAACATCAGGAGAGCGTCTTGCTCGTCTTCTACTTCATAACATAAAAAAAAAAAAAAAAAAAAAACACACCATCGAAATCCTATAATACTACGCCAAAATTACCGCTGATTTAAGAGTCTTTCAGCTCAGCTCTCAATAAAGATGCAGCGTATTCGAAGATATCTAAATAAAACAGGATAAGTAATAAAATAATAATTTATTAAACAACAATGACTAATAAATCCCAAAGTGACAAGATGGTTAGGAATATTTTTCTAATGAGCCTAAAATGTACTTTACAAGGAACCTATCGTACACAAAATGCATCGAATCACAATAAATATAAAAGAAAAACAAACAAGAATATGAAAATAATAGTTTTTAGCTACAATTTTGAGGCAATTTTCGAATTGAAATAATGTGTAAAAAGGTGTAGCATTCTCATTACTCGTGAGGATTGAATCTCATAAAATCTTATATAGCCGGCGTCACACAGAGTCTAATTAATCGTCGAATCGCGCCCACTTTATATGCGTACAAATTCGTAAAAAAATATACGTTCCGGCTTGCGACCGCTTTTCCGCGCATCCCCAATCCCCGCTGTGTGACGCCGACTTTAGGATTTCACGATTCATGAAAAAAACTTCATACAAATTGGCCTATTAACTTTTTAAGTATGTGACTGCACCTTCTTAGCACCTATAAATAACAACTATCTTTTTTAAAAACTTGATCAAAAATAAGTTATAATTATTATGTCAAAGCATACTTTCAATGAAGCCTAGGAAACTTACCAATATACAAAGAAATATATTATTATTATGCATTATTATTCATTATCACATTTATTAAACACTTACCCAAAAAATAATTATTCTATTTCATGGCAAAATTACAGCTATTTTCTTATATAAACTCTGAAGGCACTCATAAAGGCATTTTTGAAAGAATAATTTATGATAAAAATACGAATTGTGAATGAAAATTGTGCTTACGTTAATAAATTTACGAGATCCGATTACCTATATCTTTTTCTTGGAAAATGATTTTATCAAGAGTGCTTTTTGTACAAACACATTTTTCCGTAGGTCCCTTACCGAAAGCATTCGTTTGTATCTATTATATTCACCTGAAAATGTAAAAAGAAAAGTGACTGATGAACTAACTGATCTATCAACCCACAGTCCAAACCCCTGAAGGATTTTTTTTTCTAGGGGGACCAAGGTGCAGACAGGCAAAAATATTTTAATTTTTACTACGAAAAGTATATGTTTAGCTCGCTCTGAATAGTTAGAAATTCAAATATCCTTAATAATAAGTGCGCGGAGTGCAAAATTATAATCTTGACCATGAAAAATGTGCAAAATTCGTAACTCTACGATGCTTCGTAGAGTGGGGGAAGGGGGGAGGGCTTGGCCCCTGCCGCCCCCCCCTAAATCCGCCTATGTTCAGTAATATTAGTTAAGTATCTATAGTGGTTTTGAGCTGGAAAGCGAAATTATTCTTATCAAGGTGACGTAATGTTACAATGTTTAATTACCGATTGCATTAATTTTATTTGTAATAGGTATTCGGTTTTCCTCACTCATTAATACAATTCATCAATCTGAATTGAAATGATTTATTACATAACGAATGCTCTCAGTGTGAGACTTTCTTAAAATCATCATTACTCTAAGGTGAATTATTGGAACCGCCATAATGACTTCTACGAGGCTTTGGTATGGGATTGGGCGATGAAGCACCGCTCTTATCAAATCTCCTTTTAATCTCTGACACCGACAATCGATCATCCGCGCTCGGGATGTCGTCTTCGTTCAGAGCGGAGTTTAGCTTGCTTATCTCCCTTTCGAGTTCCCTCGTAGCTTTATCTATCTCAATAAACTCTTTCTCCGTACTCGATATAGTGTCGATGCTTTGTTTTCTCGCTGTCTCGTCGTACCTACAAATAACTCTTTGTGGTTCGTTATTGCCGTTCGCATCTTTGTCCGTAATATTTTCATTAAGGTTGATGTCGTATGTCATATAAGTTGTGTCTAGATTATTGTTAAGGCTCTTGCTCCTCTTGTTGGATAACTCGTGGAAGTCTTCCAGGTTGCCCCGCCTTAGTCTGATGTCATCTTCGTTGACGCTTGAGTTTCTCCTATATTTAACGATGTCTATTTTACGGAATGATACAGAATTTAGGATATTTTCTTGCGATCCGCTTGTTTTTGCATTGTCTTCTATTGTTTCTCCGTCCTCAGTGATAATATTCTCGTCATTCTTCATCTCCTTTGGTTCGTTGTGCACTTGACTGGCTACTACAGTAGTTTCTGCTGCAGGATTGTTATTGGTAACGTCAGCCGCACCTTTGTCTTCGTCTTCAACAATTTTAAGTTCGACGTTTAGGTTCATTTCTTCTAAGTCTATATCACCATCGGCTTTGGTAGTTTTATCTTCGACTTCACTTATTTGCAATTCTGAGGTATCACTGCCAATCTGAAAAAAGATAAAAATCAGTGATTATGATTATATTATATTGGTAAGTGAGTAACAATGTTTAAGAACTTTATAGGGTGTAGGGAGATGTCTGTCATAGAAATCACTAATCTAGGTATAATTAGTCAGCGTTTAGAGCATATTATGTAACATCGAGTCTATTTCTACACTTCATTTATTTTTCTGGTACACATCCATTTTAGTATTCATTTTTCTGGTCTATAGACTATAGACTCATCTTTCATACTCATCATGTACATATTTCCACGGGTTACTTTGGATATATCAAGAGTTACTTGTAAAATAAAGGGTTTTGGAGTTGGTTAGCGGCTCGATCGTGCTGCAACCATCCAATTTGAATTTAGGCTTTAATTTAAGAATGCTAGAAACTCGCGCGCGCTCTCTTGCGTTATCTCTTAACATCAGGAAAGCGTCTTACTCGTATTCTACTTCATCACATAAAAAAAAAAACTAATTCAATCCGCCCCCGCTAAAAAAAAATTGAAGCGTTAGTAGCTGAGGAGTGTGTGTTTACCGAGACATCAGCAGCAGCAGAAGTGGAAGGGATGGTCAGTGGAGGCGGCGGCGCGCGTTTCTTCTTACGTCGAGCTCGCACCGGCGGCACCGGCCCGTCCTCGTCGAACGGGTTGGTACTCTCCACGCTTAGTCGAGAACCTGACACTTCACTGCGGGCCATTCGGGGAGTCATACTGAAACAATACAAACATAATGACACCAACTCTGATTTGACTGACTAATGATTTAAATAGTTTAAGTATCTGTACTTCTTTTAGGTAGATCAGCCCCTATAGCCAAACGCCAAACGCTTGTCACTAACGCTATAAGATAGTATGTAGTTGTGGAGAAACGGCTGTCATGAATAGTAATCCTATTCATTACCACAATCACAGAGTTAAACGACGATGTGGCTCGAGCGATGTGGATGTGGAAGCAGTAAAAACTTATCTAGTACCTACATACTACGAATAGAAGCAGTAAAAACTTATTTAGTACAAGGAATAGGAATTCTTCCAGCATATAAGACAAGATAAGGTCCTCTATTATCTGTATACAACTATGCGACAAACATTTGCAAGGGAAATCAGAATTTTATTTAGCGAATCTTGAAATTTAGTCACACACATTGCAGACTCAAGGTTCTTCGTTATATGTATTATGCAAACATTATCTCACGATTTAGGTATTCCAACGTTAATGTAAACTATGAACAATGTACCTATATGCTGGCGGCTAGATAGCCTAGCTATGTCACTAATATTATAAAGACGAAAGTTTGTGAGTGTGTATGTTTGTTACTTCTTCATGCCAAGACGGGTGGACTGTTTGAGCTGAAATTTGGTATAGAGATAGCTTAACCCCTTTTTTTTTTTGACCCAGGAAAAATTCGTTACGCATCATCACCCCACGCCGGGGGGCGCGAGGTGGTATGTGGGACTCCCCCGCCAAAGATGGTAGCGGCGGGGATACCCACTAAAAAACCTGGGGGTGTCCTGCGGGACGCCATAATGCCGGGGCAACGGGTACGCCGAAGCATTCATCCGCTGCCCCGAATATAGCTTAAACCCTGGAATAACACATATGTACACGGGGTAAAACAGTAAAACCGCTGCGCACAGCTAGTAATTATATAATGCGCGACACTCCCTCGTGAGAGGTAGGTACTGATCATACGATATTGTATGGTGGAAACTTGAACAGGGATATGTTTATTTCCTTCCTGATTCTATTTGTGTTTCATAAACTATTAATGTTTTTAGCGTAATAAAACCTGACTAAACCCAACATTCACTAGTAAGTGCCAGCTGTTCTGAGTTCTGACACATCTTTCAGCGACTATCCTACATTTAGGGTCGGCATTCGGCACAACATCCTTTCCTTTGTCATTCCAATCTGCCATCCCACTTTTACTCGAGTCTTTAGGCGTTTGATGCCACAAACAGTTCTTAGATACTGAGATGGGAAATGCCTATGAACTTTAAGGAATTTTAAACTTCCTACGCATGTTCTCTTGCTTTCATTAAAAAAAAAACTTTAGGGTAGTTGGCGTAACCTATGTAGATAGATATTATATCCGTAAAATCTCAAGATCCATTAGGGTCAATGTTCTTATATCTAGATTTTAATTTCGCACCTATGTATATAAAACACACGGAGTTGTCTGATAAAGTTCACTCAAAGAAATTCTGCAATTCAGTATTATGTTGCAAGGTTTCAACGTTTAGACATTGCGCAATGAGTTAACTGGACAACACAAACAAACGTAGGATGATAATGATACTCCAGAAGGAAGTTCGTCTTGGAATATTATGATTGATGAATCCTACTACACACAGTAAGAGCGTTTCTATACTATCCGACTTCATCCGCTCCGAGTCGAATCGGACTCGCGAAATGAAGGTCTGGCATAGCCATTGAAAATTTGCGCCATAAAAAGATTGCGCATTACAGATATTCATTTTTGACTGAATTTGGCGGACCGATACCTTGAATTTTGTTTGTTGGTGCCTAAAATTGCCCTTCAGTTCTTAAAATTTCTTAATGGCTGCACATAATTTGTTGGTGGATAAATAACTAGTTAAGGTATGGTTACTTCCCCAGGACTATGCATTAGAGTTTAGAGGGTTACCACTACAAAAAAAAAACATAGTTATAGTTCAAATATTTGGAACATTTTGGTTCTTACCTGAGCGAGTTGGCATCGTACTGACTAGAGCTGCGCAGTCTCTCTTGGAACCTGGAGCGCGGGAGTGGCGTAATGGAACCTCCGTACACGTACCGCTCTGGTGACGCTACCGTGCTGCGGGATCCTGAGTTTGAAGCTGACGAGTCTGGAACAAATATTTGGAGGTCATTCAGCATGTTACAATTTTTCAGTGGGATTCGGTCAAAGTTTCGTTCCATTCAGCGCTTTGGACATTTTGATTAGTTTGAGAATTTGACTCTACGACAAAGAGTGTGCCGCAAGTAGAGCTGACCTATAAATTTTAGTAAACTAACTAAGCGAACCCGACGTTCGCCGATGTTAAGCGATAACGCTTGCTTATTTCAGCTGCATAGGTACCAAGTTATCAAAGTTTGAATAGGTAGGTACGAAGTCCTATACAGCACTGCGATGCGCTTCCTGGACTATAAAACTGATATTATTAATACAAGTAAACAAGCACATCATTACTTTATTATAACAATTCAGTTATTCTGCGGTAAAGCCAATGTCAAGAGTTTTTCAGGCAAGGTAAACCTTTTCATGTCTGAGTTTGTGACCAATATTTGCATTTATTAGTCCTACCCACTTATAGACTCGTGACTTTGGAAAGTCGTATGATTAATCAACCTACCTACCAACTATTGCAAAAATATGAGATCATAAGAGCAATTACTTTATCCTTATTTTATAAACAAAGACATGTACATATGTACCTACTGTATACCTATACCTACACATAAAATGCTGTTATAGATATTTTGCATTTGCAAATTGCAGGCTTGCTCATTGACCTAATGAATTTTAAACCCACACCTACTTCTAACATTCTACCAGCAAATTAAACTCAAATAAGGAGGCTATACACCTTAATACGGAATCCGAATCGATTCGGAAACGCAAAATAAGACAAAACAAAAACGCTTTAGGACCTTATGCCAAAAGTAGGGAGAAAGTGGTAAATTGATACGACACATTAAAACTAAAGAAATGGTAAGTTAGTTAACTATCAATTCTGAAACTGCAACATAATCTTGGTTACACAATCTGTAAATTCTGATTTGACTCTGACAGTGTAAGTAGGGTAACCTGTTCTGTTGGAGTATAAATCCCAATTATTATTATTCTTTCACACATAGAACTGTGAAATAGTTCTGAACTGTGAAATATCTTTCACACATAATACGATGACTTCTACGAAGCCTTTATAAAGTCTGTTAAAAAAGAAAATAAATGTTCTCAGGAGTGTTATTAATGTCCTTACATTGTAACGCTCGTCTGTAGATGATAGGGCTGGGCTCTCCATTTAATTGAACTTCGGGCTTCTGTGTGCTCGATTGTTTCTTGCCTTTCTTCATAAACGACCTGAATGCCCTGGAAATAAAAAATAAAATAATCTTAATTAATACCTGTCTCACTAATTTAAAGTTGATTAGAGTAGGTACAATAAGTAGATTCTAATTGGTTTTGAATGTGTTTGTAAGTAACCTCTCTGTCTTTTTTGTTTCCATTTCACTCCTATGCGACTGAATCGATTGAACTGAAACGTTGCAGATAATTATATTTGTAGGTAGGCAAGTCAAGTCTCTATAGACTCACAGGTCCCAGGTTCTCAGAAAATCATGCTATCAATATATGAAATTTAGTAGACATGCATGATGCAATTTGCAACATACCTATACCTATATTTCTAGTAGGTAAATTGATTATGTAGCTCAATTATATTATTAACTCAATTAGCTACTAAATGGAAAAAAACTATCCATATTAAAAACCCATAGTTTTTATATTATATTATTAGGGACTAGGATAAAGCCTCTGAAATCAATTTATTTCTCTGATAGGTACACATCACACAATAACTCATAGGAGACAGACTACAGTTAGAGTCCGACCGAAACTAGTTTTACGGCCGAAACCGAAACCGAAACCGAATGTTCGGCCGAGGCTTTAGTTTCGGCCGAAACCGAAACCGAAACTCACGTGGTCAAGTAAAAAAATCTTTAAAATACTGAAATTTGGTGCATTTTACCCATTATTCTGCATTAATTAGGACTTGAAATGGAAGCACAGCATAATAAAATGTTTGTTGTTATCATTAAGTTTGTTGTATCAGTTGTAATATAAAAATTTATCAATAATATTTTTATTATCTTTAGGTTTCCGTGATTTTGCACAGAGGAGGGAAATGATTAGCGTAAGAGAACGGTTACAAAAAATAAATAAATTAATTTAGGGTACCTCTCCCAAACTTGTAAAGTGGGGATGATATTTTTTCTGGCTGATCCCATCATTTTGGTTATATTAATAAAGGACATATTTCTAAGGAAATTTTTCTATTTAATGATCCATTTGAAATGAATTCAATTTTTTTTTGTGCGTCTTCCCTCTAAAATTTAAACTGGCTTTGTTAAAGCAAACACTGTTAAGAATCACGAATATAGTTTCAACCATGAACTTTCCCGGAAAACCATAGCGGTTAAGATAGTTTTATGAGTTTTAAAGATATCGTTGATGAAAATTAAGGCAGTAGATATACGATTTGCCAGTTCTACAAAAGCCTACATTGCGCGATGTTTGAATAGCGCTTGTCCTATTTATTTAAATTAAGCTCTTATAGCAAAATGTTTATCAGTTATCAATTATAATCAAACCACTAATTGTTACTGTTTCATTAACCTCTTGATCCAGGAAAAACTTCATGTTCAAATCAAAATTGACATCTATTATTTTTATCTTCTTTAAAATAAGGTTCAAATTCGCATGCGCATGAGCGGCTCGATCGAGCCGCTCGGGGACATACGGGTAAAATACTAAGTATTAGTATTTTGAATTCTTACTAATTAATACTTTAGTTTGTACCTATTTGTACTAAGAAGAATCATCAATCTCTTTTAGGTTGTTTTTATATACAAGAAAGTAAGAAGACGAGCAAGACGCTTTCCTGATGGCAAGAGATAACACTGCCCATACTTAGTACAGTGTTACCCAGGATTTTACAGAATAAAATTCTGGGTATACTGCGCCAAAGCGTCTTACTCGAGAGTCATAATATGTTAAGACTCTTCAGACTTGTAATTTCACTAGCTACAGTGCCCTCCTACCGAAGCACAGTAATATTTGCACGTCACTGCTCAGGCGGTAAAATTATTAGCACTGATAGGGTACCCACCTAGTCGACCTCCTGCCAAAAAAGTCCACCCCCGGTACCTCTATATAAAAATAATAATTACTAAAATTGCTATTACACGCATAGTTCCAGTCTCAACAAAGATAATTTCAAATCACACATTTAAAATTAACAAACCTATATCACTATTAGTCGTCCACCAAAGCGCGAGAAACGAAGCTAGGCGAGGCTAGGCGAGCGTGCACGACAACTTCCGAAAGGAGTTTCGGTTTCGGCAAAAGTTTCGGCCAATTTTGGCCGAAACCGAAACTTTCGCCGAAACTTGATTTTTGGCCGAAACTCGGCCGAAACCGAAACCGAAACCGAAATTTCGGTCGGACACTAACTACAGTGTATAAAACTGCCTACTTAGTCACTAGTCGCTAGTTATGTCATGCGAATAGATGGTAAATGTAGTAATGTAGATATTCAAAGATTCTCACGGAAGTGTAGGCGATCTGACAAAAGTAATGTAAGTTACATTACTTTAGTGCACTTGATTCCACTTGAGTGGCCGCAATTGTGCCGTGACTGTACCTAACTGTGGTTGGACGGTTTCGCCCACAACGATGATTAGACATTCACTATTAAATTATAGTTTAAAATAGAAACATGTGGCAGTAGAGGTAATAAATGTTTTATACTGGGTCTAAAAATGGAAAGAAGATATTAATTCAGATTTAACGTCGAACTGTTGTTTTCAATGGATGACTTCAAGCATTTCATTGAAATGCTTTAACTCATATTAATATAATTAATTTAGTTCTTATAAGGCTGACCCCTCAATGGCTGGGCGCAATTTTCGATTGTGTGGCTGCAGTATAGCCAATTATAAATATGGGCAACCTTTTCTGCGCTGCGCTGCTAAACGCCGAAATTGCCACGATTCCACGATCATTCGAAAATTGTACTTTTTTTATAACTGGTCGCATTTGGAACTCATTGCCGTCATGTGTTTTCCTAGCGTTAGGTACAACTTGGGTATCTACTCGTACAAGGAACGCGACCTTTCTAGGCATCTTACTTGGTTTATCGTCGCGTCGTTCCATCAGGTAGGATGTTAAACTTAGGCCTATTTAGCATTAAAAAATATATGCCACGACTTTTATCTCTTTATCAGACACGGCAATTATAATTGATCGTGATAGCAATAGATCTGTCGAATAGATCATCATTTTATTATTTCTATGCATCTTGTTACTAACGACCTTATTCCCTTAATTACAGTTCAGTTTACGATCTTGCCATCTGGTCGACAGATCGTTCGTAGATACAAACATTTCCAACGACTTGACATTAAATCTCCTAGGTCGTTCAGATAAACAGAGATTTGTTTGACCCGTTCTTGAACCGATGACGCTTGGGACTTGAGACTTGCAAGTAGGTAAATACTGATTAATTGCAGTCTTATCTCGTTAACGTCTTTATCGTTTTATTATAAAGATGACCTACTGCCGTATAATCTAAATAGGTGTGTAAAAGAAAAACATGACAGATTGACTGACTGACTGTTCTATCAATGCACAGCCCAATCCATATTGGACGGAATGGGTTCAAATTCGGAATACAGATAGGTTACATGACGTAGATCTCCGCTAAGAAAGGATTTGCCATGCGGGTAAAAACGCACGACCTTAAGATTTAGGATAGTAGTTAGTAGGTATACATCTACATAATATAATCGTTGGCATAAAGAGGCATTTAATTTTCTGTACCTACTTACCCATACTTATAAAATTTTGTTTTAATTTTCGTTCTTAAATTACATCTTCTGAACTTTTTTATCACTAAGAGTCAACCGGTTTTCATGACGCAAAGGTTCAGTTTTTCGGACACAAAAACTTTTAGCAAGACTTTTGGTCGAAGCCTCGGCACATTTCAGTGTAAAATCAATAATTTTCTCGCTGCCCTTACAGTTTCAGCTGTACGTATGTTGCTTCTAACTATAAGGGTCCAAGGTTAGGGCCTTCGTAGGAGCATTAAGGCTGTGTTAACAAACAGTTCTCGTTCTGACCCAGTAACAGCCAGTCGTGACCCATTCTCGTGGAATTTTTATCTGATAATTGATAAAGAATGATTCACTTTTCTTATCTACATAGGCACTTTTCTTATTGTTTTAATTCAGGCTTGACACTTATTTTTATCAAGGCCACAAGAATAATTTTGAAAATGTATGATTAAGTAGGTATAGTATTCTGCAACTTTCTCCTGTAGATTTTCATCTGGGCGCTATAATATTATTTACAGCGATAACACAGAAAAAAAGTTTAGGAAGTGACAATGTATCCCATTCTGAGTTACGATGAAGTCAAGAATATAAAATACTAGCTGCGCTCAGCGGTTTTACTCGTTATACTGTAGCCTAAGTGTTATTCCAGGGTCTAAGCTATCTCTATACCAAATTTCAGCTCAATCGGTCCACCCGTTTAGGCGTGAAAGAGTAACAAACATATGTACATCCAGACATTCTTACAAATTTTCACGTTTATATAATACTACTAGCTGTACCCAGCGGTTTTACCCGCTTTTCTATAGCCTCAGTGTTATTCCAAGGTCTAAGCTATCTCTATACCAAATTTCAGCTCAATCGGTCCACCCGTTTAGGCGTGAAAGAGTATCAAACACACATCCAGACATCCATTCTCCTATTAGTTTAATTATATAATGGCACACCTATAATATATGAGAAATAACAGTATTTAACGAATGACGCAAACTAATTAACACGGAGGTCCAAAGGTGCATCCTTGCGAATGCACATTGAAGACAGAAGGTAATATTATTCTGAGCAACAAATGATAGTTTAATTATCTCCAGAGTTCTGTGTAACTAAACTCTCAACACAAATGCATATTGTTCAAGATGATAATAACGTTTAACGTGGGTTAGAAGATATCTTCAATTATTAACACTATTGTGTGTCGGCTCTGTTTGATACATAAGGCACCTTTATTGATTATCTTGACTCTAGACAATTCTGAATGAAATTCCTGCAGAATCTACTTATATGAGTGTTCTATCCGTCTTCGTTATACCACAGTTATACGAACGTAGTAACGTTTTTACCATACCCCCAGGGCCCAGGGTATGGTAAAAAGTTTAAGGTCTTCTGTCCTTCCTAACTCTATACATGGTTGGGTTATGCGACAAAGTTGAGAAACGCTGTTCTATGTCTATAACAACTTTTTATTTTTGTCAGCATATTAGGTAGGTGATTGCCACCAGAGTCAATTAACCAATAGGTACGACTTCAGGACCGGGGATGTCCAGAGAAGCAAACAAAACTATGCTCGTATTGAAGTGTCGCTTTGTCCTTATATGTAAGTCACGCCACCGGCTATCAACTCTTTACATAAGGTATCGATAAAAGATAACGAGTGTTTGTTGTAACTATTAACCTACGATACACTCGTTACCAATGTGCCCCTGAGCTCTGAGTAAACATTACTGACCATGGTGTAACTAAGCTACTGTAGGAGAAAAATAATAAAGAAAAAATAATAGTGAAGAATATTATCATTTTTCTGCTCTACTTTTATATTTTTTTCTCTACACATGTGACCAAAGGGCATAATATTGCCTAATTTGGGTTGGTGGCAATCTCTATAAGTTAATAGAACCTCATTGCTATAAGCTGACTAAATTAAAGTGTTCTTAGTGACATAAACCTGTGTAAAGTTTTTGAAACCTTGTTGCATATCACATCCAAATGAAGAAACTATTACTCTACGTCTTACCACTGCATTTTAACTTTACTGTTTTGAAGTGAAACTTCTTTATCGGCGTTGGAAAAAAAATTACCGTCACATTTTTCGGTTGCGCGTCACATTTTTCCGTTACGCGCCATAGTTAAAGTGAAATAATTGTATTATTTGTATTCATGTCTATGATAATAAAATCCTTTTGTTTAAACTTTATCTAATTTAACTTTATTTAACCAATTTCTGGAAAGTTGCATGTAGAATGTAGATCATTTTGCGAAAAATAAGGCCTTAAAGAAGTTTCACTTCTTACGTGTGTACACTAGTACACGCAAACATTTTTTATAATATGTCTCTGAGAAAAATTTGATTTGCCTTATAGGAGTTAGTAATATGTATAGTCACTAAACCAAGTTAGCCAATACGCCTCAGATCAAGTCAAAGTTTGGGAGGAGTTTCCTATATAGCAGTTAAGTTTTTAAAATATTTTGAGAACTCTACCATGCTTTTAGTGTAAAAAACCTGGCTTCTTGTATTTTAAGTAAATAATTAAATAAATATTATATTATTAATAATAAGTTAGGTACTGCACCTTGTCGCATTAAAAATTAATATCCAGTGTAACATAAATTAAATAGGAAGGTAGTACCTACCTATGCTAGTGTTATTTATTATTGCACGGCCACGTATTGTGTTACAATAATTTACAAATGCATTGAAGCCAATAAAAGTAAATTACCGAGCATGCCACAGGCAATTACGAAGGTCGGGAGCCAAGATATATCTTTACTCTTAATAATTTTATAAGTGTGAGTATCTATACGAAACAATTAGATATTATGATCTTTATTTCGGAGTAATTCTACTGAATGTGAATTTAAATACCTATGACCTATAGGTATATGTTGCGATTAAAACCCGAAGAGCGAACTTTACTTTGATCATCAGTGACCGGAAGTACACCTAGGTATACCTGGCTAAACCTAGCCTAGAGTAAGGTGTGAACAAAATGTTTGTAAGAAAAAAAACCACTGGTTTTTGGGTTTTTATTACGAAGTTCAGGGCAGTCTGACATCAGTAGGGTTAGAAATATAAATTTATTATAATAGATAATACGATGTATCAATGAATTGGATTTGTTTATCGTTCCATGAATAAATATGGTACACCTACGTATGGTAAAATATTATCAAACAGCTTTAGACTCTAGTTTATCAATTGATAAATCAGCACGGATATCAAATAAAATCAATTCTTTCCAAGGCCTAAAGATAGTGAAAATCAAAAGGAAGAATACTCAGGTACGGGTATATCTGGTCCATTATTAAAGAGGTATTTGAACCGGTGCCAAGAACCAATTCATTTGCTACCGGGGAAATGCATTGCTTTGTTTTGGTTGAGGACGCTCAGATTTCTACTGTTATTTTTGTACAAAGTTTAATTACCTTTCTGTTTTCTTTCTTTGATGACCTATAAATTCAGTAGTTTAACATCTTCCTACCTCATTAAAAAGTCTGACAGTAATAATTTTAGATTTAGCTATAAAATCGTCGCTTATAATTTATGTTTTTCATTTCCTATTTTTGTCTGCATATTATACCTACGGTATATATTATATAACTATCTAGGAATAAATAAAATCTAACTAGGAACTAAACAAAAAAGTGATTTGGATGAATTGCGACGTGGGACTTGGGACCGACATTATTTACTTTTCTCTTAGGTAAATCTCAAGGATCTTAAAACTAAACGTAACGGTCCTATAGTATCTTAAGTAATTAGCTAAACTGAATATTATAATATCATGTTACCTATATGTATTATTATAATTTATATATATTTAGTTTTAAGTAAACTTGCGCAAAGTTTCATTGATATTACAGACGACATAAAATTTGTCACGTACCTTGCATATCTAGGTAGGTACCAACAATGTAAAGGTTTTAATCATAGTCTATGAGCTACCGGTTAATATTAATACTTTATTCATTTTAAGAATAACTTGGGACCGTTTCAAGGTTTTATTATTTATGTGATGAAGTAGAAGACAAGCAAGACGCTCTCCTGATGTTAAAAGATAACGGCTGCCCATAATCAGTACAGTGTCACCTAGGATTTCACAATTATGTGAAATTCTAGGAGCACTGCACCAACGCTTCTTACTCAAGAGTCATAAGATGTTAAGACTCTTTAGCCCAGTAATTTCACTAGCTACAGTGCCCTCCTACCGGAGCACAGTAATGTTTACACATCACTGCTCAGGCGGTAGAATAACTGGCACTGTTGGGGTACCCACCTAGACGACCTCCTGCAAAGGAAGTCTACCCCCGGTTCAGGTGGCCAGCAAATCGACTCACTGCTGAACTTTCTTAGAGAACTATTTCAGTTTTTCACCAAGTCAAAATATTCACAGCTAGAACGATTCAGAAAGTTGCAAAAAGTAAAGAGAAATTGGTAAAGAGATTTGACCTTTCACTATCATATCGTTATACGCTAATAATATCAATGCCTCTCACACAAGGAGACTCCAATCAAGCATATTCTGCACCGTTACTTGCTTGGAGCATCTTCAGATCTTCCTTTAGAATTCTAAAGGAAGACTAATTAGTTAAGTAATGTATAGGGAGTTATATTTAATACGGGACTTGGCCTCGTCCTAAGGGATAATGATGCAAAATAATAATGAACAAAACTGACATACAAAATTTGTTAAGCTCAATATAATGAAATAGGTGATGGCGCGATTTATCAAGTGAACGATCGCATGACGCATAAATTGGTAAAGCTACAGTTACTGCTATGTATTGATTGCGGGTACAAATTCTGCTCGTAGCAAAGTGCGTTCGATTATTTTTTTACCATTTTAAATAACAGTAGGAATACAAAAAAATATCTTCATACATAGTTACAGTAACATTAAATAAATTTGTGTTAAATAAAATGGGACCACTTGGTAAGTACACTATATACCCAATACCCACATATACCCTTTGAAACAAGAATACTATTTTCCAAATTGGTTCTGGCGTCTTAGAGTTTAATAAGATGAACATAAATTAAAAACGTTTTCGACGAATTATGAAAGTACCCTTCTTTCGAAAAACAGTTACATATAAAAACTTCAAATAAAATTGAAGTTTGTTGAAAACAAGTTTTATACATATAAAACCCCAAGTGACCGATGCCTCTAAGTTCCGATATAATTATGCAAATATAGAGACGGTGACAATAGTGAGTTCAACACTATAAATACTCGCTGACGATACTCAATATACTTAAGTTTGCTACTCAGACCACATTGTAGTATGTGTTTATAGATAACAAACAGGTTCTATCATTAATGGACTGTTATGTAGGAGTAGACAGAAATTTACTACAAATTTACATGTCGCGTCATACAAAATGAAATATTTTTTCAAGTAAATAGATTCATTAAATTCGCAAATCCTTAAAAGGCAGTTTTAATTATAATAATAGTAGAATATTTATATATGGATAATTAAAACTATATAAAAATATAGGTATCTTTATATTAAAAACATGAAACATCTCTCTACATGTTCGTGTCCAGTGGTTTTACTTGCTGAAGAGTTATATGTTATTCCAAAGCTTTCTAATATCACAAACATGTTACATTATAATATGTCAAATTTTAACTCCATGATCTCTGATGATGATACGGTCACATTAATAATATTGTTAGGAAGTAGGAAGTAGGATAGTAGAAAGAATAGATCCACTTTATTTCAAGTCTCTACGTTGAACATATTATAGTTGATCAATTATATTGTCCGCCAGTCATTCAGGACAAAACCTTTTATAAATATAGAATTTATAACAACACCATATTTAGTATATTTTGGTATATACCTTACCTACAGGTATTTGGTATATTACAGTTACGTTAAATATACACGTATATTATGACTCGAACTTTCGATAATATATTCGTATCACGGGGAAGGGGAATCACATCGTCACAATTACGTGAACATCATTAACCTAAAACTCTGCTCTTTGTCTTTCAATTATGAATCACGTTGACTTAAACACAATGAACAATAACTTGTAATTATTTATTTTTCATTAATAGAAAATTCTGTCTTTAATTTCTTCGAACTAAACCTCCATGTTACAGTAGTTATAATTTTCTCCAGTGATCTCGAACTATTTCTTTTCAAACTTAATCCACGAATTGCTAATGAAGAATGTTAATGAGAACTCTACATTATTTCATTGCACGGCACCTGTATTCTAAAAACACGGTTATCTGCTCGTATCACATGTGTATCGAATGTAGACTACGGCTAGCCTCCCGCACTTAACCGCTAACATGTCGATAGGTGTCTAATTACTAGTTCAGGGTGAAAATGTTCAGTGAAATCATTACACGAAATCAGAATAAATGAATCATACGGACGGACCAATAACCTAGATTTCTTAAAGAACATGAAAGTTCATAAACAAGATGCACTTGCCCACTTACCACGAATTTTTAATATCTTTCATTCCAGAAAAAGTGATGCTGTTAGATCTGGTCAGCTTCTTCCCGAGGGTCCAGAATCGTATCTTGTTGTGGACGTCATCCTCGTGGAACGGGTTGAGGTGCTCCGGGTAGTCGTGAATGGACACGGTCTTGCGAGGAGCGGCCATCGTAGCCATAATTGATCCTCAGGGAATATCACTTTTCACACTTTTACATAATACACAGCCGTCGAGCACCGGCGTTATCTTTTATCACAGTGGTGAGCTATCAACTTATCACGAGGCCGATAGCGTTGTTTTATCGCGGGAGATAATTACGATGTTTGTTTTCGCGGATAGCGAGTGGCGTGGTGAGAGAAGTTGGCGCGTCGTGGCGCTCGGCGTCGCGTCTTGGGCCACACTGCACACTGGTCGGCGCTGGGTGTCGGGGCAGCGCCGCCTGCGGTCGTTATCGCCTCACCGCACCGCATTTCTACTGCAGAACGGCTGCGGTCGACGTGCCTCAGCACTCTGCTCTACCACTACATCCAATAGTAATCGCTCGCACGAAAGGAAAATTTGCTGCTTTGCGAACTTTCCCAAAACATGTATATCTAAATATGCAAATCTTTAAATGCATATATTTCTAGCAACTGCGCAGGTAATTGCATATTTTATTGCCATTGCAACGACGTGGAATTTCATAACCATTGGCGAGACCTAACGTACCCACAATGCAATGTAAAAAATAGAGTTTATTTGCTAAAGATGACGGCATTCGGCTACAGATGAGGCCGCGTCACACGTCACCCGCATGAGCGAAGGTCGTGGAACTCGAGGAATATAATCCGCGCCTTGAAAACTTCGTGACATAATTTCTACTGATATCTCCACGAGAACAATAAAAATAAACAGGCTTAATATTTTCCAGTTCATTTTAAACAATCCCCACGTTGAAACTCGGTTCATAGTTCACACCCTGTTCTCTGTTGGACTAATATTTATTATTGTAAGCCAAAAAAATGCTCGCAGTTCCAAAAATATTATCGTATTCGTAAGGTGTCGAATTGATTCAAAAACAAGTAGTAGTAAGTAGTAGTAGTTGATTCAAAAATAAGTATAGGTCCCTTTGTCAAGGCGGTTTAACACATCAAGTTCTCAGTATGCATGCCATTTTACTACCTCTATATTCTTTAGTTGCGTGAGTCCCAGCTAATGGACTGACCTGACCTGCCTCGTGCTCGTATCGATCCGAACCAAAATAATACTGAACACAAACCATCCATCTATAGCAGCATTTAGCATCCACAGCGGTATTTTATATATACGTTGTGAAGGCAAACAGTGGTGGATTTAGGGTTTTCATTTGGGGAAGAAACTTCTACTACCAAGAAGAACAGTAAGCAGAGGTAGATCTTCGTCATTTTACAAAAATATGTTTGCATATCGACGGACTGGCCCTATACGTGACAGGCACCAGGCACAGTTCTGTAGGTATCTCTTTAGCGTGGTTTTAGCTTAGATTGCTATAGAAGAGGAAAATTTGGTAAAGATTTTTAAAGAGGTCACAAGTAGTCGCAATCTTCACACTGAAATAGTACCTCTATAATATGAAGATATGAGTGTCGAGGAATATGAAGATATGAGTGTTGGATTTTGACTGGAGAAACCATTTCTTAGAACAAGTAGCTCACTCAATGGAAAGGAGTTTGGGGGCTAGAACCCCCTCGTCCCAGACGAAGGGGGGACTGGAGCCGCCTCTGCAGGCAAACATAAATTAAACACAAAGTTGGATATGGTCACGATAGCTTTAAGTGGGTTTAGTACCTAAATACCTATAGAATGTGCTCGTAGATATATTGTGTAGGTACCTAATGTATGCATTCACAACTGTTTCATTATGATAATTATACCCATGTACCTAAGTCTGAAGTCTATATCTACCAATATTCTCTATAGGTCTTGTTCATTACTCATTTCGTTTTTGTTCTTTTACATTCAATGGCAAATAAAGGTTGAATCAGATAATTACAGCTAATTCTATCTCCCTTCTTATCTAACTTAAGTATACTTTGGATATCCGTTTACTAGGTATAGGTACCTGGTACCTATATGTAGGTACCTACGTGGAGACAACCGGAGAAAATGTCGTTACTTGGATGGCTAATAGTCCTCGAAGATCCCATTAGATATTAACTACTCTAGATCGTGAGCCCCCTAGAAGTGATAAATTTTTGGTTTGGCGGACAGTTCCACTGCGTGGGGTTTTAGTAGGATGCACTCACACGGGCAAAGCCGCGAGCATGACCTAGTTTATAAATATAACACTAACATTCTGAATTGTCACAAAATTTATTACATAAGTTCACTACTAATATGCACTGTATAATATATTCTCTTTCAATGAATGATATCACTTCCCTCCTCAGGATGTCAAGCTGGAGTCTCAACTAGAAAATTGTATTCATTGCATTACGCCATCCTTTGTCGTATCGCTATTTCATTGACCCACTGGTTACTACGTTATCTTGCCCTCTAGATGTTTTTGTTCACACGTGCAATATGCACTTTAAACATAGATGGACTTGTTATTTTCCATTTCACTTATGTAAGCTGATGAGCACGTTGGCCAGAGTCCAGATGCATTTTAAGTATTTCCTTATAAAGGTTAATAAGGTTTTTTCTAGGCGTAGACCCTTTATACTTTCGATAGACAAAAACCTCTCGATCGATGGTGGTAAAGTTAGATGGGACCGAATGGAATAGAATAAAAGTGTTTCGAAAAAGATTTTAAAAGGTTTAGGCGTCTTTGAATTAGAGGTTATAATAAATCAATGAACATACACAAATAGGTACGAATACCTACCTATAGGTAAAAAGATTTCGACGATTTGTTTAAGCATTTGTAAGTTGGTTAAAAATAAATCGACTCTTTAAATGGCACTTGCTTAAACTGAGATGATAGGTATTTTGTATTCTTTACAAAGTAGGTAGTGCATAAATATCTAGACACGCGGCAGCGAGTCAAGCCAAGATCAAGCAAAGGAACTGGCGACCGCGCCGTGTGTTATATTACACGAACCGTCCAAAGCGCGTTTTGACGACTTTTTACACCCTCGTTATACAAAAACTATTACACATAGACAAGTCAAATTTGGCACATATACTTAAAGATACGAACTATATCTCTGTTCCAAATTCTAACAACACAGCTCAAACGGTTATTTAGATATAAACATCCAGTAATCGGTGAAGTTAATACATACTGAGGGATAGATCAAAAGTAATATCCCAGTTCCAGATGACCTAGAAAGCTGAAATTTGGCATCCCGATAGGTAATGTAGTAGTAACAAAGGGAAAAATCAGAAACTAGTATTTTTTTATCATTTTAAATTATTATTAATTTTTAAAAAATGTATGATATTTAAGTTTGGGACGCCTAGGAACGCATAAAGCAATACAGGTTGCATGTTGCTATAATTTTTGTGTAGGCGGCTATTTTCTGTTAGATACTACGAAGTGCGCGCGAGTCCACTATTCCTACTAATATAATTATAAATATAAATACAAACTTTATACCTACTGTACGTATGGATATATTATGTCTTTTACTTTTTCACGCCTAAACGGGTAGGCCGATTGACTTTAAATTTAGTATAATAAAAAATATAGCTTAGACTCCTGGAATAACATAATATACACTACTGTACCAAACTGTATAGCGGGTAAAACAGCTAGGCACAGCTAGTCACTAATAAAAATAGGTTCCTGGTACCTACGTAACAATTGTATATCCTATGTAAATACCTATCAATATATCGACTCACCAGCACAAGGCGGCTCAGTAACATAGAGGTAATAATATTAACATTACTTACAATAAAAATAATGTATGTATGTATATCGCCTTAGTTGCTAGTCGGTGTAAACATTTTAGATACCTACATACCTGTAACGTATAGTCATAATATTATAGGTATGTGGCGGTATCTGGGGGCACGGCAGTGCCCCCGCCAAGTCGTCGTCATTACAAGTCTTGTCGGCTTAGGTTTCTTTTGATCGAAATTCTAATCCAGTTCCAGATGATCTAAAAAGTTAAATTTCCATCCAGGTAGGCGGTAGGTATAAGATAGCTGATAGCTAAGGGTGAATATAGATAAATTTATCAGTAACTAGTATTGTTTAAAAATCAATTGATTAGGTACAATATTCAAATCAATAGTGCACATAAATGCTATATATAGGTATAAATAAGTACTAAATTAATTATAGGTATAGGTATATCGAAGCACGGCGAGGCTCACGGGCCGCAGTGCCCGGTGCGACGGCCGTGCCATGGAGCACTGGGGTGGGGGGAGGTGCAATAAAATAATCATTTGCTATTAATCTTATTATGACTGGGCGTGTCTTAAACCTATTACATACTAAAAAGTACTGTACAAAAAGCAATGATATCCCATCAAAAACATAAATGTGAAAAGAGAGCCAAGTTCAATATTATGATGTATGTACTCATAGTTACCTATGATTTGGTAGTTGACTTCAACGACAAAAGAAGTGAGATCTAAATGGGTGCCAAGTTCAATGGTCAGTCCTGAAAAATATTTACAACATAAAATATTTTATTACAACTTAAAAGATTATTTCTTCTTATCACTTAGAATTAATATTATTTTGAAGCCCAAAGTTTGACTTGGCTAGTTCTCATGGGTACCATACGACGAAGTATCATTAAGATAAGACAATAGATACTTTATTGTACACCACATAATGTTACAGAAAATATATAAGTACATAATTAAAATTAAAAATTACAATGTACAAGTGGCGGTCTTATCGTTAAAGAGCGATTTCTTCCAGACAACCAATGGATGGAGGGGACTAATTTAGACGATAAAAGACGGTGGCGCACTAATTAGCATTAAGTGCGTTTAATAAAGATCAAGCTAAAGTTAAGAGAGTACCTACCTAGTATATTATGAGAACTGGCCAAGTCAAACTTTAGGCTTCAAAATAATATTAATTCTAAGTGATAAGAAGAAATAATCTTTTAAGTTGTAATAAAATATTTTATGTTGTAAATATTTTTCAGGACTGACCATTGAACTTGGCACCCATTTAGATCTCACTTCTTTTGTCGTTGAAGTCAACTACCAAATCATAGGTAACTATGAGTACATACATCATAATATTGAACTTGGCTCTCTTTTCACATTTATGTTTTTGATGGGATATATAATTCTGGAACGGATCTTTCGGTAAAAAAAATATAGCGAATTGTAAAACAGAAGATCGAAACATTCATTTAAATTGATTTCAATCAGCAGAAAACCTGAGAAAGTAAAAAAGAAAGTCGATATTCCTAGATCTATCTGTAGTCTAGACGAACAAATAGGTATAAGTAAAGCGTGAAATGAAAACGGAACGAGAAATTAACAATCCGCTAACCAATCTCAGGAATTAATTACTGTGTTATACACGTCAAATGAAATTTCGTGAACTAGAAAAACATGATAAGCAAAATAAGCGTATGTAGAGTGTTAAAGCCTTTGTGTGCTGAGTGCTGATGTTTAATGAGAATTCTAGAATTTGGGGCAGTAAACTGCAAAATGGAATGCTGGTCATTTCAGTAGGTATACAGGGTTACCAATTAGTCATGCAGTTTTAAAACTAAATATACTTATAGTCAAATTGGAGATCATGAAAGAAGAGTTAGCTTATTAATTTTTAATAATAAATGTGAAAAAGTTAATTTTCAGCCCATTTTTAAAATTTATTACAAAATAGTGATCACAATGATGAACGCCGTTCTAGTGACTGGTAACCACTAGAAACCTTTTCTTGCGGAGTAGCTCTCTAAGATTGTACCGAATTGTACGAACACAACCACGCGATTTTGAAAACTACCGTGAGTGTTATCTATTACAAACCTGATACTCCTGATGAAGGACATCGTAATTTTCCGAAACCGTGGTTGAAACCTCAACAAAAATAGTATCTGTAAGGAACTCTACCAGTAACCCTGTATAAGCAAGGATCCTCATACGCTGCGTGTTTTATGAGTTATAATATGACGCGTGTAGTACATTGCCGGAAGAGAGGAGTTATCTCGGACATTGCAGAGAGGATGCGCCGCTACAGACGGCATTGAGCTCCAATAAAACAGACTTCGCATTTCTGGACTGCTTGAGAATTTCTCGACACACATTCATGACCATTGGGTACAATAATAGGTATCTATTTGTTCTACATAGAAGTAGAATATGTATGTTTACATTACTCGATGTTGCTCTAAATTTCTTGTTCGGTTCTAAGACCAAATTAGGAGGAGTTTGTGTTTGAGTTCATCATTGGGGTTCGTGACTCGTGATCTGAGAATAAAGTATAAAGACAATAATATAAAATTATTTATTCGTCATGAGACAATTTTGTAAAAGTACCCTACACCAGAGTAAATCATATAAGAAAATAACAACTCGCATCAGTAGGTAAGAAAGACAACACTGGCTCAAAAAGCGAAAATAGAATCATGACTGGCACGAACCTTATAAAAGGGACTCGACTTCCTTGCAAGACTACTAAAGACTCCTTTCAACTTTAACTTCATAGACAACGTTTCCATGACAACATTGGCATATCCCAATTTCTGATTTTGTAGTTTCGCTCTAAAACTATAGGCAGTATTTATTGCAAATATTTACAAAAACGTTTATGATATCATATTCGTTATTTTAAGATTTTATTTCGTCAAAATAAACAATCATGTCTACGGCGACGCCACCGAATATTCAGGCGAGAATATTTTATGGACTCAGGACGGACATTCAGTAAGTATTTCTTAAAATATAATGGTTTGATAGTATATTTCAAATTAATTTGCTAATTTAATGCAGTTAAATGACCTATTACCAATAACTTGTTTCGCAAGGTCGACGAAAAGGAATGCTTTGTAAACAAAATGGCAGTCGTAAGTCGTAATAGCTGGCTTATTAGGTATTAGTTGTGCCCAGCAGTTTTACCCGCTGAAAAGTAGCCTATCTGTTAAACCAGGATCTAACCTATCTATATACGCAATTTCAGCTTAATCGGTTTAGCCATGAAGAGGTAATAGGTACACTCACACATACACATCCATCCATACTTCCGCATTTGTAATATTAGCAGGAATTTAACTTTATTCCCAGAAGTTCCTATGTAGACAGTTCCCTCAAAGGAACTAATGAAACATTTTCAACTTAAGGGAAGAAAAAATCCCATTAGTTCGTTTGAAGGAACTGTCTAAATTCTAAAGGAACTACGGAGAAGCAAGGCCCCAGAAGCATTGTAGAGTTACGAATTTTGCACATATTTCATGGCCAAAATTATAATTTTTTTTCTCGACACACTTATTATTGAGGATATTTGAACTTTCTAACTGTTCAGAGCGAGCTAAACACACACTTTTCGTAGTAAAAATGATAATATTTTTGCCCGTTTGCACCTTGGCACCCCCCCAGGACCAAATCCTGGATCCGCCCTTGATCAATAATCATACTAATATTATAAATGCGAAAGTATGGATGGTATGTGTATGTGTGTGTTTGTTACCTCTGGGAATAAACGGCTACTATAATCATAGTAGTTCAACAACAAAAGATCAGCGGAGTAAAGATATCCATATACATTGTATGCATGTACGTAGATTAGTTCTTCCTGTCCTGAGTCTTGACCTAGAGATGTGTGCAGGTTTAATGCACACTATCTGTCGGAGTCTGAAATTATCTACCCAGCTGGTGGAGTCATTGTTATCCACAATCACCTTCAGAAGAAGCAGAAGTTCATACGGCTTCAGGATAAACATAAACCTATCAAATCTTTGGTGCTCGCACCGAACAGGTGAGACAGAATTTGTTATTATTTTTAGACAGTAAAGCCGATGGCTGGTCAAAGGTCTATCTAAAAAAAAAGTTGTTTTAAGAAATTAATGCAACTTGCGCATCGGTCCTAATTGATAATGGACATTAAAAATTAAATAAAAAAACATGAAATTAAAGATCTTACCTATATCAGCGCATATTTAAATTTAAACTGAGAAGTGGACGATACATAAAAATTGTAAATAACTTCATTTACTATTATTAACTGAGGTTTAATTATTCTTATATTATTAACTCAGGACCTCTATCATAAACGAAGGTAAGTAAGTATTTAGTAAAAAATAGATATCTACACTTGGCCTCCGCTCCGCTCCGTTATTAAACACAATGACAACAATAATTATGAGAAATATTGTGGCACAATTGTTTTGGGAAATGAATTCCGAGAGCGGAAACAAATAGTAAATCTACACGATGTCTAGATTTTGTCAGCATTCAAAACAGACTTGGCATCATTCCAGGCGGTGGTTAGCATTGAACGAGATCGCAGAAGAGGGTCAGAAGCCTATAATAACAATTTACGACTTGAACACGTATAAGAGACGAAAGATCCTCACGGTCCCTTTCGAGAATTCAACGGCAAGGGAATTTGCTTGTGTGCAGTTCACTTTTGATTCTAAATATCTGGTTGCGATCACTGGAGAGCCTGACTGGTGGTTGTATTATTATAATTGGGATAAAGGCAAGGTTGAGAGTCATGCTAAAGCTCAGAATCCTAGTGGACAGGGGATCGTTGAAAGCGTAAGTTTAACATTTGTTAATTTACACTGGTAATGAAAAATAACTTTACACGCGTACCTTCTAGCTGTGCTCAGCGGTTTTGTAAAGTAGCCTATGTATTATTACAGGGTGTACCTTACGCTGTCTGAGGCTGTCTTCACGCCAAATTTCAGACCAATCGTTCGGTCGTATAGGCGTGAAAGAGAAGAGTAATAGACTCTAACATAATATACATATTGCAAAAATTTGTATTTATAATATTGGCCATAAGATCATTGGAGAACCTATATGAAAACAGGTTAAAATGATAAAAAAATTATGGGTCAAATTAATATTTTAAGGGGTTATGATCACCTAACTGAAGGGCCTTTACAGTTTTAGCATTTTTGTTGTCATGAATATTTTACATGCTGGTAAAATTAAAATTATTTTGGGACCTCCAAACACCAGTTTTTCGTATGGCTATGTATATGAATGAAGTGCATATTGGAACTTTCTGTCTGTTGCAGGTTCAATGCAATCCTACAGACGCCACTTTGGTCGTAATAACGGGGCCGTACACCTTCCGCATCATGAACGTTTCTGAGACGGTCTGGCGGCAATGGGGGTGGTGTAAGGCGGAAAATGTAAGTTTTCTTTGGCTTTGGCAGATTTTCAGCGGTTCGTTGTGGCAAAAATAAAGTTTATGAAGAAAGGACACAGACTAGGTGCCTAAATACTAGAGGGTGGGGTACCTACAAATAAATCATCATAATACTGTCTGTTGGATTTGAAATAACTATGCATAGGAATAAATAAGAATCTAGAATAAATTAAGGAGGTCAGGATCTTTTGACACCTCGAGCTAATGAATGTGATAACAGGTTTTCGTTTTCTCAAATAAGATTTTTTAATACGTCAATTCTTAGTAATTCAAAGCATTTCCTTTTGTAACACCTGGTAGAGTCCTCTAGAGTCATATAAGTAAGTACTTAATAACATAACAGGTGCAGCTATAAAATTCGCATAAATGTCATTTCATACTAAATGTGCAGTCACGTCACACGTGAGCTATAATCTCAGCCTACGTGGAGTCTGTGATGATTTTCATCCTGAACTCACTCACTCTTTAATTGGCCCATCACGACTAAGTATCAATTTAGACTAAAACCGCAGCAGGGTAATGTGCTAGCACGCATTTGTATGAAAAATTTAAATATCATCAATCATCAGTCACTTATGTATAAATTCTTAGGCAGGTATTCCTATTGTCTATTACTAATAGGTAAGGTAATAATTAGATTTTGTAATAATGATAACAAAAATTGTAATGGATGACTTCATTTATGGGATTGAATTTGTTTGAAATGACAACATGCGCTTAATATTTGACAGCCAGAGGCAGCCCCAGGTCATTATATTCCCAGCAGCACATCAATTTTATGGAGTATGTACCTGGTACCTATCTATCTTTGTAGAATGTAAAGTTCTAAAAAATCGACTAAATTTTCGCGCCATTATAGCGCTGTTGGTCTAAATGAAGCCTTACCAAGTTTCTTTGACCAGTTTTGTTTGGTTCAGATCAACATTACGGCCTGTATGTGGCTCACACCGGATAGGATATTTTTCGGCACTGACAACGGAATGATCATGATGGTGGAGAACGGAGAGCTAAGGCAGAACTGCGTGTTTAAAGCCACTGAAGTCATTGAGATGGCGCTGAAGAAAGCCGAACAGGAGTAAGTGTTAGCTATACAAACATAAAAGGTTGATGATGGGAATGAGTGTTGTTTTCTTGTTTACCAAGGATCTGAAAACAATAGCATCCCTAGCCAATAGTTATACGGTAATCGCTAAATTGTTTTTTATAACAGAAAACCTTGGGTGTTTTTAATTTTCAGTTGAAATTTAACAGTAAGCGACTCGAAGGTGATTCGTGAACGAAGGATCTTTTTGATTATGTTTTTTTTAGTTTGATAGAGTCAGTCTGTAGAGTGATCATTAATTTTGTTGCGTGAAAGAGTATACATATTATTTAAGGTTCCTATGTAGAGGAATTTTACTATAATGATTGTATTGCGATATTAGGTAGGTACATAGTTTTTGCCGACTAATTAATATTAAATAGTAGGTATTAACAAAGTATGTAAATAAGCAGGCCTTGCTCTTTGCCATTAGGTTTTACCTGCGCCTGCGCGGCGTAAAGCGGTCAATGTCTTTACATAATTATTGTTTTACAATAATTATGCAAACTTCGTACCTACTTGTTATTTGTAACCTATGATGGATAATGATAAAATTTTTCGATAAAAACTGTTATTGCGTAGAGCATTGATGAAATTATGCTATTTTTACGAGTCTACGTGAACACTAATATAATAAAATCAATCCTCTTATATGCTTGATATATATTTCTTAAAGCCATATTCTGCCAAAGCAGTGATGTGCAAATATTACTGTGCTTTGTTCGGTAGGAGGGCACTGTAGTTAGTCAAATTACTGGGCTGAAGAGTCTTAAAATCTTATGACTCTTGAGTTGAAGCGTTGGCGCAGTGCTCCCAGAATTTTACATCATGGTGAAATTTTGCACTGTACTAATTATGGGCAGCGTTATCTCTTACTCCTTTGTATATTACGCAGGTCAGAGGAAAGTGGTGACAAAACGAGCACTTCGAGCAAGCAGGACACTGCGAGCTAGATGACTGCTGCAACTGAAGTCGAGTAGAACGACTATCTTACATGCTTCGTCTATATTTCTAAAAGTTATCTATCTATATTAAACGCAGGTCAGAGGAAAGTGGTGACAAAACGAGCACTTCTAGCAAACAGGACACTGCGAGCGAGACGACTGCTGCAACTGTAGTCGATCAGAGCGACTATCCTGTTACATGCTTCGTCAATTTTCCTAAAGGTTATTTAACTCATACACGTTTTATATAAACTATATTTATATAAGTATTTATTATGTTCAGTATGTTGTGTAATTTTCCTCATTTATACACCTTTACAATTTGTCTACATGGATTTGGCAAATTCGTTTATCTTTCTAAATAATATAACAGTATGTAAAAGGAAAATGTCGCTAAATGGGAAAAGCCTCGATTTTTACTCCTGACCGTTAGGCTTTATTTCATCCGGTATCTACCTACTTACTAAAATCTGTGTTTTGATGATTCTTATCTTTTGTATTTTGAATTCCAGGGTTTGCATTCTGTTGTGGTCCTGGGTACGTTCACATGTTTGAAAAGGAAAGCCTGCATCATTTTAGAAAGAGGAACGTTTTTAGAATTTCAAAGAAATCTTACAAGTAAGTAATCATATTATATACCTATTTACCTATATAATATTGTTTCTTGGTATTTACAGACTTCCATTTTAATTGTCTGACAGGTGCAATTTAAAATTATTCATTTCAACTAGGTCCTAGATCCTCCTTATTTGAATTACTCTTTTGGATAGAGTTTGTCCATAATTACGAAAGGCGTTTTGAGGGTTTTTTGAATCTCTTTCCTTTCTGTTAAGATATCGTATGATTTGTTTCGACCCCCTAAATTTTTTCGTTTCTTAAAACGCAATGGACGCTTCTAATGACACCTTGTTTAAAAAAATTAATTTAATATTTTTTGGGTAGGCATACACGGGATAACCCGACGTGGTCGGAGCTGGACGAAATAAGACACATGATCGTAGACCCCAATCAAGAAACCCTTCTGATCACGACCTTTAGGAAGCAACTCTACTACGTAAAATTGTTTGGACAACACATGTTACAGGTAAAGATTTGTGTAAAATAAAGGAAATTTTTTTTTAATATAGAAAAAGTCTTTCTGGTTCATAATTCTTCAGACCTGACGGTACTTCTAACATAACGGAAATGGGCAAAATAAGGTCAAATTGGTTGTATACTACGACGACTCTACCACACAAATTTTGAAATGTAAATTCTTTATCTTAAGTCTTTAAGTATCTTTATCATAAGTGCCGAACCTTTGCTGCTTGAATCATCTTTGACGCAAAAGACCAGTGATGATGATGAAGAAAACACTTCATTGCAATCGTCACCCTGAGAATAAGTAGATCAAATAGTCACTAATTGATAAACGTTTAGGTCCCGGAAATACCATTCAATGAGCTCGGTCCGGCGATGCATTATGGCCCGATAAACTCTCTCGCTGTGTGCGCTTGGAAACCGATCTTTATGACGGCCGGGGAACAGGACAAGAGCATAAGGATTTGGAATTATATGACCGATGATATAGAGATGATCAAGCTTTACCAGGAGGAGATTCACTGCGTGTCGCTTCATCCAACAGGTTTGCAATCCTATTAATATTAAAAGGTGAAAATTTGTAGGTACGTACTTATTTGTAACTTTAACGCTAATACGGCTGAAGCGATTGCACTGAAATTAGGTAACTTAAACCCTGGAATAACAAATATATTTTTTATCCGGATTTACTCGCGGGATCGAAAATCGCGGCGTCCAGTCTATTAAACTAATAAGAACACACATTGGTTATTGGTGGCGATATTAATTACTTTGGAATGCAAAAAAGTTTTTACTCCAACACACCTTAAGGTTGTGTGGCCAACATATTATGTAAAATATTTATTTAGGTCGCCATGAGCCATGAACACATGACTGAGGACAAGCAAATTTTTTTTTAAATCATTATTTCTCATTTTCTTCTTTGTAGTTTTAACCCATAATTATAATATTTTAGTTAATTATTTATCTACATTGTTAACAACGTAAGAAAAAATATAAAAGACCTAACTTTTTCTTGTAGGTCTCTTCTGCTTGGTGGGATTTTCAGACAAGCTGCGTTTCATGGTCGTATTGATCGATGATTTCGAGGTGATGAGGGAGTTTCCTATCAGGAACTGCAAGCGAGCCAAGTTTAGCACCAACGGACACTTGTTCGCCGCTGTCAATAGCCAAATAGTACAAGTGTTCTCATCGGTTTCATTCCAAAATGTGTACAATTTGAAGGGGCATAATGGAATAGTAAGAACCCATACAATTTTGTACAATCTACCCACATATTTGCTAATATTTAAAGTTTAAAGATGTTAAGAATAGCTAGCTGTACCAAGCGGTTTTACAAAAGTCCCCTTTGAGTTTTCCAAATTCTAGAGGATATATCTACCCAATGGACAATGGGCAAGCAAAGTAAAAGAAACCTTTCACCTACCACCTTATAATATTAATATTTAGTATGATAGTTATTGAGAAAGAACTGCGTCAAAATCAATACACTCCAAACCTTGTGCAATACCTAAAGCATTCTGATGACGTGAACATAAGCAATGACGCATTGATTTTTATATTCATTGACTAATATTTTCCTTCTTGAATTACATATATCTATATAAGGAATATTGGAAACCCACTGTCCCTTTCATTGTTATTTTTACATTTATCATCATCTTCCTGTCCTTATCCCACACTAGGTAGGGTCGTCACAACACTTTTTTCACCTCCATTCTACTCTTTCATCCGTCATTTCTTTATCCACTGCCCTAGCATGCATATCCTCTTTCACACATTTCATCCGAAACTTATTTTAAATTTAAAGCGAAATTTAAAAAAAACTTTTTAAATACAACCTTTCATTATCTCATCTAGCACCTAAGTAGGTACTCGTCAAGACGAATCAAATGAGCCTAAAGTCGATGGGGTTGGGTCGTTTAATTACGTTGTTCCTATGGCCACCTTTCAGCTCCATCATCAGATCAGCTCGATGTCATAATAATATTGCATTGTCATCCGATATATACATGCTAAATTTCAGCTCAATCGGAAACTCGAAAGTGGATCAAGTTAAACTTGATAACAGACAGACATACAACGGACAGGTGAAAGTAAATAAAAGCTTGTAAATTAATGATTAAATTGATTCCAATATTAGGTAACATGTTTGGCGTGGTCAGCCAATGACTTGACCTTAGTGTCCTGTGGATCGGAAGGTGCTGTGTACGAATGGAGCATGTCGACTGGGCAGAGGGTCGGTGAGGTCATCTTGAAGACCAATCAGTTCAACGCATGTGCAGCTAACAGGTTACTTTCATTACATTGTATTTAAATTTAAACAGACTTGAACTTGAGATAAGAGAGGTTAATTATTGTCCATCTACCATGTAAATTTCACTACATAATTTTATAACACCGCGAACCCATGTGCATAGCAATATCCTCATCTCCCTGCAGGGTTGTCTGGATCGTTAGCGATAAGACGTCAATTGTAACACTTAGATTATTAGGTACTTACTACTTACCTACCTATATTGTGTTTCAGTTTTCTTTTTGTATATTTTTAGTTTCAATAAGGTGTTATGCCATCAAAAACATAACTTGTAAAAGACTAAGTTTCGCTACTACCGTAAAACGGTGTGAGATCCATGCAATACCAAGTCGATTAATTTATTCAGTCTACATAAAGGACCTTCTTTCTTAAGTTATTACCTAATAAGCTAATCACTTAACAACATATTTTAATTACTATATTATTAATATTAAAAATATTTTTTGTTTTAAATAAAAAGATTGACTTGGACATATCTATTTATTATTGTAGTATCGGAAAATCTACGTATGCAGTGGGATCAGACGGGGAGATTAAAGAAATTGGTTCTAACGCAATAAGGAGAAATCTACCTTTGATCGGGTGTCCTCTAGAGACTATTGTTCTTTCGAGATCAGACATAATGCTGTTCATTACCGGCGGGGAAGGTGGCGTGACTACAGTCCAATTACCTTTAATGGAGAAAGCTATATACACTGAATTTCATATGCACAATAAAAAAGTAACGAATATTGCGCTAGCGTACGATGATCAAATTCTCATCTCCGTCGCTCAAGATTCTTCCATTTGTATTTGGAGATTGACCAATGCAGATGGAAGAGCTATAGCTTTAGATAAAGACTTCTCGTATGCAAAGGAAATATTGATCAGCAAAAAGGACTTACAAGAAAAAATTAATAGTATTAACGTAAGTAGAGTAGAGATTAAGCAATATTTTATAGATGGACTCACAGACACTCCGATAAGTATGGCACCTTACATCAAACATCTTCATTAAAATCTCTACATTAAAATTAAAAGCTCAGAAGGGCCTCTGCGCGTCGGATTTTTATTGACTCCGTTTACGCCTACAAAAAGACCCGGGCTTAATCCGTGTTTAAGAGTGACATTATAATATTTTTTGGTATTGTGTACGCTTTTATAGCTCTATTTTTTTATTTAGTTGCTTAGTACAAGAATGAGTGAATTGGAAACTGAGCATACATATCAATTACGACAAGCTGAGGCGACTCAAGCTGAAAAACTAAAAGAAGTTCACGAAGGATACTGTGCAGCTATTGAAGAACTTAAAGAAAAGAATGAGGTCAGTATGATATTTATATATGTTAATACTAACACTAAATTAGGAAATTATAGTATGTAAGTTGTTTATTGAGGAAAACCAAGACTAAATAGTTTTACCTTGACAGCAAATCGAAAATGAACACACACATGAAATTGGTATGATACAACAAGATATTGCCAAAATGAGGTCGGGACATGAGAGAACTCTGCAAGCATTAGAAGCCGATTTCAATATCAAACTAATTAGCGAGTACGACAGATATCAGGTACGGAAATACTTTAACTGATTTTTGAATGGTTTGATTTTTTTTATTATCACATGGAATATTTTTAGGCTCTTGAGGATAAAGCTGCTAGAATGAGGAAGGACTATGAAGAAAGACTCGATAATTTAGCTGAAAGCAAACGACATGCACTGAGGGAGATGAATAATATGTTTGAGACAAAACTAGAGGAGAAGGACGTTGTACTGCAAGAGGTAATGTTCTGAAATAATAATTATTTTGATGTAGATAATCATGAATTTGAAGATATGTATATTTTCTAGCTACAAGAACAAGCAGATATAGAAACAAAGGAACATGAGACAATCAAGGCTTCGATTGAAGAGGACGCTGATAGAGAAATCATAGAAATTAAAACGGCTTATGAAGTTCAACTGAAGGAAGAAAAGGATGCCAATGTTAGATTGAAGGGAGAAACTGGACTCATGAAAAAGAAACTCATCAGTGCCCACAAAGAAATTGACGATTTCAAACATCAAATAGGACAACTAAAAGGTTGCCAATATTATAAATATATAATCAATATTTCCTAATGGGACGGAAGTGGCAGGTGCCGTAGTCCTAGCAATAGCCTCATTAACCATCCATTTAGAATACACATCCATAGCGTTCAAGTAGTTTCCATTAATTAGCAATAGTTCTGTCACTTGGCGGAGACTGTATTTGAGCCCATTTTCTATAGATGGACTCACAGACAGACTCCAATAAGTGTCACCCATTACATTTATATTAAAAGCTCAAAAGGGCCTCTGCGCGTTGGACTTTTTTGTCTCCGTGTACGCCTATAAAAAGGCCCGGGCTTAGCCCGTGTTTAAGAGCAATATATAATCATAAAGATTTTGTAAATTTATCAGTTACTTTAGTAACAATTATTATTAAGTAATTGATTTGATTTTACAGCTGAACATAAACAATTCCAAAAAGTAATATCAACTCTAGAAAGAGACGTAGCAGATCTTAAAAAAGAGATAGAAGAAAGAGATGGTACTATACAAGACAAAGAAAAACGCATTTACGAATTAAAGAGGAAAAAGCAAGAATTGGAGAAATACAAATTCGTGCTAAACTTTAAAATTACTGAACTTAAAAATCAGGTGAGTTTAGAATTAGCTTTAACTTAATAAAAAACACGTTAAATATGTATTTTGATAAAATCAATAAGATATTGGCTATTTTCAACATAGATAGAGCCGAAACAGAAAATTATTCGAGAGTTGAAAGTACAAATCGACGATATGGAAAACGAAGAATTGAAGTTATTGAATGTTAAACATGATCTTGGTATGGACCTTGATTTAGGATCTAAATCCTTAGTCCTAAGACTAAGGCTTTGTCATTAGTAACTTGCGTTTATTCCCAGTAGTTCGTTTAGACTGTTCCTTCAAGGGAACTAATGGGACTTTTTCTTCAAATTAGTTCGAAAAAGTTCGGAAATGGTTCTTAATCTTCCCATTAGTTCAAAAAGGTTCGGAAATGGTACTTGTTCTTCCCATTAGTTCAGAAAAGTCCCATTAGTTCCTTTGAAGGATCTGCCTAAAGGAACTACTGGGAATAAACGGCAACTCATAGTCGTAGAATAGTCTGAAGAGAAGAGAAAAGTTACAGCTGTAAGTTAATATTATAATTTTGTGATTCAACAGATAGACCCGTTAGAACGCGATATCAAAGCTAAAAAAGTCCGTATTCTCGAATTGGAAGTGTCACTGGAAAATCTTTTGCGCAAAAAAGCTTTTCGCGGTAAAATATCAGCTCAGTTGTAATTTTTTCTGCTTAGTAGATGTTTAGTTTGTCATGTTAGCGGTAACTTAGTAATTTTCACACAATTGTTACATCATAGTAAATGGCACCGTATATGGCATGCGTGTGACGCGCATCTACGCTTCCTTTATTTGCATTATGGTCATAATTATTTTGTACATTTCCTATTACTTTAATTCACATTTTTAACCCCCGACGCAAAAACGACGGGGTGTTATAAGTTTGACGTGTCTGTCTGTCTGTCTGTCTGTCTGTGTGTGTGTGTGTGTGTGTGTGTGTGTGTGTGTGTGTGTGTGTGTGTATGTGTCTGTCTGTGGCATCGTAGCGCCCAAACGGATGAACGGATTTTGATTTAGTTTTTTTTGTTTGAAAGTAGAGTTAGTCGAGAGTGTTCTTAGCCATGTTTGGTGAAAATCGGTCCAAGATGGCCGCCGCTACAAAATGGCGGATTACCTTTTTCTTCCACGACCCCCTCAATATGGGTATCAAATGAAAGGGCTTAACGAGTAGATTACAGCCCACTATATAAAATTTAAAATCCAAGATGGCCGCCATCAAAAAATGGTGAATTACGTATTGCGTTGGGGGGTTTTTTTAAATTTTTAATTTAATTCACTTGTGTTATTAGCGTTTTCTAGAACATACCTAGCTAGCTCAACATTTTTTTGTATTCATTTTAGGTGTTGCCTATCTTTGCCTGCAATATTAGGTGTCTGCTAACTATTTTTCTTCCTTCCTATCTTTCTATATTAATTGACTAGCTGAACCTAGCGGTTTTATCCGCTGTACTATATAAAGCCTATGTGTTATTTCAGGGTCTAAATTATCTCTATACCTACCAAATTTCAGCATGCATCTAGACATCGATACATTCTTACAAAGTTTCACTTTTATAATATTAGTAGGTAAGATAGATACGTTTATCTACGCCGTTTTTATTTTCTGCTAATATACCTACATTATGTACTATAAGTATTTGATGCCCAATATTTATTTGAGGTAAATAGATTCTGAATATACTGGTAACTGAACAAGACAAAGATATTATTTTAATCACTTTTCAGAGCTTAAGATCAGTCAGCTTAATGAGAAGCTGGAATCAGCGAAAAAGGACTATCTCAATGAAGCAACGAGAAATATAACGTTGAAAAATACGCTGAAGAAAATCAAAATAGATTTGCACAACATGACCGCCAATTTCCAAGACCCGATGAAATTGAAACTGAATGTTAAAGTAAGTGCTATCACTCACGCTATGTTGTATCTCTCTAGTATATGGTTGGTAACTACGACATTGGTGCTTTAGATTTAGGACATCACTGCATATTTTTCCTTAAGACATATTTCTTAACTGCTGGCGTTATGTAAACGGGCGACCCCATAAAGTTTGAAATGTAAAATCATAGTGTTTTTTCTACGATACGTAGATACCTAGCCTATAGCTAAAATGTTACCTAAGGGCGGCCCCACATTGGGTGACTCTCCGGGCTCCTCTCGGTGGGCTACGTCGCAGCTCTCCGACAGCTTTTGTCATCCGCCTGAGAGACGCCAATGAGAACGCCCAATGAGGGGTGTGCCTTAACTCCTTATAAATGAATGTTCCTCATACGAAGTAGTAAGTTAAACATTTTTATAATTTGTAATAGGAACTTTTCCACAAATACGTGGAAGACATAGACTTCGTGAGGAGTCGCGTGGCCGAGGACGAGGCCATTCGCGAGTTCAACCGACAGAGGAATCATCTGGAGAAGCAAGTGGCTGGCCTCAAGCAACAACTGGCTAAGAGCCTCGGAGGCTCCAAAAGCGATATCGGCAAGATTATGGACGTAAGTATTTTTTAATTTCATTATTTTTTATGGCAAAAATACTGTTTCCCCGTTGTGTGTGACAGGGATCTCATTTACCTACTGTTTTAGTTTTCTCCTCTATACCTATACTTTCTTTCGTGGCGCTAATTTGCGCTGTTAGGTATACTGTACCTATACTGTTTGTCTTATTTCTTATGTTTACTAATCTGAAATCTGAACGTTTTAACAAAGATGGCCAAATGCTTTTATTCCTTTTTAAAAACTCGAACTTTTGTAATTTTATTCCTATTGCGTACTAATTTTATGAAGAGTATTTTGCACATTTGGAGAAATTTTACAAGAGAAATAAAATACTTATTAGAACGTTGATCTGTTATGCGATATGTCTAACTATCAGAATTATAGACACATTTTGCATGGCACTCGGATTCGAAATCCTATGAAATACTGAACTACCTTATGTGTTTGCCAAAGATTTGTCACATACTTATTGTGCTCGTACCTTTGTCTAGCTATTTCCTTGGATTCTAATAACATCTAATCGAAGTTCGTATAATTTTATTGTATAAATTCCACAAAATAATACTGAAAATATCTTGCATTGAGGAAATCACCGTAAAAATGACCAAATAGGTATCTAATCTCCACGAGAACGAAACGTAATTAATCACAAAGAATTGTGAGAAATAAACGGAAATTCGCAAGAATTAGTGTGCAATTAAATTGCAGTTCACTGAACTGTCGTTACTTAACCGAAACAGATTTTATTGGTTTCGCCGAATACCGTGCAGTCTGAGGTTTGGTAAAAACAATTATAACACGATAGAACGAGCACTAACTTTTGAAGACTTCATCCATTTTTATTGAATTGAACCTTGATATCTTCCATCAATTTTTATTAGGTATGCAAGCAGATGATTGAGACGAATTCAATGCTCGCCTGGTGTTAGCGATAACGCCTGTCCATTAGATACAGTTTTATGAAGAATCGTAAGCAATTTATGGGCAGGCGTTAATAAAATTATAATTAGTGTCATTTCTTTCTTCTTCGAATTACTTTATTCAGTAATAGGTACCTACTACTACTACTACAAACAAGTGAATTAAAAATTTAAAAAACCTCTAACGGAACGCTTTCATATATTATGTAATTCGCGGTTTTGTGGTGGCGGCCATCTTGGATTTTTAATTTGTCATAGTGCGTTGTATTCTACTCCTCAAACCCTTTCATTTGATACCCATATTGAGGGGGTCGTGGAAGAAAAAAGTTATCCACCATTATGTAGCGACGGCCATCTTAGACCGATTTCCACCAAACATTGCTAAGAACACTCTCGACTAACTCTACTTTCAAACAAAAAAAATCAAAATCCGTTCAACTGTTCGGGAGCTACGATACCACAGAGACACACACAAACGCACACAGACACTAGACACGTCAAACTTATAACACCCCGTCGTTTTTGCGTCGGCGGTTATAATAAAAGGTACTCACACGTTTCACAGGAAAACTGCACCCTCCTAACGGAGATCAACAGCCTCCGCTCCGAGTTGAAGTCCACGCGCACTCGCTGCTTTCAAATGGAGTCGATCCTGGGTCTGTCGGCGCGGTACATCCCGCCCGCCACCGCCAGGGCCAAGCTCAAGCACGTCACTGAAGATCGCGAGCGGCTGGACGAGAAGTTCAAGCAGAAGATTGATGTATGACGTCATAAAATTGATTTATTTTGTGTGTTCATGACACATTGACTGCTGAAAAAACAAGCTGTGTTTTTGAGGTCGGAACTCGGAACGCGAGTACTAAAAACATCATCATTGTGTTTTGTCAAAGGATTTTTCCACACATTTAATTTCAGGCACCTGGGATAGTTCTATAAAACGGCGCCGCAATCAATGTGTTAAAATGTTTGGTAATATCTTCCATATTACTTAGTTTGAATCCATATCATTTAGTTTGAAACCTCTCCACGTTATTATGATTTCGCCCTACATTGGGCGATAGGTCGTCTCTCCAAAAACTTTCGTCATCTTTCGCCCTCATGTGGGATTACATTAGGGCCTAACCTAACAGGGCTTACAATCTTTTTACAAGCTTTATATTACTTTCACCTGTCTGTTGTCTGTCTGTCTGTCTGTAATCAAATCTTGCAAGTTTAATTTGACCCACTTCCCGGTTTCCAATTGAGCTGAAAATTTGCATGCGTGTGTAAATCGGATGACAATGCAATATTTTTATGACATCACGCTGATCTGATGATGGAGCTAGAAGGTGGCCATAGGAACTCCGTCATAAAACAACGCAACCCCATCAAGTTTGGGCTCATTTGATTCGTCTTGACGAGTACTTTATGATACAAGACGATAATAATAATTAAAGCTTGTTTTTAAAAAGTATTTTTAAAATTTCACTTGTATATTTAGTATACCTAAGTATACTACGAGTATTATTTACCGATTCGATTTAGGCTCAAAAAATTCACTTTCCCGGATGTGCACTCCTCCCCGCATAAAAAATCTATTTCCAAAACCACTAAAGTAAGGTGATTGAAACTAGCTACAAATCTTCTAAAACATAAGTCCCTCGTAAAAAAGTGCCTGTTTTATTTATTGAAAAGTTAATAAATAAATCGTTTTACAGGAGAGGCTGGAGATAATAACAGCATTGAAGGAAGATAACGACAGGCTGCTCGGCAAGGTGCGCGGACAGGACGAGGATGTGGGCGCACAAGGCGAGGGTGCTCTAGCTTTACCTGATGGTGCTGAATAAATTTTCTCATTTTTCAACTGGTGCTTTTATTTTTACAAGCTTTTATATACATTCACCTGTCCGTTGTCTGTCTGTCTATAATCAAATCTTGCAAGTTAAATTTAATCCATTTCCCGATTTCCGAATGAATTGAAATTTTGGATGCATCTATAAATCGGATGACAATACAATATTATTATGACATGGAGATGATCTGATGATAGAGCTGGAAAGTGACCATAGGACTCCGTAATTAGCGACTCAACCCTATCAAGTCTGAACTCGTTTCATTCGTCTCGATGAGTACTTTGGTGCTAGATAGGAATAAAAGCTTGTTTTTTTATACAAAGAAGTAAGAAGACCGAGCAAGACGCTCTCTGATGGTAAGATTTACCTAACGCTTCACTATAGCCCTTAGCTATTTACCGTAGAGTAGAAACGCACTTTATCTTAATTTTACAAAATCAGCCCGCAGAGGAGATAACGGGTTTTCTGTGTTATTTAATTAGGTAAATTGGTATTGATCTTAGATTAAAATAAAAAAGGAAGATACGGTACACGCTGTCTTTGCTATAGCCAAACTAGGGCCTGCTGCACTACATAGATTCTCACGCACATGTTTATCAAGTAGTTACATTACGTGAATGTCGCTTCAGTCAGCGAGACAGAGCAAAGAGCTTTATAATTTAAGTACAAGCGAGACAGAGTCATGAAGTCTAAAAGTGTCGGATTCCGCGCCGACTCGCACCGCATGAAAGTGAAATTGTGTGCATGAATCTAATAATTGGAGCGGACCATTTGCGCAACTATTAAACCCTATCTTCTCTATTTATTTTAATCTAAGTCTAGGACATTGATTGATTGTTCACACACAGTACTCGTCATAGAAAATCCGCTACGCCTTCGTTTGTGTGAAAACCATAATTTAAAACAACTTCGTATATAAAAACGTTTAATAAACAAATGCCACCAGTATGAAATAAGAAACTAAACTATTGCACCCGACGACTAAAAGGCCAGCCCCAATTGGCGCTAATTTCACGCGCAGTAACAAATTTAAATTAAAAATGCGTTATACAAACGCATTCACAAAATAAAATGTCAGAAGTAGGCACATTTTGTTTGAGAAATTTGACACTGTGCGAATCGTTTCGCCAAGTGGAGCATCGGCTTAAACTTAAGCTAATCATTCGTAAACAAAAATAAATACAATTCTTTATCAACCATTGCCCAAAACTAACCTATAATTATGCTTTTGAAATCCTCGACCTGATTATAATGCAAAAAATATAAATATATTAATTAATATTATTTATTATTACAAATATTAAGGTACACCCATAATATGGTGAATAACTTCCAATTAAGTATTTAATTTGCTTTCATTGCAAAATTACTAACTATATTGAATAAGAAAGTAGAGTCTTGAGTATTACTATATCTTATTAGAAACTAGCTCAATCCCGCGGTTTTTATCGTGGTATGTCTTTTGAATGTCGGTGTAAGTTTCGGTGTGACAAACATGCCCAAACTTTTGCATTAAATATTAGTAATTAAAACTTAAACATTATCCGAAGCACTTATAATAAGTCTTTTCTTAGATTAATAAAAACATAAATATGTAGCATTACATGTTAAGAATACAAAAATAAATCATATTTTTGATAAATGATAAACTTAATACCATTTAATTCACTTTGTCAAAATTATTGAGAGTAAAAAAGAAAACGTAGCCAATGAATTAAAATTGTGATCGCATTCAGTTCTATTTATTGCCAGAATAGGTTATGAGGTGGTCAGAATAGCGTAAAAGTAAGCGATATCACTGATTTTTTTCTTGTGAAAAATAGCTTATCCTATATGTAAAAATTCATGGTGTGACTTTTGCTACCATTATCGAACTTGTACCCCAATAGACGACTAATAACTACTAAGAAGAACTAAAAGAAATTATTATCAGAGTATTGATGTATGTATTTGCCTAATGTGAAGTCTAAAAACGGTTTTTATCAGATGTCAATTCATCACAAAACGTAGTGTTAAATGATAACAGAAAGTGAAGTTTCCCAAGGTCGAAGAGCTTAGTGGAGAAAAAAAGATTTGAAAGGTTACTACTAGCCAAGTAGATATTAGGCGTCTATTAGGGTATAAAGTCGAATGCTACATATATAAGCCCTCGTTTTGAGCATAAGTAAGTCATAAGATGTTTAGGTAATTTACAGAGCTAACATTTATAGAACAAAAGGTATGATAGCTTTACGTCCCTTGGGGTAGTCGGGGAATTCCTTCTTGTAGTTGCGATGTTTGCCGATCGCCCATATCGCCATCTGATAGAAACCGGCTGCGGCGAATAGTCCCGCTGAAATTGAAAACAAATATGATTTTAGTAACATTTAGTTTTTTTTTGTTGTAAATTACCACGTACTAATCTGTAGTACGTAGGTACCAGGTACATACTTACATACTATAATTACATTCTTCTTCTTCCTGCCCTTATCCCACACTAGGTAGGGTCGGCACAACACGTTTTCCTCCTCCATTCTGCTCTATCATCCGTCATATCTGCATCCACTCCCCTAGCACGCATATCCTCTTTCACACAGTTCATCCAAACCTTTTTCGGGCGCCCCCTTCCCGGATTACCACCTATCACCATATTCATGGATTTTAGTTTAGTTACATCTACATTGTACATATATAATATAATCATTGCTTTTCATCTCTAGATACTACGTAGGTAGCTTTGACCCTTAAATAAAATTTAGACTACTTTTCACCGAAACAGCTAGTCCTCTCACTGAGCCTGTAGCTAGCCTCACTGCTGGGCATAGCCCTCCTCATGATCACGTCACACCTTTGATCCTGTGCGAGTCTCATTCAGTTCCTACAGATTTTTTTTTTAACCCCCGACGCAAAAACGACGCGGTGTTATAAGTTTGACGTGTCTGTCTGTTGTTTGTGTGTCTGTCTGTGGCATCGTAGCTCCCGAACGGATGAACGGATTTTGATTTAGTTTTTTTTTTGTTTGAAAGTAAAGTTAGTCGAGAGTGTTCTTAGCCATGTTTGGTGGAAATCGGTCCAAGATGGCCGCCGCTACTACTTTTTAATTCCACGACCCCCTCAATATGGGTATCAAATGAAAGGTCTTAACTAGTAGAATACAACCCACTATATAAAATTTAAAATCCAAGATGGCCGCCACCACAAAATGGGGAATTACGAATTGCGTTGGGGGTTTTTTAAATTTTTAATTTAATTCACTTGTTTTGTTCTACTTTCATCTGCAATCAGTCTCGTAACTATAAGCAGATATTATGTTGTCGGGAGATGGGCATGTCAAGAAATAGATCCAGCGACCAGTTTCCTCCCGATATACTTGACAATATCGTCTTAGCAACAAATATTATAAAGTGATAGTGTTTACTAATTCGTGTGTAGATATTTTTTGCTCTTTCACTCTAAAAACACTGAACTTTTATTATATTTTTTGAAGTGTTCTAAAATTAATAAATCGCAAAATTCTCGTACAGGAGGCTAGAATAGGTACGTACAGTGGCGGATTTGCCCTAAGGCCCAGTAGGCCCGGGCCTAGGGCGGCCAGATATTAGGGGCGGCCAATCGTGACAAAAAAAATCACTGATGACAAGAAATAACTAAAAGTACGTAAATATTTTAAAGGCTTCAAGGGGTCATGGGTTTTTCTCGGCGGCTCTGCTCTATAATAAGAATATTTATTTTCTCACCGCTCAGAACACATCTTTTGTAGCCTGAAATATAAAATTTTCTCGGCACTCGCAGCTAGCTGCTCGCGCAATTATAAATAGAATAATACATATGTATTTTGCTCACCACTCAGAACGAGCTCATTGCACACAGTACCGGCGTTAGGGTGGGGCGCGGTTGGGCGACCGCCCAGGGCGCCGGATAAAAGGGGCGCCACAGGCTCTTTAATGGGGCGCCCGTGCGCCCCATTCGTTTTGAAAAATTCAATATTCTCGGTGCTCGTAGCAAGCTGCTCGCGCTTTTATAAGAATATTTAGTTTCTTTGCCACTCGAAGGAAGATAAACGCACATCATTCGTGCTGAAAATTCAAAATTTTCTCGGCGCTCGCAGCGAGCTGCTCGCGCTTTTATAAATGAGAAAGTTTACTTTCTTTGCCATTCGAAGCAAGATAAACGCACATCATTCGTGCTGAAAATTCAAAATTTTCTCGGCGCTCGCAGCGAGCTGCTCGCGCTTTTATAAATAAGAGTACTTATTTAGTTTCTTTGCCGCTCGGAGCAAGCTAAACGCACAACATTCGTGCTGAAAAATTCAAAATTTTCTCGGCGCTCGCAGCGAGCTGCTCGCGCTTTTATAAATGAGAACATTTACTTTCTTTGCCACTCGAAGCAAGCTTAACGCACATCATTCGTGCTGAAAAATTCAAAATTTTCTCGGTGCTCGCGCTTTTATAAATAAGGACATTTAGTTTCTTTGCCGCTCGAAGCAAGCTAGACGCACATCATTCGTGTTGAACAAATCTAAATTTTCGCGGCGCTCGCAGCTAGCTGCTCGCGCTTTTATAAATAAGAATACTTATTTAGTTTCTTTGCCGCTCGGAGCAAGCTAAACGCACATCATTCGTGCTGAAAAATTCAAAATTTTCTTGGAACTCGCAGCAAGGTGGATTTTATCTATATACGCCCATGATTTTGCCCATCGGAATCGGCCCAGAAAAATATCCTGGATTTTTTTCCTTTTTAGTATGGGTTTGAATTGATTTTTAGGGGGCGCCGTAGAAATCTCGCCCAGGGCGCTGGTAATGTTAAAACCGGCTCTGATTGCACATCTTTTGTAGTCTGAAACGTAAAATTTTCTCGGCGCTCGCAGCAAGCTGCTCGCGCATTACAAGGTTTTTAAAATTTTATGCTATTCGGAACGAGTTTAACGCACACGTTCTTGTCAGAGATATAAAATTTCCTATTTTAGAGATTCAAATTGTAGGTAAACGTTGAAATGTACAGACCTACCTTGTTCACAAGAAAAAAAAATTCTGGATCCGCCACTGTTTAAGGAGTAAGTAGGAGTAGACATGTTATATACGATGTAGGTGCAGGTATTACATGGATTGGGGCCTAGGGCGGCCTAGACTGTAAATCCGCCACTGGGTACGTAGGTAGTATAGGCAAATATCTCGGTTAATACAGGAGGCCAGAAAAGGAGTATGCTGCAATGTTGTCTATATAATTAAATATCGTCTACCGTTAATTACTTCCACAAATAATTCTCAAGTAAGATTGTACGTTTATCGATGCAAGTTGTTATTGTACCTCTATATTGCAAGGTCAGAATTTATTTTAAGGTAATCAAGTTCCATTCAATAACAACATGTTTATGGTCCAAATGTTCAAGTAAGTAGGTAAACATTAACAAGTTACTTAAACAGGCATCTTAATAATATCTAGTTACGCCTCGCGGATACACCTGCGTAAATCCCGATTCAGTGGGAATAATCGTGATAAATGTGGGTTTGTTCAAATCAAGAGTGAATAGGTTCTCACTGAACAAGCGTGCTACAACTTAGACTGCATCGTCACTAACCAATAGGTGAGATTGCGGTCAAACGCTTGTTTAGATAGATAGATAGATAATCCTTTATTTAAACACAAAAATGTACAGTAACAACTTAAAACTATAATATAAAACTAAGTGTTACAATTGGCGGTCTTATCGCTAATAGCGATCTCTTCCAGACAACCGTGCAAGGAGAGGAGAGCAATTGTAATTCACATGGTTATGTTTAAATTTACAAGGTGTTTAAATACTTATTATTTATATATTCAAGTCAGTTCATAGTCTGTTATAAAAATAAAAAAGGTATCCTATGTGTTCGTCCAGGTTTTCAGCTATCTACCTACATGTTGAGTTTCATCGAAATTTTCAGTGGTGTTTGCGTAATAGAACAAAAAACAAACACATCCACACAGGCACAACTTAGGCCTGTTTTTTTATTGTTAGACATCGACATACACGCAGACGGCCCGCCTGGGGTTTAAGTCTCGTCTGTCAATTAAATCTAGGCGGGATAATTTTCTTACAATCTTTCTCTACTTTTCTTCTCCTCTTGATCAAAACGTCAAAAAAATATTGCGATACTTAAGGGTAAAACGGTCGACATTTTTGTTCTTTTTAATGTATTTTAAAGTTTATTTATAGGTATCAACATCAACGATCAAAACAACTTTCAAGCCTAAACTGGTTGCACCAGAGACCAGATTATTTATACATAAGTAGTAAGTAGGTACATATATGTTATAAACTCATAATATTTGGGGTTTATACTCCAACAGAACAGGTTACCCTAATTATAATGTCAGAGTAAAATCACAATAGTTAATAGCTTGTGTGGCCAATCTAAAGATGAAGATCCAGGTGGCCAAGATTCTTACAAGGCCTGCAACATTACCTAACGACTGTCCGCTACATATCTTTTAGGGAACAACATGCCTTTTGAAACAAGGTAGCGAGTAGGGTCCAGAGAAAATTTTTGCCAGACACATTGGAACCCAGGGATTCCAGATAAATTCTGTACTCTTCTAGGACGTCAAGCCACACTTGCTATTCATGTACCGTGCATTGTAAATAGTACCCACTTATGAATAGTCAACGAGTATTTAAATCACTCCACAAGTTCATGTTACAAGGACCCATAGATCACGTATTTTTAAATTATTATTTAATAGCTACGTCAAAGACAGAGTTTTTTACTGCAGTAGTAGCTCTAATATTGTTTTCTTGTTTTTTTCCTCAATAAAGGTATTTGCAAAAATAAGACAAAAATATTATTATGATACAAAATTATTATAATCCATCCCAGTCGCTGGACTGGATTTTAAAATCAAATTCAAATCCAGATATGATGTAAAGCACTCTCCAAATATGAATTTATAGGCCTTCTTTGCATTAATTTGTCATCAAACTAAAACAGGTTAGAGGCCTAATGATTAAATTAAATATTCGGCAATGCAAAACTGGAAAATCATGTTGTAAATTCCAGCACTGTCTGATTTGGCGTATGATGGTTACCATCGAGGACATGATTTGCTTTTCACTCATTACCATAACACCTATTATAGCTAAGTATTTAATATTTCAAATCCAATCAAAATCATGTAAGCAAATTTCACCTCAATCGGTTAAATCATCTAAGCGTGAAGGGGTACCACCTACACAATCATACTTTCACTATTATAATTGTGGTAAAACAATGTATTGATCTCACCTGGAATGCACTTAGTCATGATAGTGAAGAACACCCAAGATCCAACTTCGTAGGTGTAGTTAGGGCAAGAGACGTAGTTGAAGAGCAGAGAGAACGGGTTTCCGTCGGGCTTCGGGATGCGACGCACTTTGGTACCGGGCGGACGAAGGTTTTTGAGGAGAATGTGGGTGCTCAGGTTACCAAGCTCACATACCTAGAAAAAATAATTGGGGTTTATACTCCAACAGATCATAAATAAATATTTCAGGACAATTCACATAGCGCCACCTAACCCCATACCACAGATAAAAGAACCCATACTAAGCAACTTAATGCTTGTATTATGGTGATATAACGGATATAATACTTATTTTACTTTTCTTTTGTAAATACATACTTATAATAGGTATTGAAAACCACCCAGACCAGAAACAAATACCTGTGGATCACACAAATATTTGCCTCATGCGGGAATCGAACCCGCAACCTTCTGCGTTGCAAGCAGGTATTAGCCCACAGCGCCACAGAGGTCGTCAAACATGTTACTTACACTGTCAGAGTCAAATCACATTTAATAGGTTCGAAGCCAACAATAACTAATATATTATTATTTTAGTAGGTGTTACTACTTAAGGCTGACACCACACTCACATTCACCTCCACCGTCGGAGGGAACGTCCGAGCACTCGGGACCGTTCCCGGGCCCCTCCCTGTTGAGAGGGGCGTGTAGGGCCCGCCTTTGTGAAGGCGGGCAGTCGTCGACGGAGGACTGGATGCAAGGCTCTGCCGATTCCCAGGCCTCCGTCCCAAAGACGATGCGGGAGTGCCGCCGGGTTGTTTTAGTGGGTATACCCGTACAGCTGCCCTGCACGGGGAGTCCCACATAACCCTCCCATACCCCCGATGGAAGGGTATGCGTAACGCATTTTTTCCCGGCGCTAACAAAAAAAAAAAAAAAAAAAAAAAAAAAAAAGGCGACGTAACTCGCACCGCAGTAACTATCCGTCAGATGTCCGACCACTTTCTGAAGAGTCGCCGAAGCGCCGTTGGAGAGTCGTCGGACAGCTGCTGGAGGGTCGCTGCGTCGGTCACGCACTCGCGAGTTACGTCGCCTAGTATGGGGTCAGCCTAAATCGGCTGATACTAATAACACATTCCTGTGTTTCATACATAAATTGTGGTTTAGGAGAAATGGGAGGAATACATACAAAAATATGTTTCTAAAATTTGTTTTAATTTGGGGGCCTTAAAGGATTGTCCCATGTAAATTTCTAGCAGTTGAAACTATACTTATACTTAAAACATACATATCAAATTGATAACTTCCTTTTTTGAAGTCATTTAAAAAAATATAACTAACCATTTGGTTTAATAAGTATGCTCGTAATTATCAGTTATAATCAATGAGCAAACAAAAAGTCATCTATACATTGTATATTTATGTACACAGGTGGACTTTGCCTGGCAAGGCCATAAGCCACAAATATGTTAAGCAAATACATTCAAAATCAATTGAAATTGCCTGCTCATTCTTGAATATATTCAAACTTGTTTTTAAGAAACCAATAGGTTTTATTAAAGGGCTCATTCACTCACACTATGTGACGAATTATTAAATATAAATTCGTAGGATTATCTTTTTGAAAATGTTTGTTATTAAAGATAGTAGATAGTATTTTTTTTATTTATATTTCATATCGTGCGAGCATGTCACAAGTAAAGACTCTTAATTTTTATGAATGATGTGACATATCATTCTTCTGTAGTTGAATTCTGTACCAAATCAGAAAGTACAAGTAGCAAGGTGACTTGCTATTACATAGTACTTGTAGGTTATAAATAAATATATTTTATTACGAAAAACACTAGGTAAATAAAAAAATGAGGTTGCAGTGTATTTAGTAACGAAAAAGATAGGAATTAAGTTGTAAGAGCTAGGTTTTCAACATCATTTTCCACTTTCATTTGAAATTTGCCACCAACAATCATTCACAATTAGTAGGACAATAAAATTATTATTATTATTAAATAATGCACAAGCAGCTCTGTGAGCTGATGCATGCATATCACTGCACTTGTGTTTATTGTTTTTTTAAATGTTTGTCAAGTCTATTTTTAAAATTATTCACTGATGTTGAACTAATAACTGTTTCAGGCAAATTGTTCCACTGTTTAGTGACACGGTTTGGTAAAAAGTGTTTGCCGGGGTTGCTCGTGTGTGTGGTCTAAAACAAGATTACTCACAATAAATCCAGCCAGTCCAACATAGAAGGACACATTGCAAGGTTCGGTGTAAAGAGGATGGTTGACATGGTAGGCCACAAACAGTGTGAACAGCCAGTAGTAGGAGCAGTTCTTGAAGAGGTTCCTCAAAGGCATGGTGCCGTGTGAGAATCGGTGGATGAACAGCGTCTCAAAGATACGCTTGGCGTAGTGGAATGACCAGCATACTGTTGCTACACTGCAATTAAATTAACACTGTAATCTTGCTAGCTGTGCTCAGCAGTTTTACCTACTGTAAAGTAGCCTATGTGTTATTTTAGGTCTAAGCTACTTTTATATTTATAAATTGTGCAGATTTTTTTTTAAGTGGTGGCAAATGCCTTAATTGAGAAAAACAAACTAACAATCTACAGCAATAAAGACACTTTTATACACCACCGATCGGCCACAAGCCAATCTACAGAAAATCTATGCTCCAAACCACTGTCAGATGGTAGCATGCCCAGAATGCCGCCCCTTTTTTTATAGGACATGGATTTAGGTTCTTGCTGTGCAGCAGCAGTAACCCAAATTTAATTTGATACTGCACACTGCACAGCACCAGTTAACTTTGTATCATTCAACAATATTCAACTTATACTTACAAAATTTCAGCATGACTAGTTCAGCTGTTTAGGCATGAGGAGGTAATAAACGCACATCCATACTTTCACATTTGTAATATTAGTATGGAGCAGGATAATAATTTAGAAAAGGAGTGCAGTGACAATGTTTCTATTTGGAACAGTTTTAACAATAAGTACGGTATGTTATGTAAGAAAACATGCAATCTTCCTAACAGGAACTTGTACTAATGAGGTAAGACTGTTTGAAACAAAAAACTTACATGGCTACACGTCCCAATGTGCCGGCTGCAGGCCCATATATTACATACGGCCTTTGGCTCACCCAAAGGTACACAAATAGTGGTCCTGCATACTCTGCTATGAAGACATTCTTCCAAGATATCTGTGGTCCCAAGTCTTTGACGTACAGTTTAGAACCATTGCTAAGGTTAAGGGATTTAATTGTATCATCATCTTTCAAAGTTTTCCCTTTAGCTTCTAATTTTATCGCTTGCCTGTCTGGGTACAATGTCTTCTTCACACTCTGGTGGATCTGATCTTTCACATCTTCAATTTTTGAATCCGCATTCACTTGAATCTTACCCAAGGGCTTTGAGCCGCTAGTGCTCAGTATTTCGATCTGAAAAGACAATAATTTATTTCTAAAAGCCGCTGTTTTTCAGAGCTACTTAAATTTATAATCAAATACAATTTCACTAACCTCCATTGCAGTTAAATTTATCCGCCTTTTTCCCAAGTCGGAGAATAGGGCTATATAACGATAACTTCAAATGATTTTTTGCTCAAGCTTTTATTATATTATTTATTCAACTTTCAACGCAGTTTTTCATAAAACAGCATGAGCAAGTACGAGCCGAAAAAAAAGAAATCCAAACGTCATGCCAATGCTCAGAACAAGGAAACATATGGAACTGCCATACCTACGAAAAAAACGTGCATACCTACAGACACTAAAATGGCGGACTCCTTAAACTAGTGTTGTACCCTACGACAACCCGATATCGATAAGTTATCTGACATGTTGGGTTTTTACTAAGTTTTTATGCAGAATCGCCAAATAAACAAAATAGGAAAAGTACTATATACCTTAAAATAGTAATCATGATTTAAATTATATAATACCAACGTAGACTTCAAAATACATACTTAAATATTATTATTACATAGTTCGCTACCAGTGGTGCCGACCTACTTGGAATATCGACTCGTCTGGTTGACTACCATAATAAAAATAAATATTGTATCGTTATGAACCTAAAGAAAAAAAAATTACCACCAAAAAAATGGTTTTCCTATTCTAATGATTATTTGAACACGTTGTAGAACCTCCTCATTTTAGAAATTTTACACATTTTCTATAGTAAATGTGTCAAATTTCTATCTATGATATCAAAACGAGGGATAGATCGAATATAGGAACCGGCCGTTAGGGAGCAATAAGACCGCTTGCTTTCCTTTAGTGAAAGACTGCTGCTCAAATGTTCACGTCACGGCTCACCGACCCGTGATTGGCTGGGAGTAGTAGACTTTCACTTAAAAAGTAAGCTCTAATAGCGCCTTTGGACAATTTAGATTATAACTTTTTTTTCAGGACGGTCCTCATGATAGCTGAACTTAATCGCACAAAGAATAAGGTTGACTTTGTTGTGACACAGCTTTAGTTTTCAGTAAAATGGCGTCAACTGTCACAGGGATCATACTGAAAAACACTTTACAATACCTACCAACCACCAAAATATAATGAAAAACAAAATAGGGTAAGAATAAAAAAATATATTTACAAAAGCTTATTCATTACGAAATAAAACGATTTTATTTAAATAATTTCGTACTGACAATTTTTCCGTACTTTTTTTTCCGAAATACCTAAAACGAATGTTGATATACGTTTTTAAAATACTCTTCATCAGGAGATATTTATGGCTCGCGTCATGATCGCTGGAGCTGGTGGCAAAGGTATTTTCGCTTTCGCCATAATTTTCCATTATAAATGAAAAAATGTACATGTAGTACTTCTCCGACTTCGTTTTTTCAAAATTGCTTTTGAGCAGTTTTTCAGCCTTTTTACAGAGATCTTCCACGTCTTTGGATGGGTATACCAGCCCACCTCGGGTTTTCTGTTTAATTAGTGAGTGACGGTGCGTGCTAGGTTGACCAAATAAAAGCGATGCGCAACTTGCGCATTTCAGGTTTCTTGATACCTTTCTTGCAACGAATCCTGCAATGTATGTCACCACACTTTTTGCGTACTTACTCATAGAGTGATTAAGGCAGTCTATATATTCTTCATATAGACTGCTATCATCCTCTGGTATTTCAACCAAAGCCTTTTTATTTGTCAAGTCATTGATCGAAGTAATAGGATCAATCGAGCTGGAAATTGACAGTATATGTACCTGTTCCAAAGGGATACAATTTCCAAGGCCACCGTCGCGAATCTCAGCCCTTATTAATAGCCTTTTAAAAGCAGCTCTAAATTGAACAGCATTTGGGTTATTATTGAAACCTCCTCGTGCTCTGATGGCTGAAAAGAACAGTTCAATATGGTCTTGGCTGACTTTGTAAACAGGAAAATATTTAATCAGTTTCTTTTCCATAGCCAAATCCATGAAAACTCTAAGAGTACTTCTCATATCTATGATTAGACTTATAAAGCCCGTTCTCCTTTTTGATTTAATCAATAACTCTCCAGAAGGCAACTTCAACTTTTCAATATAGCCGATGGCACTTTCGAAGAGAGCTTCTATTAGCCCGATGTTCTCATTGCACACGGCTTTTTTCCATCCGGGGGGTCTGATTGAGCAGCTATTCAGCACATCAAAGACGTCGTTCATTATTCTTATAAAATTCACTGTCCCCTCGCAGTCTTGAAAGCCTTCAAGTTCAAGCTCGTTGTCACAGTATTCAAGAGCATCTGCCACTGAACTACTGAGTAGCTGTGTCGCCAAACGCACCTTCATTTTTTGTTTTTCAAAATATAGATGGGCTCTAGTAATTTTAGTCCCCAAATGTAATCCTTCCATTTCTTGTATTTTCAGAAGTTTCTCCATAAAATCGTAATTTACTTGGCGGCCGTACATATCGTAAAATAATTTCAGTTCGCCAAACGCATTGCGTATGAGTTTAATGGCGTGGCATGGATCAATGAAACAGTAAATAGTGTCATCCAAACTTTCAAATGATGTTTTTTTGATATCTTGGAGGTTACATCCCAGATGTTGGAACATGCTGAAATTAGCAGCCGGTCCGTCACAAGTGACACTAACAATTTTTATGCCCGCATCTTTGCATTTCTGCAAACATATTTCTAGAAGTGATGCTTTTTGTTCTCCACTTAGGCTAGTTATTAAAAAGTACGCCACGGGCAATTTCCATTTCCCATTTATGCAATTTACCAGAAACACAAGACATTGACTTGCTATTTCTAATGAATCGCTTTCGTTTTCTATTCCGAAATTGACTCTGCCATAATATTTTTGGGACTTAGAATCCCAAATCAGAGATTTCCTTATGGACATTTCATCCAGTACTAAAGCACATAATAATGGGTAATCCGTATTTTCTGCTTTAGCTTTGAGGGCAACAAACGCCTCTGTGCAAAAACCGGGCTCTGCATCAACATTCTGGTACCACTTGCATAATGTCCTTGGATGTGGTAAACATGTATTATATGTCGATCGAACAAACTCATATGCCCTTGGGGATAAAAAATGTAGAGTCAATGCAAATTTTCTCAACTCTTCGCTATATTGTCTTGTCAAAGGTAGCCCTTTGGCTTTGGATATTTGCCTCAAAAGGAAGTCCTTTGGTCCAGAACATTCTTCCAAAATCAAGCAGTTGTCATGCGTTACCATGTTAGAGTCTCTCAAATCTTTTATAATTTCTTCAAAGTTTGCTATTTTCAATTTCTGTCTGCGGATGGTCTCATTGAGACATTTTATCTTTCTTTTCTGACTAGCAACTTTTTCCTTCAATTGATTAAATTCGTTGAGTGCGTCTCTCTGAAATGACGAGAAAATATTGAGTTGTCATTATCCATTGATATAAATACTAATGTTTAATTAACCTACATTCATTTAAACAGAGAAAATTAAAAATCAATAATGATGGAAGACTATGCCATTTATCAATCAAGAACACACACATTACTCTGGCAGCAACCCTTTTTCTTATTATTAGTAAGTTTACCCGTTTATAACATTGTGATTAGTACAGCAGTTATTGAATAGCCGTAGTAAATGAATGATAAACCAACAAAAATATTTGTGAGAAGTATTTAATGAGTATTATGTTTTTGTTGATTCCTTACCAAGGGAAGATTTTGTTGGTTGGTGGCAGCAGTATAATTTGAAGTTGAAGGATGTGCTTCTGAAGACTGGTGCTGAAATAAGGATGTACAGAAATATTAGTGATATGCAGTAAATGTCCGTGTTAAGGCTCACATATCATGAAACAAGATCTACTCTGATTATTATACCTACCTGCTAACAGTGGTAAACTCATAAACATAAAATCTTACTAATATTATAAATGCGAAATTTTAGATGTATGGATGGATGTTTGTTACTCAATCACGCCAAAACGGCTAGATGGATTGGGCTGAAATTTGGTATTTAGTGTGGTAGCTTAGACCCTAGAATAGCACATAGGCTACTTTTCAGTGGGTAAAACCGCTGGGTGCAGCTAGTATTTTATATAAAAAAATCTTGAAATGTTTTACAATATGTTTTTATTAACTTACCAAGTGAGGATCTTGTTGGTTGGTTACATCAACATAGTTTGATAATGAACGCTGTTCCTCTGAAGAGCGGTGCTGAAAACAAAATGTACAGAAATATGAATTAGGTATATACCTACAGTAAATAAACGAATTTGGACTCTAAATAGAATAAGTGGTAGTGTTTAATTAGGAATATAATTCTTTTTTTAATTATAATTTGGGAACATGGGATGCTTGCATCGGAGTGTTGGTCAAGTGTGCAGCATTCTATGTATAGTCATTTTCCCACGTAAGTTAGGTATATGTAGTTAGGTGAGCTTTATTGTCTTTATTTGTATGTAGGTAGCCTATCATAGAATAGGTATCCTAGTCCCCTTATAAATATGTTTAGATAAATAAGGCTTACTTTTAAAAATAACGATGGAACTGCATCATCTCGAAGTCTTAAAAGATCAAGTGTTCTGTTGAAAGAACTTTCTTCAAAATGTAACGAGCAAATATAGTGGTCCTTATTATTTATTCGTAAATTTTCTTTTCCGATGGCTTCCAACCACATCCGTTTTTTATTTTCATTTTTAGGCAATCTGTGAACAATAAATTTATGTTAAATATGTACTGAGGACTTCCTTTGGTGTTAAAAACAAAATATTTTAAATTTTTAGTCTTAAACATAGCTTAATAATATCATATCGATATTGTTAGGTACAACACTAGAATGAAAATACAGAGTCAAACACTATTTTATTATGATATTAGTAATATGACTCAATTACCTATGATTTTCCATTAGATAATACCACAAACAGAAAGGGTTATTACGTAGGTAAGCAGGTAACCAACACAAGTTTATATTACTCACTTGTGAAACGTTAAATTTGGCCGATTTTCGTTTTTGGCAGCACCACAACCTAATATACTGCACTTAGAAGGCATCAGACAATTGTTTTTTAACCCTAGATCTAGGGTTAACACTCTCACTTTAAAAAACCATTTGTTTAGTTACAAAAAGTAATAATTTCAATTACAAACAACGACTCTTCACAACTTCACAACAATAACAAACCAGCGAGTAAAATGGCGGACCGGCCACGATAGTGACGTCACGAAAATGTTGCCACTAAAGAGAAATTGATAACTCGCTCTTTAGCTCACTCTAAAATCCTACGTTCGACAAGGATGACACTATGCATTTTAACTTCACTTCAAACAATTTCTATAGCTAGAATTGTATAGGACATTACGACACATCCATTTCATTCCTTTTTTTTTTTTTTTTTTTTTTCTTTTTAATAATATGGCAACATGTGCATTTTGCCAGTGTCGAGTAAAATTCGTGAATGTTCACGGGATATTAAATTATGGTCTCCACTTTCGTGTTTTGCCAGTGTCAAGTTAAATGTTATTTTTTAAGTAATAAGTTAGTCAGTCAGGTCAGAGTCAGAGTGAGCTTAATAGCTCGTCTAGTCACGTGAGTCTTCCAGTAAAATGGGTGGAATTTTACTGAAAGTTCGGAGGAGTTTTGGAGGGGCACCAAAATTCATATTTCAGCACCATATCACTTGCCTACATCTGTGCACATTCAAAAACACTTAACACGCAATATTCCACCATTATTACACGCTAACAATCAAATTCTACACGATTATTATGCAAAAGACGTGGAGTTAATGATATGATCAAGGCTTGCCGCCAAAAACTCTTCATTCCTTTATCAGAGTGCCAATGACGTAGCACAAATGACAGTTGACATTTGTGACAATTCTTTTTTTTTTTTGCTTTGGCAAATATTATGCGGTTATTGCTAATGCCAAATGAAATAGCATGCTTGCCGGCTTTTTAAACAATGTTAACATATTTTTACTTACTCAGACGACTGATATAGAAGACTATAGGGTTCATTTCAAAGATCCCCTTTCTCTCTTCCCTCCCTTCAAATACAGCAGTAAAGAACACTTTTATTTGCTTATAATATAATATGTTACCGTATAATTTTGCATATTTATTATATATATTATTTCTTAATTAAATACCTATGTTTTTACTTTATCTAACAAATAGCAATTATTTGGGATATATAATAAACAGTAATAATCGATTAAATTAAATTTAGTTCTACTAAATTCCGTGGGACCTCTTTCGTGAAAAGCACTAATATATTTAAAGCATTGTTTCAAATTTTACGAACGCATCTATATAGTGTCGTGATGTTGGCAGTTCCTGCAAAAAGATCTATTTGTGTGTGTGAAATCGTGTAGAAATACGTCAATTGTGTGTATTTATGTGTGTGTATAAAAATTACAAATGTGTGTATTTGTAATTAAAATGGCGTATTGAAATCGTATTCTTGACTCTGAATTACTTTATTCGTTGATTATACTCAATACACATTTTTAAAGTTGTTAAATTATCGTGTAAAATACATAAGAAAACATATATAATGCGTTCTGTCGTGGAAATTGGGGCTAGTGTCCCAGCCTTTCTCGGAAAATTGTGGAAATTGGTGAATGATTCTGAGACTAATCATCTGATTTCATGGAGTCCTGTGAGTATTTGTTTATTTTTTTCCAATTGTTTTAAATTTTAGATGTATTTTCTTGCGTTTTCATGTTACGTACATGGCTATATCTGGGTTTATTTCCATAGAAAGCCATTACGAAAACAACCTAAAAATGTCGCAAGCTGTCAATCAGTACATGGACCTTTATAAATAAATAGATACAAGTCACGTTTTCAACCATGCTCATGGATTCAACGTGACTATTTAGGGCTACCGTATAACTTTTTACATGAATTTCCAAAAGTGTTTCATAAACTTGTCGGTATATCAGTTAATAAGGGTATATAGGAACAGCTGAGAGATGTCAGTTTTTGTTATGAATGTAATGGAAAATTTTGTAATTGATATAGCGATGATGGTCAACCCTAGCCGATCACAACATAAGATGGTTTTATCTACTTGAGTACCTAGTTTTTGGTACAGAATTAGGTATTTACAAACAAGAGCAATTAAATAATTATGCATAATCCTTGTGTTTTTAGGAATGACCATCAGATCATGACCTTATTAGCCTTACCTAGTTAACTATAAATTCGTAAAAATATAAATTGCTATTTTATGCAAGGTGTATAATATTTATTAGGTATTATTAAGGTATCTGTAAATTATAAAAAAATTATTAGGTTAAACTTATTTTTTGAATTTTGAAATTGCAAAAACTACAACTCTGTTACATAAATGTGAAAGTGTGTCTATAAGTACCTGTCTGTATACTGTATGATTCCACTGACTGGACATAATATAATATGGACATAATTTTTATGTTTTCTTTAAACTAGTTGCACCCAGAGGTTTTACTTACTGAAATGTAGCCTATGTGTTATTTTAGGGGCTATAATAATAATATGCTACCTGTGTGAAAGAGGATATGCATGCTAGGGGAGTGGATGCAGATATGACGGATGATAGCTCAGAATGGAGGAGAAAAACGTGTTGTGCCGACCCTACCTAGTGTGGGATAAGGGCAGGAAGAAGAAGAATAATAAAATGCTACCTATGTACCAAATTTCAGCCCTATAGATTAGGCCGTTTAGACATCAAAAAGTAATAAATATACCTATAACATATATATAGGTACATGTTTTGAAAATTTTTAATGTTTGTAGCATATTTTTTTATTGATTTTTCTTGCTTGTTGAATCTTGCATAATGTTATGAAACTGGAAGGGTTAACTGTGACTCTGTGACATAGTTTTAGTAATTCTCTTATACAAATTAAGTTGGTGACCCTAATTTGTGAAAATATTATTTATGGTTTTCCAAAAATAGTAATAATTAATATACATATACATTGTATTAATTATGGTACAAAAAATTTAGTTCTCCTCAACTTTATTGGGACAATTTCACAGGAATTACCTACTCTAGTTTTTTTTTTATTTTTAGGGAGGAAAAACATTTGTCATAAAAAACCAAGCAGATTTTGCCAGAGAACTCTTACCATTGTACTACAAACACAACAACATGGCCAGCTTCATCAGGCAACTCAACATGTACGGATTTCACAAGATCACCTCCGTTGAGAACGGAGGACTGAGATACGAAAAAGACGAGATTGAATTTTCACATCCATGCTTCATGAAAGGACACTCTTACCTATTAGAGCATATAAAGAGAAAAATCGCTAATCCAAAGTCTATAGTTACCAGTAGTGAAAGTGGAGAGAAGATTCTTTTAAAACCCGAGTTGATGAACAAGGTTTTGTCCGATGTGAAACAAATGAAGGGGAAACAGGAAAGTCTTGATGCCAAGTTTAGTGCCATGAAGCAGGAAAATGAAGCTCTTTGGAGGGAAGTGGCCATACTGAGGCAGAAGCACATCAAACAGCAGCAGATTGTTAACAATGTTAGTATTCATTTTATTGCCTGTAATCTAATTGGATCTATATGTTAGTGATTAGTGGGCGAATTTTCCACAAGTATGCCCTAGGGACTTTAGCCACCGAGAAACATAGAAAAAAAAATAAAATTATATTGTTTCTGGACATAGATCTCCAGGCAGACCATCAGCATGCTGGTCAGATGATATCATCAAATAATCTGTGGGAACTGGATGAGACTCACACGCATACCGGAACCGTGAGGAGGGCAAAACGGATAGGGGCTGGGTAGATAGTTCGATTCTGAAAATATATGATTTAAATTGGGAAAAAACTGACATTGTGTCTTTGAATTGCTCAATGTGTGGTAAAAACAAATTTTATTTCAAAATTGCAATCTTTTATACAAAATTTAAAATATTTATTGTAACCTTTTTTAATTTATTGTATTCTATTGGCAGCTAATTCAATTCCTAATGTCACTGGTGCAACCGGCTAGAGGTGCGAACACTAACAGCAACAATGTGGGTGTGAAGAGACCGTACCAACTGATGATTAATAATGCTGCACACAACTCTGCCGAGGGCTATCCCGGCCGGCTGAAGAATGTCAAACTTGACAAGGATACGTTGATGGAAGAGCTGAATGAGGATAATATTGTAAGTAGACTAGAAGTAGTAATATATCATTTTGTAAGTTTTAGTAATTCAAATACAAAACCTTTTTTTTTGACTAATTACAAATAAAAAAATTATACAAAAAAAAAATTAAAAACACAGTAAAATAATTGCCTATTTTATTATAGTCTTATTCTTGGGCAATGAAAGTGTGTACACACACTTTATATAAAATCAAATCATAGTTTTTATTCAGGGTCAAGGTTAAAACTTACAAATAAATAAATGTAGCATTATTTTTTAATCCCAACTACCACATTAAAGTAATTTTGGTGCATAATTGTTTTATTCTTTATGCAGAATTGTTTAACTGTCTAGGTTTTTGCTAGGGTAAAAAAGATATTTAATAATTAATAGATTATGTCATAGAAAACAACCAACTGCAGGGTTATTCACTTATCCGTGAAAGAACCGAACCGAATACCGAATTGTCAAAAATGTATGAAATGACGTATTATGTAGATACAACTTGACATGTCATGTCACGTCATTTCATACATTTTTGACAATTCGGTATTTGGTTCGGTTCCCTAACCGATAAGTGAATAGCCCTGCTGATCTCTATCTGATTTTAGATTAGATTAGATAACTCTTTATTGATACAACTTACAAGGTCTTAGAACTAAATACAATTTGTAATGTAAACAGTGTAACAATTGGCGGTCTTATCGCTAAAAGCGATCTCCTCCAGACAACCAATTTACTTTATAGTGATAAGAGTTTTAAATAGGCATACATCCTGATACATATCTGTTCTTTATTTTCAAGGAGGATGGACCAACAATCCACGAGCTGGCACACGATGACATCCTCCACGGGGAAGTGTCTCCAGAGAACCTGGTGCCCTCGGAGTTCATCACTATAAACATACCCGGACTGGAAAACAATGTGGTGAACACCCACAGTCCTACTGATGCTACTACACCCATACAGTACCATGTCACTATGGAAGACGGAGATGATAATGAAACAGGTATGGTTTTTGTTAAAAATACTAGTCTTATCTTGTAGTTTCAGTGAAAAGTACCATACATAATATGAAGTACACACCCAAAACTTGCGCTTTTGGGCATGGTGGCTTTGGTGTCTCAAAATTTTAAAAATACCCATTTTTTGTCAAAATTATAGGCCCATTTATTAAAGTATAAAGATCCATACTCAAATTTAAGCTTTCACACTTCCTTTTCTACTGATTTTTAATTTTGAAATTATAAAGTTTTCATACCTGTTTCTCTGACGCTTAGTGCCAAAACTAACAAACTGAATTTTGTTTTGTAGCTTTGATCCAAAAATAATGCAAATAGGTTTATTTATACGGGTAAAACTGCTGGTCTTAATAAATTGTTTAACTGAATTAACGTGTTTAAAGATTTTATTAATCTTATTTTCCTTTTTTAGGTTCTAGAGTGGCATACCCAATTTGTCGCAGCAATTTAAGGCCAGACAGCAATTTGGGAGCGATGAATTTATCACCATCCCCGAGCCATACCCCAGACACGTCACCTTTGGAGGGTCAAGTGATCAACCCTCTCGCTACCAACCTGGCCACACAACCTTCTACGTCCAAAGCAAGAAGAACAGTTAAAACACCTACAATTAATAGAACGCTACTTTCACCGAGCTACCATTCGTTGAATCCATCAGCTGATTTGAAACTCCCAGCGGAAATATTTGCAAGTGACGACTCAGTTAGTGATGCTGGTGTTACGACAGCCGAAGATCTGCACAGCGTTCTGAACGATTTGGCCGCTGATTCTTTAATAACATCTTCAAGAGACAAGATGCTCGGTGGCATCAACATTAAAGTGGAGAAACCTGACACTCCCAAACCGGCGAACAACAAGAAATCAAAGAAAAACAAAGATGCTATGAACCTGAATTTGGCCGATATCAAGACTGAGTTGCAGGATGATTTTGACTGGAATAACATGACACTGGCCACAGTCAACCCAAACAATAATGTCAGCAGATTTCAGTCAAGGTAATGCGTTGTTATTTTCTAACATGTTTTTTTATTTATGTATGATTTTTTCAAATTAATATATCCTTATTTTTAATGGTTTGGGCACCAATGAATTCTGTTTTACAGTCACTATATTTTATTTATCGTATAATTTTGTAATATTCAGGAATAGAAGAGATAACGGCAAAAATCGTGAGGAATTCTCTCCTCTATATGGACCGAATCAAAACAAGTATGTGTATCTGAATAAAAGTGGCCTACTATACATATTTATTGAAAGTAGTATTTTGTTTTTATTTGTAAAGAAGTAAAAAACATATAAGATCGAGAGATTCGATCGAGGTATTAATGTAATCAATTTATTTTCGATAAGTATCTATATTGGACCAGTATACTGCTTTTACTTACACTTTTTTATTTATTTTATTAATCAGAACAATGCTAAGTTTAACTCTGTAGTAAAAAAGTAGCATTTTCTACCTTGAAACTACAGTAAATTATTGGACATTGGGATGAGTGCAGATAATGTTAGGGAAATTATGCAATCTTAAAACTAACATACAATTTACAATTACTGTCTATATACTTAATTACTACATAAAAAATCCATAGCTCTTTTTAAAGACCGTACATATTTAAAATGCACAGTATTAACACATAAATAGCTGGAAAATAACCAACTACCACTTATTTATCCATTCGTAATCGCAAATTAAAAATGCACAATTAATGGTGTAAACAGGGACAGATGGCTTTTCGCCTAAGCTTATTTGGTGTCGGATGAATCACGCTTATTATGTAGTGTAAAATGTAAACACATTCTTATCACATCTCTACATCAGTTTCCTGTAAACATAACAAAATAAAAAAAATAAAATAAAGTACATATAGCTCTCACAAACTTTTGTTATATAAAACTAATTATTGTCATAAAAAATAACTATTGTTTTAAAATTTCTGTAAGGTTCATTATTATGTAATACATAATTTATGTAATTTATTAATGTAAGCATGCATCTAACCAAGGTAATTATTTTTTTATGTTTTGCAGGGGGGACATCGATGATCATTTAGATGCTATGCAGACGGACCTGGAATCTTTGAGGGAGCTATTGAGAAGTGACTCGTATGCATTCGACACAAATACATTATTAGGGGTGAGTAGAATATCAGAAAAGCCTTGTATGAAAACCGTGACGAATAACAATTTATTCAATAATATTGATCAAATTTTTATGTACATGTTTATTACGAACGCATCCAAATGCACACTGATGTAAGTGTGAACGCACACACAGGCAAGTGTAAACTCACACATGCGCGTAAGTTAGATGTAAACATTGACATAAGTTAGTGTGGTGATGTTGGCAGCAGTGCGCGGTCACGTTGCACCTAACGTGCTATCGGCCCCGTGTTGTTGCCGCCTCCTCACTCACACAATCACACAACTGTGTAATCAGACCGGTTTGATTGCACACCACCTCAAAAGCCGGTGTCGAGCCACGCCGGCACTTAATTTTATAGATACAGAAGGCTGGCTTACTTAACACTTAGTCACTTAGTCGTAGGTACTACTTATTATATTATTGATTATAATATTATGAGAATTTTAATTCAAATTAGATGTTAAAACAGAAAATATTTTAATTAATTTAGGTTAATGCTATCGTTATGAAGGTCATTTCTTAGTTTACAACGCAACGTCTCAAACCTCGGTTAAGTCCTCGAATTTTAAAATCTATCTGATAAATTGTAAATATTTTAAAAAAAATTATTGATTTTATTTTTGATAATTGTTTCTTTAACAATAATATAATTGTAAAGGTTTGGTATATTTATTGTGTACTGATATTATTATTCGTCTGCAATGGAAGTAGTTCCGCAAGCTGAGGCCTACCTTCTGTACTATTTATTTCGGTCTCCAGTATTTATTGACAAAATGTACCGTCAATCGGGCTCAGTGCTCGCCGACCATTTACTGATAATAAACATGCAATAGAGACTCCACACTGCGGGCCTATTTGCTATCGCCCAACGACATGTAAACACTAGAATCCATAGACAAAATTGCGTACATTACTTGCTTAAACCTTCTCATTAATTTAAGTTAAATAACAAACGCAGCAATGTACATTGAAGTTGTCATCAATCGTAGTAGGTGAGAATTAGCCAATAGGTCCTCTGGATTCTCTATTCAATCATTGCCGTCACGATACTTACAGCTTTACTAATAAATGGTAGTTTATTATTTAGTTTTTTCCTTATCGCCCCCATATCTAGGATTTTTATATCATTTGTATGAAGTAAATCAGTGTAATTCTGTATTGTCCATAGAATGCCGACGCAAGAGTAGGACCAACGCTGTCCCTCAATTTACCCACATGTCATCCAACAGCAGATTATGTAATAACTCTATGATATCAGGGCTTGAAATAAAAATATGATTTGTTCATATTTTGGTTTTGAACCAATTAATTTTAATTTATTCATAATGAGGCGGAATTATTAATACGACTCCATCACACAGCCCTAATTATGTCATGCTTTTGTATTATGTAGGCAATTAATAGGGATGTCCGAAATATCGTTTTCTGTCAATTTTTTATTTTGTTAATTTAATAATAAACGACTGAGGTGCAACGCACATAAAGTTAATTGGTGGAGGCATGACGTCACAGCGCGCTAGTTTGCAGCAATGCGTGACGTAGCTCGTCCCCAATTAAAAACTCATGTGTTAAATCTCGGCCATTTTTTATTTATCTTCACAAACTAAAAATACGTAGGTATCAATATTTTTCCTATGTAACTGACTACGTAGACGGAGAATTTTTTACCTTGTCAACAACCCCATTATTTTAATAGGTACCTACATATATGAGAAAAAACAGTATTGCCAGTCATTATAATACTGTTACGTAACATGATATTTTCATAATCCTCTGTATTGTTTTTGTACCTATTTATTTATTTTTAATACTTATGTATTATATTTTTCACACAGTAGTTTTGGGTAATTTTTACAGATTTGATTTACGAGTACCTATCATTTTTTGTATGAATTCTTTTAAAATAATTAATCGCTCGACTGCACATCGTTTTAAATGAACAAAAAACTGTACCTTTACATATAGCCCAGTCAATGAGTGCCCAAAAAGGGTATGTGGATCGAAAAGTCGAAAGCAGAAAAACTAACTTGGTAACTTTGTTTGGACTAGTTAGGAGATAAACATACTAAAAGTCCCCACCCCTCCGAGGTGAGACCGAGGGGGGGAGGTCGAAGAAGGTCCCGTTTTTAGGTTTTTTGCTTATATGTCAAAAACTGTACGTTGTACGATATTTTGTTGTACCACATTATGAAACCTCATAAAATTTTCTACAACTTTGGTCTCGACACTTTTTATCTATCTCCAATCGTTGTCCAGCTATGAGCTTCGAAACATGGTCTATTTTCAAGACGCTTGTTTTAGTTTTCCATACAAAGTTGGTAAAAAAATCTAGAAAGTAAAATTTGACCAACTTCTGGTTGTTGTACCATAATGAAATTTTCCAAATGTCTAGAAATATGATGACAGTTCAATAATCTGGTACCACTGAACTGATCTGATGATGGAGTCGGGAGGTGTCTACTGGAACTCTTCAATGGCTATTGGTAAACCCGGCGAGTTTGGGCACATTACATTCGAATCGATGAGACTTTTTTATAACACTTGCTGTCGAGGGTCTTATAATGGACCAGGTGGTGCCTACGTCTCATCTATCCGAATGTAATGAGCCTAAACTCGCCGGTTTTACTAATAGCCATTGAAGAGTTTCAGTAGACACTTCCTGGCTCCATCATCAGATCAGCTCAGTGGTACCAGATTATTGAACTGTCATCAGATTTCTAGACATTTCCAAAGTTTTATTATGATACGACAACCAGAAGTTGGTCAAATTTTATTTGCAAGATTTTTTTACCGACTTTGTATGGAAAACTAATTTAAGCGTCTTCAAAATAGACCATGTTTGGAAGCTCATAGCTGGACAACGATTGGAGATAGATATAAAGTGTCAAGGCCAAAGTTGTAGAAAATTTTATGAGGTTTCATAATGTAGTACAACAAAATATCGTACAACGCACAGTTTTTGACATATAAGCAAAAAACCTAAAAACGGGACCTTCTTCGGCCTCCCCCCCCTCGGGCTCACCTCGGAGGGGTGGGGACTTTTAGTATGTTTATCTCCTAACTAGTCCAAACAAAGTTACCAAGTTAGTTTTTCTGCTTTCGACTTTTCGATCCACATTTCTTCTTTTACTGGACTAATAATAATATGAATTGTTAAAGTTACCCAGCATTAAAATATAAAATTATTAGCAATTATTTATTATTAAGAAAAAACGTGATTGACTGATCTTTCAACTTTCAACGTACAGATCAAACTCCTGAATGGTTTTTGTTGAAATTTGGCACTCTGATAGGTTTTATATTTTTTAGAAAACTAGAGTTTTAGCCAGTATACATCACAAATCAATATATTATGATTTATTAGTATTTAAAAATAGGTGCAGTATTCAGAAGTTATATTATTGATAGATAACTTGTCAATTATTAAAATTATATTATAATACATATTATTATACAGTATAAGTATACATTATTATAATTTTATACACTTATTGCATGAAATCATAATCATTATTAACCTTACTATAATAATTCTGCCATATAGAATTCTTATAAGTATAGTACATATACTTAAAATGCTTCTAAATACTTATATACTAATCATCCTATTAATATTAAATACAAAAGTTTGAATGGATGTTTGTTACTCCTTCACGCCTAAATGACTGGACTGATTGGGCTAAAATTTAGTATAATATACTTTCAGCGGATAAAACAACAGGGCGCAGTTAGTCTATTCTACTCTATTCAACTTGTTAAGACAAAATCATCAAAGTTAATATTTTCGCCCTAATTAGTTTTGTTCAGGATAATATTTATGATATCTTATTATGGACAAAATAGAATTTATAATTTTGTACAAAATAACATTTATAATGTTGTACAAATTAACATTTATAATGTTGTACAAAATTACATTTATAATTTTGTACAAAATAACATTTATGATGTACAAAATTACATTTATGATGTACAAAATTACATTTATGATCTACAAAATTACATTTATGATGTACAAAATTACATTTATAATTTTGTACAAAATAACATCTATAATGTTGTACTAAATAACGATAATTATGTACAATATAAAATTTATGATTTCAGCTATTCGGTGCCGACGACCCTTTCTATGGACTGTCTTACAACAACCCCGTCGATGACAGGTCCAAAGCACCAAACAATGGTAAGTAAAGTACACCGACAATTTGTTATCTTTGCATGGCCTTTTTGAGTGCAGACAGTAAATACGCCTTATAATTTATTATATTTATTTATTTTATAAAATCTATAATAATTGTCTTCGATTAAACGAAAGATCACGCCAGTGGTGCTGTATTTTTTTAATATGCATTTTTATTGTGACTCTAGGTCATAGGTCTCTAACGGTCTAAAAGTATGTACTTACCAATGCCTTGTTATTATGAGCTCTGCAGATTTAGCAGGTTAATTCTAGGTTTATCCGCTTATCGGGGTTTATCCATAACATATTTACAGAAAATAATTAATTTATCCGGTATAATTACACTGTTATCGCAAAGCTTGTTATACCCTTATAATAATATTTGTTGTAAGAACATAGTATAGACATATACATATAATCATACTAATATTATATGTATATGCGAAAGTTTGAGTGTGTATGTTTGCTACTTCTTCACGCCTAAACGGGTGGACCGATTGACCTGAAATTTGGTATATGAAATAAATTCACAGTATTTCAAATAAAATATACTTTCATGTTAGCTTTTTATTTAGAATGAATCTTGACAAGACGTTATCAAAATATTTTAAAATATATCAGGATGACGTGAAATGTCTATGAATATAAAATGAGGTGTGACTGTAGATGAGGTTGTAAGTAATGAGGATGTAACATTTCTCCCCACCTAAATCTCGTCGATCAGACGTCGAGGAGGTCGGCATTGGCGTTGACTTCTGCGAAGGTGTGGTTGTGGTGCTGGAATAGCAATGGGAGTCTGAAAGGATGGAGATGATGTCGGAGTTGTCACTGATGTGTTTGCATAAGGTGTTTGTGGTGAATTAGTGTTTAGCGCAGGTGACTGGGAAGATGGAGTGTGAGATGAAGACGGTTCATGGGTATGAATTGTTTGAGGAGAGTTAGTGTTTGGTGAGTGAGTAGAAGGGGTGCTTGATGACGGTGACGATGACAAGCGTGGTCTGATTTGATCCGCATGTCTTCTTTTAGAGAGTCCTTGGGCTGTGGTGATCACGTAAGAATATTTGTGCTTTCTTGCAGCTATAGTAGCCGGTTGCCATCTTGTTTCCTCCTTAGTCTTCACGTATACGTTTTGTCCGATTTGGAAGTCGGGTGTTGATGCAGTGGTGATATTTGCTTTGACCTGTTTGCGCTGTAGTTCCTGTATCTTGTTTGGTCTGATGTTGGATAATAGGCAGTTCAGTTGTCTACCAAACATCATTTGTGACGGTGACTTTCCGGTTGATGTGTGAGGGGTGTTTCTATATGTGAATAGAAATTCCGATAATCGTTGTTTCATATGTTTCGGGTCTCTTGTCCTCAATCGTGATTTAAAAGTTCTCACAAGTCTCTCCGCCAGACCGTTCGTTCGTGGATGATAAGGGGATGATGTGATGTGCGAAATACCTTGAGATTTACAATAATTTTGGAATTCGTACGATGTTAGTTGTGGGCCGTTATCAGAAACTATCATGCGTGGTAATCCAAATGTGCAAAAGATATCGTTCAAAACAGAACATAGTTTATTTGAGGTTATGTTTTCCATCGGTCTTATTTCGATCCACTTTGATAGTGCATCGCACAAAACTAACCAATACGTGTTCTCAAACGGGCCTGCAAAGTCGATATGAATTCGATCCCAAACCTGTTCTGGAATGGACCAAGAGAAAATTGGTAGATCAGGATTAGATGGGTGATTTTCTTGACACCTTGTACATCGTTTTACGAAACAGTCAATATCTTCATTCATGGTTGGCCACCAGACGTAAAAACGGGAAAGGGCTCTCATTGCAGATATTCCGGGATGGCCTCTGTGAAGATATGTAAGAACAAGTTTCCGAAGTGTAACGGGTATGATCATTCTACCCTGCCACATGATGATATTGTTTTCAATGGATAGTTCAGAACGTTTTCTGTAATAATGTTTCATGTCTTGCTCATACTCAAGGTCTCTCCAGCCGGTTTTCAAACAGTTGCGTACGCGTGTTAATAAAGGGTCTTTAGATGTTTCTTCACTAATTTTCTTCTGTGACAATTGTAAGTCAGATAGCGTATTCTCCAAGAGTTTTGTTGTAACATTTTGAACAGTGGATTCCTCTTTCGATGGTCGTGTTTCCGGGTTTGGCAATCTGGACAAACAGTCAGCCAATATATTGTTTTCCCCTTTCTGGTAAAGAATGTTGTAATTGTAACTACCAATTAGAAGTGCCCATCTCACTAGTCTGTTATTTACGAGTTTCGGCAAATTTCGTTGTGCGCCTAATAAGTGTATTAACGGCTTGTGGTCTGTGACTAATGTAAATTTTGCTCCTCTCAGGTAATTATCGAATTTTTTAATACCAAACATGATAGCTAAAGCTTCGCGGTCAATAACAGAATATTTGCTTTCTGCCGTTCGTAATTTTCTGGACGCAAAAGCGATAGGTTGCTCGAAGTTTTTGAAGTGAAAACTTCTTTAGCGGCGCTGAGCACTTTTTTGTATGGGTAAAAACTTTGAAACTCGCGTCAGGGTCACGTGATGCTGATCGAAAAAGCGTAAGATCGAGGGGAAGGGAGAGGAACTAGTATCTCTCACTCTTTCTACCGTGCTTGAGTGTGCTGCTCTGTGAATTTGGTTTAACTATGTCAAATGATCGCAATTTTAGCACAACGAAATACAAAACTACTATTGATGCGGTCTTTATTAGACACTTAAATAGGTTCGAATCAAAACTGTTTGTTTCTTACTTCAGTTATCATAAACCAATTGTATCAGTTGTAAAAATTTGGGATGATGATTCTGATAATAACGATGGTGTAAAAGTCGTCGAAATTATGGATGGAAGTTGATTTTTCTGAGAGATAAAATTTAATGTAATATATAAATAACGATATAATATTATAAATAACAAAATATAAATTGTCATATTTGTGTACGATAGCGCAATAAATAAACATAGTATTCTACCTCATAAATGATAGTATTTTTATACTTATAATTAAACACAACGTTAATATTGAAGTTTTCACTTCTGCCGGCACTCCCGGAGTGCTACCTTTTTTTTTCTTTGTGAAATAGTACTGCACCTACTCCTTTTTCGGATGCATCGCACGCTAGAAACAAGGGACGATTCTCATCATATGAGAATCGTCCCAGGTTTTAAAACATTAACAGTAGGTGTTGCCCACTCGACAGGTGTTGTGTTTGGATCCACTTTATGTATTATACCAGTCTCTACTAATCGATCAAGTTCCCTTTCAACATTCTTCCTCATGCTAAATTTGATTGGTCTAGCAGGAAGGTGTACTGGCTTAGCATTTGCTTGAATATGTATGTTGACTAGATAATTTTTAACCTTTCCAAGTTTTCCATCAAATAGTTGACTGTGTTTGTTAAGTACTCGTTTCAATGTTGCTGGTGTAGTGGTCTTGACAGAATATACTGGTTTCGGAAAGGCCATCTCAAAACTTTCACTCCAATGGAGACCGAATAGCATTGGGTTAGCATCTTTCATTACCACTACAGGTAATATTTTCTGTTGTTTATCAATTCCTATGGTGACATCTGTAAGTCCCTTTGTTTTCAGTTTGTTATTGCCGTAGGCTTTTAACCTAGGTGCTTTAGTTAACATGGGTGATCCAATTTTCTTCCACATGGCAGTGTTGATAATCGAATATGTAGAACCAGGATCCCAGTCCATTGTACATTTAACACCGTTGATCGTCACGTCAATTTTTTTACAATCTTTGTTTTGAGAATTTGTAACGCTAAATATTTGTTCTTCGTCATCATCGCTATCTGAGGTGTCATTTGCAGAGTTAGACGTAGATTTGTATGCAATATTTTGCAATGTCGGTTTATGGTAATTATTTTTTGTTGATGTTATATAAGCACGTCCGCTTTTAATACAGCAGCTTTCAAAATGTCCCTTCACATTACATTCGCTACAAGTGTGTTGTACTGCGGCACAATTGGATATATCGTGTTTTTCCTTTTTGCCACATCGCAAACATTGTTTTGGTAGTAATTTACGTTGGGTACTATGTTGGTTTGTTTTATTTTTGTGCTGGTTTGTTTTATGTTTCTGTTTAATACGTTGTACACTAGAGCCCGGTGTGTCCTGTTCGGCCTGTTCTCTTGATTGAGCCACTGCGAAAATTTCTCTGAATGTTACCTCACGATATTTTCCATTCTCCAACTCTTTCAATTCGGGCCATCTTTGTTTTAAATCTGTTTCCAAATCAGTATGGTTAAGTCCTGTTGCAAATCGATCACGTAATTGTCGTTCTAGAAGCTCGTCTTCATAACCACACTCTCTACTTATGTTTTTTAACCGATTTGCGTAATGTTCCATAGTTTCTGTGGTTTCTCTGGTACTATTCCAAAACTCTGTTAATGCGCGATATCTCGTTTTTTTAATTCTGAATAAATCCAGCAGTTTTATACGTATATCTGTAATGTGCTATTTTCAAAATTTGGTGTCAATGCTATTTTAATTTCTCTAAACGTTTCTGGTGTTAATGCGTTGATTATGATGTCTTTTTTTACAGCGTCGTCTGTTATGTTAATAATTTTACATTTGTTATCAAAAAAATCGATGTAATCCTCAATATTGTGTTCGATTTGTTAATTTTTTCTAAATTAAAGTTCTTCATGAGGAGTATTTTCTCTTGTGTTGTATTAGTTGGTGTTGGTGTTCCATCACGCCTTGTTGTGTCCGTTCTGACATTTTGGACTAAGAGTTGCAAAATTTGTGAAATATTCTGTTGCTGTGCCTGTTGGGCACGTAAAAATAAATTGAATTGATCTTCGTTCATATTTTTTTTAATTCTCGTCGCCAATGAAATAAATTCACAGTATTTCAAATAAAATATACTTTCATGTTAGCTTTTTATTTAGAATGAATCTTGACAAGACGTTATCAAAATATTTTAAAATATATCAGGATGACGTGAAATGTCTATGAATATAAAATGAGGTGTGACTGTAGATGAGGTTGTAATGAGGATGTAAGTAATGAGGATGTAACAGTATAGAGATAGCTTAGACCCTGGAATAACACAATAGGCTACAGTACAGTCAACTACAAAGAGATGTATCCATGTTAGGCTTACAAAATGAAGTAAATTTTCATTTGCCACAATGAACTACCCTTGGTTCGCGACATTTCTAGTAGCAATCAAACTTTATATTATCATCGACTCGTTTAATATGCAACAATGATGTATCCCACTACTTTTCCTTAGGTGATACATAATAATAGCATTTAAAATGAATCGAATATAGTATAAGATTTGGTGGATACTGAAAATGTCACGAAGGGTAAATAATTTTTGCATACTAAAAGTTCCTTCATTTTTACAAGCTTTATATTACTTTCACCTGTCTGTTGTCTGTCTTTCTGTCTGTCTGTCTGTAATCAAATCTTGCAAGTTTGATTTGACGCACTTCCCGGTTTCCAATTGAGCTGAAAATTTGCATGCGTGTGTAAATCGGATGACAATGCAATATTATTATGACATGGAGCTGATCTGATGATGGAGCTGGAAGGTGGCTATAGGAACTCTGTCATTAAACAACGCAACCCCATCGAGTTTGGGCTCATTTGATTTGTCTTGACGAGTACTATATGATGCAAGATGGTAATGATAATTAAAGCTTGTTTTTAAAAAGTATTTTTAAAATTTCACTTGTGTAAGACTAACATGGATACATCTCTTTGTAGTTGACTTTACAGCAGGTAAAACCGCAGCTAGTATACCCATTATATTAGTATACATAGCACAGTCACTATTAACAATTTGTTCTCTAATAATAATGTGTGTGTGTAAAAAGCAGTATTCTACTCTCTGACAATTTTCTAGTAAATATTCCATCTTATTTTGTACAAAATAAAGAAGACATAAATTCTCACTTGACATTTTTCTTTAAAATGGTTACATTGAAAATGCATGTTTAAGAAATACAGCACTAAAAATAATACTTCTGCGCCTGTTTGCAACGAGCTGTAAGATCTGCCCGTCAAATAAATCTACCATGATCTTATATCCAGTTATATTTCACGTTTATGTTAATTGTAGATACAACCAAACAGTATCCGATGATTGATTTTGATTGGCTGATTGGTAACAGCGAAGCGCCACCACCGTAATGGCCATTGGCTGCCACCCGTCAAGAGTTTATGCATCATTTCCACATATTTTGGATAATTTTGGTAAAGGGTATATTTAGTCGGCGGTGGTCGTTGATAGGATAATGTTCGTTAATCTGATAATTGTAGGCTATGCAGCCAAATTCGCCATGACATTTTTGGGTACAGCAACTTTCCTACAGTCTTTTGTGTGGTGGAAAGTTTTCTAAAGGAAGTTTCGCTTAGTTACAATAACGGCATTTATAAAACATTTAGTATTACACTCTAAGGTGTGTTAAGATGTCTACGTCAAATGGTATGAATGGATCAATGTCCGATATTGTTAAAGTTGTAAGTATAGTTTAAATCAAGAATGCCGTTCCTCTATGTAGAGGAATATATTTTGATCTACTTTTAAGTAGAGATTACGAAAGACAAAGCGTTCAACCAAATATCAGCAAAGGACCAAATAGTGACTGTTAAGATTTGGTTTGTAAGATTTGGTTATTTAAATTAAGAAGTAAGGTCAGTAGGTGATTGCAAATAGTGGATAGTCCCACATGCGACTTGCGATTGCGCAGGGTGGTATGCGTAATGCATTTCTCGATAAAAAGGGTGATTGCTAAGACGCATAAATGTAAATAGATACTGGCTTATTCCAGAATCTTCTATTGGATAGGAGAGTAGAACATAATTCCCTACTGATGGTGAATTGTAATATTTTCTGGGATGATTTTTGCGTTGAATGAACGTTAATGTTATGTGTTAATTTTATATACATTTTAGCTGCGAATTATTGACCTCTGATAGTTGTTGTTTACATAAAAACGTAGGGAGCGTATTCGCACGCATAATTTTTTTTGTCCTAATTTTGTTTCGCCGAAAATGTTTCGCATAACTTTTTTTAGCCTAATCATAATTGGGCATAATTATATCTAGACATACTAATGTTTTGCCATATCTGTCAGTTGCCCTAACATTTTTTAGCATATATTTGTAAAGCATAAATTTGTATGTCATAATATAAGTACGCATAATTTTGTTAGTCCTAATTTAATTTGTCCGAAAATGTTTCGCATAACTTTCTCGGGCATAATCATAAATTTACATAACTATATTAAGGCATACAACTAATATTGTAAGTTAATAAAATTATTTAGGAAAGTAGTTTATGGCACCCAGTAAGACTGACTGTCACAAAACCGACTCGGATAATTTAGGTTAGGTTAGGTTTGAACAATGTCCACAGTGCCACGGCAGCGGTCAACAAAGTGCCAAAAATGACCATCCACTTTCTAATTCAGAGAGAGGGTAGGTTATAGAGAAGATTAAAATGAAACAACCGCACAGTAGCTAGTGAAGTTACTGGGCTGAAGAGTCTTAACATCTTATTACTCTCAAGTAAGAAGCGATGACGCAGTGCACCCAGAATTTTACTTTGTAAAATACTGGGCAGCACTGTACCAATTATGAGCAGCGTTACTCTTACCATCGGGAGAGTCTTGCTCGAATTCTTACTTCGTTCTATAAAAAAAAACCGTGAGAAGGCTAGGTTAGGTTTTAAGTTAGAACATTGAAATGAATAATTCGTTTCTTTTTGTATTAATAATATTTTGCCGATTACAATCCTGGTTATAGTATTATGACAAGATATCACTTTGCTAAAAAATTAGGGCTGGATATATCATTATACTGAAAATTATTAGGGCTGGATATTATTATGTCGCAAAATATTAGGGCTGAATATAATTATGCCAAAAAATTTTATGGTAAGATATTTTAGGCGTTAAAACAATATGCGTAACAATTTTATGCGTAAATATTATTATGCTTAAAAATATTATGGGAGAAAAATTTAGGCCAAAAAAGTTATGCCTAAAAACTTTAGGCGTTTTGATGTTTAGGCTGAAAAACGTTATGCCACATTAAATTAGGACTAAAAATTTTATGCGAGCCAATATGGACCCAAAAACGTACCTATAGGTAACTTTATGATCGCGTTATGTATTTTAAATGTTTATATGACGGTAAAGTCTACGCCCATTACATGACCTTAACGCTGATATCACTACTCACTACATTTCGGCTCGCAGTTAAACAAATATTTTGGAGCTATATGTCATGTACAAATGTCATGTGTAAAATTTAATTGGAAAGTATAATTATGATGTTTAGAACTCTCGTGGTCTTTGCACTTCTCTTTCAATCAAGTTTAGAGTTTTTACCATAAGTTCATGACATATAGCTCAAATAAATTCTGTTTAGCAATTAGCAGCAAGTCGAGTCGGAGTGACTTGAGCGCTGAGTTGATGTAATGGGCGAAAACCTTAAAATAATAAATTAAGCACAACGCCCCAACGGGTTAGTTTTAATTAATAATATGTTATCGTTAAAAATAACTTAGGTATTTTTCCGAACTAGAAATAACACAAATATATTATATAGCACTGACATTGTGATAAAGTAAATAAACAATTTTATATGCTTACTTACTAAATTTAAGTAGGTACGTAGTTTGTTCCTAAATACATATAATCTATAACTTATCATCACAAGTTTTATCATAAAAAGTCTAGTATTATGTAAGAGGGTCAATTTATTCGTAAAACTGAACTAAATGATCATATCAACTACATGATTCGATGTTCAGGGAAGTCAAACGGACATAATAACATATCGCTTCCAAGACTTTTGCCCAGTCATTTGGAGTTTTATAAATAATTATTATAAAAGGGCATTTTGAAAAAAAGGTGGCTTTTTGTTGAAGATGGCGGAGGTCCATTCTGAAGAAAAAAAAGTTAATAAAATTGCCTACAATTTATGTAATTACCTTTTTTATCGTATCTTATATCTGTAGTTTAAGCGACGATTAAGTGCACTATTTATTTAGTGTGACGCCATCTTCGATCACTATAATAATTATAATCAAAGTATTTTTATAAGGAATCGTGTGTAACACAAGTCAATTAATATAATAATAAAGTATAGAACACACTTATTATATTTTTAAGAGGTTTGACTTCCATATTCCGAATTTTGATTATGGAATATAATATACTAGCTGTTCAGTATTATGGGTAAATGCACCCCTAAAAGTCGTTCTTAACTTTGGACTCTCTTTAAGTATTGAAATTAAAGGTATTGATATTGAAGTAGTGTATTTTGTTGACAAAAGGAAAGAAGCAGAAGGGTGAGATACTAAATGTAAGCGGCGATGATAAACAGCAAGAGTTATACGCTGCGGACGATGGTATTCTATAGATCTTATATCGCTGATTAGATATGTATTAGACCTATTAGCATGCTTATTATATACATAGTACATACCTAGTTCTTACTATCGTAGCGTATTTTATATGATAAGTACTTATATATAAAGATTTTATAGATTTGTAACACTTTCACTGTAGAAAACGCATGTAGGCCTAGCATGAACTTTGGATAGTCGTAAGGGTGTTGACTAAAATATATTTTTTTGGTCCGTCATGTAGATTACCTATAGAAAAATAATGGATACGTGTATTTTTCTTTGTAAATTTAAAAGAAAACATGTGAGATACAATGCACCATAATTTTTCGAGCTTACCGCATTTTTAATAGTAGGTAAAGTTAGTTCTTCAAAATGTATTCTGCAGTCAGTGTTTTTGAAAAATATGTAGTTTGAATGCTTTACTTTAACATGCATTTTGTAATAGTTAATTTTGTTAACACCTTCATAATATAAGTGTAACGGTGCCAGGTAATGTTTCTATTCATTGTCTTGTCACTTGATACAACCGTGATTTTATGTTTCGTTTGAGATTTGTGCTTGAATTTTGTTTTTTAATTTATAAAGTAAACTTCATAATATAGTTTTTATAATATTTTTTCCTATTTCATACCTACGTATTGGTATATTTTGCTCTCAAGATTATGTAATTGTAGGTACTATGCATGTGTTGATATTATAATATCTTTATATCGATAGCTTTTGTCATCTCTTATTAATAAATAAAAGTAGTTAGATTTATTAAAAAATCCGTTAATATAACGATTTTTGGGCAAATTTCAGTGGAGGGGAATCAGCTTATGTCGTATACAGGGAATATTCCAGACTTTGAGGATATAAATATGCCTGAAGTGGAGGGGGACAACTCTCAGGAAGCCAGCATGTCTCCCTTCGCTGGCTCCACGCTAAACACCCCCCAGGTACAGATCAACTCGCCCGCCTTTACCCTCAAACCATGAGGCAAACGACGACGTCGCAGGAAACGTAAAACTCGCTGAATGTTCGTTCGCGCTGCGACTCTGATTCTATTTGGACTATAAAAGTGCTCACGAAATTTTATAGTGTAACGTTTTTTAGATTGTAATCACATGGTGTTACAAAGAGGGGACCTGTCAATATGTGAAAAGTTTTCTTCGCGTATATAATGGACCAGCTGATTTGCAGGTAGTTCTCTTATACTTTAGAATACTACTTCAGCCCCCTTCCCTATTCTGATGCCTCTGGGTAATTATTAAAAGCCAATCCTTGTAGTATTCTACCTCTCCTTATAGTTTGTCACTTTGACGGTACGTCGATTTATTTTTCTTGAATTATATTATTATTTCTTTCTTGACAGGAAAATCTACACCTTTTTGTAACGCCCTGTATATTGTTATGTATTTATAGTGTTTATTTGTACAGTACCAAAATTTTATAGTTTGAAAATTAATTGTTTGGCCCCGGAGGCAATACACCAAGCCTGGTTACTGGTTAACATACTATAATTTATTTCAAGTTGGGGCTTTTATATTTTTATGGTTGAAGTTTTGTTTGTATATACAACAATATTGAGTCACATATATTTTTCCCTTTTTGGGATCTGCGAATGATAGGCTGCATCTATATAATAAATAGTGCTGCTTGGGTGCCTTAATATTATACAAATTTACATAATGACACAAGATACTGCTAAAAATATTCATTTTTTGCGGTCATATAAGCAGAAAGTGTGTAAACGTTGCATTCTTTTTGTATTATTTTCACTCAAACTTGCCGTCTATTGTCTTATCAAAAAGTATACACATATTATGTAATTGAGAGCGTTCCTCCCTTATTGGTTTTGGAATCTCAAGACACTTTTTGTTGGGTTTATTATATGCGTCTTACTGCATTTTAATGTTTTTTTTTTTTTTTTTTTCAAAATCCACAGCTCTTAATTAACAAAGTTTAAACATTTTTTAACGTAACATACAGCCAATACGGATTTTTATTTTATAGTATTATACATATAGGACAGTCTCGATCTTAAATTGCTATTTATTTATAATATGTATCTATTTTCAATTCTAACAATATTAGTCAACCTACAGGGAAGTGTAAATTTTAATATATTTTACTGTATTGGCGTGGTTTTTAAACGGTTTTTTTTTATTTTAGTCTTCGCACGCGAGGTGTAACGTAAATATACGTACGCATTGCGCGGTTAGACGGCTGACCCATGATACGGTTGTGATTGCGGCTAGCCGTATGGTTCTTACCGCGTACTACGGACAGCAACTGTACGGCTAACCGCACTGCTGTCGACCGCAAAGTGTAGGTACTAAACTTTCATTTGAACACAACAGTTTCTACCGAGTTGGATACTAGTAAGGTGGGAATATACAATTAATATTAATGATGCGTTTACGCTACACTTCGTATGCGAAGGCTCTTAGGTAGGTAGACATTATGATCTATGAAGCATATTATATTTTTTAACAATATGGATGTCCCTGTAAGAAATATTGTTTTATATGACTTCACGAAGTTACACTATATGATTACGTTTGTGTCCATAAAATCTTGTTGCTATGGTATTAACATGCATTTCACGACGCTATTACATTGTATGTTAATTAAACTAAAGTGTTATATACTTACTAGGTAAATAAGAGATATAATATCAACAACTTGTGTAAATGCATCTTGTCTAATACACCTATGGTTTAAGATCTTGGAGACACCAAACTTTACTTATTTCTGATAAACTATGGGTTGTTATTATGTTAGAACGTGCAGTATATCTGATATACACATAGGTCTCATTTTATTTCATCAAAGGTTCACTGTTTGGGAGCGTAGAAGAGCGTGCTAGTATTGACCAATCACAGTGCTTGAATTTGTACGACATTTTAATCCAAGCATTGTGATTGGCCGATTCTAACCCGCTCTTCTCCGCTTCGCGTTAGTTGAAACGCACTGTAGGTGATTAAGATTTGGCTGTTCCAGGATCTTAGTGTACAACTTTGTGGGTATACCAATGACTTTTCGATTCATTTGTGTGACGTCACTAACCGTGAGATAACTAGTCTTGCCATGGAGAGCGGTAAAACAGGCTAGATATTTCAAAATGTTATTTTCAGTAACAATGTTTATGACTTTTTTCAAGCGACAATCTACCCAAAATATCAGTGCCGTATTGTAAAAGTATAATAAGTATATTTTGTTTATACATACATTATAATAATGTTAAGTTATTACGTTGTCATCATCACTAAGTTTAAAGTTCACTGTAATATAACCATTTATACATTATTTTACGAACAAAGTCTAGTAAGATATTTGTAAGAAGAAATACATTACATGTATGTATGTATAAGTTATTTTTAAATTCGATGTAATAAATATTGTAAACTTTGTTTTTTGTTTTATTTTTCTTAGGTTAATAAGCCCATCAAAATAATATATTATCAACAAAAACGGTTTTAGATATTGCTATTTTCCCGTTATAGGATTAATAACAAACCTTCAGGAAAAATATCTTCGAATTAAATATTACGAAATAATATTTTTGTGTTTAATATGTACTAGATAAGGCCAGCGGTTTAACCTGGCAATGTAGTTTTAATACAATTTTTTAGGGTTCCGTACCTTGAGAGGAAAAAACATAGGTAACCCATATAGGATCATTTTGTTGTCTGTTCGTCTGCCAGTCTGTTTAAGCATGACGAGGTAACAGATAGGTTCACTCATAAGATTCGCATTAGTTTTTAATATGGTTATGGTTTAGGATGTAAAAAATTAGGAACTATTTTATATAGGTGTCTAGTCTATTAATAAAATATAAAGCTTGTAAAAAAACTTTTTGTAACATTTTCTTGCTATCTAAAGTTTTACGTGGAAAAATTCGGAGGTTTTTGGTCAGCAGTGGGACAGTGGGTACAGTAAGTTACATAATTGCTATTACTTATACTAGTAAATAAAAACAGAATGTACATTTAGTGATTTATTCAATTAGTAAGCACTTTGTACTGCATTATAATATTAGATTATGTTATCACAGCTCTGCTACAGTTCCTTGGGAATGAAGAGTTTAAAAATAAATAACGAAACAATTAAAGTATTATACACAGCAGATTATTATAATTTATACAAAATAAAATAAAAAATTAACTAAATAAATAGGTAGGTAACTGATTAAACGAAATTAAGTAAATAATATATTAGGCCAATTTCATTGTGAAAAAATTCAAATTATAATACAACATAGGTAAGTATAGAAGAACTATACAAAATAATAAATAGGTTTTACACAAATTATTTTATAGATTTATAATGCTGGGATGTGATAGTTCTTGCATCAAATAAGCGATATCACAATAGCATTCTGTTGAATTATTACGAATGAGGAAGTCCATGTTCTTGTTACATTTCCTAACAAAGTACGTAATACAACTCCATTTAATACTGTTTCTATGCAACACTCTAACCTTCCTTTGGCCTTCGTGTGTGAAAGGACAGTTTTTATGGGAAGCCTGCTATAGGTACCTACTACTTATACAAAGAATGTATTGTGGTCCGGTCATTATCATAATATACTTCTCTGATCTGTGGTTATTTAAGCCATGCTTATTATTTTTTTAGGACATAAGTAGGTGCCTACTTGTTATTTTCTTAGGAGTTTAAAAGCTTCGAGGGAGACATAACACATCACCTACTAGCTGCACCCAGCGGTTTTACCCGCTGAAATCTCTCTACATACAAAAGTTCAGCTCAATCGGTCCAGCCGATCACGCATGAATGTCTTTTTAGGCTTATTGGATAAAATGACTTCCTGACGATCTATCCCACGATTTACACCAGATCAAACTATTTACACGAAGACAAAGTTTATTTCGTCTTAGAATAGATCTAATCACCTTCTTTCCCGACTCATACTACAAAATAAACGAAATAGTGAAAGGAGTGCAATGGACAACCTTTGTCCCACAATACAAAAGCTTGTATCTTGTACATTCATAGCTTAGTGCAATCGCAACTTCCTCATCAGTGCAGGCAGAAAGGACGGCGCTGGAGACCTGTCTTTAACCCCATCAGTAATATAAGGTCCTGGTTTGGTCATAAGAACGGTGTGCAGTGTAGGAATACTAATGGAACAGGCGAGCTCCGGGGATATATTGCGACACCCCTGCACGTCTAAGAACTTCAGTTTTTCGCAATGACACTTCACAGCTTCGATTGTCTTATCTGTTAGTTGATTGCAACCCTGAAACGGATAATACAGAGTTATCAATGCAAAAACAATTACGTGTAGTAATGCGCCACCGTGTTTATCTTTCAAAATAATACTATGATTATTTTGTATATTAACAGAAATAGATCTACTCATAGATAGATAAATGTTTATTAACTACTGTTAAATTTAAAACAAAATTTAAATAAAATATTGTCAAAACATCCTTACCCTCAATTCCAGGTGTTTTAATCTCCGGAGTCCCTCCACAATCTGTACAACAGCATCGTCTTTTAGATTGAAGCAATCTGTTAAATTAATGCATTGAATGGTTGGACAATTCTTAGTGAGGTATTCCATCCCTTCATGAGTTATCTGTTGACACCGACTCAAGCTTAGTCTTACAAGTTCCTTCAAGTTAAATGCATATGTTAGGCTTACATCTGTGATTCTGTTACAACTACTCAGGTCCAGATCACGTAGATGCTTTAGACGAGCCAAAGAGTAGCCCGTGTAAGTGTCCATGGATAATTTCTCACACATCATCATGACGTCACGCTTTCTGCGCGCGTCACGTACTATCTCCTCTTCGGCCCTCGATCCCAAGTATATCCTCGAGGCTTTGGGTGTCTCAACGTAGGAAGACATTATCGGACTTTCTTCATTTGATTCAGTCTCTAACATTCCCATACCAGTTAGTCCAGCGTCAGACACTTTGTCGCAGTGACTTATTTGCAATACACGGAGATGTAACTGGTTCTTGAACACAACTTGTATTGATGTATCAGTGACAGCATTGAAGCAATAACTCAGATTTAAGACTCGTAGGTTTGGCAAAGTCTCCGATATCATTATGAGTGCACTTTGATCCAGATTCAGGGAATGTACATCTAATTCTTCTAATGTGGTGTTTTCCCCAGCACAGATACTTTTCTGTAATCCATTTTTAGTAATATTTTCACATTGTGATATATTTAGTGACTTCAGTTTCTTCAATTTGGCTAATTCAACAACACCCAGGTCTGTAACAGCTCGGCAGCGTTGAATGTTGAGTTTTGTTAAATTGACTAGATCTCTACAAATGTATACAAGGGACTGATCTGTCACTCTGTTACACAAGCCTAGATTGAGTTCCTTCAAGGAAGTCTGATGAGTAGTCAAGGACAATATGCCAGTATTAGTGAGTTGATCACAACAATGCAGCGACAAAGATTCTAATGTCAGGTTTTCAGTCTCCGCTAAAGCTTTCAGGTTTTGTCCATCAATCAGAGTATATGAGAAAGTAAGGTGCTTTATTTTTTCTGCCCGAGCAGTAATTACTTTCAGAATAAAGCAAAATGTTAAGACACTTTCTGATGGATTTTGAAATATATCTACACCACTGGCATAGAACTTTTTAACCAAACCAATGTGAAATTGTAGGGAGCATGCAGTAAAGTTTAGAGCTTCAAGAGCAGGAGCCGCCGTTACAAATCTGCTGAATAAAGCATCTGTGAGGTATTGGTTGTTTGATAAGTTTAAACATTTCAAGTTATCCAGGTTGTTACTAAAGAGACCCTCGGTTGCACCTTCGAGTAGTCTCCCTGACATGAAAAGCTCCTTACAGCTGAGTATATTTAATGATTCCAAGTTTATACATTTCTCTAGTATATGCGTGAATACTTTTTCACACAAATCACAATTTTTGAGAGTCAAACTTTTGATACTGTCCCCCATTTTGTCCCAGAAGTAGTTCAATTTGTTGGATATTTCAACCTCACTGAATAAATAATTGGAGTATGTTACCACAGAATTTTCAAATATTAAGAGAGGTGAGGCACACTCATCATTAATGGGTGCCCTGTAGAACACCGCAACTTTATTTTTGAGGAAGTAATTATCATTAGCAGCCATGTACCATGACTGACATGTTTCACTTGCAGCCTTTCTGTCTGCCTCTGGCAAATACTTAAAAATATATACTAATATCTGGAAAATAAAGAAAGTAAACCTATATTATGTACATACTGAGTTATAATAAGGAAATGAAAATCGAAGGTAAACTTCTATAAAAGGTAAAATTTAATTGAGAGAAATCTGGGTGCACAGGGTAAATGAGCATAGCGATGTTGTTGATACAAAGATTTCGTAACTTTTTATCACCAAAAGTTAAAAATAACATCAATGACCGCTCAATCACGTGAAAAATATAATTCAAACAAAGGACCAGAGTAACTCATGAAAAAAGCCATGTATATTTTTAATTACATTGGTACAATTTATAAAATTATTTACCTCATACGGTAGATCCATCTTCTATTAAAATCACAAAATTTGGGAACAATAACTACAGAATTTTTGTTATTTTTATTAAAAGTATTTCCGTGTTTTGCTAAAATTTTGAATTCCTGGCTCCTGACAGCTGGGTTTTGACATTTGACCTTCCTGACAAATGACAGCTGACAATCAGTTGTTTTATTATTTTATTTTATGGGTATCTTTGTATCCACACATTAGTACTATTGCCAGAGCTCCATTAAAAAAAATAGAAACGTTGCATTACGCTATGCAATAAAAAAAGTACTTTTCGTAATTATATTGTTCCTTATCACTCATCAGCATGAAACCCAAGCTTACTAATACTTTAGATCTGGTACTACGTAGGTATAGAGGTACCTACTATATACTTCCATTAAACAAACCACTCGCTCTCAACTCTCAACTCGCATTCCTAGAGCGTCAAAAAAGCTTACATAGCAAGCAATTTTTAAAAAATGTAGTACCTGTCTACAGGGCCGGTTTTAACATTACCAGCGCCCTGGGCGAGATTTCTACGGCGCCCCCTAAAAAGCAATTCAAACCCATACTAAAAACGAAAAAGGAAAATACGAATGTTGTGCGTTTAGCTTGCTCCGAGCGGCAAAGAAACTAAACAAGAATTCTTAATTATAAAAGCGCGAGCAGCTCGCTGCGAGCGCCGAGAAAATTTAGATTTTTTTCAGCACGAATGATGTGCGTTTAGCTTGCTTTGAGTGGCAAAGAATCTTAATGTCCTTATTTATAAAAGCGCGAGTAACTCGCTGCGAGCGCCGAGAATATTTTGAATTGTTCAGCACGAATGATGTGCATTAAGCTTGCTTCGAGTCGCAAAGAAAGTAAATGTTCTCATTTATAAAAGCGCGAGCAGCTCGCTGCGAGCGCCGAGAAAATTTTGAATTATTCAGCACGAATGTTGTGCGTTTAGCTTGCTCCGAGCGGCAAAGAAACTAAATAAGTATTCTTATTTATAAAAGCGCGAGCACCTCGCTGCGAGCGCCGAGAAAATTTAGATTTTGTTCAGCACGAATGATGTGCGTTTAGCTTGCTTCGAGTGGGAAAGAATCTAAATGTCCTTATTTATAAAAGCGCGAGTAACTCGCTGCGAGCGCCGAGAAAATTTTGAATTTTTCAGCACAAATGATGTGCGTTTAGCTTGCTTCGAGTGGCAAAGAATCTAAATGTCCTTATTTATAAAAGCGCGAGTAACTCGCTGCGAGCGCCGAGAAAATTTTGAATTTTTCAGCATGAATGATGTGCGTTTAGCTTGCTTCGAGTGGCAAAGAATCTAAATGTCCTTATTTATAAAAGCGCGAGCACCTCGCTGCGAGCGCCGAGAAAATTTAGATTTTGTTCAGCACGAATGATGTGCGTTTAGCTTGCTTCGAGTGGCAAAGAATCTAAATGTCCTTATTTATAAAAGCGCGGGTAACTCGCTGCGAGCGCCGAGAATATTTTGAATTGTTCAGCACGAATGATGTGCGTTTAGCTTGCTTCTAATGGCAAAGAAAGTAAATTTTCTCATTTATAAAAGCGCGAGCAGCTCGCTGCGAGCGCCGAGAAAAATTTGAATTTTTCATCACGAATGATAATGTGCGTTTATCTTCACGAATGATAATGTGCCGAGAAAATTTAGATTTTTTTCAGCACGAATGATGTGCGTTTAGCTTGCTTTGAGTGGCAAAGAATCTTAATGTCCTTATTTATAAAAGCGCGAGTAACTCGCTGCGAGCGCCGAGAATATTTTGAATTGTTCAGCACGAATGATGTGCATTAAGCTTGCTTCGAGTCGCAAAGAAAGTAAATGTTCTCATTTATAAAAGCGCGAGCAGCTCGCTGCGAGCGCCGAGAAAATTTTGAATTATTCAGCACGAATGTTGTGCGTTTAGCTTGCTCCGAGCGGCAAAGAAACTAAATAAGTATTCTTATTTATAAAAGCGCGAGCACCTCGCTGCGAGCGCCGAGAAAATTTAGATTTTGTTCAGCACGAATGATGTGCGTTTAGCTTGCTTCGAGTGGGAAAGAATCTAAATGTCCTTATTTATAAAAGCGCGAGTAACTCGCTGCGAGCGCCGAGAAAATTTTGAATTTTTCAGCACAAATGATGTGCGTTTAGCTTGCTTCGAGTGGCAAAGAATCTAAATGTCCTTATTTATAAAAGCGCGAGTAACTCGCTGCGAGCGCCGAGAAAATTTTGAATTTTTCAGCATGAATGATGTGCGTTTAGCTTGCTTCGAGTGGCAAAGAATCTAAATGTCCTTATTTATAAAAGCGCGAGCACCTCGCTGCGAGCGCCGAGAAAATTTAGATTTTGTTCAGCACGAATGATGTGCGTTTAGCTTGCTTCGAGTGGCAAAGAATCTAAATGTCCTTATTTATAAAAGCGCGGGTAACTCGCTGCGAGCGCCGAGAATATTTTGAATTGTTCAGCACGAATGATGTGCGTTTAGCTTGCTTCTAATGGCAAAGAAAGTAAATTTTCTCATTTATAAAAGCGCGAGCAGCTCGCTGCGAGCGCCGAGAAAAATTTGAATTTTTCATCACGAATGATAATGTGCGTTTATCTTCCTTCGAGTGGCAAAGAAACTAAATGTTCTTATAAAAGCGCGAGCAGCTCGCTACGAGCACCGAGAAATATTGAATTTTTCAGAACGAATGGGGCGCCACGGGCGCCACGGGCGCCCCATTATAGAGCCTGTGGCGCCCCTTTTATCCGGCGCCCTGGGCGGTCGCCCAACCGCGCCCTACCCTAACGCCGGCACTGCCTGTCTACCTCGACTCTAGGAGTAGTTGTGCCTATTTAAACTCTAGATTGTTGTGCTGAATTAACCCAGTAATCGCGTCTAGTTTCTAGACCTTTACCGGGGGTAGACTTCCTTTGCAGGAGGTCGTCTAGGTGGGTACCCCAACAGTCAACAGTGCCAGTTATTCTACCGCCTGAGCAGTAATGTGCAAACATTACTGTGCTTCGGTAGGAGGGCACTGTAGCTAGTGAAATTACTGGGCTAAAGAGTTTTAACATCTTATGACTCTTGAGTAAGAAGCGTTGGTGCAGTGCACCTAGAATTGCACATCATTGTGAAATTCTGGGTAGCACTGTACTGATTATGGGCAGCGTTATCTCTTAACATCAGGAAAGCGTCTTGCTCGCCTGCTAACTTCTCCACATAAATAAAAAAGGTAAAAAAATGTTTTTAAGTTAAACGGTTTTATTTTAAACATGTACTAAAAGCTAAAAAATAAAATCGTGAGGCACGTCAAATATCTAGATCTCTAATGAACATTTTCCCTGACAATTGTAGATATTTGACGTGCCTCACGATTTTATTTTTTAGCTTTTAGTACATGTTTAAAATAAAACCGTTTAACTTAAAAACATTTTTTTACCTTTTTTATTTTTAGGCTTTTTAGTACACTGTATTCTACTTGACAAGCCCTTTCATTTGATACCCATATTGATGAGATTGAAAAAAAATAGGTTATCCACCATTTTGTAGCGGCGGCCATCTTGGATTCTAATTTTGTATAGTGCACTGTATTTTACTTATCAAGCCCTTTCATTTGATACCCATATTGATATGATTTAAAAAAAATACGTTATCCGCCATTTTGTAGCGGCGGCCATCTTGAACCTAAAATAATATTGAATATACATAATTGTATTGTCACCAGAACCAAAGGCGTATTCCAAATTTCAGATCAATCGGTTGACAGGAAGAGGGTGAAATTTCAATTAGGTACCTACTAAATTTGACCCAAGAAAAAAGAAAAATGAAAAAAGAATAAAACAAACAGAGTAAGCTAAATAAAACCGTTTAAAACAAACAGAGTAAGCTAAATAAAACCGTTTAAAAAAGACTAGACTCTAGACTAAAGTGACGCAACGATACGTTAGAACCATTCTGCCATAAATAAAACTAAAGTAGGCAAATAAATTATATAGGTATATAGTATATATAGGTACTTAGATTGTTGTCTAAATGCCAAAGTTCGTCTGTATGTACTTATTTTCACACCTTAACGACTGCATGGATTGCTAAGACCCTGAAATAATATATAATAGATACCTACCTAGGCTACTTTTACGGGTAAAACCGCTGTACACAGCTAGTATAATATAACTTCCTTAAAGTATTTTTTCCCCCTTTAAATTATTATGATATCCAGCTTCCTAGATTCTTATAAGAAAATCCTTAGTACGATACGACCTAAATAGGTACTTATAATATAATCAACTAATTGTTTACTTTTTATAATATTATATATCTGTCTGAGGGTAGGTCGTGGGTATAACAATCTCTAAAGGATATAATAATACCCAATATCTACCTAATTCTATTCTACATTCCAGATGATCTACTTACACAGTTTTAACTAATTTTAGTCATTCATATTGGAGTGAATATGAGATTTAAGATAAGCCGGGCTTATCTCAAATCTCATATTATTCACCCCAAATTAATGTAAATAATGTTGAATGTCTTTGTTTTGTTAATAAACATTCTTCTGTAAAAAAATACTCGTATATAGAATGATAATAGAAAAATATGTTACACTTAAAAATTACTTATTGCTTAAGATCTTATTATAATCTAGCCTAGATTGTTATAAGAAGAATAGAAGATAAGGATATTATTATATGTTAGTAAAATTACAAATGAAGTAAAGTTTACATGCAGTCTTACGAGTTTGCGCGTAAGGTAACTCGTATCGCCACTTGTTGGGCGCCACAAAGCTTCAGTGAGCGCGGGGTGGCCTGCGAGTGGCCACGTGGCACGCGTTACGTTTGCACCACAAACTTTGTTAACTACGACAATGTTATTTTGAACTGTTGGACGCGAGTGTTGATAGGATGTCTAGGAGGAAACAAGCAAAACCCAGGTCCCTCAAGCGTAAGTTTTGTATTGTTTTGATTTAAAGCTGCTTTAAAAAAATAGTGAGTTAAGCTCAACTTTAATTGAAAACTTATAGGATTTTCGATAGGTAAGTATTGAGTATGTAGGTTATCTATCTAAAAGGAATTATGATAATGCTTTATTTTAACTTGTTTAGAGTAATCTCTGTGAATCTGTAAACGAGTTCAAATATAGCATAATATTACATCTACATATAACCTACCTTCTATAAGAGTACCTAATATAACAATCATTTAGGGCTTCCAATCATATTTATTTTTTTGATAAGTAGTATTATTTTATTTGTCCTTGAATTTTTCCAAAACTTATAGTAAGATTTTGACGAATCATTTGTTATGTCGACTTGTATTTAAGGTTTTAGGCACCTACCTACAAGTGCAAGTTTCATCAAAGTTGATTTGGTGTAGTCTTCATGATGTAAGTCAAAACGTGCCTCTCGCCCGCACTAAACCTACTTATTCTTTAAATTAAATTTGCAGGTACCTTTCTATGTACCTATATATTATATATACATACTTACCTTGTATTAAGTACAATAGGTAGATACAATAGTTTATTTTATGCATACAATAGTTTATTTATTTATTTATTCAAAATAACAACAAGTACACGTCTAAAGTTATTACATAAGAATCAGACAGTCTTAAACTTAAACAGTTATAGATTCATTAGAGTAACTTAAATTAAGGCACATGTTAGGTACCTACCTAGGTACCTAACATGTGCATGGTTAGGTATCTACAACTGAGATTTCTATGAAAACACTTAATGATAAGAAAAAACAACAGAAAAAAATAATAGGAGATACACTATAAATCAAAAATATAAGTAGGTATATGATAGATATTATTACAGTTGTTAGATATTATGATAAAAGGAAATAATTATGGCGTCTATTAGTGTAAACAATACTACAATTTGGATTTATACACATATTATCTATGAATACATATTATTAATGAATTGAATGGAATATTGTGTGTTGTGAATTGTTTCTTATATAATTTCCTATTTATTTAATATGAGTCTAGAGAATTTTAATTATGTTTTATCTTTAATAATTTTTTATTTGTACTAATGTTATTTTATAAGTATGTACTTTCAGTTTGACATCAAATATCATACTAGGATAAACCTGTGCTATGATATATTCAATGCTTCCCTTCCGAATATAATAGCAAGCTCAATATTTTGCATTTCCTCTATTAGATAAGTACAAGTTCCTATGATGGCCCAAAATAACAGGAACATTTAGGTTGGCAAACAGGCCGTAGACAACAAACCGTGAAGCTTGATTAACACATTTACGTGTTAATCAAGCTTCACGGTTTTCAAGGGATTTTAAGTTAGGTTTATACCTAGTTGATAAGCAGCTGTGTACAATCACGGCGACAGGTGATGGACGCGATGCGACGTAGAGTGCGGACGGAGACTAGGGTTACCATGACTTTGAAAATTTGCTAAAAATCACAAATTACCCTCATGTTCTTAGCATTTATTGATGTGAACTGAGTCCTGAGAGTGACTCCTAATCATCTCAATGCATCTCTTCTTTCCATTTTTTTACGGTTATTACTGTATTTTAAATCATATCTATATTTATTACTGTCCAGTTTTCGTGAAAAATATCCTTTTCCCGATTATCCTGTATGGTTCTGCCACGACGTCATACTGAGTACAGTTTTCATCGTTATGTCGCAGGCCCTTCATAGCAATCTTGATACCCTTAGATAATATTGGGTTTAGCTGCATAATGTTATGAAATGGTATACCAAGATTTAACCCAGAATTATTTGCCTGTAGCTACGAGTACCTATATTATATACTTCTCCAAGCCATATGGGTATTAAATGAACAGTAGTGCTACCATGAGAGTACGTGTACAAACAACCAAGAGTAGGGGCAAAGATCATCATACAGCAGGTTGAGGTAGCTTCACCAGCTCCACTGTGGGTACGCCCATGAGTGCTACGTCCGCTAAAACTTGAAAGAGTGTCAACCCTATGAGCTAATATCCTCGCTATATCATTGAGCAGGCGCTCGCGGCCGCAGTTCGGTCGCGGTTTGGCTCGCTTGCAGGCTGCACTCGAACATTTGGCAAATTGGATGATTATCAACATGGTTAGGTGTTTAGAAATAGAGGGTTTAAATTATTTCATAGGAAATACGATTTAATATAAAGCTGGAAAGGCTTTACAAAATTAGATAAAGTTATTCAGTGAATCCATGGACCTATTTGATCGACGATACATCGGCAAAAGGTACCACTGGTCACTGGTGATAGAGATGTCTATAATACGCTAAGGTAACCGCTCACTATCAAGTGAGTCTTCTGCTTGTGCGTTTATCTCTAATATATTAAAAAATGGGGCTTAGGGGGGGGGGGGGGGTATGGGTTTCAGCGTAAAAAAAATACACTTTTTTTGCGATTTTTTTTCTCAAATATGGATTGAACCATTTTATTTAAACCTTTTGTACATTATTGAGCACACTTTTAACAATGTTGTTTAATTTTTTCACGCAGAAATATTGAAGTATAAGCTGGTAACAGAGCTTTTCCTAGAACGTCTTGGGAAAAAAAACAATTTACGGTGTTCACTGTAACTTGGCCGGATATTTTCTGAAAATTAAAAATCATGAAAATTTAGTCACATTATAATCAAATCTTCCCCCCAACGTTCTCTAATATATATATATTTTTTTCATTTAAAACTTTTTGGCGGCCATCCAAAGTGTGAACTGTTATTTTTCACGAAAAGTTCCGCCATTTTGTGGATGGGAAACACCCTTAATGTAAAAAAAAAAAATTGCTGAACGTTGGGGTGAAGATTTGATTATAATGTGACTAAATTGTCATGGTTTTTAATTTTCAGATAATATTCGGCCAAGTTACAGTGAACACCGTAAATTGTTTTTTTTTCCCAAGACGTTCTAGGAAAAGCTCTGTTACCGGCTTATACTTCAATATTTCTGAAAAAAATTGAAAAAATTATACAACATTGTTAAAAGTGTGCTCAATAATGTACAAAAGATTTAAATAAAATGGTTCAATCCATATTTGAGAAAAAAAATCGCAAAAAAAGTGTATTTTTTTACGCTGAAACCCATACCCCCCCTTAAGTAACTTCAGAGCTTTTCTTCGCTCCGGGCTCCGGGTAAGAAGAAAGGCACCCCTTTGTTAAATGTTTGTTATTCCGTGGACTAAGCTACCTACATTTAAAATTTTAGCGAGATCAGTTTAGTCCCTTAGGTCCTATAGGTAACACACATCTATATTATAATCTTCACTTTCGCATTTACAATATTAGTGGGTTTATATACGAGTAGTCGAGTAGAACAATGTTGCACAACGGAGTGGTGTAATGTAGTAAGTTTAGGTATCGATCTAGTGGAGTCTAGTACTTTCGTAATGCGTCCCTAGAGTCCCGAGGATGCTGCGACTCCCGCTACTCCAGGGATACCTAATGCAATACTTGCGCCGTAGAGAAACACTCACAGAAAGACGGCTTGGGTATTTCGGTTAAACCACTTACACAATAAGGGTGAAGCGGGTACAAGTCTCGAGGTTATTCGATAGCCTTAAACATTGACATCTCATGAGTCGCACTAACGATTATTGCAAAACTAAGTCAAAGTTATCGAAGAGAATTTCTTTGAGTTAAAAAAAGGATTATTCGTTCTCCATTTAGGTATCTAGTTTACGCTCGCACTGTTAAGAATGTTCAAATTATTCACAATTAAAAATATACTTACTTTTCAGTATTTTTAATTAGTTACTTAACAACAGTTACTTAATTACATAGTTTGTTATTAAGGGAAAATATAAAAGATATTAAATTTTAATATTTTTAAAATGCCTTCGAGTGTGTCCCTAATATTGACACTCCCGCAGTATGAAGTAGACTTTCTGTGAGTCCTTTATTTCACTCTATTTCTTATTCTATGTAGCTGCAGAGTATATTTCCATTCTATTGTTGTATTTATTTGCTTTGTTTCTCGTGTATGAGTGTATTTCTAATGTTCAAGGCGTCTGAAGAGAACGAGGTTTTAAAAATAAAAAGGTTTCTGTGAATCATATTTTTGAAATATCGCGTAGAATGCCTTTTTATAGTTAGATTTTCTATAGCGTATTATTTAATATTATCTTCATAGAATTTAAGCTTTATCTTAATCGGTTCAGTAAATACCATCACATTTTATACATCCGCATTAGTACCTCTATTAAGAAGATAACATTTACATTTAGCGATATAAGCTTAAATCAATAGGTTCAAGCCTTGACCAAGATCTTCAAAGATGGACATTTGGTTTATGGTTTGACTCCTAGTAGTCAATATTATTATTATGTCCTTTTTCAAATTTCAGCTGGATAGATGACACAATTAAAATAAAAAGTGCAATGAAATAATATTATTAATCATACCAACAAACTCTCCTGATTTGGTCCTCGTTTATAACGAGAGTGGGCCCTGTTCCACAAGGGTCCAATAACACGTCAATTTCAGCTTGGCGGCCCTCATGCGGAGGAATTAAAATTTTACATCGAGTGAAAATGTTAATCCTTCCCGCTCCCAGGCAGACAATAAAAACGAATTGCCGTATCTTGAATTGTTTACTCTGACATTGCTACCTGGAGCCTCGAGCCTCGAGGTTGATCCCCACGATCGCATCGTTTGCCTGCTCATGTGCGATTAGGAAAACCTTAAAAATGTACAGACGCTTTGACTGGGAATACTACGTTAGTGAGTGTTGAACAGGAGAAAACTTCGTTTCGATAAGTAGCGAATTTAGGCAAGTAGGCTTGTATTTTTCTTTATGCTTTTGTCATTGATAGTTGTGTGTATTTTCCCTAGCTAGTAAATAAAAAATAATAATATTAAACCAATTTCCAGTAAACCACTGTACCAATTTCGATAAAACTTTAATGGAACCTTGGAAGGTTCACGCGCCAGCGCAGCGAAGATTTAGACCCATTGAATCATTTCTTAATATATGGGAGAAACTGAAAGTTTTTAGAATATCAGAATTTTGATTAGCCAATAACCATTTGTTTATTTATTGTTATTAAGTAGGATCATTTGGACAACTTAAGCATCATTGTAACCGACTAAGCCATTAAGTAAAGCTGTGAGGCCTTCTTCCTTAGAGGTCTTCCCAACAGCCTTTTCACACGCAGCGACCCCTTCTTTGGCATTCAAAAAATCCGATATCTTTAAAGTTTTTATTTATTTTTCTTATGTGAATAGAAACAACAAAGAGTCAGGTAGAGCTATTTGATAGATGGGACAAAAATAAAGTTTTTAATTATGTAAAATTTCCATCAATTCATCTGGCTGTGTCTGCTGACGCGGCGCTCCATAATAGGGGGACTCTGCAGCGAGGTCAATGTTATCAACCTTTTTCCTAAGCAGCTGGCCAAAAAATACTTGTATACCACTTTCTGATTACCGTTATGTAATTTTTCATCATAATAGTGGCAAAAAATCAAACCGTCTAGAGAAAAAGGCAATCGTCTTTTTCTTCTCACTCCCCCGTCTCATCACTTTTGGTAATAACTCTTCAGAAAAAAACTCTGTATGCAAAAATTGGAGCTAGATTTCAGAAAACAATAAATCCAGGTGTGTTAATTCATTACGATGATGAACATATAATTTTAAGGCATCTTTAATCAACCTTGACAAAATCTGGCAACTCTGATAGGTACGACGTCATTTTAAGCTCAGTGCAAATTTAGGGAAATCCAAATAAATCATTCACAGTTATTTTACCTCTAGCCTTTACGTTGGCTAGCCTGAAAATTATGTTGCCATGTCACGTTAGTATTGACTTCCCCATTTTTAACCCCCAACGCAAAAACGACGAGGTGTTACAAGTTTGACGTGTCTGTCTGTCTGTGTTTGGTGGAAATTGGTCCAAGATGGCCGCCGCTACAAAATGGCGGATTACTTTTTTCTTCCACAACCCCCTCAATATGGATACTAAATGAAAGGGCTTAATAAGTAAAATACAGCCCACTATTTAAATTTAAAATCCAAGATGGCCGCCATAAAAAATGGTGAATTGCGTATTGGGGCGGGGGTTTTTTATTTTATTAATTTAATTCACTTGAAAGTATTATTTTACAGTGCTGTAGGTAGGTACTTACATGAATTTCCTGTTTCGAACCTACCTAATATTTTATATCATATTGATAGTTCGCAGTTACCACTTGTTCATGTGTTAACCATCCGATATTGTTATAGATAAATTCATTTTCTTCATAGGAAATTGAGTTTATGGGCATTGGTAAAGCTTGGGATTATAATAATAATTATTAAAATAACGAGTACAAGTGACCTTATCAAGTACAAAAAGTAACGTTTTAACAAGAAAAGTAACGCATTTTTGAAATTTTTATATTTTTACACAATATATACACAGTTGAATTGAAATACGCTTACATATTCGGTGAATATTTCCTAATTTTTCAGTTTATTTAAATAAGAAATTGCTAATCAACAAAAAAAATCAATCCTTTTACTAAGCCAGATAAAGTTATACGAAATTGCCTTATTCTTTTATCTCTACTAAATCAATAAATAAAATATTATTTACTATACCATTACAAGGAAGAAGATTCATTTATTATCAGGTTCAATTTAAAATAAAGATCTTGAAAAGTAACGTAAAAGTCATCTTTATACAAGAATGCAAAAGTAACGCAAAGGGTCAAAAAGTAACGTAAAACGTTACAAAAGTAACGTTCTGGCAACAATTTGATAAGAATGCAACATAAAGAAAATAATTTTGACATCTGTCAGAGGTAAAATAACTGTGAATGCACTATAGCTCAGAGCTTCCTGACGTCAAAAATTGGTCGGTCAAGATTTTTTTTCTAGACTCATAGCTATCTCGTGATTTGCCCAAAACTACTAATAGGCCATTTTCTTGTCTAACTCTTAGACAGGGGGCATGGTTTCAACGAAATCTGAGATAGTCGCAGATTCAAGGCGGGCCTCACGCGGATCTTCAGTAAGACTGCTACTGGCACGCTTTATTTCATAAAATCCGATTTGAGTAGTCTTACGAGATGGGACATTAATTTTAAACAAGAATCAAACTCGATCGTAACAGTGTTATGCAGTAATACCTTAACGAGAATCGTAACAAATAATGTGGCGAACATTTTAAAGCGCCAGATTCAAAATGGCGGCGACATGAATTTTTAAAATTGATGCCAAAAGAATAAAATAAATGGCAGGCAGGTTTAAGTGGCATTTTTGTATTACAAAATAACTATATTTTTTAAAACGTAGTACTAGATTTTTTTCTAAATTGCTTTAAACTGGCCCGTTCTAAAAACTTTCAGAGTGACCTATACGTATTATGCACATTACGCATACATAAAATACTTAATAATGAAGAAGTTAAGGTAGATATAGAACCAAAATTTAAAAAATGGTGAAACGCGTTTTCAAATTAATAATAATAAAATAAAAATAAATATTTCAGGACATTACACACAGCGCCACCTAACCCCAAGCTAAGCAACTTAATGCTTGTGTTATGGTGGTTAGGATAACGGATATAATACTTATATACTTTTCTTTTGTAAATACATACTTATAATAGATACAGAAAGCCACCCAGACCAGAAACAAATATCTGATAAATGACAGTTTTCAGTTTAAAAAAAATTATAAGAAGAATGTGTTTGAGATCATCATAGAAGTACCTACTTATATGTACCTAATTTATTTAATTGGATAAAAAATATGTTATAATATCAAACCCAAATTAAATTAAAGTAGGTACAAGGTACAATTCAAAACAAATATGTAGGTTCATGTATTGGAGGGAAGGGTGAGGTGTGAAGATCACAATAAAACGTATGAATGTTTTATTCGAGGTAAAAGCTTTGGACGGACGCATTTGTAAGCCGCTTGAAGAGGGTTAAGTCAATTTGGATTTGGGCGTCAACTTTTTTGCTGGCCTGTGCACTTGGTGATTACAGTGGTCAGTTTACGTTTATCATAAACAAAGCATAATTAATTTAAAAAAAACATGTAAATTCGTACTTATGTACTCGCTACCTTTGTCCCGTCACTCGCTTTAAATCATGCGAAATCGTGGTCAAAGCTAACCTATAGGTTAAATAGTAGATATATTTTTGGTAATATACAATAAAAAAATACTATTTAGTAGTTTTACGAGCGATTGTGCTAAATTGATGTGTGAATAATTGAAAGAAAAACCCTGAATTATCGCTCAATGTCAGCAAGTCAAATAAGAGTAATTTTTGAAGAAAAAATATTGCAAATATATCGACATAATCTAGTGATATACAGCTCTTTTTATTTCTTAATAGGTTAGCTTTGGATCACGATCTAGCCTGATCCTTAAATGGCAGGCAGCAGATTAAACCTAGAAGGAGGGATAAATCCGTCCCTAACTTTACCACATCGACACATTCACTCACGATGAGATTTACGATTGCAACTGTTTACTTTTTATGTAGGGTTATTTACATTAAAATGCTTAAAAATAACCTTTTCATCCCACTATCTCGGAAAGTGTATTTTTACTGTCTGACTGGAAAAGTCCATTTTATCCTCTAGAGGGTAAAGTAAATTTGAATTTAGAACATCGTGTGCACCGAGTTTGTGTGTAAAAAAACATTATTAAACCTATTTACTTCCACCTCTATGGTGCCGATTTTATTATACAACTTTTTTAATTTGTTAAAAACTCGGAGTAAGACCCTCTTTGGTAAACTTTTTTTTTAATTTGCTTTGGGCGCACCATCATCCTTGCCAGTAAGTTACTTTTGTAACATATTACGTTTCTTTTGAACTATTTACGTTAGTTGTTTAGATATAAGTTACATTTCGAGGCAATAGTGTTTTTTTAAGGAATTATATAGCTACTATAATAGTATATAATAGTTGAGTTAATTTAGCAGAGTTAATAGAATAAGCCAATTTTTTATAACATTATCTAGTTAGTAGCAAGATTTTTTCTAAGTATTACTTTTTAGTAACTTTTTTATTAACGATTTCTCACTGTAATAAACTGAAAATGAGGAAATAATCACTAAAACGAATAGATAGAGTGCTTTACACGAAAGGAGACCTTTTTGCGGGACGCCACTATCGCACATTTTAAAAGTTTAAATACCTATAACTTTTTAACGCCTCATAATTTCTCATATTTAATTTCTTAATTAAAAAGGTATTTATTTTATGTAACAAATAAAAATGATTTATAATATGAAGCCCAATAATAATCGAATAAAAAAATAGTTCCGCTAAATTCCGTGGGACCTCTTTCGTGAAAAGGACTCTAAGTAAGCGTACCTACGTAAATTAAAATTGAATACTGGTTATTTTTGAAGATAGTGCACTGGCAACACTGTGCGCATCCATGGTGAGAATAATTAAAAAAAAACTTTTAGCATTGAGTTATTTCCTCGCTGAGGGGGGGGGGGGTGTCACACTCGAGTGCAAAGATTTTTGACCTTGTGCTCTTTTGATTCCCTCGCTGACGCTCAGGATTCTAATTATTAAATTAAAAAATTTTAGGATCCTTCGCTTGCTCGGTCATACAAACTGAGCACGCGGTAAAAAAGCAACTTTGCACTCTTGTATAACAAATAACTATTTTGTTTTAAGCGTTCGCCTAAGGCTTGCACCACACCACAGCTCAGTTTTGGATAGATATTTTTTTATTATTAAAATCTGTTAAGTTAATCTGTGAACAGTATGCGGTACTTATAGCTGGAGCCCCGTTATGTGTAACGATAAGAAGTTGATGGCCCTAGGGGTGTAGCGGGGTGCGGCTCTCAGGGTTGACACTTCGCAACTTCTAAACTTCTCCCACTTTTTCTCTAGACACTTGTTGTTAGGTATTGCGTAGTATAGAATTATAAATATTTAAATTATCCGTGAGAGCTTATAAATGTATGGCAGGGTAAGGTGCTTTAACAGTCGTAAATGTGCTAGGGCTGTCACACTAAGTTTTTAAACTCTAAAATATAATAAGTAGATACTAAAAAATTTATACTAAATCAATCTCATCAATGTTAATACATATTTGAAGTTAAATCTTTTTTCTTTATGGCAGCTGAATGGTGTAGATAAGCTTCCAATTTTACCTGATAATTACACTAATATTATAAATGCGAAAGATTGTAAGTGTGTGAGTGTGTATGTTTGTTACTTCTTCACGCCTAAACGGGTGGATCGATTGAGCTGAAATTTGGTATAGAGATAGCTTAGAACCTGGAATAACACAAAGGCACAGTACAGCGGGTAAAGCCGCTGGGCGCTGCTGGTATAATTTAATTACCAAAACCAACCCATACCAATACTATTGTAAGAATAAATAATAAACACGTAGAAAAATAATTTCGTTCGAATTATTAACCTAAATAATTTGCCCTTCAATATAATATCATTTAGATTCCCAATACAAAAGCAGTAATCCGTCGTAGCCCTGGGTGTTGCGCGTCCATAAAACTTGTAGAGGCCCCGCCGAGAGTCGACGGCAAATTTCCCTTGGGTGGCACCCCTACCCCCCCTCCCCGCGCCTCTGGGAAATACGCTAAAGGCATATCATAACAGTTTTATGTTGATGTTGACCTCTCGCAGATACGGAGTGCTTAATCGATGCAATTTGTTCGGCGCTGCATGAGATTTTGGTTCTTTAGGCTGTTGGAACTGTTGGGGGCCGTGTTGGTAGAGGAATGGTAATTAATAGGAAGTTGCAGACATTTTTGATTAGAACTTTTATTTATAGAGCGATAAGCCCGCAATAGGGATGTTGACTAATTTTTGGAATTGCTTTTATATGATAGATAGACCCATTACATACACGAATATCATATTTATATGCAAAATTATATGATATTTCAATATAAAAATACATAAATAAAAATGATTTTTTGAATTCTAGCTAAAACGTTCCGAACAGTCATCTGACAGCGCGTGACGTCACACCCCTGGCCTGTACTTACGCTTCCTAAGCAATGTTCCTGATTTCGACACATTTTAATTATTCATAACTTAAAAACCACTGAAATGATTTTAATGTAAGTTATACTGTGCTCTTAGTTGGTCAATATTTAAGCCAAAAATAAAGTCAATGACTAAAATGTCTCTCTGAAAATATAAGATCCATTTTGGTTATTGACTTTTTTCTGCTTAAATTTAGACCAACTTAGAGCACAGTATAAGTTGCATCAAAATCGGTTCAGTAGTTTTTAAGTTATGAATAATTAAAATGTGTCGAAATCAGGAACATTGCTTAGGAAGCGTAAGTACAGGCCAGTGGTGTGACGTCACGCGCCCTGATTGGCGTTCGAATTCGCGTAATAATAAGTAAGAATTATTGAAATTAAAATTGATTTTATTCCATTTTGGCTTGTAAATAGATCCTTAAAATGTGATTGTAGGTTTTTAAATACTGTCTTTTATGTGAAAAACATAACTTCATATGAATTCGTAACATGTGTCAACATCCCTATTGGTAGTATAGCCATTAACTTTACGTTTTCGTTTTTGTTGTTGTTAACCTAATTTTTATGTGTGGGATAAAGTATATATCTATCCAAGGGCGGATCCAGGATTTGGGGCAAGGTGCAGACGGGCAAAAACATTATCATTTTACAAGCTTTATATTACTTTCACCTGTCTGTTGTCTGTCTGTCTGTCTGTCTGTAATCAAATCTTGCAAGTTTGATTTGACCCACTTCCCGGTTTCCAATTGAGCTGAAAATTTGCATGCGTGTGTAAATCGGATGACAATGCAATATTATTATGACATGGAGCTGATCTGATGATGGAGCTGGAAGGTGGCTATAGGAACTCTGTCATTAAACAACGCAACCCCATCGAGTTTGGGCTCATTTGATTCGTCTTGACGAGTACTATATTATGATGCAAGCAATGGTAATGAAAATTAAAGCTTGTTTTTAAAAAGTATTTTTAAAATTTCACTTGTTTTTACTACGAAAAGTGTGTGTTTAGCTCGCAGTTAGAAAGTTCGAATATCCATAACAATAAATGCGCGAGCAGCTTGCTGCGAGCGCCGAGAAAAACATTATGACCATAAAATATGTGCAAAATTCTTTTTAAAAGACCAAAAAGTGACCTGGGTAATTAATGACTTGTGATGCGCTTCAGGCGACCAAATATGCGTTTAGAATTTCATATCCAAGTTCTGAAGACACACATCGAGTTCGTAGAAATATAAGTACCTACTACATTTCAAGAGATATTTTGTGAAGTGTAGGTGTTACGTAAAGCTCAACATCGTCATAGATATTTTTAAATCAATACAAAAAATACAGGGTTGAAATGATGAATTTCCTTTATTCCCTATCGGCTGTCATAAATCACTTATGAGTTTTCAGGAGAAACATTCGTAACAAGGCGGCAGATAAATATGTGATTCTTGTTCTGTGTATGTAGCTTCTCCTTTAGTAGTAGTAGGTAGGTACGTTAATAATATTAATAGTTTTTGATTTTTTTGATATCTGGCTAGTCAGCTGCACCCTCATTAATTGGCCAGTGATAGGTACCTAGTGTTACAATTAAGTCTACGTTTCACTTCGCGGGCAGTGTAAAATTTTCATTCACGCATTCATTTCATTTTCATTCATTTCATTTTTTTTCATAACTTATTCTTTGATTTGAGAAATTGACACTGCGACACAGAGTATTAACAGAGCATTTCTGTGTTTTTAAGAACAAACATAATACTTTTACTTTTTTTATTATTGACTTGGAGAGGAAAATTATATCCAGCCAGAATTTCAAACATATCTCAACTCATATGTTATCGTAAAACATTAGAACTTGTATTACAAAATTCACGTTGATATAACACTTACCTCGTATTATACACAGCTTCCACTGCAGCTCTTAGTTGGATTATAAGACTGGCAATTTTCCACTCGCAACAGTGCTTAAAAATATCACAGCGGCGCGGCGGCGTCCTTGCTCCGAGAAGGGTAGTGGAGGCGAGTCCCTGAGGAGCCGTCCTCGCCCGCCGCCGCCCACGCTTCCCCGGAGACCTGGCCCGGCTGCCGCGTGCCGCCTGCTCCCTAGAGACTCCATACCTCCACTCCCACCGTCCCACCGTCTCCGAGGAAAATACGAGTAGCTACTGAGACTCTGAGGCGCTGAGGCGCTGAGGCGCTGAGACGTTCGACTTTTAATTGATAGGTAGATGGGGAGACGGAAAATACCAATTCCGAGTGTTTTGAGGGCGACCAGCTTGCCTTTGACATTATATTGACGTTTCGGCGGCTTGAATTACTTGGTGTCAGCTTTCAAATCTAATATTTCTAGGTTTACGTAAGCCTACTAATTGTAATTGACTAGTTTTAAATAGGTGCTTAATATATTATCCGTGATCATGAGGACGCCTACGCCCAGCAGTGGGTGGCTACGGGCTGAGTAGATAGATAGTACCTATATGGATTGCGTGTCAAACTTTTTCATAAATCTGCCTTAACATTTTATCTCTAGAGGTATAGATCTGCGTCTAGGTATATCTCTAAAGATAGTACCCGTCGGCAGCGGCTAGCGTTTTGTCGCTATCCATATTGTATTAGCACAAGTACATTAGTTAACGATGTGCCGTCCTGAAGGCCCGGCTCGGACCCGCGCGCCGCTGAGACCGCCTCCTCTATTCCCTGCCGACTCTCTACGTTCCTACTAATATCTTGACAGTACGTGATCTAAGCTGTTTTTTATCGTCAATTGGTAAATCAGTTTCACCAGCAGCAGTTTACAATGTCAACATTTAAGTTTTATAAAAGGTCATTCTAATAGATTCTCTTGCTGTAAGATGTAAAGACTCCAAATAATGTACATTAAATGCTGCTACCTCATTAAGGATGTATCTCTTATTCTCTCTCATCCATTACTTTTTCCACAATTCACTCTAGCACAGTAATTGTTTAACTGAATGTAATTTTTCATTCTAATCATTATTGAAGGGAATTAAAAAGAAAACCACCAGGTTAAAGAAAACCACCCATTCAATCAAAAGGTCTTAACTCCCTTTTTAAACATTTATATCGTTTTGTTTCAACTTTACGTACTGAAACATAAAGCGATGATACTAACGCCTCCAAACACATTAAAATTACAGTTTCCAAGGATATACAGAAACTACAATGACTTGCCCGGGATGGGGTTAGCGTTATTATTCCTCTGCGCGGCCGCCCTCGTGGTCCTTAATCAAAGTTATTACCTACAACGTTTAGTGCTGCCACAGGAATACAGCTCGTTTCTAACGCGATATTGGTAACTATCTAGCACCCGAGGTGGTTCTACGTAACATTGGATAGTTTAAGTGGCTGAACGATCCGTTTGCTTTAGGGAGCTTTTAAGCAATTACCTGTGATAAAACTGAGAATATGTGCTTAAGTATTGCAATGGGTACATCTATTGAGCTAGTTAATCATCATCAGATGCAGGTTTTGGAAAGAAATCTTAATTGTATCCGAAACTGTGGTAGTGTATAATATTAGCAGTTTTGGCTGTGGTTTGATAGGTCAATCAGTCACGCTTTCTTTTGATATAATAATATGTACCTATTTAGAAAACTAAAGGGTTCATTTACACACAGAAGCAGGCCTACGATTATATGCCCATTGCCAACCCTAATTACTTATTTGAGATATTTGAAAAAAATTCCATCATTCTCGTCATCAAATCCTGTAAAACATTTTAAAATTGCCATTATGAAAACCATCTGCAGTTGTATATGTTTTACGACGGCAATATGGTCAGTATAAAAATTGAATTTCGCGCAGTGGTTATTGGCGCGGCGCTGTGTGGTGCCGAATGCGTCCCGCGCCGCTCATTGTACGGGGAGTTATGACTGAGGATGGCCCTCCTAGGAGTCACCGGCCTCAAGAATATGCCCGACACTTCAAATAGAAATTGGTGCGAAGTACTCTACAGCCATACAGACTCTCGCAGGGATACTTCTCTCACTGTATCGCTGTTCGCTGATTAGGTCAACTTTGCATTTGATTCTTAACATTCAAGTAAATAAGTCCAAAGATTTTCTTATTAGATATGTACTTAATTTTTACCACCTGCTGTCCGCAGTTTCATATGCTAAATTACTTTTCCTTACCAATATAATTTTGGTTGACCGTGACCGTGCAATCTAACGCTGTAATGGTGACAGCTATTTAAACCCCATTTTTTGTAAGTTAGGTGGTTCTCAAACACAATTTTATTGGCATACAGTGACGAATTTAAAAGTTAGGTCCTATACGCCTAGAAAATATCCTAACGTGTGCAGGTAAACATTCACACAAAAAAAATCTTATATGCTTTTATGGACATTCATGATAACATTTTAATTCAGAACTTCTGGATGACCTGGTTCTAGTACACCTATTTACACAGAATAGGGTACCTATCTACGCAAATATATATGTAGATATTATTCCCTCGGGGGTAGTAGATTCCATCACAATACTGGGATTTAGCCTCCGGTCTGCTTTTGATGAATCGATGGATGGATTCCCTCGAGCATAGGTTGGGCTGGCTCCCACGGGAATTGCTAGACTTAAATGGTATTGGCTCATCTAAATACAACTATATTTTGTCTACCTATTTACGTATATTGAGCTACGAGACTCTCTACTGCGTTATCTACCAATGTTGAAAGTCTAATCGTGTGTTATTACAACATCAACTAAAAATCAAGTATTTGAATAACTGAAGGTATGGTATGGTCATGATAATGAAGTGATATCTACGAATATTCCTTATTCGTGAGATGCTATCAAAATAACTATATTATGGTAGTCTGCCAATTATTCTTGTCAGTCTTACATACCTACCTACCTACTTCCTCCTTACTTCTTTACCTGGTACTCGTAATTCTTAAAAGCTTTTCGTTACTAAAAGAAAGTAAAAGTAAAAGTTGCGTCTCTGATGAGGAGAATGCGAGGTAGTGACAACGTCATTCTAAAGGTATTAGCAGATGATCCGAGTGGACCTCTAAGAAGGCACTTCGTGCGGACGATGGTTGAAGTGGCTGATGATCATTACTCACCTGGCTGCCGTCCGCACGTTGTGCCTAGGAGGTACATGCAGTATTAATGGTGGTCACCTAATAGGTATTATGTTGAAAGCCACATGATAACTGTATTTTAATTATTTTGTATTTTGATCCCTTTGTCTTTACTAACCCATTTAATGTAATTTTTATTTTAATGTGTACTAACCCATGGACCTCTGTTGTCTTAAATAAAGATATTTGAATTTGAATTTGAATTTGTTACTAACCTTAAACTGGGATCCTGTAAAGTCTCGGATGTATAACGTAAATATGCTGTAGACTGTAGGGTATTTAAGACCAAATAAGAGAACCTCATATAGAGTCACCGTCATCGAAATTGATGAGGATAGCTACTTGTATACATGTAAAAATCCAGTGATCAGTAGCTTAGAACGGATTAGTAAGGCAGTGCATAGTGTGTTAATTAGCAGTAGGTAGCAAGTAGCAGGGCGCGGCGTCACGGACGCAATCACGCCACCCGCTCTCCGCACCCTCAGCAATGCTAATTAACGTCGCACGAATTACTGACATTGTTGTACTTTACTGTTACTGTTACATTGATACTGTGGAATACTGATTTTTACTAATAGAATAATAGATCTCTTTGTGTTATATAGCAAAAAGAGACACTTGCCCGATGTTAAATTTTTGCCCAATTTATACACACACATTTATTTATACAGTTTTATAAAGATGTAATTTTGGTTACACTGAGAAAAAACGTGTTAGGCGTACCCTCCCGATTGAGGTACGGGAGGCTTATGTGGAACTTACAGTGCGGTGCGACGGTACGTCGGGCTTTTAAGATGAGTGATCAGTCTTCAGACTGAGTAACCGACAAATCATTAACATCCACCTCATAAATAGAATAGAGACCTTGTCCTGAAATGTTTACTTATTTTTATTTTCAAATCATAGAGCAATAACTGAGATATATTCACATTTTTATAAATTAATTTCATTTCATACATGTTTCCACCTTAGAAATGTTTCAGCCTACCTTACGAAGTTCTTCGCAAAACTGCTGATGATATTACAAAATGTTAAGTTCAAGTTAAACAAACATTTTAAAGATTTTCTGTATTACAAAGTACAAGTAACCGTTTGTGTTTGGTAACGGCGCACTGTGTGTAATTTTGATGAAGTTGCGGCCATCCTATTTATTTTTTTATTCGATACACGATGTCAAATAACAGCTCGGAATCTAACTCCAATGAAATTCTTTCCAGTAGTTTAGAAGATACAAGGTCTTTCTTGAAACTATAGAAAAAACATTAGAAACGCTTTTGCGCTTTCGTGTTCTCGCATTTCTTTGATTAATTAATGTATTATGTTGAGGAGCATGCTAACGTATTTTTTGATATTAAATAACTACAAGAATTCGAATCACAAGTACGTAAAAAAATACATTTTGTGGTTTTTCAAATATTTTTTTTTTTTCAGAAATCCTGTTTGTTTAGCATTTTCTTTTAAAACTACAGTATCGTTAGGTTATGTTTTATCTCTCCACCAAATATAAAATCAAAATATCAAAGGACCGCTGAGTTACAGATTTTCAAAAATATTGGTTAGGGCTGTCCCTTTTCATATTTTTACATAAAATAAATATTGACCACTAGCTAACACGTTGACATGTGGCACTGCAAGATTAGTATAAGCGGATAAAAAAAAAACAAGAGTTGAGGACGAGGAACAATAGATGGCGTGAGTGGTCAGTCAAATTGAAAACCTTTTTTAACAAAATAGATTATATTTCAGAAATATTATATTCTATTGATCATATTTTGTTAATTGGTGCCAAATAATAGTAAATATATCGATAAAATTATTTTTGTTTACAGATTGATAAAGAAAAAAAATAATTACTCTAAATTATATATCGTTTTTTAATTTGCAAACTTTGGACTTGAAAAGTATAATGATAAGGCCGCCCATTGTGGACCAATGTGTTATAATATTGTCATAATAAATTTAAGTACTTTTTGTTATATTGGTGGCAAAAAAGAGTATATCTATTCTGTAAAATCCTAGAATAAACGGATGGTTAGAATAGGTACACAATAAACATTCAAGAGAAAGGTAAAGGAGTTTGAAGATTTGTGGTATACCTACTGGTTTATTAGGTTTCGGCGCAGACCGCGATTTCAAAAAAAATGGCGGTAAGTATACCACAAATCTACAAATACCACAACAAAAGATATTCCGACAAACACCAACATAAATTTCATGAAAATATATAATACGGACCAGTAGGTATGCCACGTTCCGTACAACCCCATTCAATTATTTGTTCCCCAATTACACCTAAAATCTTTTATAATTATTTGAAAACTTTAAAAATCGTCATTTCTAAATATATCGCAACATACTTACATATTACGAACTATGGACCTACTTTTTGAAGTTGGTTAAAAATACTAACAAGCTACTTTTCGATTTAATTCGCTTTATGTTTAAACATAATGTGGGCAGATGTAAATTTTATACGCTAATATAATTTTTAAATTTTGACAACCCTATTTCCATAGAAATTTTTAGTTTCCTTAGAAATACATTTACTCAGCCGTCCTTTGATGAACGCATTTGAAATTTTAATGTCTCATAAGTAATTACATTTATTACCTAACCTAAAAAAAGAAAATGCTAATATACAAGGAAAACTAAAATATTTAAGGAAAACTGAAAATCAGAAAAACTTTAATTAAACTGTAGGTTTATGAAGTACATCATTGATTTTAATATATAATATGTATTAAATATGTTTATATCATCCTATATTACTACAATTTTAATTTTGTTTACGATTTATATTTTATAACAATATAAACATTTTTGTGAGGTCATTAACCTTTTTCAAAAAAAATCATAGCTTATAAACTATTGGAAAGAATTTCGTCGGAGCTGGATTCGGAGCTTCAATTTGACATCTTCTATCGAATAAAAATATAAAATAGGATGGCCGCAACTTCATCAAAATTACACACAGTGCGGCGCGACGTCTAAAAGCTCTGTAATAACAGGTGGACGGCAAGCGATTCTCCTGATCCGGCACTATTATGATAATCTTATTGTGAGCCTCCATTTCGGAAAACGGCCCGGCCGGTAATAATGACGGCTGTTAAATAAATAAAATCAACTCTCAAATCGAATTGCATACTGAGGCGTGATTTTTATACATTTTGCGAGGTTGTTTTGAGTTTTTTGATATTTTAGGTTACAATGCTGCCTAATTGTGACCTTAACTTATTCTTGTCTGCAAACTGCGCCCAAGGTAAAATTATACTTCTTATAAAAAGTGCCCAATCTAGGGTCATAGATTTCTCTGACAGCCCATAAATAACTGAATTAAGATGATATTAGGAAGAATTAAGATATACAAACCTATTGTGGCGTCCAATAAGAAAGGGAAAAATAATAATAAAAATACAATGCATCTAATTTTTTTTTGGTCTATATATATTTTTAAGGTTTTACTAGCTGCGCCTAGCGGTTTTATCCGCTGCCTATGTGTTATTCCAGGGTCTATGCTATCTCTATACGAAATTTCCACTCAACCGGTCCACCTGTTAAGGCGTAAGGAAGTAACAAACATACACACTCATAGGCGGATCCAGGATTTGGTTCTGGGGGGGGGGGGGGGGGGGGGGGGGCAAGGTGCAGCAGGGCAAAAATATTATAATTTTTACTATGAAAAGTGTGTGTTTAGCTCACTCTGAGCAGTTAGAAAGTTTAAACACCCTTAATAACATGTCCGCGAGAAGCTTGCTGCGAGCGCCGAGAAAAAAATTATAATCTTTACCATGAAATATGTGTATAAATTCCTAACTCTACAATGATTCTGGGGGGGGGGGGGGCTTGGCCCCCTGCCCCCCCCCCCCCTAAATCCGCCTATGTACACACTCACTCACAAACTTTCGCCATTATAATAATTAGTGTGATTATTAAAGAATTTTTTAAGAGTGAAGCTCGAGCGAAAGCTATCTCCTACTACTTTATACAGGTACCTTTAATAATTGTAAGCTGGTGAAATATATTGTAATGAAACGCTCGTGAAATGTAATTAGGATAATGTAATGTGGACATGTAAGCGGAGTGCGGTAGGTGCACGCCCAGTGGGGACTGAAATCACTGACTCGTTCATTACATTTTACTTGTCTATAGAAACAGCGCGGTTTTGGTACGATATCTTTAAATAAATATGTCACTGACAATTTAGGTATCTCTATTAGTTGTTGCTCTCTAATTAATGTTAATTAAGTATATACCTACAGATAATATTATTAAGTATATGATATACCCAGAAAAAGATGGCGTGATGACCTCGACAAACACTTCTAGGATTGGTCCACTATTGCACAAGACAGAGAACTATGGCGAGAGGGAAGGGAAGCCTTTGCCCAGCAGTGGGACACTACAGACTACAGACTCTTAATAATAATAATAAGTATATAGCTAAACAAAAAACATAAATTTTAGTGATACGAAATTGAAACTTTGATTCAGGAGTGTTACTTTGAAATTGGTAGATACTGAGTACTGAGTAGGGAAGTAGCGGAGTAGTATGGCGTGCCATGGGGGAGGCCTATGTCCGAAAAATAGTGACTGAACAAAAAAAATTGTGTTACCTACAGTATTACACTCTGAACTTTTAACCCCAAGACCAAAAAAACTCGTTAATTTTTATTCGCAACTTACTCCATAACTTTATTTGTAAATTTTTTTTGTTTACAGCCGAGGATGAGGAGTGGACAGAAGAGCATAGTCTCACGAATGCTGCAGAGGGTGATGGTGACAACCAAGACGATGACAATGATGCAGCAGACGATGCCAATGACGAGGATGAGAACGAGGGGAATGATGCTGAAGATAATAATGAAGATCATAATTCTGAAGGTTAGATTGATGATTATAGACTTTTATAAGCAATTCTATTTTATATGCGCGTAGTGTAAAGTGAAGTTATACACCGACTTTTACTAATAAGACCTTAGAAGTTAACAATGAGCTTGACGTTTAAGCTTTTACTTATAAACCACTATTATATTTTACGCATGCCTTATTCGTAGCTATTACGAGATAATTGTCATTATTAATTAGAGGTTTGTATCCAGCTCAAAAACTCAATTTAGGTTAATAACGCTACGACTAAATTTAGGACGTTATACCACAATAACTCCTAAGCGTACATTGAAAATAAGACAAAAATCTTTTGTTAACAAAATCACTATAACATCTTCAAATTTTATGCAGCATCGATAAAGCCTTTACCAATTTTGAGCCGAGCAGTCGACTAGTCGAGCAGTCGTCATACTCGCAGAAAACTGTCCATTCCGTCCATATGGTCGCACAGAGGGGTGCAAAGTGCAGAGTGCTGTGACAGTGACACACGGTCGCTGATAGCGAATGACACAGTGTCCTGCACTGCACTGCGACAGCGGATGGCGGCATCTGTCTGTTACGGCGCCTTATTCGGTGATTAAGGCCTCTGCCAAATCGCTTGCTCTTTTTACACGATCATTGCTTTGGTGGTGGGACAATTAGGACATTTGCAAATAAAAAATATATCTGTGATAGCTTGTAATTAGCCTTTCATATTTTGTACTCTTAATACGTATGTATAGTTTTAGCTGTCAGTTTTCCTTTCAAAATAATAAAATATTGTCACGATTCTCTAAACAGACACAGTTGTCTTCAAGTCTTTGTAGAAAAGGTTGTGACTAAGTGTCGCGAATTTAGATATGTATGTTTGTAGGATAGAAAACTAGTATTATAAATAAGAATATATGTAAGTCCGTATGAAGTTAAGTACAAAGTGGTGTGTTAATAAAATTAGGTGTTATAAATTTAACTAATGAATAATGGATAAGGAGTGTTCAGTCTAATACTCAGAATACAGATACTACGTAGACAGCAAGTGCCTACTGAATTTTGAACGCATTTGAAACTGCAAACAACAGAGTCACTGAGCGTCAGTAAACGAGATAGCTGTCATCACAAATATTATACAGCGCGCATCAACGTCAATGCGAAACCAATGAAAATTGATTTAATCGCAGTTGTGGCATAGTTGAAAATAATTTATGGATGCGGTGGCGTCGGCACCCAGCACTTAGTCAAGTGTCAGTTGCAGTGGACAGTGCTATTCACTGGCCCGCCGCGCGAGCACACACCCATTCATTGTCAGATTAGCCTCTAGCGTGGTAAATAGCTCGGACCCAATGCGCCACTTAGGATATAAATAGGCATAGTACCTAGTGCCCACATCGCGCTACATTTAATACGAGCGGGTACCGGGAATTAGGCACAGAGTAGTTGTTGGCTTCATGTGCTACATTATACTTATTTTTCCAGCTGACGAAGATGACCCGACGAAATCATCCGAGAATTACGAAGGCGACGAAATGCCGGGTAAGTTTTATATGATAAACTTCTTCGGGCATCACTGACTAAACACTAAATTAAAATTCACGCTCAACTTTTTAAAGGGCTAGTTAATCTCAGTGAGAGCTCAAGACCGCTCTCGTTACGTCTTCATTGAAATTCATAAGGAGGCAAGTATAATAACGAGCGGGCTAGGCTCGGGCATCGCCCACGCGGCCGATGCGTTTTTACTGCGGTTTAACGGTGTTTTTACAACTTAGTGAAAGGGTGTGCTTGGAGTACCCGCAGCGCCGCTCCACGCGGCCCCTTGCTTTACGAGCCTGTACTCGCTTATCTTCGTCGTTCGCGATAAATCTCCACCGGGCTCCTTGGACTTCAAATATTTACATGCTAATTCGTAGCCAATTCTGCACCCGAGATTATAAATAAATTGTCGTCTCCGCCATCATCGACCGACGCCGCCACTTTATCTTTCATGACTTTAGAACTTTTTAAAACAGTGGCCCGTCTCGCAGATTTGATGTTTTAATTTTATGCCACCCAGATAATTTGGATTTTATGTTACCTAGTCGTAACGAAATCTTTATGAGAATAACTAACTACCTACTGTGGGCTGTAGCTGTAAAATATTCTGATTTAATTGCTATTGGCGACGTGCTTCACTTAGGAATTTCTGTTAGTCAAGGCATTGTAGGAGGCTACTTCGTATTAACTTTTCAAATTATAACAATACATGTGTCATCGCGGAAGTGTCTGCCTTGGGTCATAGTTAACTCTATTGTTGAACACAAATATGCATGCTGCATATTTTGTCGAGAAAACAATTGGAAATAAAGAAAGGTGCATACAGTTTTGTGAGCAGTCGCTTGAGGTTGTTAGTTTGCTACGACCGGGGACACCCAGAACTTTATAGAAATGTTGTATTGTCTCCACAGCTATTAAAATACTGAAGGTGAGTACGATCAGTCTTTCAACAAAACTCTGTCTGAAATGAGTCGTTATTCATTTGTAGGCAGTCAAGTATGTAACTCTACAAAGTTTTAAAAATCTGATCTAAGTTCAATATATTTCACCAGTCCTGTCTCTTAATGAAATATATTATGTACGGCATAATATGTATATTATGCAGATTACAGCAGACCACGAGGTACACTCTGAGCGATAAGACCACCTACTGTCAACGATTAATGTAATTTAACTTAGTTTAAAGTCCATTCTTTAAATATCAATAAGGATATTGTTATCGAGAGAAAGCTAGATAGGATAAAATATTATTATTATAGAGAAAAATTACACATTTTCCTATGCTAGAAAGGAAAATTAGTAATTTTTTGTATAGAGTGGTTCTCGTTGTCGCAGAGTGGTTGTGTCGACCAGTGTTGCCAGTGTTGCGCAAATGTATTCTCTGCGGGGAGGTGGAGGGGGCGCCGCTGAGCTCGAAGTTGGGCGCGCGGGCTGGCTCCCAAGGGAACTCGCCGCAGGGAGCGTACTTGAAGCTCACATATTTTTTACTTTATTTTGTATGTTATTTTCGAGACTGTAGATAAAATTGTTATAAAAAAGTTATATATAGGTATACAATGAAATTTTATAAAAATGGAAACGAGTAATACATTTAATTAACTTTAATCTGCGTATATCTATTCACAGGCAGTACTCGTTCATATTATGTCGCTACGAGTTACGATGTTGAAACAGTGTCTTAAGAGTATTTACATAATTTTGTTCTGTGTATACATATCGTGTCTACGAGTGCATTACTCATTCGGTACTTACCTTCTCAACATTGCAGAATAAATCTATCTGATCGCAGAAATTTACTTACATGCAAAAATCAAGAAACTGCTCAATACTCTTCTATTGATCCCTTGTAAATTAGTGTGTCACCTAAAAGATCGTCCGTAAATATTTGGAAAGTAGCAGTGTCCCATTAATTAAACCTTAAGGAAAACCTTTGACAAATATCTCAATAGATTATGTGGAACATTCGTAAGTTATTCCGTCAAGTTAGACGTTAAACGTGAAACAATGTGAGTTATGTGGAGCCGGGATTGCGTCTGGGGCCGGCACGTGGGTAATTAAATGCCGATATAGCCGACCGGTGGCAACGTTACCCGTCCGGCCACGGTGGTCGGGGGTGCCGGAATGCAGCCGCCTAGCGACACCGCACCGCACCGCGTGCCTCGGTGTTGGCGTCAACAATGCCGAATTGTTGGGGAACTTGAACCCAACAATCGGGTTACTCCGCTCGAGCACGGTTTTCATAACACGTTGTTGGAATATTTGGAGGATTATCACAGGGATGGTTAGAAGATATTTCCAACAAAATAATAGTCCAATGTTGCGAAGTGTAGCTTTTAATTCTCGATGTTGCTGATTAAAATTGTAGATAAACAACGTGATGTTTTCGCAAGTAACATAAGGGAGATGAAGTGAAAACAGCGAGTATTAATAAAGTTAAAAGTGTAGTCCGGCTCTGTGTGATCCCAGGTGGCGCGGCCGCAGCGTTTGGAATTATCACATAGTGGAGAAACGGGAGGGAGGTGGCGCGGCGCGGCGGCGGCCCGATACATTCGTCACGGGCCCAGCAGCCATTAGGCATTTAGATATTATCAGCGGCCGCGAGGGAACTCCGCGACCCGTTGTTTCAATGCAGCTTAATTACTAAAAGTGTTCGCTTCTCACTCCGGGGATTGGATTTTAATCCAGTCTGATATCGTAAGGTCGGTTGGCTAGTGTCCATCAAACGCGTCCTTCGTTCACGTCTGTTACTTGTCTAATGCTGCGCCCTTCTATTACTGGTTCTCTCCCCCAGTATCGGTGCTGCCAGATGTTACCTTTTTATCTTCAGCTTTGGTGGGATACGTAGGTATACCATCAGGTAGATTTTGTCCTTTATTAGAGTACACAATGACTTAAAAATGTCAACTTTTAAAGGAAGACGTGTATTTGAACACAGAACTCTTTCTATTTTCGTGCATATTTTTTTTTTATATGGAATATGGACGTATACACACGTCCATATTTTCACGCTACAAAAGCTAAGCCCATTGCGCTGATTTTTTCAGCGGATAATACCGCTATTGTACCTACCTTTATAATTTGTAGGTAAATATATTTTTGCCATCAGCCATCATTACATAATTTATACTACTTAGAGAAAAAACTAGATCCACAGGAGTCCTGGCAACCCCGGTGGTTCTCCCGCGCTCGGTCCCAGGTGGCATCGTCCCGGCCACACTTCCTTCCGTCCCGCGGGACCGACCGACGCACACATGCGCATACTCTATCATAAAACCTGCTGCACACTGAATGCGATGGATGTGTATTCTTTTAAATTTAAAGATGTATCCGTGGCTTTCGTGCCCACTGAACTTTTTTATTACATACTTTTTGACCGGCTTTACAAAACGAAAGAAAGGTTTGCATTTCGTCGGAATATTTAATAGATTAGTCGATAACGCCATAATGGATTTGAAATTTTTTTTTGTTTTAAAAATAAATTTCAGGGTGATATCGAAATTCGAAATAGGTTAATCGATTTTCAGGTTACCTTTTATAGCAGCTAGCTTAGAAGTAGCTAGCTAAAGAGTCGGTCCAATATTTCTTTGAAATTCATTTGTATGACAATTGACACTCTTCGATTGCAGCAACTGAAGAGTTTCGTCGATTGTCGTTTCTTTTCGCTGTTTCATTTTTCGATTGTTGTAAGCGATAAAGCCGCCCATTGTAGACCAAACTTTTTCTCTAATTCTAAGTTAATAATTATATGTTTTAGTTTGTGTTTATTTTTATTGCAGTGTTTTGTAAATGTGTTGGTCCACAATAATGAGTACTTCTATTCTATTCTATTTCGCAGTTTAAGTGCAGTTGCTTAAAAAGTTGCTGTGTCTCCGAAGCGCTACACATATTATTCGCTTACTGTGTGTGCCAGCATTAACACCGCACCGCTTCTTTACGATCTCTATATCTGTATTATTGTAACTGGATAAAATGTTTTATATTGATTGTTGTCTAAGTTTCGCGTTTTCCTTCAGTTTATGTCTTCTTTTTATTCGCGTCGTCTGGAAGTTAATGAACTGGACTTAATGTATTCGATTGTTATACGTTATTGGGAGAAAAGGATAATGGGGGAAAGTCGCGAGTAAATTTAATTATGGTTCTCAATGGACTTAATGTCCAATATCAAAAAGTACTTGTCAAAACTTTATGTTTTTGACTTGTGTATTATTTATGTTTGTTTATTGGTTAGGATAATTAATTTGTAAGTAGCTATACAGGCGCGGATCCAGGGGGGGGGTCAAGGGGGTCATGACCCCCCCCAAAATCCTAGTCGAAAAAATAAATCCGGTCATATCGATTGGGTTGGATTGGTTTACGCTTCTTTCATAGTCAAAGAATTAGCAATTTTTCTCTTTATTAGCAAGCTTTACGTACAAGTTCATAAAATTGTTTGGCTATTGATAGCGCATTGAGTAATTTGTGTACTTAATTTTTTTTCGGTCCTCGCCTACAATTTATCCATAGGTTTTCGTAGCAAGCTGTACAGCATCTTTTATAGTTAGGATTTATTGGTTTATATTAACTGCTGCAAGCTGTTCGCGCTTTATGTTGTCTTTGCGGCTCAGCTTTTGCCCTTGCAGCGAGGTTCTTGCGCATGTAAAATATAATAGTCACTATTTGGCCACAATTTACAAAAGGCAAAATTATCTCGGCGCTCGCAGCGAGCTGCTCACGCTTTCATAAATAAGGATATGTATTTAGTTTCTTTGCCACTCAGAGCAAGCTAAACGCACATTGTTCGTGCTGAAAAATACAATATTTTCTCGGCGCTCGCAACGAGCTGCTCGCGCTTTTATAAATATAAAAATTTAATTTCCAAGCCATTTAGAGTAAGCTAAACGCATATTCAAATTTTTCTCGGCGCTCGCAACCAGTTGCTCGCGCTTTTATAAAGAAAAATAATATGTAGTTTCCTTGCCACTCGGAGCTAGCTGAACGCACATCATTCGTGCTGAAAAATTTCTAAATTTTCTCGGCGCTCGCAGCGAGTTGCTCGCGCGTTTATAAATAAGAATATTTAGTTTTCTTGCCACTCGGAGCAAGCTAAAAATACATCTTTCTTGCTGAAAAATCCTAAATTTTCTCGGCGCTCGCAGCGAGCTGCTCGCGCATTTATAAATAAGGATATTTAGTTTCCTTTCCACTCGGAGCAAGCTAAATAAAAACACATCTTTCGTGCTGAATAATTCAAAATTTTCTCGGCGCTCGCAGTGATCTGCTCGAGCGTTTATAAATAAGAATATTAAGTTTCCTTGCCACTCGGAGCAAGCTAAATAAAAACACATCTTTCGTGCTGAAAAATTCAAAATTTTTTCGGCGCTCGCAGTGATCTGCTTGCGCGTTTATAAATAAGAATATTTAGTTTCCTTGCCTCTCGGAGCAAGCGAAAAACACATCTTTCGTGCTGAAAAATACAAAATTTTCTCAGCGCTCGCAGCAAGCTGCTCGCACTTTTATAAATAAAAATGTTTATTTGCCTTGCCTCTCGGAGCAAAAATTCAACAGTTTCTCGACGCTCGCAGCGAGCTGCTCGCGCGTTTATGAAAAAGACATTCCTTGCCACTCGGAGCAAGCTAAAAACACATCTTTCGTGCTGGAAAATACAAAATTTTCTCGGCGCTCGCAGCGAGCTGCTCGCACTTTTATAAATAAGAATGTCTACTTTCCTTGCCTCTCGGAGCAAAAATTCAAAATTTCCTCGGCGCTCGCAGCGAGCTGCTCGCGCGTGTATAAATAAGAATATCTATAAACGTTTAGTGTAAAAAGGGTGTAAAGTATACAACATTGTAAGACTATGCTTAAATGATTCCAAAAAAATTCTTAGTTTGAGAAAAATTCTAGCCGATGACCCCCCCCAAAATCATGGTCTGGATCCGCGCCTGTAGCTATATCAGTTGTTTGGTTAGTATTAGATAGACGCTTTGCAGACAGAGCAACAATTGCAGCAACTAGCATTGGCAACTTTCTGGATATTACTGTTTCATAATACTTATAATCGCAAGACTCGCAGACTCGTAGGCAAGCTGACGCCGCGCCGTGTAGTAAGGATGAAGAGGGTTTCACCGTGGTGCAGAGGAAAAAGCAGAAGCCCTCTCGTCGTAACTTTTGTGGCTCGGCGACGCCGGGATGTAACGATTCGCTGCGTCCCGAGGTACCTGTCACGCTTCTCTACGTGTCCCGACTGATGTGGTCTACGAAAGCCGTGGACGTCATAGACTACGTCCGAAAGAGGACCTCTTTCACTTTGAGGGTCGAACGGCTAGAATCTCGCCACAAAACGAATTTTAATTCCTTCGTGGTGAGGGTTCCGACCAGCCGTTTGCCGACCTTCATGAAGGAGGACTTCTGGCCGCAGGGAGTCGTGTTTCGGAAATTTCGAGGTCGACTTCCTACTGACTCTGCGCGCAACACGTCGCCGGCGCTACGTGTGACCTAGTTTTTAAGTTTATAAAATTTTTATGTATGTTAGTCTGTAAGGTATATATGATATGGGCCTCTGGTACACTGCGTCTGTGGCAGTGTACTATTGCCTGAAATAAATGATTTATTATTATTATTATTCTCTTTATTTATATACAATCTTAAACTAAATTTTTTACAATATTTTTAAAAAAAATAATATATACAAAAACTAAAAACATTGTAAAAAACTTAATCTAGAAGAAAACCCGCCGTCAGCGGGGCCAGAGCCCAAGCTGCCGGCGGTCAGGGCCGCAGGGTGAGGAACCTCCGGACAATGCGTGCCGTGTCAAGGATTACCGCCTTCTGTATCAGGCCCTTGATCCAACCGTCTAGCGCGAGCCTCTCGAGATTTTGGTCGAGGCTCTTTGCTATTAGACCGTTCACCGACACGACTATCGGAACAATGATCGTCGAATCAACGTCCCACATGGCGGTAATCTCGTGCGCTAAGTCAAGGTACTTGCTCAGCTTATCCTTCTCAGCTTTCACGAGATTCTCATCATGGGGGACGGTGATGTCGATGAGCACTGCGCGGCGTTGAGATCGATCTACCACCACGATGTCAGGCTTATTGGCGACAATAGTCCTGTCCGTGATAATAGATCGATCCCAATAGAGCGTAGCACGACCATTTTCGAGAACTGGTAAGGGCGTGTACTTATAATACGGCACTTCAGAGTCAACAAGGCCATATCGAAGAGCAAGTTGCTGATGAATGATCCTGGCTACTAAGTTGTGCCTGTGCAAATACTCGGTGTTAGCAAGATGAGAACAACCGGAAGTTATATGCCTGAGTGACTCTCCGGGACGGCGACAGGCTCGACAAACGTCAACAGTGCCGTCCTTCAGGATATACTTCCGGTAGTTGTTCGTCATGATAACTTCATCTGCAATTGCACAGGCAAAACCCTCGGTTTCCCCAAATAGGTCTCCAAAACGTAGCCAGTTCACCGACGCGAGCAAGTTTACATCAGCCCCTGTGAGGGCCCGGTAAAAGCGCCCGTGCAGCTCCTTACTCTTCCATATGTCCCTGCGTTCTTCAGTGCTCAGTACCGCTGGTTTTGGCCAGTTCTCGTTGCTAAAGGAGAGCGGTGTGAGGTTTTTGTCCACTGCCACCACATCTCGATGAATCCCACACTCGTTGTTAAGGAAGTATTCCCTGAGATTACACACTTCACGATTGTGTAGGTTCTTAGCGTTTAAAAACCCTCGACCCCCGCACTTTCGTGGAATGTATAACCTCATCACAGACGAGCGTGGGTGTAGCATACGAAATGTCGTAAGCATTTGACGCACCCTCCTGTCCAAGGCATCTAGTTCAGTTTGAGTCCATCTTAGTATTCCAAAGGAGTATGTTAACAAAGGCATCACCCAACCGTTAAAAGCACGAACCTTATTGCCACCGGACAAAAGACTTTTCAGAACTTTTGTCAAACGACATAAGAAACGCTCCTTCAACGACTCCCTAATATCTCTGTCAGCCACACCTAATAACTCTGGCATACCAAGGTATTTGTAGGTTTCAGTTTCAGAGAGAGATTTGAGTGTTATAGTCTCAGAGAGTTGTATATTCTCTGTTATTATTATTATTATTATATGTATCTTAATGCAATTGCTGCATCGAACAGACCTTACATTGGCAGATTGCACCAATAAAAGTTCAATAAAATTTATATGAAAGAGCTTGTTGCTTCTTCAGGCATGGCGAAAAAGTTGCCAGTCCCGTTTGCTCAATATGCAAAGCTCAATATTGGTTGGGGAGTCGAAGATATAACTACTATTGTGTTATTTGACAAGTGAATTAAATTAAAGATTTAAAAAACCCCCAATGCAACGCTTTCAAAATATGTAATTCGCGGTTTTGTGGTGGCGGCCATCTTAGATTTTAAATTTGTTATAGTGCGTTGTATTTCACTAGTCAAGCCCTATCAATCGATACCCATATTGATGGGGTCGTCGAAGAAAAAAGTTATCCGCCATTTTGTAGCGGCAGCCATCTTGGACCGATTTCAACCAAACATGGCTAAGAACTCTCTCGACTAACTCTACTTTCAAACAAGAAAAACTAAATCAAAATCCGTTCATCCGTTCGGGAGCTACGATGCCACAGACAGACACACACACACAGACAGACAGACAGACACGTCAAACTTATAACACCCCGTCGTTTTTGCGTCGGGGGTTAAAATTATAAAAATACGAATCTATCTATAAATTTTGTGTAACTGCAACGAAAGAAAACATTCCTAAATTCTCCATTTAGGAGATTTTCTCTTAGCTCCACAAAATAAAGTTACAGCACATTACTGTGTTCAGTAGAGCTGGGTTATTTGGCATTGAGCCAATTCTACCGTGACCATTTTCTACCGGCTCTTCAGATAATCATTGATCCATCGATTTTGAAGTACTTATGCTACCTTTAAGGTAAAGATTGACCAGTATTATATTGCACCTTGTTCGTCAAAAGAAATGTTCTTAACGGCTTTCACTTTTAAAACTTAGCAACAATAATTGTAAACAAATCATACCCTTACGATGCCGGTGTGCATCTAAAAATCATAATATTAGAAAATGAACTAAACTTTTTACCATCGTTTTATGTAGGTAAAACTAGGTGCGCCCAGCAGTTTTACTCGCTGTTCTATATAGCTTATGTGTTATTCCGGGGTCTAAACTATCTCTATCCAAATTTCAGCTCAATCGGTCCACCCATTTAGGCGTGAAAGAGTAACAAACATACATCCAGACATCCATACATTCTTTCACTTTTATAACATTAGTAAGATAACGCTTTCGAAATGTCACAATGTTATCGCAAGTGAACAAAAACCTTAAAAAGTTTATAGTTACATATTGAAATTTGTCTTAAATTTGATCTAGGCAGAGATGTCTAAAGTCTAGTATAATTTCATTGTTCTTAATAACTTCTAGTTCGCGTTGAAAATATTTCGTCGCGACTAAAATGTAGTGTAGCCGTGGGGAGCCGGCGGCAATCAGTTCGCAGCCCCACGAGGCTGTGTTAATCACGAGCACAGACACTGATGAAGCAGCATCGCTGTTTACATAGACTGTCTAAAACTAGACCCACACTACAGTGGTGTGGTGTGGCGTGACGCGTCAAGGGCTAGCTCCACTTCGTGCACATATTACGCACACAGTGTTAAATTCGCAAACTCTGTCGCAAATCACAACGTCAGCAAGATTTTTTAATGATGTATTTTTAGACAATAGGCTCTACGTTTTATACTTTACGCTCTCCACTTCCCAAAACAGTTTGACGTCTAGTGTTAATAAAAAGAAATTCGTGTATGACGTCATAGCGTTCAACATTTTAGGAATAATTATGTGACGTTCGCGTCCCCACCCAAAAACTTAAAGTGTCAAATCACAATATTTTCATTAACAAAAAAAACGTAATTAAATAAGTTTAAAATAGAAACGAGTGGTTGACTGATCTATCTACGCAACTATCAACGCACAGCTCAAACTGCCGAACGGGTTAGGTTGAATTTTGGTACACAAATACATTATAGAACATAGACTTCCGCTATAAAAGAATTCCTCCATTTGGGCAGAGCCTTAAGTATAATCTCATCTCTATGTGTCTTCATTATAGGTAGGTACTCATATACTTACCAACTTAAGTTGTGTGTATTCCACGTGTTTCCAACATTGAAAATATTGCCCGTGAACTACTAGTTCACAGTTCTATAGGTAGGTGTATGATGTACGGCGAACAAATTAGTTTACAGAGCCGCAGTTTTACACGTGTTCACATTACAATGGAAAAACTTTTATCGTTAACTAGTGGGATGAATTGTACAGTTGATCTCTTTATTACGTAACTGTACACACGATTTGGTAATATCGTTGGATCTTTTAGGGAAAATTTCGTGATACAATTAATTTGATTCGAATAAAGATAAAACATTATGGATTTATGTTATTACATGGCTGTCTGGAAGGCATTGTTGTTAGCGATAAGACTGCCAATTTTAACACTTTATGTTAATTTGTAATGTTAATTTAAAAGGTTATTTTAAGGATTTTTTTTTCGTATTTATTGTAATTGTGGTGTTAATTTATTCAACAAAAAAAGAGTAACACATAGGTAATGATTAATATTAGATAGGTATGTATAGTTCATTATTATATGTAGATATAGTTTTAACCCAAGTTCAAGATTACTGAGACATACTTCAATATAGTATGAATAAAACACAACAGAATAATGCGGAAAAGCTTAAAACATAGACACAATTATTACAATACCTCTACTATCTAAATAAGTATAACAATTGACGGTATTACGGCTAATAGAGGTGTAAACACTCTTCAAAGCTTTACCTTCGCCCGCGTTAGTTATGTTGTTATTTTATCCAGTGTAAAAAATCATCCCGCGAGAGGCATATCGGCATCAGTCCGTTGGAATAACACCTTCGGTCTGAAAGGTAGCGGGTCCCTTGGGGGCAGTATGCTCAAGGCGGCAGAAAATTAACGTGCCCTCAGGGGAAATCTACGGCAGCCTTAGCGCCTCAGTTGCCTCTCGCGCTCGGGGATGTATTTAATATCTGAGAGCTGGTGGTGACACACCTGGACTCTGTAGCTTCATACGAGAGGGTTATGATGTAGTGGACTTAGTTTAGTAAAGGGTATATATAGATAATTTTTTAGATATCTCTGTAGTTTTGTTTTATCGTCTGAAAAGTAGAATAGAATAGAAAACTCTTTTATAGAACGCCTTAATTATTTTTTTATTTGAGAGGGTTACAATTTACAATGTAGTGGGACTTAGTTTAGTTAAAATAAGATGAATCCTGACACACCTTTTTCGCTTTCGATATGATAACTACATAATATTTTATTAGGTATCTCTGTCTGTTTTATTAGGTGCGCTGTGTGTTTCACTGGTCACACGCAGCACAACGCTGAGGCAGGTCCCATTCGGCGGCTTAGTCTATGTATTGCATTACTGTAATTTGTTTGTCGTCTAAAATGTATTTTATGGGCCGTCGAATAAACATGTTTCTTTCTTTCTTTCTTTATTTCGGAAAAGTATATAATTATGTGTTATTTCAGAAGCCTACCATACTTCTGCGTATAATCAACAATATTTCATTCATACTTACACAATACTGTCAAAGTATCTGCATCTACATACATACATTAGTCCACTAGTTTTAAACACTAGAGCCTCTGGAACGAATGTTTTTGTTTGGTGGTAATGTACCTATGTAATATTAAAAATAAATCGTTTTTTTAAATATTACATAGGTAATAAATTATAAATAATTTAAAAAACGCAACGTAATCGCTTAATTAACTTGCACCTTTATGATCAGATTTCTGATTAATAAAAGTTTCTTTACTGCTGTGTTGTTCTCCTTTTTTCTCAATAAGAGCATTTGCCACCAAAATCAAAGTAAGACATAGACATAATTTTATTGATAATATTCATTACAGGTCATAATTATTATGTATGTATGTGTGCCTTATTACATTATTTTTATATCAATTAGAATTATACCTATGTGTCTATTTACTTAATATTTGAGCTAGTCAATATACGCGTACATACAGCTTCAGCACAGAGCATGGGTCGACGAGCTGCGGATAACGAAGTCTCCGGGGACTGCCTCCACCAGGGACGAGGGTTACTGGTGGAATACGGCTATTGGTACTACACTTACTAGGTATATTGTACCGTTCAAATATTTGACGACGATGTTACTACTTCCTAGATCTTTCGTTATGTTTACGGTAGTACAAAGTACTCGTATAAGTAGAAATTATAGAGCTAGTTTGAACGGTATACAGTTAAGACAACTTCTAACAACTTATGTGCGTGCGTGTGTGTATGTGTGTGTGTTAATTCTTCAAGCCACGACGACCGACCGATTGAGCTCAAATTTTGTGCATTAGCTTAGATTTTGGAATTACATAATATAGGCTACTGTTCGCGCAAAAGTAAGCAGGTCATTTATAAATAACATGTAGTCGAATAATAAAATATAACAGACATATATTTGATTCCCTATTCCCCACAGACAACTGTCCTCACTGGTTATCTACCCGCTGTACTAAATATACACCCTACAATGGTACACAGAAAATGTTTTACCTCGCCTAAATATTTGAAAGGAGTTCGGAACTACTAAATTAGACTAAAAGTTTAAACTGGATCACCTATTCGAATTTAAAACGGGTGGAAAAGTGACCCCCCTCACTTTTCCACCCGTGTTCTGGGTGGTAGGGCGTGTTGCAGGGCGCAAGTGGATTATACCGGCCAGCGTCTGACCACAGCCGCCTCGCCTCGGGCTCTAGGGCTCCAACTTGATGCGGTCCAACTTAAAGAAAAGGGTTCCCTAACTTTTGCATATATTTTCAGTGTTTATGCATAAAGTTGCATGGTTTACATAGATTGGAATATATGGCGACATTTTATTTTAATCATGAAAGATAAGTTTTTAGGGTTCCGTAGTCAACAAGGAACCCTTATAGTTTCGCTTTGTCCGTCCGTCCGTCCGTCTGTCTGTCCGCGGCATTGCGGAGAAACTATAAGTCCTAGAAAAATGTAATTTTGTATACAGGTAAGTAATAATAAGGGTAAGAGAACGGTGACAAAAAATAATTTTTAATTAATTAATTTAGGCTACCTCCCGTACACGTAAGATGGGGATGATTTTTTTTCTGGCTGATACCATCGTGTGGGGTATCGTTGAATAGGTATTTTAAAATGAAGGACGGTTTGCTAAGAAACTTTTTCGATTTCATGTTCTGTTTGAAAGATATTCAAGTTTAAAAAAAAATTGAACCCCCCCCCCCCAACCCCCTCTAAAATCTGAACTACTAGCTTTAAAATTCTGAAAAAAATCAGAGGTATGCTTTCAACCATGATCTTTCCAGGAAAACTTTAGCGGTTAAGATAAAATTATTAGTTTCGGTAAAATCAGCGCTGAAAAAAAGAGATGTTGGCAAGGTCAGCAAATTCAAAATATAATTAGTCCATGTTTTAAATAATAAAAAATATTAGACACGTATTTTTTTGTTTGTGAATAAAATAAAAAGTGGCTGAGTAACGACGATTATAAGTTTTCGCATCCGGTACAAAATGTACAAAATCTGGTATATTGACGTCACGACTAAGCCATTGTTTTTTATCAAATTTACAAAAAAAAATACGTGTCTAACAATTTTTAATAATCTACAATATGGACTAAACAATTTGTCAACAACCCTGTTGTTCCAACTCAATAAATAAGAATACCTAAAGCTAACCTAGCCTATAGTTTATTAATGCATAACTAGATGGCGCTAGTAGTAAAATTAGATCGCGCAAGCGAATTGTTCATGGTTGTATGGGACTATTTCAACCTGTACTATTAGCTTATCGAATATTCGTGTGCGATTGAGGTTCTTTGTATAGGTTTCGTTCCTGTTCGTTGTGATATAAAAAATTGATTTAGATACGTATAAGATATATGATATTGATTATAATAGAGGATTCATAAAAATTATTCGTCTAATATCCGTGGTTTCATTGATGATTATTAATATTATTGTCTCATTATTAAGAATTTAAAGGTTTAATTACATAATAAATATTGCTTTATAATTAATAATATAACAATTATAGATAAGTAGTCTGAATATTGTTAGAGCATTTAGAATAGCCCTCTGCCTTCAGTTTCAGCAAGAAAATCAAATAACATGAAGAGTTTTTCAACTTAAATTAATTAGGATCATCTCTACATTTATAGCGTTTTATTACGAAAACAACATAATATGTGTCATATCTTTTTAACTAGAGCTGATACAGAAATTTCAGTCACAAATTTGAAATCGTCGTCAAAAATTGGACTAATATCATGTATCATAACCCAATCATCCAAAATGCTGTTGTGCAGTGTATTCAATCTACTAGAACTACGGAACCCTACATTGTGCGTGGCCCGACTCGCGCTTGGCCTATTTATTTTATTTTTGGTATTACTAATGACACATCATACTATTATTAAATGCGATAGTAGGCAGGGGTATATATGTATTACTTCTTTACACCTAAATAGCTTAGTTACAGGCTACATTTTAGCGGATAAATCTGGCACACATCAAAAAATGCTAGATTTTTTTGATTAAGGAAATAAAATAACATGGTATTAATAAAATATTTATATTAAATATATCATACATTTAATGTACAGATAACCCTTTATTGAAACGCAAAATAAAATGTACAAAAACATCGTCATCATTGTTTCATTATCAATGTATTTCTGCTAATTGCAAAAAAAGTGGTTGAATGTTAATTGATTGATGTTTGTTACAGATATTGCAGATGTCAAATCAGAGAGTATGGACAGCTTCGAGTCAGGTGAGTAGTCAAGTTCACAGCTACGCAACGGGCTTAGGGGTAAATTAATTATAGTTCATGTGAGCGGCGCGGCGTCACAATACCTCTAGATTAGTTAGGCTGCCGGTCCATTGGTGCGGTGTGAGCTGGCAGAGAGATAAGCGAGGTGAAAAGAAGCGGAGTTTATTATGCAATTTTTTGGTAAATTTTTACCTAGCCCACTGCTTTGGCGGCTTTCTCCGCGTCTATGGTCAGGCGAAGCAGCATTTATCACCGGAAACTAATGCAACAATAATGTTGATAACCAAACTATAGTTCCAACTGTGTAACAAAATGAGGCCGCACAAAAATATAAAAATTAAACACAACCAAAGAATACATGTTAATATTTGAATAGTAGAGAGTATAAAAAGTGTAAGTCGAAGGTAGGGCCGGCCGCGGCGTTAACGCAGCCCTTGAGGGCCTTTGACCAACTCCCGGTTCGCAATACAGCCGGAAAGATAAAATGAACATAAAGTTGAGGAGTGGATATTCAGCTCTGAGGAATCGTAGAGTCCCTCTTGGTGGCAGTAAACCGGCGGCTGGCACGCAGTTTGTGGAACCTAACGCGCGTGTTCTGCGCTTAGGGACGCACTCCGTTCGCGTTGTTCTGGCGTATAGCTCTTAAATATCTAAATTATGTATATTTTAATGGAGAATAAAAGAATATCTAACAATATGCAAGGAGTTACCTACCTATCTGAGTATTGTTGCGCATTATAATACTAATAAAGTCATTGTGGTATAGTGCTCAACTAGTATCTAGCTGCACCCACGTAACCACAAGAAAAATCAAATTTCAACCTAATCTGTGAGTAACTAACATTTAACATACTTGAACACACATTCGCGTTTTTATATTAGTAGGATAAGAATATGGTAGCTATTATGTTGTTAAATATTCGTTACGCGTTTCCTTTCAGCTATATCGTATCTTAAATGTTGTGTACTTACGCATCTAAAGATTGTTCTCTCAGCATTTTTGGCCAATTTTATATCCAGGGTTAAATTTACTTTTCATGAAATATGATTTTCACCAGATTATAAACACATAAGATAAAAATTTTAATTCAAATTATGCATGAACTGAAAATAACGCGAATGAAAATACGAATCCTAAAATTGCATTGCGGCCGGAAATTTCGAACTTACAATTAAAATGGACGACTGAAATTGTTTACACCGTTCGTCACTTAAACGCTCGTGGGGCGAACTTTGGGAGAATATCGCATTAAATTCCTGAAGCTAAAGGCTTATCCCTTCATATTTCTTCCTGTTTCTAAATTCTACATAATATTTTTACTTGCATTATACACGTAGGTCTAAATAGTTATTTGTTATACAAGAGTGCAAAGTTGCTTTTTTACCGCGTGCTCAGTTTGTATGACCGAGCAAGCGATGGATTCTAAAATTAAATCACGAGCGTAACGAGTGATTTAATAATTATTAGAATCCTGAGCGTTAGCGAGGGAATCAAAAGAGCACAAGGTCAAAAATCTTTGCACTCGAGTGTGACACATAATTTTTCATCTCCCCTCAGCGAGGAAATAACTCAATGCTAAAAGTTTTTTTTTAATTATTCTCACCATGGATGCGCACAGTGTTGCCAGTGCATTATCTTCAAAAATAACCAGTATTCAATTTTAATTTACGTAGGTACGCTTACTTAGAGTCCTTTTCACGAAAGAGGTCCCACGGAATTTAGCGGAACTAATTTTTTATTCTATTATTATTGGACTTCATATTTTAAATCATTTTTATTTGTTACATAAAATAAATACCTTTTTGATTTAGAAATTAAATATGAGAAATTATGAGGCGTTAAAAAGTTAAAGGTATTTAAACTTTTAAAATGTGCGATAGTGGCGTCCCGCAAAAAGGTCTCCTTTCGTGAAAAGCACTCTACCTATTCGTTTTAGTGATTATTTCCTCATTTTCAGTTTATTACAGTGAGAAATCGTTAATAAAAAAGTTACCAAAAAGTAATACTTAGAAAAAATCTTGCTACTAACTAAATAAAGTTATAAGAAATTGGCTTATTCTATTAACTCTGCTAAATTAACTCAACTATTATTTACTATTACAGTACTATATAATTCATTAAAAAAACATTATTGCCTCGAAATGTAACTTATATCTAAACAACTAACGTAAATATAGTTCAAAAGAAACGTAATATGTTACAAAAGTAACTTACTGGTAAGGCTGATGGTGCGCCCAAAGCAAATTAAAAAAAAAAAGTTTACTTAAGAGGTTCTTACTCCGAGTTTTTAACAAATTTAAAAAAGTTGTACGCTTATTTCGGTACCATAGAGGTGGAAGTAAATAGGTTTAATTATGTTTTTGTCTCTAGAGGGTAAAGTAAATTTGAATTTCTCTAGAGGATAAAATGGACTTTTCCAGTCAGATATCGATGAGTAAAAATACACTTTCCGAGATAGTGGGATGAAAAAGTTATTTTTAGGACAATGAACAATTTATGTCCTGATTTTTGATGGTGGGCCTTTCAATTGATCGTTCCATCTGGTGGGATACCATCTACGTTTCCGTTATTAGAAACACACAAATTAAAAATTAACGTTCAGTTTATATAAAAAATATTCTAGAACGTCTTTTCAGAGCTCTTTGAAACCATATAGGGAAACAGCATTCTCCACTGAACCGCAAGGCTTAGGTCTTATTTGATAGCTTTCCCGCGCTTTCCGGTGCCTGTGTCAGGTCGGCTTTAGTCTTCAATAACACACACATGTTTTTACATATACCTATTGATTAATATATTCGAATGTTTAAATATTGTACAACGCTTCTCTATATCACACAATAATTAATTATTCAAATGGATATCATTATTGGAAGAGTGACGTGCCACCGAGAAGTTATAACCAGTTAAAGCCAATTGTCGGTTAAAATAAATCGACAGCGGCACTTTTAGCCAGGGCAGCTAAAATGGCAACACGACTCTGCAATCAGGGCCGGTTTAAAATGTGCATTTGCGATGTGGCTTTGCAGTCGACGCAGGGTGCGGAGTGCGGACAGAAATGCATTTTCAATAATTGAGGGTCAGACAGGGAGGTGGGGGATTAAAATGCTCAGCCAAACTTTCCGATCGTCATTGGTACGACATGATCCGCGATGGCTAAATCGGGAAACTAATGGACAATGAAGCGTGGAAATGAAAATGGACGGTTTTTCATGATGTGTGCCTGATTACTTATTACGTAGTGCTGCCCTTGCTCGTTGTACGACTATATTTATTAGAAGTTAATCATTGCGAACTTTGTGATCTTGCAAAAAAATAGAGTACTCATCCCTAGTTTTTCTTTGATTACATAATTTATTTTTTGTCAATTAATAGTAGTATGTCTCCAGTGCGCGATAGCCAACTGGCTCTGTTGTTGAACTGCTCACCCCAATTTAAATACGTAGCTCAAAAATAATTAATGCCTTCAAGATCAAGACCGTTGCCCGATATTGCTGCTACAACTCAAGGGGAAGTTGTTGCTCAAGTCTCTGAGAATCAGCAAGCGTGACACTTGACAGGTGACAACCTGAGTCCTGAGTAATTAGTAATTAAGCGAAGCATCGTGCAACTAAAATGAGATAGGTAGAATTTGTTCCCTATGTTCTGAACGCAGGTTAATTGTCTGTCTAGGGCATACTGGTAAGGGGTTTAGAAATTATATACTTTTTGAGGAAATTTAACTTATCTACAAAAAGTTGTTCACTTAAATATGTATGTTAGAGTTTGTTGAATCCAAATATATTTACTATGTTACAGTTAACATCATGCTTATGTTGATTAATTTTCTTATTTTTATAACGGGGTTACTTCAATAAGTTTCCCACAGCTGGAATGTAATAGAACATTGTTTGTAAGAAATTGGATTGTTTGTGTATTGGATAAAAAGAGGGCAACCCAAAATAAATTACGCAATTGGCTCTAGAATCTTTCAGAATGTGTAAGAATAATTCATATTCATCAAACAAAAATCACGCTCTCAGACTTTAGTCTCTATAGTCTTACTTACTTCGCAAAAAATAAAACAGACAACAAAAAGAAGCGTTCAGTTATTTTCTCGGGGAGATCACGTAGGCGCGCACCTCATCTGCGGCGCTCCCCGTGCGGCGATAAAATTTAAAATTCAAGGCCGCGTTAACGAACCGGCCTCGCGAAGAAATAGATATTCAAATGTGAGAAGATCCCATATTAACATTTATGGCAAGTTTGCGGGGACGAGACAAAGCTGGGCCCGCGGAGACCGCGACGGTGCCGGCGCGGGCTTGGTTCGGAGCGCCGCTACCCACAATATGTGCTTTTACAATATGCAATAGGTCCTGAATACCTACCTGTTGTATTGTATGGGGTAGGGAACATACGTTTATATTTTGTTTTCAGAATGAAATGCATTCGTAAATTCTTATTGTTTGCCTTCCACTATTATAATATACTAACTTTACAGCTCAACATATAAGTATTATGCACTATATTTTTACATTATAATATTTTTGGGTACAGAGTGGTCAAGTTAAATATATTATGTTCTCTCTATTCCCTTAAAAACTAGTAACATTTTATATGACAGACATTAATTTAAAGATTGTACCAAGTCTGATCGTATATTTACTTGTAGTATATTGTGCAAAGCAATTAACAAATAATTATAAACACTCCAATTAAAAAAATGTTATTTATAGGTCATATTACTTATATATCCTACTATCCTACGGGCAGACCACCTTTACACTGAAGATTCGTCTCAGTTAAATATGCCTATCCAGTCATAGCAGTCACCGAGGCCGAAATCGGCCAGGATTGCATCATCATCATCATCAGATCCTACTATTTTTTTATCATTCTTTTTTATCTGTTTTGAAAATTATTGGGTGCCTATTTCATAACCAAACTGACTACGTACAGAAAAGTGATAAGGTAAGAAAAGCTTTCGCCAAGCTTTTGTGTTCGAAAACCATTCCCGATAAATAAAGATAAACAAAAGTTTTCAAGAAAACAAATCAAAATACCAATTCTGTTGGCTGCATTATTTATGCGATATTGTCGACTTCCCCCTTTTCTTTAGTAAGAACTTGCGGCCTTTGTAATTCGCGCTTTCACAACTTTTGGTTTCAATATGAAAAATTGACGAACTGATTTTGATATATTTTTTGGTACCAGTCGAGTTTGTAAAGGAACGAATGCTCTTATTATTAGAAGCTTTGATACACCGTATTAGGCGGCTGTACATTGTAATTATAAATGACCCCTACATACCCACATATGTATGTATAATGAAACAAACCCTTTTGTTTTTGAAAATGTAAACCGTAGAGGCATATTCATTGGGGCGAGGCTGTTAGCAGCCGCACACACGTTTCTTATTAATATCAGGCGCGGTCGGAATGGCCGAAGACGTCCCCAGCGCCCGCTCTCTCCCAAATAAAATTGCCGCTATCTAAACAAAGAGCCCTAATTATTCGGCCGTGGCGGGCGGGGTCGCTCTCTTATGGGTGTTCTGGGGCCCATTTCGCTTCTCGTATAGGGCCCCGGGGAGCAGCGGGCGCCGCCTAGCCAATCGCCGGATGGAACAGCGAGCGATCCGCAACCTTTTTATATGCGATATCGGCGTTGGCGCCGGACTCTCGCCCCTCTTCACCCCCTGCCTCACCCCCCCTCACCTACTCGGGGAATTAAAAGTTGGAAGGCTCACATCTGATTACCCAAACACACACATTACAGGATCGCCAATCTCGATAAGCTCACCACAATTTATTAGCGGTCGCTGACGAGTTGTTTTCGACTTTTATCTCATTAAGTGTACGCATCGAATTAACTAGCCATGTTACTGGACCGAGAACTAAAACCGGAACAAATTGTCTCTACATTTCCTGATGTTGAAGAATCCTGTCATTTACTCTAGTTTGTTTAGGGAGAATCATCACTTTTTATCTCGTCTTATAGAGATCAAATCCGGATCCCATTCTTTTACATCAATGTACCTATTCTTGAAAAGGCATATGTATGGGAGCAGTTAAAACATAGGCTGCGCGGCGACACCGGTCGTCTTTATTAGGTCCCGAATGCCCTCAATACTTATTTTAATTTGCACCCGATTTTATTTTGAGACAATAAATGGAATATAAAGGGTTTCCGAGCGGTTTTACCTCCGGGCGCATTGTCTTCACCCTACGCCTTTGCAGCGATTCTTTTGTGTAAGAATTATGAAATAAAAAGGCGATATCGTATGTCGGCTGCGAGAGGTGGTGAGTGGTGGAGCGGCGTGGGCGACGTCCGACATACGACACCTAGCCGCCGCGAGGCTTTGTACCATTCACCCCGCGACCGAGCCCTGAGCCCGACATATTCGATTGCAATGTTTTAAGCATTCGATTGCCCTCGCCATTAATAAAGGGTTCCCAAGAAGTACGCACAATATAAAGTTGTTTTTTTTTTGAGTTTTGTAGTCTTTCACCCGCGAGCGGCAAAGGGTACGCTCATTGTTTCTATGGGGAACTGCGCGTATGAATGGTTCCTGAGCATTCATGCGCTCGACACTTGGAGATCGTCGGAAGATAATACAGAAAAGGCGGGTTCGGGCGGTCCAGGGACGTCTGCGTTCGCAACAACAGACCTCCTTCTCAACACTGTTAATTGAATTTTGATCCCTTATTTAATATATTAATTGGTGAAAATGTTGAGTTACACACTTGAAATAAAAGTTTCTTTGTGGAGCAAATAATAAGGCCCTTTCTATTTTTTTTTATGTGATAAGTCATGTAAATCAAGTATACCCAAGATGGGAAGCACAGTGCCACCCATTGTTTTGAAAATTCAAAAAGAGAACACAATAATGTCTGCGGATGAAAAATGGCAAAGATGTGATACCTACTTCTTCAGGCGACCTATGCAATAGAGGCCTATCAGACAGAGACAGAGGTAGAACTCTAGAACAAAATTCAGTAGCTTAACTTATAATTCCCGAATGCAACAGTCAATCTGTTGTGCATCCCCGATGGACGCACGCGGTGCCTCCGCCCAATTAAACTTTGACCTGGTGATCACAACTACTCGAGAATAACTTAATATCCAAGCCAAACATTTCAAGGAAAATAACGTACATGATCTAACTAAATTTTCTAATCCGATGCAGAAACATCCGGCGAAAATTAAATGTCACAGGTGTAAATAGCCTAACATTTTCCTAAAGACTTTGTTTCGTTCTTTGGCAGTTCTGTACATCTCCAATATAAGAGAGCATTTGACTTGAAATTTGACAAAATACGAGTATAATATAATAATAATCCGTAGAGGTAACTGTAATTCCATATTCCACAACATTTTCAAATAAGTTTTGCCTTCTGGTTTATTGAAAGAAAATAATTTATTTTTTCTATTACATAAATTATGCTGATTTTCATTAAAATTGTAATTGGATTTGGAAGTTAGATTTAGAGCACATTATTATTGTTAGCAGCACCCTGTATAAGGCACAAATAAGTTCTCACAGTCTTAAATCTACTTCTCTGCTACAAGGCAGAGAAGGACGATTGACGAACGGTGGACGATTGTAAGGACGATAACACTGTTTTTGAAGTGAAAACTTCTTTAGCGGCGCTGAGCACTTTTTTTTGTATGGGTAAAATCTTTCAAACTCGCGTCAGGGTCACGTGATGCTGATCGAAAAAGCGTAAGATCGAGGGGAAGGGAGAGGAACTAGTATCTCCCACTCTTTCTACCGTGCCTGAGTGTGCTGCTCTGTTTAGGCGGCAGAGGGGGCTTAGACAAGCGCGCGCCCGCCCGTAGCGACCATTCGCAATCGCTAAAAAAATGTACTGATAGTATTTTTATACTTATAATTAAACACAACGTTAATATTGAAGTTTTCACTTCTGCCGGCACTCCCGGAGTGCTACCTTTTTTTTTTTTTTATCGTATCTGCCCTCGAAAGACGTACATAGAAGCAGAATGAAGAAGGTCCTGGTGCGCAGAATGAAAGATCAATGTAGTGTTTTTTTATATTTATTATAGGTTACTTTGACCACGATTTCGCGTGATATGGCCGTAGATGGTTGCAGGCTAAACCTTGAAGATCTAGAAGGATGTTTCAGACTATAGTGTGTGATTTTTTTATCTAACTAGGTTTTTTTTATACAATGAAGTAAGAAGACAAGCAAGACGCTCTCCTAATGGTAAGAGATAACGCTGTCCTTAATTAGTACAGTGCTAACCAGGATTTTACAAAGGTAAAATTCTGGGTGCACTGCGTCAACGCTTCTTACTTCTTCGCTTTTTCTCGCTTTTTTTTTGAGAGTCATAAGATGTTAAGACTCTTCAGCCCAGTAATTTCACTAGCTAAGGTACTAAAGATATTCCTATAACCGAATTCTAAGATGAAGCCCGTCAGGGTCGGTCTCGCGGTAATATCTCAAGACGCGCGGCTCACTCGGGGGAGTCAATCCTTACGCGACAAGACGCAGCCACCTTTTTATCTATGCATGAATACACTTGTGGTTGTGTCTAGGAAAATACGTGTTCTTTGTCTGCTCTTACATTTAGTATCATGATTTACCGTTTACTGAATATGTATTTTTTTTTATGTGAAGAATAGAAGACGAGCAAGACGCTCTCCTGATGTTAAGAGATAACGGCTGCCCATAATAAGTACAGTGTTACCTAGGATTTCACAATTATGTGAAATTCTAGGAGCACTGCACAAACGCTTCTTACTCAAGAGTCATGAGATGTTAAGACTCTTTAGCCCAGTAATTTCACTAGCTACAGTGCCCTCCTACCGGAGCACAGTGATGTATACAAGAAAAAAGCCTTTATTACCAGAAAACTTAATTAACATTTAACTGAATATGTACTGGTGTAAAATAATGATTGAATGTTTGTTGTTGAATGGGATGTACCCTAAATTAATTAATTTAAAAATATTTTTGTTATCTACCGTTCTCTTACCCTAAGCATTACCCTCACCTATGCAAAATTACAGCTTTCTAGGACTTTTAGTTTATCCGCAAAGCCGCGGACGGACGGACGGACGAACGGACATACAAAGACTACTACAAACACTAAGGCTTCCTACTTCCTAGTTCACTACGAAAGCCTAAAAAAGATCTATCAAAAAGAATAGCTCTTACACGCTTTTATTTACTTTCACCTGTCCGTTGTCTGTCGGTCTGTCTGTCTGTAATCAAATCTTGCAAGTTAAATTTGATCTACTACTCGGTTTCCGATTGAGCTGAAATTTTGCATGCATGTATAAATCGGATAACAATGCAATATTATTTTGACATGGAGGTGATCTGACGATGGAGCTGGAAGGTGGCCAAAGGAACTCCGTAATTAAACGACACAACCCCATCGAGTTTGGGCTCATTTGATTCGTCTTGACGAGTACTTTAGTGCTATAATAATAAAAGCTTTTTTAAAAAGTTTTTTTTTTAATTTCACTTGTTTTAACAAGGAAGACAAAAACAGTAGACGGTAGGACGTCGCGTCGTAGAGATAGTATGGCCACGATCCACACCGTATTGTATGGTGTCGCATCCAAGAAGGCAATCGTCCATCCGCCCGTGGGAGTTAGCGATATTGCGTCGTCACTTGACACAGCTGCACTTAACTATGCATGGACAGAGATCTCTCCAAATACGGGACCGTGCCAAACTTTCAAATAGACAATTTTAAGTTAACGCTGATCTAAGTTTAACTCCCACTTGAATAGCTTGATTTTAATGTATAGGCATAGGTATTAAATAATATTGTTGCGTAGACTACACTTTGACCAAAATGAAAGACAAGTTTTATTTCTTTATCCTTAATGTTAATAGTAGTTTCTTCTTAATCTATATTCCGGATAATAGCCAATATAATGTTATAACAATGTTATGTTATATATAATGTTTAAACTAGTTTGTTAAATGTATATCATATTTTCAGAAAGAAGCTTTTTATGAGTCAACTTAAAATTTGACCAAACATAACTTTTTATAAAAAATCTTACTAGAAATTGATTTAAAAACTTTAAGCTTGTTAATTTTCTAACCATGCTATAGTAGTTTTAGATTAACAAATACTTAGTTTGTTGTTTAAATATAATACCACTTTTTAACAACTACCTACAAATTAGCTAATTTAAGTCACGTGATTTCTCGATGAGCCACTTTTTCGGCGGAATTTGTTCGGAATTACGGACACCTGTATTCAAGTATAGATTTTAAGAGATAGTGGCATAAGCGGCGACCGTGGAGTCACTGCAATAAGGTATCAGCGGAAGACCAGCGTAGGTTAAACCTAGCCTACATTAAGCTGAGCTGATACCCTTTTGTGTCAATCTATATTATATTAGTAGTTAAGTTGTAAGAGTGTTTTTAGTTTGGTCTGATTTGGCACAAATAAAATATTTTGTTTCTTTCTTTTCTTTCTTTCTAATCCGTGAGGACTTTATTGGCTTTCATTTATGTATCAAGATATGTATCAATATTTTTCTTATATCAGCTGTTGGTCTTCCTAAGACTGTAAATAAATAAATAGCATTTGGTATTTGCAAATTGTTACTAGCCTTTATCAAACCACCTGAGGGCCTATTGGCTAATTCTCACCCACTACGATTGATGACAACTTCAATGTACATTGCTGCGTTTGTTATAATACTCATATTAATGAGGGGTTTAAGCAAGTAATGTACGCAATTTTGTCTATGGATTCTAGTGTTTTACATGTCATTTGCCGATAGCCAATAGGTCCTCTGGTGAGAGTAGCAAATCAAGGTGTACCAAACAGTGACCGCGGTGATGATAATGGCATCAGCACCGTGAAATCAGACGAGCATCGATTTTCACCTCGACTGGAGCTTCATTTACGTGCGGTGCATTGTTTGATCGACACCGGAACACTTTCCGAACAAATTTTGCTTCACTGATCACAATACAATAATTGTACCACAATAACGCGATGGGGTGGCTTGGAAAAAATGGTGGGAATCTTAACGTGGGAAATTGGCATTAGCAACTTTGAGGTCAAACTTATTTGACTTATCTTATCTACATCTTATTAACTGTAAGTAGAAAAATAACATAGGAAAGTTTGCTAATGGGAGGTTTAGCATCCAATAAGTGATTAAGCTTGAGCATAGGCAGAATATGCTGAAAATCAGCGCTGCGCATCCTGACAAATACTTAGTACCTATATAACTTTTGCCTAAAACTAATTACATTAATGAATATTAAATTATAGGATAGAATAGAATAATACTTTATTGCAAACCAAATAATTACAAAGAAGCTAGATATCTTAATGCTAGGTAAACAATCGGCGGTCTTATCGCACGAGGCAATTTCTTACAGACAACCTGGGAATGGAACAGGACTGAAAATACAATAATAGACGGCGGTGTGCAATATCTATCTTGTTGTTTTTTATTGAATTTGAAGCTATATTTTTTTAATTGCCAGGCACAATCAATACAGCAGTTCTCAGATCAAATTAAAGTAGCCAACTATTTAAAGAAACTAACCTGAGCATCCGATGAAATGAGAGATGAGCATAGTATTTTATCAGCCATTTGATGCAAGGCGCGTGGCGGCGGTTGAGCAAAGAGGTTGGGTTGTAGATAGTACATCTAGTCATTCATCTCGCCGCCGGCCTACTGAATCCAGCCGTACACTAATCTCCTCCCGACGTATGATTATAATCGCTACATTCAAATAGTTTTATGTTAAACTGTAGGCTTGTCACATACGTAGTTTAAATATAACTATGTAATATGTAATAATAAAAACTTCCTAAAAACAAAATCAACAAAAATAATATGACAATGCACGTATTATAATAATGCATATAAAAGATACATAATATGTATACGTCTGTGATTAGTATTGATCGAAAATTATTTTCACTACTATGTTAACAGGCCTTGTATGTCAACACAGTGAAATAAAGCTAGGCAAGCAAATCCAATTAAATTATTCATATTAATAATTAATTTAATTTGTAATTATAAATTATTAAAAACATAAATATTAATAATGTTTTTAATAACGGCATTTTTTTAGTGCTTCTCGTCCAACGAGTTCTTAGCCTAGGGAGAAGATACGCGGACTTATTTCTATGTGAATAATGCTGGCATTCTGGCGGGGGGAGAGGCAACGCACACTAATACAACGATTCCACACTAATGAATTTTCAGTCATGTCGCTACGAACGCTTACGTCAAAATTATCCAACACTACCATAAATACACGCACACGAACATAATACACACACAGAAACCGCTTGCATGTGCACTAGATGACGCACATTTTACGTTAACAACGGTAGTGCTTGAAATTATCGATACTCACTATCGATACTTTGGTCAAAATATTATTGCATATTGCATATTATGACGGAAGGTTATAAGAGGTAGGTATAATTAGGTATTTTTCGTAATCTTATATTAGGTTAAATCAGTTAAAAAAATATTTGGCTGAACTAGTGAACCAAATAAACGCGTATCTTGTTATTAAAATTTATGTTGTACTACCTGCGCCCAGCGGTTTTACCCGCAGTACTTATGTAGCCTATATGTTATTCCAGGGTCTAAGCTATCTCAATACAAAATTTCAGCTGCTTTTTACACATAAAAGTGTTATCAGTGTTAGGTATATATTGAAAAACAGCAAGAGAATCAATTTCGAAAGAAAAAAAATCTCAAAAAACGCAACGAGTTCTTAGCCTAGGGAGAAGATACGCGGACTAATTTCTATGTGAAAAATGCTGGCATCTCTGGCGGGGGGGAGAGGCAACTCACACTAATATAACGTTTCCACACTAATGAATTTTCAATAATGTCGCTACGAACGCTTACGTCAAAATTATCCAACACTACCATAAATACACGCACACGAATATAAATACACACACAGAAACAGCCTGCATGTGCACTAAAGATCATTCACAGTTATTTTACCTCTAGCCTTTACGTTGGCTAGCCTGAAAATTATGTTGCCATGTCACGTTAGTATTGACTTCCCCATTTTAACCCCCAACGCAAAAACGACGAGGTGTTATAAGTTTGACGTGTCTGTCTGTGTGTGTGTGTTTGGTGGAAATCGGTCCAAGATGGCCGCTGCTACAAAATGGCGGATTACTTTTTTCTTTCACAACTCCCTCAATATGGATACTAAATGAAAGGGCTTAATAAGTAAAATACAGCCTACTATATAAAATTTAAAATCCAAGATGGCCGCCATTAAAAATGGTGAATTGTGTATTATGTTTGGGGCGGGGGTTTTTTAAATTTTTTATTTAATTCACTTGTATTATTTTACAGTGCTGTATAGGTCGCGTCACATAAAAAGAACGCTGGAAGAAAGTGGCGGGGGTGAGCTTGCGCATGGGTACACTCACGCATAAAACTACTAGGCCTATTTAATTTTAACTAGCTTTTTGATCGTGGTTTTTTATATAAGATATTTATTGGTAATCACATCGGTCCACTCATACCACTAAATAGATCGATAAATCGTTTACTGCGCAGCTTCGCGCCAGCGTTCTTTTTATGTGACGCGACCTATAGGTAGGTACTTACATGACATTCCTGTTTCGAACCTACCTAATATTTTATATCATATTGATAGTTCGCAGTTACCACTTGTTCATGTGTTAACCATCCGATATTTTTATAGATAAATTCATTCTCTTCATAGGAAATTGAGTTTATGGGCATTGGTAAAGCTTGGGATTATAATAATAATTATTAAAACAACGAGTACAAGTGACCTTATCAAGTACAAAAGTAACGTTTTAACAAAAAAAGTGCAAGCATTTTTGAGCCTTTCATACCATACAATGTTACACTATTAACTTTAAGTTTTAGATTTTGATAAGATTTCTACTAAAAAGTCGATATCGACATTTTTTTTGTCTCGACATGTCCCAACTTGGTTTTTGTTCCAGTGTGGCCATTGTATAACTTTCTTTAAATTACCTTTTTTTGAGCGTAATAAATATTAATTTATAATAAAATATTCAATTAAAAAAAAAAGTCTAAAAAAAATTAGAAAAAAATTTCAAGTAGGTACCTAATAGGTACCTACTGGTAGGTTGTACCTAATAGAAAAACTTGTAAGAAAAATGTAATGTATTTAATTTTTAATACTAAATTGAAGAATTTTGCAAAGGCAGTTTTTGAGAAAAATATATTATTGAACGTTTTTTAGTATCAGGCATCAGGGACCTACGCTACGATTGTTTTGAAATCATTTATGTGAAAATCGCTAGATTGGTTGTCTCTTTTCCTTTTTGAACATAGGGTGGATAGTGTTTGGGACTGGCCGACCCGCGGTTTCACTTTATGTTTTGATTTGTTATTATAACTTAGTACCTACTCTCAGATATATTTATATAGATTTTGAGATATCCAGGCTGGTTATTTATACATGTTAATAATTAGGAATATGAGTGTTTTTGTTTAAATGTGTATAATAATATGAATACCTACTGGTTTTTAGTATTACAATAACAGACGTAAAATAGACGTTGATAATATTATATAACTACTCATACGTAAAATTTACCCCAAGTTAGGTCTTGCATGATTTAGTGGCAACACATAGTAATTTTTAGTATTTTGCTTATTTTTTGTATTTTTAGTTGATATTTCGACAAAATTATGGTTAAATATGGAAAGTAACATGATCCTCTTGTAAATTAAATGTTTTCTCATCGCGTTTTGCACCATAAAACGCTACAATTGGCCAATTTCTGCTCACGACTTTCCCTGTTGCGGTCGTTGGCTGAATGACGCGTTAGTGTCACAACTAGTTTTAATAAACAAGCCGGATTGGGAATGAGTGCTTTGTATGTGTGTGTTGGCAGCGGGGGTCGTCTAGTGGTTGCTCATCCTGTTTGGCTAATTCATCCGAGTTCTCGTCTCACAATGTATTTCTTCCACTATAAAAAGTTGTGAGAAATCTTGTTAAACCAAATCAGTTATTTTTTAAAGTTGGACCTACGAAGAAATAGTTCGTTGCGTTGGACAATCAAATCTCAAAAGTTACCACACAAACAAGTATGTAGCGCACTCTATCGACATAGATGTACAACCGCACCTAGGGTGGGTTCGAGTTTCAGTGAGACTTGGGCGCGTGTGTAAGTACATCTGACGGGAAATGTAAGCATTACTACATACGCTAGTTGTGTACGATTTGTATCATATGTCAGACATAATTTGGGTAGCTTGAAACAAAGTTTGAGAGTTACGTGAACTACGAATCCTTATTTAGCTCCTTTGCTCGTTCTTCTCATAGAGCGTGTGCTTTTAGAACGAATGTTTGTATTTAAATAGAATTAAATACTTAAATTATGTAAAATTAACTTGCTAACGTGCTTCAACGAAGCCTATTTAAATAAATGAATTGTGAGTTTGATTTCGAATTCTCATATTATATAGGTAATTGCGAAGGTATGTATATGTGGATGTCCCTTTGTATTATGTCTATGAGTGTTTGTTAATATTTACACGAAAACGGATGAACCAATTAAAACTGAAATTTGGTGTTGAAACCTTGGTATTTCTTGGTAACTCATAGGCAATATATTTGTTCTTCAAAAACGGTCCAATGAAAATCCTTTACAAACCCAGTACCTACTACACTACATCCAGTATATAGAGGTACAAATAGTACAAAATCACTACTTGAAATATATTAATTTGTTTCATGCTACGTCCTGCGCTGCGGTTTAACTTTAAAATTAATAAACCTCACTTATCGATTTCTGTAGAAAAGACTTCAACGCATTCTTTATTATTCACCAAAACAAATTATCTGTCCATTTTCTCTTAAAATCTCTATCGCCTACGCCTACGTAATTGTAATTTTTTGATCTGTACAAAAATTAAATTATTTGTTACTTATTTTATGAATTAATAAGCCACACCAACCATTCGGAGAATAAATAGTTCACAATTTAGTATAATAATAATAAAGAAATTTATTGCCAGAAAAGAACAATACAATTTTGCTTATCATATAGTTAAGTATAACATATAGTGTCCTTAAAGCTAACCAGTTTAATTATTTTCCGTGAGACTCAAACTAAGCTCAATTAAGGCTTGTATCTTGAGCCTCAGAGTGATTACCAAGTCTGATAAAGGTTATGACTGAGGATTGATTTGGATTGTACATTATATGTGGCAAAAAAAAACTAAATAAAATGTGGAATACAAAACTTCAGAAAATAAGTAGGTAAAATAATGTTAGTAGGTACTGGTGTAAAAGATCAGAGTTGAGACAATGTAAGTGTTACATCTTTACAGCCAGCCTTATTAGAATTTTGTTATTATTAAACGCTTATTCTACGTTAGTATAAATGTTATAATTAGATACAATCTAAACTATCGGCTGGGCATTAGACATGTTTAGTTTATGAACTTACTAAAAAAAACCTTTCTATTTATTGTTTTTTTCATAAAAACAATCCATATACGTGTCTTCATGAAACAGCACACAATATTTTGGTCACACAAATATATTATATTTATAAAGTAATAAATAATAAAATTTATGCGACATATTCTATCAACAATTTATGTAAGTTTCATATAATTTGCCTGTGACATAAATATACCTGTAATACGTATCATCTACGTACTAGGTGCCTGACATTTATTACTGAAAGTTGTTGTAAATCAACTTGTTAAGGGATCGATAGTACTCGAGTGAAGTCCAAAGGTGGCGGGGCGTGGTGAAGGGCGGGTGTGGGCGGGGCGGCCCGCCTAGCACCCACGCGGGCACCCAGCACCCATGCCTCCTAGGGATACACCCATTTGTTGAACCTGCAAGAACTTGCTTTATTTCTTACTTTATCTTTTTAAATGGGTATATACTATATACGTTCGATAGGTTTATATGTAACAAAATGTTGTAATCAAACATTTTGTTTGGCAAAAGTAAGATTCTTTTGGAATTTTTCATAGCAATATAATAATATTAGGTACATAATACATACACAATTTTGAAGTGTAGATGTGTAATTTTATAGAATACTCAGTGATATATTATTATTATACTTATAACAATCTGAAACATAAATATTTAGTTTCAATGGCGCCCTCACCTTGTTCTCTTTTTTGCCATTAGTAAAACGACTGCTTATGTTGAAAATTTGTACGAGTACATATTAAAAACAAAGAATAAATTTTAGCGCGTAAACCTACTGGGCATAGCTTTATAAATGTAAATACCAGCTGCGCCCAGCGGTGTACTGCCGCTGTACTGAGTAGCCTATGTATTATTCGTGGGTCTAAGCTATCTCTACACCAAATTTCAGCTCATACATACATACTCACTCACAAACTTTCAGCTTTATAAGATTAGTGTGATTATGTAAATGCACACATATATCAATAATAATATTAGCATAAACTTCTATTCTTCACGTAAAACTTACTTTTTGTTTTATCCAAATATACCTTTAATTCACTATCTGCACAAAAAGTTCAAATCCAAGCATTAAATTGGCTTAGAACTTAGATTACAGTATTGTGATTATGTTTATTCGATACCAGGTAATGGATGGTAAAATGCGTGAAATGAACGCGGCGACCACCCTAGAGCCTCGCTTTACATCCGCACCATCGTGACATGGGAATACGTGACCTTATGGGCACTTTGGTCTCATTAACTGACCCCCCACGAAAGTGTCAGTTAAGTATATTTTAAACTAGCTGTGTCTAGTTTTAACCAGATTAAATATTATTCTTTGAAAATATTAGCATCGGTTCAGCCGTTTAGACATTGTGGGGGTCGTAATCAAAACAACTTCTTTCTTCAGATAATAGTGGACTGTATATTTTCTTTCTTCAGGGTATATTAGTACATAATATACAATTCAAGCGAAGTCGTAGAGCGTAACAATATTTTTGGCCGGGCACCTTAGGCACTCCCTACCCTTACCGGATAGAGAGCACCTAATTTTTACACAAAAATTCACAAATCTTTCTCTAATTTTCACTATGGGCCCGGCACATTTTCGACTATAACTTTTTCATACATAGCTCGATTTTAGTCTACATAATCTTAAAATCTAGCTTACGACATTATCTATTACCATGTATTACATATTCATTACTTATTGTTACACATAATCTACAATAAGTAAAAACATGGCAAAAATACGCGATCGCGCGGTTTTTATATGTACTTGTCTCGCTCTAACATATTGCTGTCTTTCTCTAGCAATTTGGCGATTACATTTTCTCATTCAAGTACAAATATTCGTTTACAATAAGTTTATTTACGCGTATTCAAGAAGTAAATAAACAATGACAAATTTTACATAACAATAAATCAAATTAGCAAAAATAAAGAAAATAGTGATTTTACATAACTACTCGTAATCAAGTTTGTAAAAATATAAAACACGAAATCTATACATAATATGTGCAATAAATGCGACTAAAGCTACGGGAGTTTACACAGGTACAAAAAAGAAGGAATATTTATTTACAAGGCTCGTCGATCCGCAACATACTCCCCCTGGCGTAGATTATCGCAGCCATCATTAAAAGGGAGGACGATGAGCCGTCTTACTGGTCGTCTAAATATTCCACCCCGTGTTCGCACATCCGCACTCCTCACCACACCATCAGGTCCGCAATAAACGGTCTCTACCTGTCCACGAGGCCACACACCACGTGGTAACAGCCCATCCGCTATGATCACTACGTCACCTTTTTCAATATTACGTAGTGGTTTTCTAATGTCACCTCTCGGAGTCAATGTAGGTACGTATTCTTTTACCCATCGCGTCCAGAAGGCGTTCGCAATGGCTTGCGACGTTCTCCACGCTCTTCTATCTGCGATATCACATTTTCCGACTATAGGTGACCCAAGCGCGGTACCCAGTAAAAAGTGATTGGGGGTCAATGCCTCCGGGTATTCTTCACATACTGATACGTGGGTCAATGGCCGCGAGTTGATCGTTTGTTCGATCTCGATCAAAGCGGTGTTGAGCACTTCTTCTTTCGGTGCTTTTTCAGAGAGAGATAGCGATAGTGCACTCTTCATTTTAAACTTCACTTTTCGTAGCGTTGTCGTTTTACAGCTGATTCCGGGCTGTAACATCTGGGAGCTCACAGTTTCTTAATATACTCGAGGTCGTAAATCTCGGCGAAACTTTCAGCTTTTTCAGGCGGGAGAGGGTCGTAGTCTGTCCCCCGGGGTCAAAGACCAACATATCGGCGCCGAGTGATTTTCTCTTTGTCGGTATTTGTTGTCCTGCTCGCACGTCCGGCGATACTCGCGGCATATTCGTGTTAAAAGCGAATTCGTCCGTAACGGCGGTCCGTTTGAGTGTTTTCTCGTTCTCGGCTTTGATCGTACCGAACTCCTTTGGAGTAGTAACGCGATCGGCGTTACCTACTCCCCCTAGTGATGGAAGTCGGTTCGAACTCCATCGAGCGAGCTCGAAACCGGCTTTTTTATGGACCGCGATGACTTGCTCCATCGTTTTAGCTGTAGTTTCTTCATCGTTAAAACTCTGTAGCCTGTCGTCCATATAATGACATCGAGTTGAGTCGAAAACTAGGCGGACTTTATTCGGCTTGTTCGGGTTTGTCACTGCGAAGTGTGGTAGGTACCACATTTTATCGTCTTCGCTGTGATCGTTCTCGCATTTAGTCGCGTAATCTTTCTCGACTAATTTGTTTATCTCGTTCGAGTATGCCACTTTAAACTCGGGCGACTTGTCCATTTTTCGCTCGATGCTTTTCAGACGTCGCAGTGACATATCGTAACTCGGTGGTAGGTGTACATCATCGGTGCGCCAAGGTAATCCCACTTCGAACCGGTTCTCCACTCTTGTCGCCGTGCGGTTAAAAATTTCTACCGCTCGTTCGTTCTCGGCGACTGGTTTCGGCTTTTTTGAGATTCCAATAGAGTCCAACTCGAAGTGCGTTTTCACTAGGTCGTGCAGCTCGTCGTCCCGTTCTTGTAACGTACGAACATGCAGAACCCGCTCGTCGCTGGAAACTATAGCGCTGTGCGGGGTACTCCCGTGTATCACCCATCCGAGCTTTGTTAGAGACGCAGCTGGTTGTGTTCTCTTGCCTGTCAACAACTTTCTCGATATTATCAAGTGCCAATTGTCGGCTCCAATCAAGACCCGCGGCTTCACGTCGGCGTAGCATAAGTCGTTGTCGCGCAGACTTCGCAAATGTCGATGGTCGAGTAGCTCGCGCCCGACCGACTGACTGCCTAGTTCGAGCTGTCGCACGGTGCGCGCTTTGATGTTGTAGTACTCGCTTTGATGTCTGCCTTTAATCGCGACGTCGACGGCTCTGCTACTTGCCTCTCTCTGGCTTGACGTGACTCCGTGAATATTCAGCGGTCTTGATGGTCCTTGCGCCCCGATCTGGGCGGCTATGTCGTCGTCGATAAGGCTAATTGTAGAACCCTCGTCCATTAATCCGTAAGTCTCTATTTCACCGGCGGGTCCTTTGATCGTAATCGGGCACACCTTGAGTAAAATTCCGTGGGGTGTGTGTACTCTCGCAGACGCGGTGATGGCAGAGTCTTCTTGCGGTGATGATGATGAAACCTTCTTTGTGTGAAGTAATGCGTGATGAGGCATTCTACATTCTTCTATTCCACATTTTTTAGCCTTACATGCGAAGCGACGATGTTTGTTGTTGAGGCAAACAAAACATATCTTTGTCTCTTTCGCCCATTGCCATCTCTCTTGCACACTCATTTCTTTGAGCTTTTTGCACTGTGGCGTGGGATGTTCGGAACCACAACAATGACACACGTTCTTGCTCTGTGTGTTACAGTTCTCAGTTGTGGTGTAAACTTTAGCGTTCGTTGTTCGTTGCGATGTTTTCTGCGTTTTCGTGTCTTTGTTCGCCGTATGCGATGCTGTCGTGTAGCAGTGACGTACCGCACGATCCGCTTCTCTCATAAAGAAGCGCGATAACGTCACGATCTCAGACTCGTCCGGGAATCCATGATCTTCTGCATAATCGCACCAACGGGATCGCAAATGTTCACTCATCTTCTCAGTGATGTGGCGAACTAACATTGGGTTTTTCAGGTACCCCTTCTTATCAAGACACGAAATGACAGTTACGATGTTTTGCAACTTAATTGCAAACACGTTCAAATCTGCTGCGGTTGTTCCTATACGCGGCAGTTTCCTTAGCTCTTCTAAGGCTTGATCGATAATTATCTCTGGCTGTCCGTAACGCTGTTCGAGCGTTGCCATAATCGCGGACGGCTCCGTCGCTGTGTATAATAGCGCGACTACACACTGTCGGGCTTCTCCTTTTATACACGAGCGTAGACGGGCGAGATTTTCGATCGGCGGTATGTTGTAGACCGTAGTCGCTTCATTGATGGCAGCTTTGAACGGAAGCCACTCCCCCGGTGCGCCGCTAAACGGCGGTAGGTCTGGTGGTTTTCTGCTTCGGTTCCCTCGGGCCATCTTCTCTAAAGCTTCGGCTAATCGGTCAATCCCTCTATCATGGGACGGGGCGCGGTAAGGCGACGACTCGTTCCGCGTTGCCTTGTACGTTGCACGGTTCGGTGCGATAGTGACTCGTTCTGTCTCTCTCGCACGTTCCGTGCGCTCACGTGGGCGCGCTGCTTCTTCGGTGTCGGTCGTTTGTACGCGATTAATCCAATCGCTAACTCGCTTGCTATTCTCAGCTATGTCTTGATCACGCAGACTTCCGCGTTCCGATTCTTCTTCGTGAATCGCGTCAATGTCTGCTGCTAACCTCTTCTTTATCAGCTCGGCTTGGATCTGTAGTTCCTTCCGCTGTACGTCCGCCATCAGCTCGGCGGCTTCCAGTTCAGCTCTACGGATCCTTGCACTGGCGCTGACCGTCGATCGGACGGAAGGGGCGTGGCTCGGCGGCTTGTCCAACGTGGTGGTAGGCGGTGGTGCGGGGCGCGGAATGTACGCGGGTGCGGGGTTTGTAGACGGTGATGCCGGGTAATCCTCGTAGACACGTAGCTCGGTACCGTCTCGTTCGTCGACGGCGGCTTTGCTGCGTGTAGTCGGCATCTTCGGCTCTTGTGTGCCCCTAACGGCCCTACCTCCCTAAATGTCCCTACCTCCCTAACGTCCCTAACAGACCCGCAGGAGGGGCCGGCCCTGTTTAAAGGCCGGGATACGCTCCCTTGGGGATGGAAAAGGGGGACGGGAGAGGGGGGACTTACCCGGCAGAGAAGTATGCACAGAACGAGGTGCTCGGCGGGAGGGGGGAATGTCCTCCCGCTTCAGCAGTGCCTACAGTCCGGCCCTCGTCTGTACACACCCGTACCGGCGTAAGAACACTGTTCGGTGGTCTTGCCCACCGGTAGCGCCGTGTCAAGCAACTACTCCACCAATATAGGCGTTGGACCTGTCTCCGTCGCCCTTTGTCACCGTTAGGTGGCTAAGGAGCACAGGCCGCGGACGAACCGCGTTATTGTTGTTGATAGCGAGTCTTCGTATTCGTAGACCGACGGTGGGTCCCGGGACGTCCTCAGGTACCCGGCGCGCCTTTGGGCGTTCTTGAAGTGCCTCTTGTGGCCTCTTCACCAAATGGCGCCGGTTGACGACTCAGGAACCTCGTTCGGGGTTGGGGTATCGTATTTAATGTAACACGGTACCAAAGCGACGCTCGACGCTTGCTTGATGCCGCCCGCTGTCGCCTCGTTGACAAGCGGCGCGGTACAGTTGCAGAAGGTCGTCCGCTGTCCCCAGGTTGACAAACGTACGATGCAGATGCAGATGGTCGTCCGCTGTCCCCAGGTTGACAAGCGTAACGATGCAAATGTAGGTGGGCCGCCCGCTGTCCCCAAGTTGACAGGCGGAACGGCTGATGCTGGAGTAATCCGGCTCGAAGGACCACGTTGTGGGGGTCGTAATCAAAACAACTTCTTTCTTCAGATAATAGTGGACTGTATATTTTCTTTCTTCAGGGTATATTAGTACATAATATACAATTCAAGCGAAGTCGTAGAGCGTAACAATATTTTTGGCCGGGCACCTTAGGCACTCCCTACCCTTACCGGATAGAGAGCACCTAATTTTTACACAAAATTTCACAAATCTTTCTCTAATTTTCACTATGGGCCCGGCACATTTTCGACTATAACTTTTTCATACATAGCTCGATTTTAGTCTACATAATCTTAAAATCTAGCTTACGACATTATCTATTACCATGTATTACATATTCATTACTTATTGTTACACATAATCTACAATAAGTAAAAACATGGCAAAAATACGCGATCGCGCGGTTTTTATATGTACTTGTCTCGCTCTAACATATTGCTGTCTTTCTCTAGCAATTTGGCGATTACATTTTCTCATTCAAGTACAAATATTCGTTTACAATAAGTTTATTTACGCGTATTCAAGAAGTAAATAAACAATGACAAATTTTACATAACAATAAATCAAATTAGCAAAAATAAAGAAAATAGTGATTTTACATAACTACTCGTAATCAAGTTTGTAAAAATATAAAACACGAAATCTATACATAATATGTGCAATAAATGCGACTAAAGCTACGGGAGTTTACACAGGTACAAAAAAGAAGGAATATTTATTTACAAGGCTCGTCGATCCGCAACAGACATAATGTATATAAGTTAGAAGTAACAAAAGAACACACAACCAACATTTATATTTATGATTTATGAAGTGTTGAGGCGAAAACCTTATAAACATGTATTTTGTCACATGATGTGTGTACCTATATATAGATCTATGTAAACTTAACCTTTTTTCCCCCGCTCTATTTAACTTAATTTATTGAAGGAGGCATACAAATGTCAAAGGCGCGTTTTTAAAATTCGCGTACAATTTCTGCTATACATACCATACATATAAAACAACCTTAACTTAAATTTTATTATGCCTATGAAGTTAGTCCGTAATGACGCATGGGCCTTTAACTTTTAACCAAGGCATTAAGTATGGTTGCGGTTTTGTTTGAAGACGCCGTGACATGAGGTCATCTTAGTGCAACACGGAGGTGCTTACGGCAGTGAAACACCTCATAATTACCCGATAACCTTATTTTTAATGTATGGAGACTACAAATAAATTGTGCAGAAAAGTTTAATATTTATGCAATGGTTCATAAGATTTATTCAAATATTTTTATACAAAAGGAAACATACACACATTATTCTAGAGTTTTAACTTCTTACACGCCAAATTAAAAAACAAACGTAAACATGTGGAGGTCTTTGTAAAGAAATCACCTAATGTAGTTCTATATTTATAAAGGTAAAATGATTTATTATAATTACTAGCAACCAAATGAAGGAAGGTATAACTGTTAAAAAGTTAAGAGCAAGTATAATATACATATATGTACGACACATACAAAATGTTCTATGGCTGTATTACGCTAGGCTGTCATTTTATAAATTCGGATCGGAATCACAATAATGGGAGCGTTCGTTAACATTATAAAACGATAATTCTGATTGAATCATTTATGCAATAAAATATGATTACAAAAGTGATCTAAATATATAAAAGGAAAGAGTGACTGATTGACTGACTTTGATTGATCTATCAACGCACAGCCTAAGCCTAATTAGTTAAGCCGCTGTACGGATTGAGTTGAAATTTGGAACACAGATAGGTTTAATGATATACGAGTAGACCTCCGCAAAGAAAAGATTTCGCAATGAAGGCAAAAGCTGCGAGCACACCTAAATTTATCTTAATCGACTCCAATTTTATGGGAACAATTTTTGTGGTGTCAGACACCAAACACACAAGTCACGTTTTCCTAACTCTCTGGTGGAAAATCAGCGCATTCACCTGATGATTGCTCATCAGCCATCCACATTGTGGTGGAGATTACATCTATCATTACAATTACAGATATCGTACTGCATAGATATCGTAAGCTTGTCTTATCTGCGTGTCTCAAAAAGTTGACAAATGCTCCTTATTGGCAACATTGGCCGTCTTTGTAGTGTAGTGTATTTTTTACATACATACACATATTATAATCACGGCTGGTTCCCGCTGGGGTAGGCAGAGACTATTTTCCTGCACTTAGTGCGATCTTGATACACCTCTTTCGCTTCCTCAACTTTCAACACATTCATCATTATTTATTTTTATGCCATAGATGGCAAACATCTGATGGTAAGCGGTTACTACTGACCATCTACTGACTATGGATATTTTTGCTATAGGTACCAGGATTGCCGATTGCCGTCCCTTCAAAACTATTCTCTTGCCACACACGTAAAAACTAGCTATGCCCAGCGACTTTATTATCTGAGGACAAAGAGTCTGTTATCCCAGGGTCTCAGCTTTATATACCGAATTTCAACTCAATCGATTCAGGCGTTTTGGAATGAAGAGGTTGCAAACACACTCACACAAGCAAACTTTGAATTTTTTATCATTTTAGGATAAATAAAAATGTAAAAAATATTTGTATCAAAAACAAAAACTTCTCTTAAATAACTAATTTATTTTTAATAATTGAGGGAAAATCAAAGGGAACCGCTTTGTTTTTATTTCAACACTCACGGCATCTCTCTTAATAATTATCGGCGATCGCAAGTAACTCGGATTGAGTCATTACCTCTACATAGAGTTAGTCAGACTGTAGTCGCCCAAATATTAATATTTTACGCTTGATATCAACGTAATGAAGTAAAATTCTCCGAATAATAAACTGGTTGCAGCGATTACATCTGTATCACACGAGACGAAATGAGTATGACTCACTCGTCTTATGGGAACTTTTATATTTAGTTCGTAGTCGCCCTAATTCTACTAACGTGTATTTTTGTAAGTATATGGCATTATCAAATAGCCTATTAATAAGTTATGTTTACTATTAAAGTACAACATTTGTGACTATAAGTAGGTCTTCGTAATGACTTGGCGAATCAGATTCAAAGTTGATGGTTTTAAAAGAAGTGTGGTAATTATCATATTACTTGCACCCCAGGTACCTATTGTTTTTCTAGGTAGTAAGCTAACCTACCTACTTCTAACGACCAGCTGAATCGATTAAGTTGAAATTTCAACTGAGCAATTTAGGCGTGGAGCATATTAACAAACAAATACACAGCCATAAGATTTCTGCCTACATTTAGTGTAAAGTATGATTAAAGTAATCCAATCGTAAAGTATTCCGATATATCTAACTAACCTTAACCACTAACTTTTATAACTGTCTACAGCTTTACCAGTTAAGAATCTAGACGAAAATCAATCAATGAGCAATCAAAAACAATTTTTGTTGACCACAAGTTGATCCCGCCAGGTGTTGACAAATAACCGAGCAGGTGATAGAAACCGATGAGTTGAGTGATTTTCACGAAAGGAGTCCCTTAAAAGCGGCGCCACTATCGCACGTTTTAAAGTTACAAAATCTATAGATTTTTTAACTTCTCATAAATTTTCAAATTAAATTTCTTAATTAAAGAGGGATTTACTTTACCTAACAAGTGAAAATAATTTACGACACGAAATACAGTAATCATCGATTAAGTTAAATTTAGTTCAGCTATATTCCGCGGGACTACTTTCGTAAAAAGCACTGTAGTGACGTCATCGATGTCTTCATTCACTCGTGACTCGTGCGCAACTAATGTCCTTGCACCCCCACATTAAACCCTCTCACAATTTACTTTAGCACGGCTATTATGAACGCTTTGTGGCAATCAAAGGCTTCCGCACTTTTAGGTTAATTTGATGCTGTTAAATTAAGTATTTCGAGCCGGTGTTTTTTTTAAATCTTGATTCCAAACTCATTAGTTAGAAGGTTGTTTGTGTTCTATAAGATTACTGCTAAGCTGAACCCACGGCTTCGCCGTGTACCTAGTTTGTGATCGGGGTTGCGATTTTGGTCGATCGAAGTCGGTTCCTATGGAGTTAGCAACATTGAGCGACAACGCAGCGGACTCGACGACTACAGTGGATGTGTATGTTACGGATAAAACCATATTTAGTAGTTGAAGCATTAGATTCAACAGTTAATCATGGTAACAGTAACAGTTAATTAAACGCAAGACTAGTTGTACTGTTAATGTCTTAGCTTTGTTGCCTTTTTACGCTGTAGCAACTCAACCGATTAAGATACATTTTTGTAATAGTCAGCTATGACAGAACATGCTCTCGCTAATATTAAGTGGACTTAGTGAAGATATTATTATCATCTTAAGATGTGTGTTTAGTAAACTAGTTCGTACGCAAGTCCTTTGTTGAAACATCCATTGTGCGTAGTGTGGAGTATGGTACGTGTTCGGTTTCTTCGGCATTTCCTGCCGATTCAGCCCTTCATCCATTGTTATTGTTTGTCTATTCGCTAACTCTACTCTGGATTCTAAGCAATGATCTTAAATACACGTTGTGATGTTATAATAATATTAAGCGCTTTGCATGCAGAACTACTATTGCAGCGACTAGCACTATGGTTACTTACATTTTAATATGTATCTTAATGCAATAGCTTCGTTGGACAGGCCTTAAGTTTTATTGCTGCCATCTAGGTACGAAAATATGTTTTAGAAAAAAACCCAGAGATTTATGTACCTGCCTAGGTGAGAAAAAATAAAAAAACGTACTAAAAAGATTATAACAGGGTTGCGATGTATCTAAGAAGAGACCGCAAGCTTATGTTGAGATCTAAGTATAAAAATACTTGTTAAATAAAATTAACCTTTATATCACCAGAAGTTGACATAACACATTCATTGAATGTAACTGTAGCTTGAATTATTTCAACATAAACTAACTTTGTGTTCATAAACTCTGAAACTAGTCAAATTTTCATTGTCACCAAAATATTTACCGTAAAGTATTAACAAAGTTACATTAGCAAACCAATGCAATAAATCCCAAGTATGTTTACACTATTGTGCTAAATAAAGTGAGTACACAGCAAAGGGAACAGTAAAGAGGCGGAAGTATCTCGTGAGTAGAGTACCCATCTCGAGAGTTTGACCGGACGCACGGGCCACTGCCGGACAGTTTTAGAGGGCGATTCTTCCGGCCTCGACTGGGCTCCGTGATTTAAAGCGCCTTCATGCTAATATCGCGGATGTCTTAGAAAATTATCTTGTATTATTGTTCGAAATTACTGGCAAAGGAACTGCCGCTGTAACCAAACGGCTAACGCTTATCTAATGTATGTAGGTACTTAATTTTCTAAGAAAAAAATGTATCGAGTTAATGTTAGTGTTCGTTTTTCACCACGACCTTAATTAGTGTATATTTTTGGCTTATATACTATTCAATAAAATCCTTAAGCATATTATGTATTTTGCCTTAACTTTAAAATTTTAGTTTTCAATGTTGTGGTGTGTAAAACCAGTTTAAGTATTTTAAAACCAATTCTTATCAATTGAGCCATTTTGTAATCCAGTTCAATGGCCATAATAGGCGTCAATAAAGTTGTACACCACTAACTGACAGGTGTTCTATCTAGGATCGATTTAGATTCGGTAAATATAATCGATTCCCAATCGGTTCCTAATCGATAGGTGTTGATCGCGGAGCGTGCAACGCAGGTGCCGGCGTCGATGCGCGACCGCAGCTTCACCTGCGCGCCGGAACTACGTGCCGATTGCCGATTGCTGCAGTGCTTGATGTCTTTACACTGCTTACTACAGAATATAACGGAACGAGAACGGCCTATAAGGATTTTAAATAATAATAAGAGAGAGAAAGAGAGAGAGAGATATACCAGAAGATACTCTAAATCATGGTCTACGGCTTGAAGCCGACGTTGGGCTTCGCCCAAAATGTATAACTGCCCTTAAAAAAGATCTTTTATAACAATCCTGATTTTTTAAGAATTTGAAATGGTGCAGAGTGCTGAGTGCCTATAAACTTAGACTTTGTGAGATCTAGGCTCTCCCGGCTCACTCGTTTGATTGTAATGCTCGTCGTTTTAACTGGCTAATATTGATACAAAATATCTTTCAATGGCCGATCTGATCATATTAAGTAATCTTTACTAAAGTTTCCCTTCAGCATTGAATAAATTATCGACAATTTTGTGGTATTTCCTTGCCCTTGAAGGGCAGTCAGAGTCATCGAAGCAGTCACTTGTAATAAAAATTGTCGGATTATTATTATGATGTTAATTTGCATTCTTTGAATAAATCATATTACGTATCTAATATACAGACAACTTTTCTGAAGCCTGATGAGTTCAGTACACTGTTGCGTAGAGCTTCGTGTCTAAGTCCTAGAAAGCATTTGTGCGACCACTCATTGGTGGTTGTTACAAACGTATGTTTTAGTTATATTCCGGTTATGCACGTATACGATAACTATCGAATTTAAGGCTAATTTACACTCATGGCGATCACTATATACCTAAGCCAACATATATTATATATATTCATTCTTAGACATAAAACGACTAAGATAATAGGAAATTCTTAACTCTATCGCATAACCTATGTAAGTATTATTAATAATTTAAGAATCATCGTCTTCGAACAACGCATTATATTTTTGTCGACAGCGATTGCCACCAGTGTAAAGTAGCTAATAGGCATCTGAAAATAGTTCGAGTGCAATTGTCGTTCACCAAACGGTGCTCCCATTAACCACGGTACCGTCCCAGCGCCAGGCGTGATGTCCTCAGGGTCACCGCTTCTAATGTACCATAACTCACCAAGACCTGGTAAAAAGCCGCGTGACGCACACTCAAATTGCAGATCACGACTGCGCCATGAACGACGAGGCCAATCACAAACAAAACTTATCGAAAACAATTTTAAATTGCGCAATTATTACTCACATATTTCTTTCTTTCGGAGACGGTGGGTTGAGTTAGACCCTTTTTGCAAAAAGTGGTCATAAATAGACAACGACGCAAGAAGTGCAAAGAAAGATGCCTTTGCCCTGCAGTAAGGCCATCATAGCTCATAATAATATTTATTTCATAGCTCCTGTTGATAGGATTAGATTTTTGTCTCTCGTGAAGTCAAACTTTGTTTCCGGAGTGAAAGTTCTGTCTGGTCGTGATTTCTGATTGATCTTTCTTTGCATTGTCATAGCTATGGAATTTACCTATTATCGCACTCCCATATCAATACAGCACCAACTCAAAAAAATATTTTTTTATAATTTCAAACTTAAACAAGTATAAATAAAATTGCAATTGCTGTAAAAATACCTTTTGAGTTGACCCTGTATTGTACTAGTAGTCCAGTAAAAGAAGAAATGTGGATCGAAAAGTCGAAAGCAGAAAAACTAACTTAGTAACTTTGTTTGGACTAGTTAGGAGATAAACATACTAAAAGTCCCCACCCCTCCGAGGTGAGCCCGAGGGGGGGGAGGCCGAAGAAGGTCCCATTTTTAGGTTTTTTGCTTATATGTCAAAAACTGTGCGTTGTACGATATTTTGTTGTACTACATTATTAAACCTCATAAAATTTTCTACAACTTCAACCTTGCCACTTTTCATCTATCTCCAATCGTTGTCCAGCTATGAGCTTCCAAACATGGTCTATTTTGAAGACGCTTAAATTAGTTTTCCATACAAAGTCGGTAAAAAAATCTTACAAATAAAATTTGACCAACTTCTGGTTGTCGTATCATAATGAAACTTTGCAAATATCTAGAAATCTGATGACAGTTTAATAATCTGGTACCACTGAGCTGATCTGATGATAGAGCCAGGAGGTGTCTAATGAAACTCTTCAATGGCTATTAGTAAACCCGTCGAGTTTGGGGACATTACATTCGAATCGATGAGACTTTTTCATAACACTTGCTTTCGAGGGTTTGATAATGGACCAGGAGGTGCCTACGTCTCATCAATCCGAATGTAATGAGCCTAAATTCGCCGGTTTTACTAATAGCCATTAAAGAGTTTCAGTAGACACCTCCTGGCTCCATCATCAGATCAGCTCAGTGGTACCAGATTATTAAACTGTCATCAGATTTCTAGATATTTGCAAAGTTTCATTATGATACGACAACCAGAAGTTGGTCAAATTTTATTTGTAAGATTTTTTTACCGACTTTGTATGGAAAACTAATTTAAGCGTCTTCAAAATAGACCATGTTTGGAAGCTCATAGCTGGACAACGATTGGAGATAGATGAAAAGTGGCAAGGTTGAAGTTGTAGAAAATTTTATGAGGTTTAATAATGTAGTACAACAAAATATCGTACAACGCACAGTTTTTGACATATAACCAAAAAACCTAAAAATGGGACCTTCTTCGGCCTCCCCCCCCTCGGGCTCACCTCGGAGGGGTGGGGACTTTTAGTATGTTTATCTCCTAACTAGTCCAAACAAAGTTACTAAGTTAGTTTTTCTGCTTTCGACTTTTCGATCCACATACCCTTTTTGGGCACTCATTGACTGGGCTATAGGTGTGTGTTATGACTTTTAAAGTATAATGGACTAGAAGAATGGATGTCAAAAAACATATCAAAAGATGGCGGAAATTGGTTTAAAAGGATTGTTAGGTAAGATGACAATGATTGCTAATAGGAATCCGTATTCCTGAAGTTGAGGCTTAAGATCAGTGAAGTTAGACGATGTCGCGGAAGTGTCACCGATCATCAAACCCAGCACGGCATGGCTCTCGCTTCGTTCCGCTGACAGCACGCTTTGCACGCACTTCATTGTTGATGCACTATTTCCCACGGACTCAACTACACAAAAACGCCGTCAAATAAAACTTCGCCTGCTTGTCCATTTTATTGCCAAAACTTGGGAGATCACGGAATGGAAAACTGTAATAAATTGTCTGATGCACGGGAAACCGGCGCACGTTTAAATCTATTGTTTCCGGATTGTGGAAGTAATTTCGAATTCACGCCCTCTTTTATTCAGTCAACGGTTAGCGCCGCTGCTCACTGCCGCCATAATGGATCATTGGCTTTCATTGATTTTAACTGCTTTGTAAAGGGAAACAGAGAGGGAATTTTGTTGAAATTGTTCGAACAAGTCAGCAGCTATGATGGGAGAGATAAAGTTTAGTCGTGACACTGGAAGACATTACCGGCATTAGAGATAGTAACGCACCGAGAGGCGTGAAACGTAGCACCGAGATATCTGAGGCGGCATCGCACGTTACGGTCACGTAAGGCTCCACTCCCACGTCTTAATTGACCCATTTCGTGTGAGATGTCGCGCTATAGCGCGCCGCGTCAGGGATACCATCGCCGCGATACGTGATGTCGCGTATCGTACCCCCGACACGGCTGATTTGACACTCGCAGCTTGTCTCTAACACCGCACGTCGCTCCACCAAACATTGCTGTTACCTCTAACTAGATTGCCTCTGACTCAATTTCCCACGGAACTATTTTCGAGCAATATCATTTTCTCCGCTTGAAACCATTACGCTTGCCGAGGGTGAAACAACGCAAAGTGGCCCATAATCGTTTAAGTAAATATGAGTTTACACGGGTAGATGATATTATCTTAAGAGCGGTCGCATAGAGTGTTTATTACGTAGATTTACGCGGTCGTGCAGGAATCTCACTTGTGGTCATATGTGTTAACATTAAACCACGTACTGCGTAATGAAGTTATGGGTTTTGTAAAGTCTGGGCTTTCTCTTTGGTGTTCCCAATTAAATTAAAGGACACTAACATAGATATTGTTCAATATAAAATCATAAAAAAAATAAAAAATAAAATAAAATAATATGCATGTGTTTATTATGTAGGTACTAGGTACCTATGTGTATCAGCGGATTTTAGTTGAAATTTTCAATTTGGAGAATGGAGGCATCTTAGACCTCAGAATTATAAAATCTAAAGGGTACAGGTTTTTTCAGTGAGTGTAACCACTACTGGATTAAAACTTATCGATAACTAGAGGCCCCCGCGCGCAACTCGTCGCGCTTAATAGAAAATGATCAGTGTTCTTCTACTAAATTATGGATCTATTATAATCACTCTATCTATTAATGTTAATCGCATTAAAATCCATTACGTAGTTTTAAAGATATAGGCATACTTGGGGCAGACAGACGCGGAAAGCAACTTTATTTTATACTATGTAGTGTTAAAAAATCTAAGTATAGAAAGAAGTAAACTGAGTCATCGTCAGTGCAAGGGTGAGTGGTGGGTGAAATCAGAGACCACCCTGTTCCGCTATCTCACGGTGCGATCTCACAAAAACGTCACCCCTCATCGATTTATTTGTCTTGTGTGGCCTTCATTTTACGCTTATAATCTGTGAAATGTAGGACAAGTTCAATATATTGACACGGTTTTACAATTATTATAAACTAGCTGCCCCCAGCGGTTTTACCGTTGTACAGTAGCTATAGTAGCCTATGTGTTATTCCAGGGTCTAAGCTATCTCTATACCAAATTTCTGCTCAATCGGACCACCCGTTTAGGCGAGAAGAAGTAACAAACATACACACTCACAATCTTTTGTATTTATAATATTAGTGTGTTAGCGTGATAGTCATATACATATTTGATCATTTTACGGCTGTTTCCTATAAGATATGTAGGAGGCAGTCGTCAGGTCATGTTGCAGGCCTTGTAGGAATGCAGCGGATGAATGCTTCGGCGTACCCGTTGCCCCGGCATTATGGCGTCCCGCAGGACACCCCAGGTTTTTTAGTGGGTATCCCCGCCGCTACCATCTTTGGCGGGGGAGTCCCACATACCACCTCGCGCCCCCCGGCGTGGGGTGATGATGCGTAACGCATTTTTCCTGGGTCAAAAAAAAAAAAAAAAAGGCCTTGTAGGAATCTCGGCAACCTGAAACTGCAACATAAAGGTTAGCCACACGACCTATAATTTGTGATTTGACTCTGACAGCGTAAGTAGGGTAACCTGTTCTGTTGGAGTATAAACCCCCAATTATTATTATTATTTAGTTTAAATAGGTATGCCTACTAGTTGCAAAGAGCTATAAAATCCTCCAAAATGGCTTGATCGATTTTTATAATCTTTTTTAATTGTAAATTTGGGACGTTTGTGCATTCATGAAGAATTTTTCAACAGACGAAGTCAGCTACTACTCACGCGCCCATGTGTTATATTTATAAGCAATTAATAAATATCATTCACGCATTTCTAAGCTAACATAACCAATTTTATATGAAAAAAATACAGCATAAAACATAATAATAAAACACGTTAAAAGCCTCCACATATTAAGTCGTATGCACACAGCTGTCTCGATGATTTATTAAGACGTGAGCAGACGTGTGCCGCGTCCCTCGGGACCCAGGTAAGGACGCAAAAAATGCTGGGTGTTTGTTGACAACGAAACTCATAGGAAATATATGTTTGTATTATACTTGTAAAACATTTCTTGGTGTGGAGATAACATTTACGGTTTTGAGGGTGACGCAGATAAGTTTTTCTTATATTTTTTTAAGAGTGCCTAAGTTATGAAATTAGATTTATTTTAAATCTCTATATAGACAATAAACCGTCAGCTACCACTCAACTTTATTAATTTAGTTTTATTCATTTTTTTTAACTTGACAATGGCAAATACACTAATCTTGTGGGCCTTATGGGTCCATCAAAGATATACCGCATGATGGGATCAGCCAGAAAAAAAATGTCATCCCCATGTTACATGTTTGGGAGTTACCCTAAATTAATTAATTATTTTTTTTTGTACCGTTCTCTCACCCTTACTACTATTGTGCTTATTTGTGCAATTCCGCTTTCTAGGACTTATAGTTTCTCCGTAAAGACTCGGACGGACAGACGGACAAATCGAAACTATAAGGCTTCCTTGTTGACTATGGAAGCCTTAAAAAACAGGCTGCTAAAAGTATGTAAAAGCGGTGATTTAAAATGTTACTTTAAACATGCAGATGTCGTCAGGAGTTGGCCACATTGGCTACATCCCACCTGATCTTCATCATGTTTTTATCCAAAAGGCTACTTCTAACTTCGACCACTTTCTATTATTATCGCACTCAAGTATAGTAGTCAGTGCTAAAATAGAAGAGTCTTGCCCATAATTTGACGGTAAATAAAAATCATCTTTTTTTGTTTATCTCATTTTTCTTTTTACTAATATAAAAGGCATAAATGTGAAAACATGGGTAGATTGTTTTGTTGTATTTGTTACTCCTTCACGCTTAAACGGCTGACCCGATTGAGCTGAAATTTGGTGTACAGTGTTGCATGTAGCTTAAACACTGAATAACACATAGACTACAAAACTGCTGGGTAAATTCAGTAATTTATAGTCATTTTGTAGTTAATAATACATCCAAAGATGGTAAATTTGGTAAAGCATTAGCCAAATTACGTTTTGTCCGTACAACTCTTCTCTTTTCGCACATAACCAATGCAAGTTTAATGAAAGTGCAAGAGTCAGGTTCCTGGAGGTTTCGAGGTATCGCGCTGTCCAAACTAAAGGGTTAACATTAGCATCTTTACATCGCCGATCCCATTCCATGTCATCTAATATTTAGGCGATCTTGTCGAGTGATTCCGATCGCGAATGGGGGAATCGTATAACGTGTAGGTACTATTGTGTTTATTGTAATTAGACAATCACTGTCCATTCTGTAAAGGAGTATACATATGAATCAATAATTTCATGTTACATTTAAAAATGAGGTTTACAATAATTCGTTGAAATATCTTTTTAGGTTTGTTCACTTATTAGTCGAAAACACCTGAACTGGTATGATATAGTACCTATATTTAATACTTGTTAAGTATCACAGTGAAGATTAACATTTCCTAAAAAATAAAAGACGTGTGGCACTCGGAGACTGCCGCGGTAAAGCTATTGCATAGCATTTTTATCAACTTATGCAATTATAATTATTTATTTATTTTATTAATGCAGTATTTTTTTTCCTTTGTTTTTTTTTTCTTTGATATTAATTCAAGTTACACTTTGAGCGTGGTGACCGATAAAAAAACAAAAGAGACAAGCGTGATATTTCAAAAAGTCATAGTGGGGGGTGTTAGGTTTTTTTCGTTACGGAATTTCTGGATTCGGTCCCCACGCTCAAGGCCCGTGATAGAAGCTATGCAATAGCTTAAAAATAAAACATTGCCTGTAGCATAAGATAAGATAAGAATACTTATTGAGACCAAAAGAAAATTACAATTTTACCTTAAACTATTATTATTTAGTACTTAAAACGCAGCATTATTATTCTTTTAAATATTTAACAATAACCTAACTCGCCCACCAACTAACCTAACAAGCTACAAACAAATCGGGGTTAGTCCACAAATCGCATCGCAAATATGACAGCACCACTGAAAAGTCAGTTTTTGTTTTGTTTCGATAGAAACCACGCGACCCTCATCACACTGGACTGTCGCAGAGATAAGAAGCACTTTTTCGTAATACTTTATTCAGGAATCCGTTGGTCCCAATGACAGACTAATCGTGCCCGTCACTGAGGTGCCTTCCTATTAAGTATTTACGGTTAACCCTTTTGTACTGAAGGCACCCGACAACTCTGTGTCAATCCCGAATGAACGCCCTTACATATTTAATGTTCATTAATTTATCACGACTCTATGCTACGATAACCCGCCTTTAATGTGTGACGTTTAGATATAGCTAGCACTTTGCTAATTGTTGCAATTGGGATAAATGTTATTAAATTAGTTGAGTAACATTTTGTAAGATTAGGTGGTAAAGGCACATATAGAGCTAATGTAAAACAAAATTGCATTCTACAAAGATTAGGTACAATACAAAATTTTTAAAATTGCACATATACCTATCTCTAAAAAAATATTTGTCGATTCTGCTGCTGCTGTGCAAAGAGGTAAAAATCTTAAAGAGATTTTATCTATTAGGGATGTTAACAAGGTTAAAAAACTCTAGTGCGCTACATTGCATATTTTTAAAGAATTTACATACTAAAAATATTTTTTAATAATCGTCTTGATTGATATTTTATTTAATAGCCCCATTGAATTTAAACTATATCACATTACCGTTAACATTACATACAAAGCCAAATATTTTGCATGTGGTTCACCGCGGTTTGAAAATCAATTCTCCAGGGAGCTTTTATATGGAGTTTATCCTTTGAATTACAAGCAGTGTCGTTGGTGTAATCCGCTAATATATGCACAACTAAAAGTAACACCGCGGCCGCGGCTCGCTCTCTACAGCCCCCTGAGGAACAATCCTCGGACACCGGGTGACCGAACCTGATACTTAATCATCCATATAATCTGGTAGAAAGATGGTCTGGCCAGGTTATAGCAGCTGGAAAAATCTATCTGCGAGTCACAACTCGCAGACAGATATCGCGGTATCGTGTGTATGGTGTGCCATAAAGCTATGATGATCCGCGCCAGTGAAAGAAGTCTTGTAGGAAGAATTCCCTTAGATCGTCTTCATGAGACTGGAAGACTGTAGGTGCTCAAAATTAAAGGAGATATTGAAGATTATAATCTGCTATAGAAATATATTAGGTATTATGTAAAGTTCTAAAAAATATTCGTCAAAGCATAAGGTTGGTGTCGACATTGGAAAAACACTTCAATTACTTATCCCACAAAAAATGTTACGAAACTCAATGTAGTCATCGGAGCGCATAGAATTATGACAACGTTAACCAGACGCTATTTATAAAATTTAAAATAAGAACACTCAGATCAAAGGTGTTGAGTGGTGCATTGTATTTAAAGGAGATTAGTGGAGCGCAGCGAGGCTCGAGGCGAGCGGGGAAACAGCGCCCATTGGCCGCGCCCACGAGCGTGGGTGGGTCGAGAAGGAAAATCTACAGTTTCACAGGGCCAGGGCTTTCCACGCGACTGTTTTGACAAGCTTTTAGCATTATTCGCCTGTCATTCGTTTCATTTACTCCGATGTATTCGTACGCCGAAGCTGACATCCAAATGTGCGCTGAAATAATTGACGACTGATTACGCGAGGGATTTCGCGGTTGCACTTAGCGGCATTTCACTTTTTACTCCTTTCTTTGTTTGTATTGATAAAGGAATAATGTCAATGCTACGTATTGATAAATGGGTTCTTACTAGGTATATAGATGTTAGATACCTTCAAAAGATATCTAAGATATAGATCATTAACAGCAATAAGATAACAGCAATATTTACAGCTTGGACTTGACATTCAAACACTACGGCTCTAATCATAAAACAGGCATGCCATAATGACATAATGTATCCATGACATAATGTATCATTCACCCTATGAAATTTTGGAACTGAAAAATTGTTAAACAACAGTCAAGGTCACGAGTAACTAGTCTACTAAATGTGAAAGTACTGTTACTAAAGGTACGGGGATATTTATGTCTGCTAGTAAGTAGTAAGATATTATAAATTTTACATTACAAGATGAACTTTAGACACTGGAAACTTTAAGTACGAAAGTCTAATGAGAGTCAGGTTGGAAACAGTTGTCAGTGTCTCGCGTCGTCACTGAAAGGGTACCTCTAATATCCGAAAGTTAGTGGCAGTTGGCAGGTAGAGTAAGTGTAAGTTAGAGAATAGCGAGTAAGTACTTGGCCACCAGTGTGGGTAGTAGCGAGTGGGAGTGTGGGTGCAGGTGGGAGGAGGCGATGGGCGGGGCGGCGCGGGCGGGCCGCAGGGTGCTGCGGGCGCTCGGCTCTCGGCTCGCCCACCAGAGCCGGAGGCCACAGTCGCGTCAGACTCGCCGCTTACGGCGCACCGCTGCATCGACTAAACCGAATTACTCGTGTACTCGTATACCCACCTGTACCCGGTGCACGTAAACCTTAATTAACCAGATCGGCAGCAGGCACCCAAATTGCCGTGAAGCGCACGAAGCGCAGCCCGCGACGGGCGCCCCTTCAATTAGTGGCACCTGTCGGACACGCGTCGCGCATTAATTCGCACTCGCAATAACCCGCAAAAAATACCGAAATAAACTGGAACCGATGCACCTGCGACACTCGCCGCCGGTGGACTTGGTGTCAAAGTTCGGGAGACTTCTGAGGCGCGAGCACCTCACCACCTCGCCCCTGCGACATGATCATGCTATTCAAGGGCAACAGCAGCCGGCTGGAACATCTCATAGAGAAGATACAAGCTAATAAGGAAAATCACGACGTTTCTTCAGAAGATATAAAAGGTAAGCTTTTAATAAGCCTATTCGTAATCAAGTGAGAGGTGCTATTCATTTTACTACTGCTTTATTATCTGGTTACCTATCTTGTTTTAATACTAAGGTGTAAATTAGGAAAAACGCAATTAAAGCCATCTCAATAAAATTTAGTAGCTCAATAGAATGTAAATTACAGTAGTTAAATTAACGGAATTAGGCGTTATTTTGAGGAAACCCATGATATTTAATTAATACATTACAGTAGTTATCCAAACCTCTAAAAAGTATAATCGTAAATTGAAAGAGAGGCATATTTAGATATTTCTTAATTTAATTATTACTATCGTTCATACCATTCTCATTTAATTTTATATAATATGTCAGTGTGCATTAAATTTTGATATCTTATAAGATTTTTCTATATTATAACTATGTATAACATGCAACTTTAATATTGGTTGATACTAGTTTTACTGGGAATAAAATATAATCTGAATATAGTAATAATCATAAAAATGAATTGTACTTAGGTAATGAATAAATGTTATATAATGTCTTAAATTAAATTAGGAATGAGTCGTATGAATGAAAAAACAACTTTTCGTAGTCGTTAGTCGTTTTAAAATCAATGCAAGAAAATCATGCGTCCATGAATCTGCATGTTTTTTTTAATAAAATTAAAGAGTGGAAGATTGGCCTAGTATGAACATATTATGCGGAGGGATGAAAATCATGTGACCAAAAAGACCATGAATATGGTGATAGGTGGCAATCCTGGAAGGGAGCGCCCGTAAAAAAAGTTTGGATGAAGTGTGTGAAAGAAGAGGATATGCGTGCTAGGGGATTGGATGAAGATATGACGGATGATAGAGTAGAATGGAGGAGAAAAACATGTTGTGCCGACCCTACCTAGTATGGGACAAGGGCACGAAGATGATGATCTTTTTCACCTGGTACCTATTCACTTTGGTACCTATTATGTGAACCAAGAGGCAAAAGTTATAATATTTCTAAAGTTTTTATCAGTTTATCTGTGAGTATTGATTTGTCAAAGAGTACATAATGATTGTCGCGATATACCTTTGATATTATACGTTGATACACGACAATCTAATAATATGTGGCGCCAATTTTTAGAGACTACAGTTCCTATTAAACATTTAACTGTATTATAAATCAAGGTTGATAGTACCTACAGTTCGACAGTCGTAGTCTTAAGTAAATTTTAAAATAATTAAATTTTTGGTTTCACGTTGTCTTTGTGGCCTTTGGAACTCCGTAAGTAAACGACGCAACCTTATCAAGTTTGGGCTTATTTGATTCATCTTGACGAGTAACCTAATTTGGTGCTGGATAGTAATAATAATAGTTTGCTTTTTAATAGTTATTTGTTATACAAGAGTGCAAAGTTGCTTTTTTACCGCGTGCTCAGTTTGTATGACCGAGCTAGCGAGGGATTCTAAAATTAAATCACGAGCGTAGCGAGTGATTTATTAATTAGAATCCTGAGCGTTAGCGAGGGAATCAAAAGAGCACAAGGTCAAAAATCTTTGCACTCGAGTGTGACACATAATTTTTCATCCCCCCTCAGCGAGGAAATAACTCAATGCTAAAAGTTTTTTTTTTTTTTTCTCACCATGGTTTTTTTTTTTTTTAATAATTTATTCTGACCATGGATACAAGTCCTTCAGTCGAAATCTTTATTATACATTTTAGTTCATTGTTTATTGGAGAGGATATTCCCTCCAATATTCGATAAAGAGTGGGCGTTTATCGAATCACATAGATTCATTTTGTGACGATTCTTGAAAACAGCAGACTGTGGAACTTTTTTCCATTCTTCGACAGTAAATCACATTCACAAACACTCAACGTTTATTAAACCCACTATTAATACGCGTTTAGCACTTATTGCAAAATTATTATCCAAGAACGTAAAAAATTTCATCCGCTTTCCAAAAGCGCGGCAAAATGAATCCATTCTCACCATGGATGCGCACAGTGTTGCCAGTGCACTATCTTCAAAAATAACCAGTATTCAATTTTAATTTACGTAGGTACGCTTACTTAGAGTCCTTTTCACGAAAGAGGTCCCACGAAATTTAGCGGAACTAATTTTTTATTCTATTATTATTGGACTTCATATTTTAAATCATTTTTATTTGTTACATAAAATAAATACCTTTTTGATTAAGAAATTAAATATGAGAAATTATGAGGCGTTAAAAAGTTAAAGGTATTTAAACTTTTAATATGTGCAATAGTGGCGTCCCGCAAAAAGGTCTCCTTTCGTGAAAAGCACTCTACCTATTCGTTTTAGTGATTATTTTCTCATTTTCAGTTTATTACAGTGAGAAATCGTTAATAAAAAAGTTACTAAAAAGTAATACTTAGAAAAAATCTTGCTACTAACTAGATTAAGTTATAAAAAATTGGCTTATTCTATTAACTCTGCTAAATTAACTCAACTATTATTTACTATTACAGTACTATAAAATTCATTAAAAACATTATTGCCTCGAAATGTAACTTATATCTAAACAACTAACGTAAATATAGTTCAAAAGAAACGTAATATGTTACAAAAGTAACTTACTGGCAAGGCTGATGGTGCGCCCAAAGCAAATTAAAAAAAAATGTTTACTAAAGAGGTTCTTACTCCGAGTTTTTAACAAATTTAAAAAAGTTGTACGCTTATTTCGGTACCATAGAGGTGGAAGTAAATAGGTTCAATTATGTTTTTGTCTCTAGAGGGTAAAGTAAATTTAAATTTCTCTAGAGGATAATATAGACTTTTCCAGTCAGATATCGATGAGTAAAAATACACTTTCCGAGATAGTGGGATGAAAAAGTTTTTTTTTATATGTAACTTGTTGGTATCTATGTGATTCTTGCTCTTCCATATAGGCATATAACTTAAAAGTTAAAAGCCAATGTTTTCTGATTTCAGAGCATAGGCATATAATATACTCGTGGGTACTGTAAGGTAAGCTTCATACATATCCTTAATTCTGCTGAGTTTTTTTTTCTTATAGCTTCCTACCTAAAAAGCTGATTCGAAAAAGAATGTAACAAGTGAATTAAATTAAAAATTTAAAAAACCCCCAACGCAACGCTTTCAAAATATGTAATTTACGGTTTAGTGGTGGCGGCCATCTTGGATTTTAATTTTGTTATAGTGCGTTGTATTCTACTAGTCAAGTCCTTTCATTTGATACCCATATTGATGGGGACGTGGAAGAAAAAAGTTATCCGCCATTTTGTAGCGGCGGCCATCTTGGACCGATTTCCACTAAGCATAACTAATAACACTGTCGACTAATTCTACTTTCAAACAAAAAAAACTAAATCAAAATCCGTTCATCCGTTCGGGAGCTACGATGCCACAAACAGACACACACACACACACAGACAGACACGTCAAACTTATAACACCCTGTCGTTTTTGCGTCGGGGGTTAAAAATAACATGTTATGTAATAAAAAAACTAACTAACACAACTACTAATATAATATAATATGTATAGTATAAGTTTTAGTGATTTAAAAAAAAAATTACTGCATTATTTTTGTTTTCGATTACTGTCTTGTGGAAAGGGAAGATCACTTGTTAATTAAATGCGACATGACTATACTTACGTAATTATTTGTTGAGAAAAGTCTCAACCACAGTTTCGCGCAATTACGATGTTCTTCATCATTCATCAGCAGTAGGTATCCGACATATTTAACACCCGCGGATGCATAACACTCACGGTAGTTTCCAAAATCGTATCACTGGTTAAATATTTTATCTTGAACTATACGAATACTAAAAGTTTCCCAATAAAATTACAAGCGGTCAAAAGTACTTCGGATCGCTTTGGAAAAGGGTGGTTCGGCCATATTACGGGGGTTCATGCCCGGGGATCCCCATATCTTACAAAAAATCTATGATTTGTAAAAAAATACGCCTAGTTTAACAATGCAGCTTTTTCAATGTAGCGTCCGTGGCCCAGTGGTCGTTGGCCCGGCCTGTAAGCCGAAGGTCCTGGGTTCAAATCTCAGTGTTGCAAAGATTTTCGCCTGGACGCTACCGTTTTTCGGAAGGCACGTAAAACTGTGGGTCCCGGCTGTTTCCTATAAGATATGTAGGAGGCAGTCGTTAGGTCATGTTGCAGGCCCTGTAGTTATCTCGGCGACCTGAAACTGCAACAAATAGGTTCGCCACACAACCTATACATTGTGATTAGATTCTGACAGTGTAAGTAGGGTAACCTGTTCTGTTGGAGTATAAGCCCCAATTATTTATTTTATTTCACAATAAAAAGACATAAAAACTCTTGGAAAAGCAAATAATTTGAGTCTATGAAAGTACTATTATTTAACAATGATTTAAATCAATCAAATCAATTATTATCTAATTTGTTAACCACCAAAATTATAGTTATAAGCATATAAGAACCTAGGAATCGTGCCCCCAAATACATATGTATTTTTTAGCTCTTTATTCTGCCAGAATAAAAAGCTTCTACTGTAATTGTAGAGTGACAAAGAAAAATTATCTACCGATAATAATATATGATAAGGAAGCTCATATTCCAGGTTTGAAAGGGCAATGCAATTTTGCGATGGACTTCATAATTCAAATTCCATTTGCAGCTGATTGGATCTCACAAAAACCATATAAGCATGTTAGCCAAACACAAAATTTATAAAATAGGGTAAAGTCCTAGTGAAGGGACCACTACATTTTGTTTGCGCGGCGGGGATACCCACTAAAAAAACTGGGGGTGTTCCTGCGGGACGCCATATCACCGAGACAGCGGGTACGCCGAGGCACTCGTCCGCGGCTCCAACGGCGAAGAATGGGTACCTACCCCAACAGTGCCAATTATTCCACCGCCTGAGGAGTGATGTGCAAACATTTCTGTGCTTAGTAGCTAGTGGAATTACTGGGCTGAAGAGTCGTAACATCTTTTGACTCTTGAGTAGCGTTGATGCAGTGCACCTAGAATTATACATCATTTTAAAATCCTGGGTGGTAGGTAGGTACTGTACTGGGCAGTGTTATCTTTTAACATCAGGAGAGCGTCTTGTGAAAAAAAGGTACATAGATTCTCTCTGTTATAATGTGGTCCCTACATACACAGGGATAAAAACTATAAATATGAGTAGCCACTTTAACTGTGTGTCATCCCAAAGTATATAATTAGTCTATGCACATAAGAGCGTTATCTCCATTATCACATAATTACATTTATTCTACTCACCGATATAAACAGGTAGATATATATCTATATATTTTCTCCTTATCGGCACCATCGGTTGATTCGTAGCGCAAATAAGAACCGCGGACATGAGAGCTAATAACCTAATCAGTTATGGATAATCAGAGATATATGTGAGTTAAGATCGTTATAAAGTGGATTGTCGGTTTTTCGTGTAGATAGCGATTGGCGTTGATTGCCGAGGCGCCGGTCGAGGTGTCTCAGACGTCGCAATTAGGAAGTGAGTTTCCGCCGCCCACTGGCGTCGGCGCCACCGGCCTCACCCGAGGAATTGCCTGCAATCGGTGCTAATTACGCCTGTAACCGTAGGATAGACAGAGGCGGTGCATCCACTGGGACCAAACCGTCGACTTAACGGGATAAACACTTTATTAACCACTTATAGCGCTAACAGGGGCCGGTCGCCGATTCCTGTTTAGGGATGCGGTGCCTTCTATCATCTCTGGTTATCAAGTCACGTGTTATCGTACATAATATATTTCTATCCACTCTGCAGTTAAGGTAACTATAATTACCATGTTTTTGCTACCTGTTTGCTTTTATTTTAACGGGCTTAACTGTTACTTTAACGTAAATCAGTATAATACTCCGTAATGATTTTAAGTTTACCTAAGCAATTTTTTTTTAAATTTTTGAAAGGTCTGTACCCCGATAATAATACTCGTATAATCATATACACGTATTAATTATAATAAATGTTTGATAGTTACCTATATGTTCAATACATTGATTAAAAAAAATCAGAAATAAATTTATGACGAGCTTTTTACTGTTTAAATAACATATTTTTTTAAATAAAAAAGATATATAAGTATTATTTGAAATTACAATAAATAAACGTAAATCTCTCTGTTTTCTACTACTAAGTTATATATGTATATAATATATCTTCAAGTAAGTCTCAAAAATTCAATGTGGCAGTAAATTCGCAGCTGTCATTATTTCATCCATTAGTTAAGGTCGTTACACACGTCCGGGGCGTAGAGGGAAGCTTCAACAGATTGATATAAATAGTACCTTATTACGGCCCTGGCAATAACAATGCAATACGTAGAGAGCCAGGGAAGGAAAACGATTTTGGAGTTCATCTTAATTAAAATTCAGAGACTTATATAATATTTATGTTAGATAATATTTTTTTTTTTATATTAATTAAATCTTTACAATTATTATATTATAGCTTTTATCTTTATATTTTATCAAATATAATATTAAATAGCTATAAAGAGAAAATAATTACTAATAAATCTTGTATACCTATCAGATTCTTTTCTTTGACACGTAGAATAAATAATAAAAATACGAGTATGTAGGTATGACCTAAAAACTTATTGAAACACAATATAAACCCTAATTTTGATCTAGTTTTCGTTAAGCAAAATTCTAAGTAGTAGGTATATATAGAAAAGCATAAAGAGTACTGGTCACTTAGACCTTTACTTTCCATAATATACACCTTATAATAACAAACTCGTCGCATATGTCCGTAATATTATAAATCCAAAATAACATATTCAGCTGTATCAGGATAATTTGAAGTTATAGACGAATATTTTCAAGATGCCATAAAATTATTCTCCCGGCGTTAAGAAGGCCGTGGTTTCTAACATTAGTCATCATTTAGGTTGATGCGCTCGTCATGAGGCCATTCAATTTGTTTATATTTCACGCCACTCGGAGGTGCTCCGGGAGAAATATGGCCTCTAACGCCGAAATATGGGGCCTTACCTATATTTATGATGGCTTTATCCCGAAGCTGCGTCTGCCGTTTCTAATGTACCTTACAATGTTCGTGAAGCCACTGTATTGTCATTTATTGCATGCTGCTATTTTTATGCGTTACATCATTGTGATGATAAGACTTATTTCGACTTATTACCTACCTACTGTTTTTTTACCAATCTGCTTCGATCGATACCAATGCAGGGCATTGATACTGACTGGACTGATACTGATCCTCACGAAGATTTTCTCAAGGGATTGTTTGTTCTTTATTAGGGATAAAGATAAAGGACAGTGGTCAGAGATACGGTAATGAGAATTTAAGTTATGAAACTGTTATAAACAAAAAATATAAAGTTATTTCACAATTTCAATTACTACATTATGTCGTTTGGATATATCTATTCTGCCTTCAAGTACTTAGTATTTATTGACTATCATTCGCCCTAACTTTGAATAATTTCCTTTTGTCGCAAACCCCCATACGGCACAGATGGGAATAATTCCCTGTCAACGGATCAGCTGATACGTATCTTATTTATTTATTTTAGCCCAATAGACCAGATGACCAGTATCTTCTTTATTTATTTTTGCCGTTATCGTCTCATTGCAGGGAAAATGGCTCCCTAACCGGCTTCCATTTCTCACGTAAAGTATCCTATGTGAAGATTAATATCACGTTTCTTCTCCAGAGGCACTGGGCAGCGTGGGAAGCGCGGCGGGCAGCTCCTGGCCGTCGTCGACGCCGGAGCCGTCCCCGTCGCCGGCCTCCACCCCCTCGGTGGACGCCGCGGACGCTGACGCTGACCCTCCTTTCACGCTGGGAGCGACCGAACACACGCCCTACCAGTGCCAGTTCTGCGACAAGGCCTTCCCGAGGCTCTCCTATCTTAAGAAACATGAACAGGTAAATATTTCTACAAGGTTATATTCGTAGACGCTGCACGCTGATGCTGATTCTCCCTTCGCGCGACCGAACACACGCCCTACCAGTGCCAGTTCTGCGACAAGATATTTTTCGTATCTTAAGAAACTCACAGAATGATATAGAAGATAGATTTATGAAAGTTTTCTGGATTATGACTAGCCAAGCCACATTACACGTCCACTTGAGTTTCTGGGCAGTCTCTTCATTACATAATTTTGACAACGATTTATTTTCGTGTGGTGATTTGCTTGGCCTTGTTTTTATTGCCATCTGATGGGTCAGTATTTTCAAGTTCTATTAAGATATACGCAAATGGTGCAATTCAGTTCAACCTACAACAAACCATTAGATAAGCATCACCCCATCGTGCACGTCAAGAACCTTACATAAGTCTAAGTTGGACCAGCAGTACCAGAATAATAGCTCCACTGTTTTCGTATTTCCATAAAGCAACTCGGGCAACTGCATAAACAATATGACTGTTACGGTCGTCATATCAGTAAATTCACAGTCTAGTTTCACCATGCGGCGCGGTCGCTTCATTAGCAAGTAGATACCCAAAACGGTCCATTTACAGAGCCGGTGGGTAGATATGCATCGCGCTCGCCTTGCACCGTGAGGGTTGTGACGTGCGGCCCATTACGCCGGACGCACATCTCGCCTCCTTTGTGTCGAGCCGATCTCGCCGCGTTACGATTACGACACACACCGCGACAGATCTAGCCAAGATAGGACAAATAGAAACGTCACTTTGCATTCCACCGCGCGAGCCACGGCACTCCTAACACCAGGATACGGATCGTCACGTTCTGAAACAGTGACAAAATCGTCACCTCGTTTTAGCTTTCAAATTAGGACGAATTTGAAATTCATGGAAATAACGATGGATCGGTTAAGTAATGCGGGAGATTGTCGATAGTTAAGTTTGCAATTGCTGGCCCGTTGAGTTGTCGAGTGAGCAGATATGGATCTATGCACGCGCATCGCGCGGGCTATTGCGGATTGCGGGTGTGCGCCGACAAATGTATCTGGCGATGATCGCGTCGAGCGCGTCTCAGTGCCGCGACGAGCCGGTGACGGCCGGAAATAGGCTCGCGATAACAACTCCCTAGCCTGCACCGACACACCTTTATCATTTCGCCGACGCGGCGCGCTCCTGTCTACTTGGAGAAGCAGATCATTACAGAAATAAATCAATTACATGCTCCTTGCATTCTGCATATAAACCAATCTTCCACCATCTTCAATTGAGTAAATTTATTTATCATCGTTAATTACCTTTTTAGAATAAATGTAAAACTTTCAAGTTCATTACATTTTCACATTCATTTGACAACCAAGGTATTGTCTACTTTGGTATCAGGTTTATGTGTTCCATGGAGTACTAGTAGTAGGTAGGTTTGTAGATAGGTATCATTATAATTATAATATCTTACTTACGTCGTCATAAAAAAGGCTTTAAAAATTGTGTGGTCGTCTGTTGGTGCTTATTCGTATGAACTGAAATAGTTGTTTTGGGTAATTTCGAGTGAGATCTACATCTTTATTACATATCAGTACGGGCACCAACAACTTTAGCTACTGTTTCGGGGAACTCAGATCCACGGGAATATTAAGATAATTCATCACGTTAACAAGGAGGCAACCTTTTTGCATAACGACCCTCCGCACCAAGTCGGAATGTCCCTGAGCCTAATAATGCGGGCTTTTATTGCGGCTACCTAAGAGCATATCTCGACACACGGTATGAATTCGTAATAATCGGTGCAATAACACATGAGTCAGTAGGAAAGCGAGCAGTGGTTGACCCCGGGCCTTCCGCCGGCACCTGGTGGCGGGCGAGTGAGCGGCGCGCGCGGCTGCACCTGGGAAAGTCACTCGGTAGCCGGTCGCTGCCCATTTTCGAGCTTTTATTGGCTATCACGTTCACCTTAAACTAGTTTAGAATGTTTGTTGGTGAGCTCTACGTGGAAACATAACCGCTATTAGGATCGTTACCTCCGTCGCTCCCACGGTGTTTGTTGTGTCTTATGTGAGTCGTAAGGCAAATGCGAGTCGCGTGTCCTTTCACCATAAGCGAGCGGTGTGCAGCGTCGTGGCGGGAGCAGCACGGGGCGAGCCGCAGGGCTCCGCGTGCACCCAGGGGCCGGCTCCCCACCGCGATCCACCGCGCCTCGCTTATTGAATTCTCGCACGAAGCACGCCGATGACAAGAATCAATATTTTGCAAAATGCACACAGTATGAGCGTTACGAAATACCTCGTTAATTTGCATAATCCAGCTCTATATTTGCATTCTCAGTCGGATTTAGAAAGAATATAAATTTGGCCTTTCAAAATTAAACAGTTACTTGTTTAAGGTAGAAAATATTGCATTATGTCGTGTTCTTTGCAATCTTTTATAACCTTGTGTAACATCCGTTAAGTTAACATGGTTTTATCAAGCTTGGGAGTCGGCGCTATTCCGGCTGGAATGAGTCGGAATTTATTACTTGTGGAGGATCGAATTTATTAATTCTGTCGAGGGCCGATTGCTCCAATTAAGCTGGCGGAGTAAACATGCCGGCCCGCTATGTTTATGTGGACTCGGTTGTGCGGATCAGCCGCTGCAGGCGCTTCGTGGTAACACTCCCGCGTCATCGGTAATCGCAGCACGTCTGATTGTTCATTTATGAGCCACGCGATAGCTGCCTGATAGCGCTTTGTTTTGGTTTTCGTTTAATTGAAGCTAGATTTTACATGCCTATTGGTGAGATGATGAGATTTAGAATATTACTCATAGGCAGGTAATATCCAATTAAAGTAGGTAGTAGGTACTAAAGTAGGTACTTTGGGTTTTCTATTTCAAAGACAATATACATTATAACCGTTAGTTGATATTATTATAAGTAGATACACACATCTAAATATATAAAAGGAAAAAGTGACTGATTGACTGACTGACTGATCTATCAACGCACAGCCCAGATCGCTGAACGGATTGGGTTGAAATTTGGATCACAGATAGGTTTTATGACGTAGACCTCCGCTAAGAAAGGATTTTGACACGCAGGCAAAGCCGCGAGCGTAAGCTAGTAAAATATAACTGAAAACTTAGGGAATGGATGCTTTCTTTGATAACAATTTATTCCACATCGATGAGTAATTAAGACCTGAAACTCTGCTAACACTCACAAAGTTGGTAACTCTAAACTAAAATCATTAAGTAACTAAAATCTAAAAATGAAAAATACTCCTACATTATCAACTGTCTGTTCTGAATTTTGAAATACATCTGCATTTTAAAGATCTTTTGTCTCTATGGGCAATTAGCATAGCCTATAGAAGACAAAAGTGTAGTCAATCATTGGTAACGTTTGTTTAGTGTATTGAATGAATGTCGACGAGGTGGTCATCTAGTAAAAGCGTGAAGCTCCTGTCACTTTGGGAGACTATTGAAGCTGCGTCAGTCTCTCGAAGGCCTACGACGTGTCATTTTAAATACTGGCTTTTCTTTAAAACTAACATTAACATCTACATTATGCTGCCTCATGAATAATTCTCGACTTACTGGATGGATTTTTAAAGTTGAATACCTCTAAAAGTTGTATTGTTTTAGCACAGATTAGGTACTTTTTTGGATTCAATTGTTTTAGCTGTTTCTTTTTTATAATTTAGAGCTTGAATTCAAATTTAATATTAAGTAACTGATAATATATATTGTAATTCAATAATTAATAAATATGTGCAATAGAGTTATTTATCTATCTTTTATGTTAACTAGGAGATATTGCCATCGTACTATATCCGATCCGAATCCGTCGAATGTTAACGGACTGATGTAGCTATATTAGTTTTCATACAAATAATAACACTACTTCTGTCTTCAGTAGCTCGATGAAGGACAGAAACCGAGATGGATGTAGTTAGGAAATTAAAGATGTTCTATGGATAATCAAAGACAAATTTCTATGGCTAATCCATTAAATGACAATCTCAGTTTTCATGGATTCGGATCGGACTCGGATTGCATGTAGAGCAGAAGCACTTTTACTTTACGTTTTTGAAATGTGCTGAGATATGAACCGTTTATTATTCCAAGAACTGAGTTTCTTGATACATAAACTAAGAATGTTGCGTGCAAGCGTGGGAATTTTGGAAAGTTTTTCGGAAACTTACTCGTGCACTCGAAAAACCAGCCAGATTTTGTTGTTTTAAATTTTTACGAACTGTAAGGAAGGACATTTTATTTTTGATGGATTATAATATTAGTATAGAATAGAATACTTAATACTTTTTACATACAAAGTTACAAGAACACAACAATCTTAAAAACTAAAGGTAAACTGGCGGCCTTATCGAATAAAGCAATCTCTTACGGACGACTTGATTGATAGGACTTTTTTCGATTTCAATGACGATGCGGCCGTAGATGGCAGCAGATTAAACCTGGAAGGCGAGATAAATCCCTCCCTGGCTTCACTGAACATCATGCCGAAACGCGGTCACAATGACCGCTTGGCGACACGGTTTTGTCCAGTGGGTGGTAACTAGCCACGGCCGAAGCCTACCACCAGTATGACAAGTGAATTTAAAAAAAAAAATTTAAAAGTAAGCTTTTATTATTATTATCATCTAGCACCAAGTACTCGTCAAGACGAATCAAATGAGCCCAAACTCGATGGGGTTGCGTCGTTTAATTACGGAGTTATTATGGCCACCTTCCAGCTCCATCATCAGATAGGCTCCTTATCATAATATTATTGCATTGTCATCCGATTTATACATTGCATACAAAATTTTAACTCAACCAGAAACCGGGAAGTAGATCAAATTAAACTTGCAAGATTGGATTACAGACAGATAGACAGACCAACAGACAAACAGACAACAGACAGGTGAAAGTAAATAAAATCTAGTAAAAAGAGAGGAATTTAGAGTACCTAAATACAGCGGAGTTATGCAGCAGTAGCTAGCAGTGCTAGCAGTATAAATTAGCCACGGCATCTTGTACAGTGAGTGGACATTACCGATGCTCCCATCGTTGGTGCGATAAGCTGCGACTCTGGGAGCACTGGAATGTTATCTTGCATCTATTCGTTACGCCGATGCCCTGACAATAACAAGCTATCGATCGTCGATCACATCTCGATATTGAATAATTTCTCGTAATTGCATTCACTTACAGACATTATAATATCTGAGTAATATGCCGCGAGTTAGTAAATTTATGTGAAAACCAAACGTGTTTTTCTCATGAAATAAAAATAACATAGCCGTTCTGTTCGTTTTGAATATTATTACAACGTCATACATTATAATCAAAATTTGCATGTTTAGTTAGGTTTTGGATTTGTTATATCTTGATTCCATAATGGCTGAACCGGTTTGGAGGTCATTTGTTTCATGTTTTAGACCCCGAAACAGCTAACATAGGTTATTTTTCAGCGGGTAAAACAAAGCACAATTATTTTGTAATTAATATTTTTGTACATAGGTACGCATGACGTCACGAAGAGGGCTGAAATGAAAGCGCTAAGTAGAGGATTACACTTTAAAGCTGTGACAGAGACGAGGAGCGGTAAAGCGGGAGCGATTGCAAAAAATCCGTCCCGCACCGCGACCGCTTTATCGCCAGTGTGTGACGTCAGCTTAAAACAGACTCACGGTATCTGCTCTAACATGTTACCTATGACTTAACTACTGTCGCGGTATTTTTAGATGATTTATAGATTCTGCTGGACAATTAAATTATCAGAACAGATCGATCGGGTTACTGGTGCCTACAGTTGATATCTTACTTGAGAGTCACGACTCGATTGAGATGACCGTCGAAATAAGATGCGGTGGTTACTTAGTCTAGTAAGTCTTTTAGAGCTAAACTTTCAAGGTTCTGTTTTAGAAATATTGCAGTTTTGAAAAACTGTCTTCGTTTTCGTACGTTTAGCATTACAATCTCTTTGCCTTTAGAAATAAATATTTAGGGAGTAAACATATTTACCTAGTTATGTTCGAGGAATCTACTTCGCCTAGATAAAATGCCATGATTGAGTGGACCTAAATTTCCCATAGGCATGACCATAATGTTATTATAATATGGATTGTCTCCGACTCCTAGCCAACTTTTTAAAATACTGAATAGGCGTATATTTTACCTATTGGAAAGTGCAGGCGCGGTTGAAGATCCTAAAAAGTAGGTGGGTAATTCGTTTCTTCAATTACTGCCGTGACCTGAAGATTCACCATTGTTTGAAGATTTTCAGAAGATTAAGTTGGAAAACACGCTAACATGTTAACTTTTACACCAAGAATAAAGTAAATAAATATATTATTCGTTTTTTTTAATATTATGCAGAACAAAATGTTTTGATACTTTCGGGTGTATGGTCAATGATCCCGGATGACTCCCGTAAGTTTTTACCGTAGGTATATTGACAATGTAGTGGGCAGTACGAGGTGCTCACGCTGAGCTGTGCCGGTGAGCGGCATGCTCGCCATTGTCCGAAGGTTCTCACGACGTTTTTATACACCCAAAGTTATTCCATTTCAATCGTGGTGCATGAGCATTTTAATCGTCATGCAATGGATCACATTCTTGAGGTTACGGAAGATGATCTGAGGGAAGATGACAGTAAAGAAATAATATATACGTGTCCATAGTTTGTACCTACGGCCTGTTTTCTGTTCTCGTTTTCAGAAGCTTAGACCTAGGTCTGGAAAGAGCGATTTCGCCGTGAATTGATTCGCGCGGAGAGTCTAAGGGAAAAACGTTAATTCACTCACGCGTAGGCGCGCTTTTATGAGAGGTATACTTGGTATACGCATGATTTTGAATTCGTGAGATATTTGTGTAGCATCTATGTTCATTCGCCAAATTTGCCCATTCTGGACCATTAAGAGCTTCCACTGGATTTTCCCACTGGCTGGTGATTTCAGTTCGTTCAGTTCTAATTAGTAAAATATTTTCAGACGCATTCAGACCAAATGCCGTTCCGGTGCGAGTTCTGCTCGCGTCTGTTCAAGCACAAGCGGTCACGGGACCGGCACGTCAAGCTGCACACTGGCGATCGCAAGTACCGCTGCGCGCATTGCGAGTCTGCATTCTCTAGGAGGTAACTATTCATTTGATCTAGCTGAGAACAAATGCCGTTCCGCTGCGAGTTCTGCTCGCGTCCGTTTCAAGCACAAGCGGTCGCGGGACCGGCCCGTTAAGCTGCACACCGGCGACCGTAAATACCGCTGCGCGCATTGCGAGTCTGCATTCTCTAGAAGGTAACTATTTATTTGATTTAGCTGTGAACAAATGTCGTTCCGGTGCGAGTTCTGTTCGCGTCTGTTCAAGCACAAGCGGTCGCGGGACCGACACGTCAAGCTGCACACCGGCGACCGCAAGTACCGCTGCGCGCATTGCGAGTCTGCATTCTCTAGGAGGTAACTATTTATTTGATTTAGCTGTGAACAAATGCCGTTCCGGTGCGAGTTCTGCTCGCGTCTGTTCAAGCACAAGCGGTCACGGGACCGGCACGTCAAGCTGCACACTGGCGATCGCAAGTACCGCTGCGCGCATTGCGAGTCTGCATTCTCTAGGAGGTAACTATTCATTTGATCTAGCTGAGAACAAATGCCGTTCCGCTGCGAGTTCTGCTCGCGTCTGTTCAAGCACAAGCGGTCGCGGGACCGGCCCGTTAAGCTGCACACCGGCGACCGCAAATACCGCTGCGCGCATTGCGAGTCTGCATTCTCTAGGAGGTAACTATTTATTTGATTTAGCTGTGAACAAATGTCGTTCCGGTGCGAGTTCTGCTCGCGTCTGTTCAAGCACAAGCGGTCGCGGGACCGACACGTCAAGCTGCACACCGGCGACCGCAAGTACCGCTGCGCGCATTGCGAGTCTGCATTCTCTAGGAGGTAACTATTTATTTGATCTAGGTGAGAACAAATGCCATTCCGGTGCGAGTTCTACTCGCGTCTGTTCAAGCATGGTTCAAGCACAAGCGGTCACGGGACCGGCACGTCAAGCTGCACACCGGCGATCGCAAATACCGCTGCGCGCATTGCGAGTCTGCTTTCTCTAGGAGGTAACTATTCATTTAATTGAACTGTTCAAGAAGTTGGTAGTTCACAGGCAGGATTATGCCTTTGGATGGATACATAGATACAAAACACAAGGCCAAAAGGCAAAAGGCTTTTTTGATAGTACTTAAGAGCAAACTGTTTTAAAATGCAGTGCAGTAGGTAGGGAGGTACCGGATCGCCAAGTGGTTTCAGCACGATGTTTTTTAGTGCCCAGTAACCTATTTAATGCCAGGAAATTATTTATCCCGCCACAGCGTCAGCAATACATGCGTTCATCATCAGGCTCCCCATCTAGCATCTGCAAGTACGAGTATATGTATTTACCTATTACATATGTGATCTGTGCTAAAATTATATAAATGGTGTTCAGTGTTCAGGTAATTAGCATCAAACTAAGTATTTGAATCTCGTAATTATTGTAGCTCTGATCCACTATACACATTTAACTTTCCACCTATAAGTTTTGCTTTCATAGCATTTTTGGCACTATAGGTACCAGGTACCTACCTATGTTTTGTGTCTGCTGTTGTTATGTGTAGGTGTAACAAAAGATTCACATTTCTAATCTAGGATTGAACATAAAAATATTTCAAAAAATCCTTTATTAATACATATACAGAACCGAGAGCCGTAATCTACTTATGGTGTATGTACTGTAGACGAAGCTGTAACATAATGGCTATGCTAATGCGCCTAATCCGAAGCCATTAAAGTCATGTGAGTGTTAGCGCATCTACTTTGTAATGGTGAAGAGGTGAGCGGACAATGGCCCGAGTACAAGATTGATCACCATAAGCCACGGGACAAAAGCTTGCCACGAAGACCCGTCACCTTTTTCGTCACCTCGCCTCGTCCACTTGAATAATTCCACGCAATTTGTCCAAACGTAACGCCCGAGTGAAAAGATGATGCGCTGGCAAATGGCGTCGAGGGTCTAACAAAATAAAATAATGGACCGTACCTAAACCGAGCGCGGCCATTAGTGAGGTGTCTGGGCGAACACCTCTATTCTGTACTTTACGTCAAAAGTTCTTTTGTCAGATTTGTTTGGTCGTGCTTTATGTGAGCACTTACGTCCTAAATGATTAATCGGTGAGGTGACTATTTGTCTCAATTTAAATTCTCAGTTATTTCTATTATGTAACACTTCCACGTTTTGTCAAGAGTCATATGAATCCCAAACGCATACCTACAATTAATTTATAAAAAAACAAAATCAAAATCGGGTCATCCATTCGGGAGCCACATGTAACAGCCGTACGATGCCACAGACTGTTACAATTTTGGTATATTTTTTAAAATATAAATAAATGTGTTGACAAACACGTTCAACTTATAACATTCTACTGTATTTGCGTTAGGAGTTAAAAGTAAAGTAAATTTTTATTAACTAAAAACAAAAACGGCACAACTCACGTCTAATATTGTCGAGAATATCTCGACCACGGTTTCGGACAATTACGATGTCCTTCATCAGGAGTTCACGCCTGCAGTAACCGACGCTCACTGGCGAGCGCCCGCGCCGCTGCACGGTCGAGATATTCTCGACAATATTAGACGTGAGTTGTGCCGTTTTTGTTTTTAGTTATGGAGAACACTCGCGATAGTTTTAAAAATCGTAAATTTTTATTGACATAAAATTACAAAAAAATTTACAAGGATTTTAAAAATATGTTTCCCTTATTGTAGCGATCACCTGAAGATCCACATGAAGACGCACGACAATCAGAAGCCGTTCCAATGCACGGTGTGCAACCGAGGGTACAACACTGCAGCGGCTCTGACGTCACACATGCAGGGACACAAGCGCGAGAGAGAGGGACGGGAGCCGGACAGGAGGAGAGCTCTGCGCTGCTTGAGATGTGGGGAAGCGTTCCGAAGGCCCGATCTATTGCAGGTAATATAGTCTTTGTAAGAAGAAAGAAGTAAATAGATATCTTAGTTGAAAATATAGACTAAAATATTGGTACAGTCGATCTTGAGCGATCGATTTTGGCTGGTACAACGGCGTAACATTAATCGCAAGGTTTTCTTTTTGTTTAAAATAAAATTAGATGCTTAATTTTGAGCGACCCTACACAAGCTGCGCAATGTCTTATATATAGGCGATCTAGGTGGATAGTCATTTCTATCTTATCAGTCAATCTACATGAGTAAACTTCCCCAGGCTCACATGACAACAGCCCACGGAGTGGACACAGCATCTCTGACTCCTCCGCGAAGGGTCGCGTCCCAGCCGCCGCCAACACTGCTCGCCTGCATGTACTGCACTCGAGACACCTTCACCAGCATGGAACAACTGCAGCTGCACGTGCGCGCTGCTCATACTGCGCTACTCAACGGAGAAGGCCCGACTGTCGACCAGCCGGCACCGACCGATCTCAGCCGTAGAGCTTCCGATGACGCACCTCCTATTAAACGCCCGCGCTCCGGGACGCCACAGATCAAGCTGTCTCCGAACACGCTCCTGTGTAATCAGTGCGATGCTGCCTTGCCCGACTTTGAAGCGTTTCGTGCTCATCTAAAAGGGCACTTGGAAGAAGGCGGGGAAGCAACTCGAACGAGTCCAGCGCCGTGCGTGCACTGTGGTGCGACGTATGCAGATGCGGCGGCTGCTGAAAGACATCTCACAGCGCATTACCTTGCTGTGTCCTGCGAGTACGCCTGCCACAGTTGCGCTCGGAGTTTCCCCGCACCTGATGATCTGCAGAAACATCTGCTTGACTTGCACGCCCATCATCTTTATCGATGTTCGCTGTGTAAAGAGATCTTCGACTCGAAAGTTGCCATTCAGGTAAGCACCAATCACTTAACAGTATCAGGATGATTCTTCGGAGGCAAAATTTTCGATGTCTGAAGGTTTATCTCCTAGACCAATAGACAAAACAGCATATTATATTTTTTTATATATAGTTTAGTGTTGTCGCTAACTGGTGCAAGTAGTATTTTTAAAATAATTGCAGTCTAGATACAAGAAATATTTTTTTGAAGTGCGTTCTCCTGATTAATATAGGGCGTCCGTTTGTCGTTTATCGGAACAATGTGGTCGATATTTCATTTTCACTTTGACATATCAATATGAATTATAATCTAAACGAAAGGGATTGAATTGAACTCTTCTATAAAAAATATGTTTTAGTTATAACTACATTAGCGTATTTATAAATAAATAAATAAGAAGTGTCCGGCGTATAGTACTGATTAATGTGGCGCGACCTACCCTTGACCGTACTTGGTGAAGTAATTATAATGGGAGTATGGCACCCCGCGCGGGGGGCAGCCAGTCGTGCAACGGACGTGCTAGAAGGCGGACGTGCGGCTGGTACCTAAAATCCCGGTGTTACAAAGGTAAATATCTGATTCATCTGTGTTTGGTTCAGCTAGAAAACTGATTACAATGCCTTGTGTGAAAAAAAAAAAAACTGTTTTGGGACTTTAATCTGAGTTTCGAGTCATGCTTTTGGATAGTAGATTCATGAAGAAAAATACAAATACTGAAGTCTATACGTATGATGAGTTATGATTGATTTTAGGCAAAATACTGATTCATCTGTGCCTGATTTATATGGTTAAACCCCTATATTAATCAGAAAATAAATTCGTTTTGTCCCCTTCAGCAGGAAAGGAGTGCTGTTGATGCGTATTTTTCCTATTATTGACCATGTTAACAGGTTTAGTATTGCTAATGACATATATTTTCCTCATCATATTATGCTTTTGAATAAGTATGCAAAAGTAACTGGAGTAAAATTTTATTTAACTTAATGTACGAGTAACTTTTGATATGTTTTAGATAAAAAGTAGGAATCATTATATAGGTACATAATAATAAATAATAATTTTATAGAAATATTGTAAAAAATGTAATCTAAGATGTCAATTAATAAAGAAAAATAAATATACAAACGTAATAATAATAAATATTCGGCACATCTGATGCAATATTTTCCTTGTCGTTTTTTTTTCTTGTCTTGTAACTATCATAAAAAAATATTTATTCATAAGTAAAATTCTTTATGATATATCTAATTTATATTAAATGTTGCAGCTCACAAAAATGCCACGCAGTAAAGATAAAATAAAGGTGAAAAAGAAACTCGCAGAACGTAAAAGCACTTGATTTCATAACTTAGCCATAATTAATAATTTTATTTTACTAAGGCAGCATAATGTTGAAAGTGCCATTAAATTAAAGTTGATCTCAATTCTCATACTTTATTATTAGTGTATTATAAATACACTAATGCAATGTGATTGTTTTTTTAATTAGAATTAAAATTGTTTAAAATTGAGACTGATGTCAATAGTGTCATTATTAGAATAAGTTTTTACTTCTGTGATTTTCAAATAAAGATAGTTAATAGTTATGTGAGTTAATAAGTAAACAGGACTGATTAGACGGTTAAAAAAATTAACAGAGTAAAATATTACGTAGCAATTATCCTAACTTTGTAGCTCCTTACATACCTATATTTTGTATTATTATGTTAGAATAAGTTTGTACTTCTGTGATTTTTAATCATTATGAAAGGTTATATTATATAATAATAGCTCTATCAATAAGTATATTAAATAGGAACCATTAATTAAAATAAGCAACATAATGAAACAATATTAGTAACTTTTTTGTACTCAGAAAAATTATAATATGCACAATAGTTACACTTTTTGTTAAATAATAATATTCTCGTATCTTCATATTATTAAATAAACATATTATTGTTTGATATTAAATGATTGGGTATGGGCAACGGAACCCTAGGGGACAGAGGCTGGCTGATTTCCTGGAGAGAGAGGAACTCTTCATGATGAACTCTTTCTTCCAAAAGCCACTTCACAGGAAATGGACCTGGATGAGCACCGATGGTTCCACGAGAAATGAGATAGACTTCATCATGACCGACAAGAAACGGATATTTAGTGATGTCTCTGTGATCAACAGGGTTAAAACCGGCAGTGATCACCGACTTGTACGAGGCTCACTAAATATAAACGTTAAGCTAGAAAGGTCCAGTCTGATGAAGTCTACGCTCCGACCTACCAGTGCCCATATTCAAAACCACGAAAGCTTCCAACTCGAGCTCACAAACCGCTTTGCTTGCCTTGAGAACTTAGCATCAGTGGACGAGATCAACGACGGGCTAGTGGAAGCTGTACGCACGGTAGGGTCCAAGTTTTTTAGACCCCGTCGTAAAGATAGACCTCAGAAATTGGCTGATCAAACCTTAAACCTCATGGCTGAACGACGCTCGTTACAGTTGCAATCTCCCGATGACGCCGAGTCTTATAGGCAGCTCAATAGACGTATATCTAAGTCCTTGCGTCATGATCTGCGTCTCTTTAACACTAACCGTGTCAAAGAGACAATTGAGCGAAACCAAGGCTCCAAAGTGTTCGCGAAGGACAAGTCTATTGGGCAAAGCCAGCTGACGAAGCTGAAACGGGAAGATGGCAGCATAGCGTCGACCAAAGCAGAGGTTTTAGGGGACATCGAGAGGTTCTATGGACAGCTTTACACTTCGGTCGCAAAGCCCGTTGACAGCTTGATAGGAGATCCAAGAGCCAAACTGTCCCGACACTATACCGAAGATATCCCGGACATCAGTCTTTACGAGATTAGGATGGCCCTGAAGCAGCTTAAGAACAACAAGGCGCCGGGCGAAGACGGAATCACTTCAGAGCTTCTGAGAGCGGGTGGAACACCGGTACTTAAAGTCCTCCAGAAACTTTTTAATTCCGTCTTGTCCGAGGGCAAAACGCCTGAGACGTGGAGCAGAGGCGAGGTGGTGCTGTTCTTCAAAAAAGGTGATAACAGCCTATTGAAGAACTATAGGCCCATTACGCTTCTGAGCCATGTTTATAAGCTGTTTTCAAGGGTCATCACGAACCGTCTCGAACACAGACTTGATGACTTCCAGCCTCCCGAACAAGCCGGTTTCCGAAGAGGCTTTAGTACCATAGACCACATTCATACGCTGCGGCAAGTTATACAGAAGACCGAGGAGTATAATTTGCCATTATGCTTAGCGTTTGTGGACTATGAAAAAGCCTTTGATTCGGTGGAAACATGGGCGGTGCTCGAGTCACTTCAGCGATGCCATATTGACTATCGGTACATTGAAGTGTTGAAGTGCTTGTATAAGAACGCCACTATGTCAGTCCGAGTACAGGAGCAGAGCACGAAGGCGATTCCATTAAGAAGAGGCGTAAGACAGGGAGACGTTATCTCTCCGAAACTGTTTACTGCCGTAATGGAAGACACCTTCAAGCTCCTGGAATGGCAAGGACTTGGCATCAATATCAACGGCGAATACATCACTCACCTTCGGTTTGCCGACGACATCGTAGTCATGGCAAAGTCGATGAAGGAACTCAGCATGATGCTCGATGACCTCAACCGAGCTTCACAACGGGTGGGCTTAAAAATGAACATGGACAAGACGAAGGTTATGTCAAATGCCAATGTTGTGCCCACCCCAATATCTGTTGAAGGATCGGTACTCGAAGTTGTGGACTCGTATATTTATCTAGGACAAGTAGTCCAATTAGGTAGGTCCAACTTCGAGAAAGAGGTCAACCGCCGAATCCAACTCGGTTGGGCAGCGTTCGGGAAACTACGCAATGTCTTTTCGTCCGATATACCTCAGTGCCTCAAGACGAAAGTCTTTGATCAATGTGTGTTACCAGTGATGACTTACGGCACCGAAACGTGGTCCTTCACCATTGGCCTCATCTCGAAGCTCAAAGTCGCCCAGCGTGCTATGGAAAGGGCTATGCTCGGGGTTTCTCTACGAGATCGAATCAGAAATGAAGAAATCCGTAGACGAACTAAAGTCACCGACATAGCCCGACGGATTAGCAAGCTGAAGTGGCAATGGGCAGGCCATATAGCACGCAGAGCGGATGGCCGATGGGGTCGAAAAGTGCTCGAGTGGAGACCACGGACTAGCAAACGAAGCGTAGAACGTCCACCCACAAGGTGGACAGACGACCTTATAAAGGTCGCCGGAAGACGCTGGATGCAGGTCGCTTCCAACCGGTACATATGGAAGTCCAAAGGGGAGGCCTATGTTCAGCAGTGGACGTCCAATGGCTGAGATGATGATGATGATGATGATTAAATGATTAATTCACATAAAACATTTAGTTTTTAATTTTTATTCCTGTTTCTGATTCATCTGTAACAAATTCTGATTCATATGGGCACAAAATATTTGAACGATCATATCTCGAAAACTACTTTATAGAAATGAGTCCCTCATTCACATATATGTTTTTTAGGATACCTATTTTCATATAAACATGTGTTACAGGGCTAAAAGTGAAATTAAATTTTGACCATAGGAATCAGCCGAAGAACGCAATTTCGAAGAAATGTCCATCAATATCCGTTGAAAAGTAGCTACCTAACTTAAATTTGGTAAAAATAAGTGAAGAGAATTCGGGCTCACGGTTTTGTGCGCATTAAAACCAATATCTGCTGTCTCTGACGGGTAGCGGCCCACTCATGTTCAACAGAAGTATCCACCTGTGGCGGCAACATATCATGCTCCCGAAAGAGACACTCCTCGAAACATATGGAATTTCTTAGAGGTCACAGGTTTAAGCAGTGAATGGTAGTGTAATGGTCGAAGCAACTTAAAGTCCTATTGAAGTTCCCAATAAAAAATAAAACAAAACTTAACAACAACAGGTTATTGTAAATATTGTATAGGTACATTTCGCGGTGGCGCACAGCGGCGAGAACAAGGTGTGGATGTGCCGCGGGTGCGGCGGTGGCGCGGCGGCGCTGCGCTCCGAGGCGGAGGGCGCGGCGCACGTGCGGGCCGCACATGGAGGAGCCCGCTGTACTTGCGGCGCACTGCTGGCCGGCCCCCGTCTGCGCCCGCGCGCTTACGCCTGCCCTGCTCCCGCGTGTACTGATGCCTTCGCCGTGCAGTACCTGCTCGAGCGGCACATGCAGATACACCACGCCATGCCGCATCAGGTACGGGACTTGGTACTAGATTGATGGCCTTGTTGATAGTGATTATGATTTTGAGTGAACAGCTCTGGGTTCGATTCCCGGATTAAAATTCAAATTATATAAGTATGCATAATATTAAATTCTATATAATGCCGGCCCATTGACTGTGACAGTGCTCACGAAAAGAAACTAATAGGTACGACCCCCAGACTTTTGAGTTCTCGCCCTCCACCTTTTCGAGAGGAAAAGATAAAATTTTAAAAATGGTCAAGAAAGTCAAGAAAGATCTGCCAAATTTGTAAGGTATAATATATTTAATTTTTTTTTCTGTATTAATCATTTTTTACTTTCCAGGGTATGAACGGCGACATGTCCCGATCCAAACGCGTGGAAAACAACAACGGCGCAGACGAAGGCGCGTGCTCCCCCTGCACGGGCGGCAGTGGAGACGCTCCTCCAGCAGAAGAGAGGAGAAGGAAGAATGGAGCCGTGGCCTTACAGTGCGCGTACTGCGGCGAACGAGCGAGAACGAGGGCTGAGTTGGAGGCTCACACTCGAGCGCATTCCGGCGCAGCCACTGCGAGGCATAAATGCCTCATATGTGACGAGGTGCTGCCGTCTGCTGCTGTTCTTGCTGAACATAAACTTACACATTGCAAGGTAAAAATAAAAATAGGTGTGGACTTGTAGTGATCGCATTCCTCGTTATTAATTAGATTTAAATTAGACATGATAACCCAAATAGTACCCTAGCTTCTGATGAATAAAAATATTTCAGTAGTCCTTTACTACCTCTCGTCAATCACCTGTCACCCTGGAGTCCAAATACAGCTCCAAATACTTGGAAATGGAAAATAAACGTTCATTGCATGACATAGTACATTAGTTGAATGGATGAAAGTTCCTAAGATTCTACTACTAGTCCCTAGATTCTACCAGTAGTAACCCTTTGTGTTTATTCAAAAATAAACATTTTATTATTGTAATTACGCTATTTCAGAACCACTAACGCCATCTATCAGATTTGATTGTTATTACGTAGATCGATTTCTCACTTGGTCAATATGCTTTGTAATCAGTTCAGTTAATTTGGCACAGATGGCGCACCACGTTTAGAAAATTGTCTACGCGCCAATAGATTTTTAATGCACTATGGTAAGCGGCCATATTTAATCTCTCTCTGCGTTTTTGGTTCACAAGTGTCAGTCGGTTTTTGTAATATTTTAGATAATTATTCAGAAATTCAATGTTCAGTTGTAAATTTTGTCAAAGGGAATAAAGCACGATAACTACAAGCCACGGGTGTATTATTCAACTCAGCCAACAAGAATTTCAGAGACATCCGTGCAAATTTGCCACCATCAGAACAACCACCATTATCAGCGGCGAGGCCTGCCTGCCACGAGAAGCGTGGAAGGGTCATTCAGAACCGAGTGACACACTCGTCGATCACTCCTGGTTCAGTCCCAGGTCATTTCAGATACATTCCTGGTGGCACCCACGAGGGGAATTTCAGAAATCAGGAAATAAATCAACATTGCGTGAGTGCGCAATCTGCTGTCAGTTCGCCGGTCAAGAGGTTATGTACTGCGTGGGGCGGCGCCGATAGCGCGCCTAGGTCATCGAGCCGAGAGGAATTCGGCCGTAATAGTGAGTCAGTATAAAAATCAGTGCGTCGTTTCAGTGAATAAAGGTCATTATAGTGAATAGTGCGTGTGCATTCGTCAGATTATAGTTTATCTAGTCACGCGGTAGCGTGTACAACCAAGTTCAATATTATAATACTCAGTTTAAATACCGGTTGGAACCGGCCGCGGTTTATCGTCGTTTTACTACCACGGGCTGCGTTAGTGAACGAGAACTGTTTGTCAAGGGACTTCAAACCTATAGACTATTAAGTGATTTAGTATAAATCTAGGGTATAGATATTTGGTTAAGGTAAAATGTCAGCTAAAGTTAAATCCCTTAAAGTGCAATTTAACGCGAAACGACGCATGCTTCACGATTTTAGTGAAACTATTTTCGGTCATTTAGATTCAGTGGCGTCGGCAGTGTCACGCCGTTACTTTGTCAAGTATTATGATGAGGTTGTGACTCTTTATCAGGCGATCCTCGAGCATCAGGAGGACATAGAGGAATCAGAGCTGGCTACAATACAGTCCCAGTTCCGGGAGCTTGGGGAGCTAGTCGCGACGGTCCAGTCATCAGACACGAGCTCAGGTAAACCGGAGGGAACGGACTCAGGCCAGATAGAGGTAAGGGCTAAGTTACCTATTATATCTTTGCCAACATTCAGCGGTCACTTGTCGGAGTGGTTAGGGTTCTCAGATTTATTCACTTCATTGGTCCACGAGCGGACCAACATCTCAGACTCAGAAAAACATTACTACCTCAGAGCCTCCATAACAGGGGAGGCATTATCATTGATTAAGCACTTGCCCATGAACGGGTCCAACTATCAGGTCGCATTTAAACTCCTCCGGGATAGATACGACAATGTAAGACTATTGGCAGACTCTTACATCGCCCGGATTGTCAACCTCCCTATTGTCACGGACGATACAAACATCCGAAGGGAAGTCTTTGACCCAATACGGGAAAGCACTCAAGCTTTAACTAAGTTGAAGCTTCCGGTTTCAGAATGGTCGTATCTACTTCTGTTCATAATCTTACAGAAGTTACCGGCGAGGATCAGAGCGCTGTTCGAGGAGCGGTGCTGCAAGGGTCAGACATCCTCCCCACCTTTGACCAGCTGATGGAACTGCTGGAGGTGCAGTGCAGGATGCAGTCCACCGTAGAAGAACAGTTGCAGCGACAGGCTCATCAGAAGTCGCCACGCCAGCCGTCACATCAGGCTCCGCGACCATCAGTCCAGCCGACGCGCAGGGCAGCGCGACCGGTCACAAACCCTCAAGTTTATACGAATCAGGTGAACCGTTCCAATTGTTCATATTGTTCAAAACCTAATCACTCACTATATACCTGCAATGGGTTTCTGCAGCTCAGCCCCACCCAAAGGAAAAATTGGGCATGGGATAATAAGAAGTGTTTCCGTTGCCTACGTGATCACATGAGTAGTTTGTGTACTACCAACAACTGGTGCAAGCATTGCAATTCTACAAGTCACAATACATTGATCTGCAAACAAGACTCTGCTGCTCAACGCAGAGAACCAGCCTCAAGGAGAGCTTCAGTCAGTCCTAGGCCAGGTGTTCAAGGTGAACAAGTGAGGTCACAACATGCACTCCAACCTCAGTCAGGTAGCAGATCAGGCGGATCTAGTCCTCATCAGTCAGTATCTCAGTTTCAATGTGTCAGACCACGGAAACACACAGGTGAACTTGCTCATCAGGCTGAAAGGTCATTCAACCGGCTCCGCTTCGGGCGGCGGAATTCATCAGAGTCAGCATGAAATAAGGCCAAGGATGTGTTAACTGAATTAGATCAAATTCAACTAGCTGACCATCAGTTCAATAAACCACAAGAGGTGGATTTAATATTAGGTACTGATGTACTTAATTATGTATTTACTGGTAAAAGGGTGACATTTTCATCTTCAGAGCTTGCCGCATATGAAACATGCTTCGGCTACGTCATCATGGGACCGGCGTCTCCAACACCTGATCGGGAGTTCGAGAGACCTGCCGCAACTACTCAGAAGCAGCATCAGACTCAGTCGACATCCGTTCAAGACTACGGTGTCCAGCTCTCCACGCTCGAGGAAGCTGTGGAAAGATTTTGGAAGACGGAGGAACCTCCGATGGATAAGGTAACTAATCCTCTACACGCGGAATGTGAGGACCTGTACATGAGCACCACGGTTAGGATGCCGGATGGTAAATACATGGTACGTCTACCATTATTATCAGATCGCCCTAAGTTAGGCGAGTCTAAACCAGCTGCTATTCAACGTTTTAAAATGTTGGAGCGAAAAATGTCAAAGGATGACATCTTCGCACAGAAATATAAGGCATTCATGTCGGAATATGAAAGGTTGGGTCATATGTCACCTACAGAGATCAGTCTGGAGCAGGAGCATTACTTCATCCCTCATCATGGAATATTCAAGAAGGGATCAGACAAAATCAGAGTAGTATTTGACGGTAGTGGTAAAACGTCAACTGGTGTATCAGTAAACCAATGTCTTCACTCAGGCGCTCCACTTCAGAATGACATTACAAAAATATTGATGAACTTTAGAAGGTATCAGATTGTTTTCACTACCGACATCAAGATGATGTTCCGGATGACTTGGATCCATCCCGATGATCGTCAGTTTCAGCTAGTACTATGGAGGAATTCACCATCAGAACCAATTAAGGTATATTCATTGAATACTAACACATATGGACTTAGGTCTAGCCTATTCATATCAATCAGGACACTTCATCAACTTGCGCATGACTGGGAAGCTGATCACCCAGGTTCAGTGGCATCTGACGTCATCAGAAGACAAACCTTTGTGGATGATATACTCGCAGGCGCGAATTCACTGTCAGAGGCTCAAGGCTTGAAGCAAGAGCTCATTAATGTCATGAAAGGTGCTGGATACGAACTCAGGAAATGGTCATCAAACGAACCACAACTCTTGGCGGACTTACCTGGAGATCATTGTGAGTTACCTCATCAGTTCGACTCAGATGATAAAAGTTTCATTAAGGTATTGGGAATTCAATGGAATCCAACTTCAGATTCACTATCATATCAGCTCAACATACCTCAAGGCAAAGCCGTCACCAAACGAAATATTCTGAGCATGATCGCTCGACTATATGATCCCTGTGGATACTGTAATCCGGTCATTCTGAGATTCAAAGGTTTACTTCAGACAATGTTTATGGACGGACTGAATTGGGATGATCCCATACCAGACACAGTGTGTCATCAGTATGAAGAAATGGTCAAGGATCTCCACTATTTATCATATTTGAACCTACCTAGATGTGTAGTAATTCAGAATGCGGTCTCCTACTCACTCCACGGTTTTGGAGATGCTTCAGAGGCAGGATATGCGGCGTGCATATATCTACGCTCAGAAGACTCATCAGGACAAGTTATGGTAAGACTTTTACTTGCTAAATCAAGGGTAGCGCCCAAAAGGAACCGTCAGACCATTCCCAAATTGGAACTCAGTGCAGCTCATTTGGTATGTAAGCTTTTAAATCATGTGGCCGAGTCGTATGAAGACTCTATTAACCTCAGAAGCATCAATGCATGGTCAGGCAGTTCTATTGTTTTAACATGGTTGAATACAGAGCCTCATTTACTGCAAACGTTCGAATGTAATCGCGTGCAGTACATACAGAACTCAGAACGTGATATCATTTGGCGACACATTGTGTCAGACTTAAACCCTGCCGATTGTGCATCGCGAGGTATGTCAGCCCAGGATCTTCTTCAACATGATCAGTGGTGGTCGCCACCCTGGCTACACAAGGGCCAGAGTCAATGGCCTAAATCAGTCATCAAGCGGCCGGAGGAGGTACCCGGCTATAAACAGGTCATACATCATAGTACTTCAGTTCAACCATGGGATATATCATTACTTGAGAAGGTGAGCTCATTCAGAAAATTAATTAACATCACGGCGTATGTCCACCGATTCATCAGGAACTTGAAGGCATCAAGGGACAAGAGAAACTTCAGTAAAGTATTGTCATTGGAGGAGACACGGAATGCTACTAAGTATTGGGTACGGAGAGTCCAATCAACTTCATTCACTTCTGAAATTGATGCCCTAAAGGCTGGGCGGTCAGTATGTACTTCACTTCAGAAACTCAGTATTTTCTTGGACACGGAAGGAATGATTCGGGTGGGTGGTAGAATAGGTCGGTCACAGCTACCTTATGGAACCCGCCATCAGTACTTGTTGCCTAAGGATCATAAGTTTGTTCAGTTACTCATTGAGTACCATCACCGCAGTTATTGTCATGCGGCCACTACAGCACTCATTGCTATCATCAGGCGGGAGTATTGGGTTACGTCAATCCGCAGACAGGTGTCGCGTGTTATTAGGAATTGTATTGTATGTTTCAGAGTCAGACCCAGAGCCATTCAGCCCCCGTTCATGGGAGAGCTCCCGGCGGACAGAGTGTCATCTGCCCGTCCATTCACGTCCACGTCAACAGATTTTGCGGGACCTTATCAGATCAAATCAAGTACACTCAGGAACGCGAAGTCATTAAAATGTTACTTTGTAGTATTCGTATGCGCAGGTAGCCATGCGGCTCACATTGAAGCTGTGAGTCAACTCTCAGTGGAGGCTTTCGTGGCAGCATTCACCAGGTTCGTGAGTCGTCGGGGACTGCCATCAATAGTCAGGTCAGACAACGGTACTAATTATGTCGGTGCGAATCACTACCTCAGAGATGTGAGTCAATTTTTATTAACTAATCAGGTTGTTCTTCAGGAAGAGTTTAATCGTTTGAATATAAACTGGGTATTCACACCCCCCGGTGCACCTCACATGGGTGGCTTACATGAAGCATGCGTCAAATCAGTAAAATTGTTACTTAAACGGGAATTAGGAGAAACTATTTTAACCTTTGAGGAATTTTCCACTTTGTTATCTAAGGTAGAGGCGATTTTGAATTCTCGACCTCTTGTTGCAATGTCAGAGGATCCATGTGATTTAGAAGTACTCACCCCAGGTCATTTTCTCATAGGTCAGCCACTAGTTGCGTTACCTGAATATCCTTGGAAGGATACTAAATTGTCACGTTTGTCACGATTTCAATTAATTCAGAAAATGTCTCAAAATATATTTGTGCGTTATCAGAAAGAATATTTAACTTCATTACAACAGCGTCAAAAATGGTTCAATCACAGTAACAATGTAAAGATAGGTGATCTTGTATTAATTATTGAGGAAAATTTAGTCCCACTTCATTGGAGACGCGGGCGCGTTATTGATGTATATCCTGGTAAGGATAATGTTGTCAGATCAGTCAAGCTAAAAACTCAGTCAGGTGAATTAATCAGACCTGTTGTAAAATTATGTAAATTGCCAATTGATATAGATTAGTCTTAGGGGAGACCGGGGACAAACGTAACATTTTGTACATTGACCATTGTTTCTAGCTAGGTGTTATACTTATAACATAATGAATATAAATATATGTAAATTTGGTTCATGCTCTTTACATTATCAACTTAATTTAACTTAATATTGAATTTTTTAAATGAAAATTAGGGACTTGAAAAAAAATCGTCTCTTGTTACTTTCGCCCACGTTGGCAGGTCGGAAGTAACACGGCGTGGGTCGAAAGTAACAGGACATGGTGGGCCTCTAATTTAATTAATAAAAACATAATATATATAAAAAATATTTATTAGGGACTACATTAATAGCAAAAAGTTAACATTTGTATTACAAATGCACATCACTTACGTTTAACAAAACAAACCAACATTATTAAAGTCGCTTTCAAACTATTTTTATTTTATGTATCTAATGAGATCTAATCTGATCTGATGATGATTAAAAAATCATCATCATCTCAGCCATAGGACGTCTACTGCTGAACATAGGCCTCCCTTTTGGACTTCCATATGTACCGGTTGGAAGCGACCTGCATCTAGCGTCTTCCGGCGATCTTTATAAAGTCGTCTGTCCACCTTGTGGGTGGACGTCCTACGCTTCGTTTGCTAGTCCGTGGTCTCCACTCGAGAACTTTTCGATCCCATTGGCCATCTGCTCTGCATGCAGGCAGGCCACATGCCTGCCCATTTCCACTTCAACTTGCTAATCCGCTGGGCTATGACGGTGACTTTAGTTCTACTACTACTACTTTACTTTTTACTTGTACTTTGGTTGATCTTTTAATGATCCGGGATAATAGGACTATGCAATTTCAGTCTCTTATACACAATTACTCATAATTATTATGACGCACATAATTTCTCTCGTCATTGATGCATTTAGCATGTGACTTTTTTATCCATTGCTCATTTAGTCAACTATTGCCAAAACTTTCTAAGCAAACAAGACAGAAGAAATCCTCGTCGTATGACTTATTTTACTTCTCTTCATCTGTCTACTTTGTTTTTTATTTTCGTTTTCCCTTTCCTTTCGTTTTTTTTCTTGTCCTGTGACCATTGTCAGGTGGTAAAACTTTCTTCTTGTTTTTATTTCTTTTGCAGCTTTTCGATACACTTCCATGTCAGTAGTCCCTCGTGTGGTGGTTGGTTTTTATGCGTTGTCGCGGCATTCTGTAGAAGTAACGATATTCAAAAATAATTTGAGTTAATAAATCCAAACGGGCACAAAAGTAACATGTTACTTGTGTACCCATATAGCTATGTTACTTTTGTACCCTACCTCATTTTTGTTAAAATATGAAATATAACCTTAAAACGAAACGTGCTAGACAAAAACGAATTAAAACACTCAACGATCAATTTTATCAAGAAACTATATGCAAATATTCATTTTGAAATCATTATTTTAACTATACGTAAACATAAATTACGTAAATGTCAAAAAACTTACTTTGGAGTTGTAAATTCACATATTGTCCTCTCGTACGAATGAACAGCGCGTGGCGTGCACAGCAACTGTTTGCAAGGGAGGAGGGTGTACCCGAGTATCACGTGACTGCAGTGACGTGATGTTTTGGTGATTGGATATACCTACAGGGCGTTTGTTACTTTCTACCCGCCGTTACGTTTGTCCCCGGTCTCCCCTACTTTAATTTTCCTACGTTAAGGAATGTTGTTTATTAGTTTTGTACATTGTGTATGTTATGTTTACTATGTTTTTTTTTCATCAGAGTAAGACTCGATATTATTGTCCCCCCGCCGGGCAGGATGTTTATTCAAAAATAAACATTTTATTATTGTAATTACGCTATTTCAGAACCACTAACGCCATCTATCAGATTTGATTGTTATTACGTAGATCGATTTCTCACTTGGTCAATATGCTTTGTAATCAGTTCAGTTAATTTGGCACAGATGGCGCACCACGTTTAGAAAATTGTCTACGCGCCAATAGATTTTTAATGCACTATGGTAAGCGGCCATATTTAATCTCTCTCTGCGTTTTTGGTTCACAAGTGTCAGTCGGTTTTTGTAATATTTTAGATAATTATTCAGAAATTCAATGTTCAGTTGTAAATTTTGTCAAAGGGAATAAAGCACGATAACTACAAGCCACGGGTGTATTATTCAACTCAGCCAACAAGAATTTCAGAGACATCCGTGCAAATTTGCCACCATCAGAACAACCACCATTATCAGCGGCGAGGCCTGCCTGCCACGAGAAGCGTGGAAGGGTCATTCAGAACCGAGTGACACACTCGTCGATCACTCCTGGTTCAGTCCCAGGTCATTTCAGATACACTTTGGTCTCCTCCTCTGCTAATCTATATATAAGCAGTGCGTCTTATTGAAATGTATTATTTCCCTAGGTGGTAGTAGGAGACACGTGCTCTCGGTGTCGATCCAGGCTGGTGTCAGAGGAATCGTTCGTGGCTCACATGTCCCGGCACCACCCCGCTCTGCCCGCGCCCTGCGTTGTGTGTCGACAGACGCTCGCCTCCGAGCCTGAGGCGAGGTTGCACGCTCGCTTCCATCTGAGGGTCGCTGACGATGAACAGAGGTAGGAAGCTATTCTATTGTTTCCCAGGTGGGTCAGTTGGTCACGCGTCAACGAACCTGTAGATGGGTATAGGTTGGGCGTGCCATCGGCCAACAATTTGCAGTCAGTCTTTGGCACACAACAAAGCAATTTTGTCGTACGGATCCCGACGTCGTTGGCTAACGTCCGCTGATTTTTTATAGTGCTAGCTTTATACAATATGTTTACTAGTAAATTATTCCCAGATGTGCGATATGCCTGCGCGCGCTCCCCGCAGGCTCGAGTAGAGGCGGCGAGGCAGCGCGCGCGTGCGCAGCTTGTTACGCGCGACACGCGGCACCGAGGGCTCCGCCCGTGCCTCCCGCCTCTGCTGACCACGACTGTCGCCTGTGTCGCCGGGCTCTCGGATCACCTACACGGTTACAGGTAAGCGCTGGTTACACGTGACTTATCATAGTTATAGGGTTTTGTGGTCTCCATCCTAAACCTCTATGAAGATGCATTATACACTGCTAGATTCTGATGCATCATAGTTTTGGATCTTCAATCGAGATCTATGTAGCAGATCATGAGTATATTCGTTAATGATAGCAATCGAGAGTACCCCTACCCCTAAACTTAGAACCCTAGACTACTCACCTCTATTCATTTTAAGTAGGTACAAACCATAATAACTCATAGTTTATTTATTTATTTATTTTATTATTGAGCACAACGCTAGGACTAACTTAATGCTAAAGTAGCATTTTCTACCAGTTGACCTGTTCCTGGAGAAAATTTACATGGACAATGGAGGAGTGCAGACAATATCAAAGACAGTTATTAAGAAAAAACTAAAACTAAACATTAAAACTACCAAACTAATAAGTACATATTAAAGGTATACTTACATGCAATAAAATACACAAATATAAATACTAAATAAAAGATAGTTCAAAAAGTAACAACTGTACTGTACGGCTGTAATGGATAACACTCACTCTAAAACATTTTTGTAACTTGTTATGCTATGTTTTGTATTCCAGGCGCACCTAATCGAGCACACATTCGCGGGTATAGGAGCATTCACGTGTTACCTCTGCTCGGCCGTGTTTACAAGCGCGGCGGGCCTACAGCGCCATCTACCGGAGCACGCCGCCGCACCGCGACCGTACGACTGCGCCCGGTGCGACCTCAAGTTCTTCTTCCGAGCAGAGTTAGACAACCACGCGTTCGTACATCTAGAGGAAGCTGAGATAGCACAAAGAGCGTTCTACGAAGCTTACGCCCGAGGAGCGGCCGCCTGGGCAGCTCTCGCCCCGCCAACCCCAGAAACTCAAGAAGTCAAACAAGAGCCTCAAGTGAAAGAAGAACGGAATGATGAGTATATAGAAGTCTCGTCTCCTCCTCCCCCAGCTCCCGTTCGAACCCCTACCCCTGTCTCGCCAGCTAAGACTGAGACAGTCGTGAAGCAAGAAAAACCTGACGATGATGCTGAAGTTTAGTCTATTATGCGAAGGTTGAGTAATTATCTGTGGTTCTATTAAAGAAACAATATAAAGCTGGACTGAGTACTAATAAGCCTCTGGTCCAGTTCTTGTTCTCGACTGTGGGCTAGATCAACAACCAATTACAAATGAAAATTATTCTCTCGATAAATTGTGTTGGGGGTTTCGGGAATTCGTACCACCTTAAATAAAGAAATAGCACACAGTACATTTCAGCAAATATAATGGTGGTGCGCAGTCTTGCACTGCAAACACCATAGATTTATTGTCTATGGCAAACACAGAGGAACAGCAAAGAGAAGACCTATCTTCTCCAATTGAATCGTTGCCTTGCGAACGTTATCGTCCTACGCGGGAAGCTCTCCCGCTGCAATATTAGATTACGTCCGAACACTATGTAATTATAGTTAGGAGTTAAAGTTTAACGTGCGTCCAGATATGACGAACTCTTCGCGACCTCCCTTAAGAGAATTTAAGACACTTGTCTTAATGTTGTTGTTTTGGTATCATTTGCTTTAGCTCAACGCGCGAGTACACCGATACACGCTTTTTATGTATCTATTTATTGAAATCACAACATCCACAGACCTTAATTTACTTATTTAAAACTATACGTGATAATTTTGTCCCATTACAGATGTACTTTTTATACGGGATAATGTATCGTGTTAGACTATTTTTTCTGCAAAGAGAGAGAAAGGTAAGGAAGGATGTTCGTGTGTGGAACGACTTCTCACTTTTCGATCGGACTTTTGAACGGTTTGAGCGCTGTGTTCGTCAAATCTGGACGCACTTTTACATTTATATGTTACATTTCTTGCCAGGTTGAAAGTGCTAAAATATATGAGCACTTACCAAAAAAATGAGATCTAAAATTTCACAATTTTAAGTACGAATTAAAGTTCTTCTGAGGATTAAAATCACGAGTTATCCAATATAATTTGCGGTGTAAAGACTGTATATTACATTATGACATACATCATAAACAAGTACATATATTGTACCTATCTCTTTAATTGTCTAGCCTGAGTTTAATCTAAAATAACATACACTTTTCACCCTGGCATGGTAAATTAATGTTATAGATATAATCGTTAAAGTTTGCGTTTAGAACGCCATGTTTCCTGTAAGTACCTAGTTAGTGTTTAATTTTTGTTTACGTTGGTTAGTAACTATGTTTTATAATGTTTACATGGCTATTTGTATAAACTGTTAAATTAATAAATTATTGTGTTAAGCTTCAATGTCTTTGCTTCATTTTTTATATCTTTGGTTGACATTTGCCATTTGCGCTTGGCCACAGTTAAAAGTGCGTTACCTATACTGTCTCGCGATGCTAAGCCACTATAAAACCAACTTATGAATAACCCAATTTTGTTATAGTTTACAAAAATATTCTTAGCAAATGTCATATTATTGTGTCACTATAATACGGCTGAAAATAACTGGAGAATTAAGCAATGGACATCGCACGAGTATATTCGGATGAACTCTTAAGCGATGATTAAATGAATACGGCAAAAAACTTAAGTAACAATCTGTATTAAAAATCTAACTTCTAACCTGCCTTTTTAGATTAGGCAATACAAAACTGAGTTGAAAGACATTATGGAGTGGCGACTTGCTGCTGTATCCACGGCAGCAAACCAGCCACATTGACGTACACCCCCGGCACGTTAGCGTTCGCACATCCGAGGCCCCACGCCACCAGGCCTACCACCACCCAGGACCCGTTCACTAGGCACACCAGACCCGATCCACCGTCCCCCTGGAATTGAAAATAAATGAGAAAATAGAAGATAAATGATAAAACACTGAATGATTTTCCCCTTTATAGCTATCTGAAAGTATGTCTGAAGAGGTTGCTATTAGCGATGAAACTGTCTATTGAAAAACGTGGTCGTCCGATACAAACCTGGCGGCGGACAATTACTGACGAAACGAAGGCCATCGGAAAGACTTGGAGCGAAATAAAACGAGAAGCTCAAGACAGAACGAGATGGAGATGCATTGTGGACGCCCTCTGTCCCAGCTAGGGGACATAGGACTATTGTCCTATAACTACTTATTCTTATGGTACTAATAAGTCAAATCTGAAAAACTATGGCGTACCGTACAAGCATCCATGTTAGCTTCCCCACCAGCGCATACAAACGAAGTGGTGTCCAGAACGTAATTGGCTCCAAGTCGCGCAGTTTGTAACTGAGTTTGACATGTTGCAGGGGCGACTATGGGCACTTGAACTTTCTTCAGGATTTGCTGGTACGCGCCTGTTGCTCCAAAGGCATTCTTACCCCAGCCTGCAACCGTACACCTATAAAAAATACCAAAATTAGTGATACGCAGCACCTCAATAAATGATTACAATTTACAATATTATAGTTCACGGGCCAGTTAATATCAATTAAAAACACAAATGCATCAAACAAGTAAGTGTTAGCGTAATTACCTAATCAAAAAAACAGTACTGCATGTTGCGTATTAGAACGAAATTACGGTCCAGTGTTACATAACTGCATAGATTGAGTACTGATGTGTCATCCAGATAAATTAGGCCAGATGTATGCCAGCATTATGATCACCGGATCCGATTTTTGCCGGGGTTAGGCTTCCTTTGCCTGTCGTCTAGGTAGGGTCCCCAACAGTGCTAGTTATTCTACCGCTTGAGCAGTGATATGCAAACATTACTGTGCTTCGGTAGGTACGAGTAGCTAGTGATATTACTGGACTAAATAGTCTTGACATCTTATGACTTTTTAGTAAGAAGCGTCGGTGCAGTGCTCCTGGAATTTCACATCATTGTGAAATCCTAAGTAGCATTGTACTGATTATGGCCAGCGTTATCTCTTAACATCAGGAGAGCGTCTTGCTCGTCTTCTACTTCATCACATAATAAAACAAGTGAAATTTTAAAAATACTTTTTAAAAACAAGCTTTATTTATTATTATTATTATCTTGCATCATAAAGTACTAGTCAAGACGAATCAAATGAGCCCAAACTCGATGGGGTTGCGTTGTTTTATGACAAAGTTCCTATGGCCACCTTCCAGCTCCATCATCAGATCAGCTCGATGTCATAAAAATATTGCATTGTCATCCGATTTACACACGCATGCAAATTTTCAGCTCAATTGGAAACCGGGAAGTGGGTCAAATTAAACTCGCAAGATTTGATTACAGACAGACAGACAGACAGACAGACAGACAGACAACAGACAGGTGAAAGTAATATAAAGCTTGTAAAAAAACATCAGTCGATCAGACCATTTTTATCATAGTATGTTACAACTGTAATTGCAAGCAGTTAGATACCTTTGTCCATTATAAGTGGTAGTAGATGTCGGTGGCAAGCAAGCTCGGTTTATAGTAGCGGCAGATCCCGCTGCTGGTGTGAAAGGTACCGCAGAAGCTAATCTCAGAACAGTAATGTCATATTGCAGTGTGTTAGCACTGTACGATGGATGAGTGAAGACTTTCTGAACGTTGTACTCTTGGTTGGGCACTGGCTCGTATATTCCGGCTGCATCCCACTCTCCCAAGCGGACCTTGACATTTGGTGCAGTGCCGGAAACACTAAAATGAAATATATAAGATTTACATAATCGAAGAAAAACAATACCTAATATACTTTAGATGTTTTACGCCTGGAAAATTTTAATACATTTTTTTGAGTAGTTAAAAGCCTCCAGGAATACTTACACATAGGATACAAGCCTGTGTGTAACAGTTAAAACATTCAACGAATTGATCAATACTCCTCCTGCAATGTAATCGTTTTGTTTCGTGAGTATGATCGCCTGCCACGGGAACTCTCCAAAGTTGGCCTGTCCAGCGGCAGGAGTGACTCCAGTTGTTGGCACCGTCTGGACTTTCCCGCAAGCTACGGCTGCAGTTGTTGTATCATCGCAGCAGTACTCTTGCCCAGTTGGACATGGGCTTGTCTACAACATGATCATGCAAAAGAAAATTAATTAGTCCTTAACAAGCTAAAACAAATGCCTTGGTATGTTGTATTTACTCACCGGTGTAACTATTCTTATGTCTATCATTCCAGCACCATTATTAGTTCCAGTTTTCACACAAGTTCCTGCGGCCACACACCTGCAGGTAGCCCTTTTCTTTATCCTATGTTCTGTATTCATGATTAAATCTTTTAAGTTGGGTACGTTAGTTTTAGCATTTCTCTTCTGTCGTGGAAACCTCACTGCCGTGTCATATGATGGAATTTGCGCACTGTAGCCGGTTATAGGCACTTGATACGCCGCAGATGCTGCCGGAGTCGTGCCGAGACGAGGGTCAATCGGAAGAGAGCCTGTGCGTGAGTGAACGTTTTCATCGGGATTAATTATACATACAACATCAGGATCGTTACAAAGAATCAAGGATAATAATTCTCCACCTGTGGACGGTGCCGGCGGCATGGTCGGTGCAGCAGTGGGAGCAACTGTAGGAGCCATGGTTGGAGGCATCGTGGGAGCCATGGTTGGAGGCATAGTGGGAGCCATGGTTGGAGCCAAGGTGGGCATCATCGTATTGTTCATAGGCGGCCCCGGCATCATGGTCATGTTGGCAGGCCGAGCTGTGGTGGTCGTGGTTGTAGTCGGCACCAGGATGGGAGAAGGAACTGCCGGCACCACGATAACAGGCGATTGGTTAGCGGGCATAAGCCCCAAACAAGCCGTCAAAATCCACAAACACATCGTGACCGTGTTGCGTTGTCACTCCGAGGAACGCGAGCACCACACTACTCCTAGTTAAGTGGGCAATGGATTTAGATCGAGGTGATGATGACCAAAGCATTTAATATGGTTCGCATTATGGTATTCCCCTAACCGCTTCAGCCTTCATGGTATAATGCGCGTGATCATCTATGGCGACAAATTGTTGCAATCATCGAAATGTCGCTTACTAATCCCTTGTTGTCGGGTAAATGTTGTAATTTTAGCCATCATTTGAATGAGTAATATAATTTTATCTCGCCCTGACCTGCAATTATTCAGTATTTGTCCGGATGCACATCAATAACATGCATAATGGTATAAAATATAAGTTAATACCTAATTTTATCAGCCAATGACGTTTTAATTACTTTTGCAATCCCTATTGATAGTATATCTTGTCTATGTACATTTTAAACTATATTATGTAGGTACTTTTAGGTTTAACAATGCTCCTTATTAATATTCTCCATTTTAAATCTATTGCATGTTCTATGTGACAACAAAAAAATAAAGCCTTATATACTTAATGTGTGCGTAGTGCGTAGTATTGTTTGTCATTCTAATTATTTTGGTGGATATATCCAATCAGCTTATGATATTAAAGTACAACAAGGTATATATTAATGTGTACGAAAGGAAAATTTTGATGTAGATGTGGAGCGGCTTTCATGCCATCTAACGGGAATATCAGTAACTAACCTCGGATAAGCGGTAGGAAAAACAGTCGTCAGTTTGTAAGCCTCGAGGCTCGCGGCTCGATACGATCATAACATTCAGAATATTGTTCGTAGCAGATGGCGCTGCTCCCTTCACTTTAGTTCTCGGTCGAGGCACAGATAGGTAGGCGGTACAGTGGGGCGAGTCGTTTTGCGCAAGCCTAACATACGTCAATACAAACAAGAGGTGTACAGTCGAGAACGTTGTATATGTATAGCGGATGATAGCGGCGGGCAGTAGTGATCCGCTCGGTTTGCGCACACTGCTTGTGTAATTCGAGGCCGGCTGCGAACTGTGAATGCAGTTCATTATAACCCTGGACAGCCGTTGCCGCGGTTTTAATCATGATACACCCGTGTTACTTCTACCATTTAGTGTTTCGCGCGCTCTTCAGTGAATTAACGTTTTGAGCTGGATGTGCCTAAAATCATCGATTAGATATAAAAAGTTCAAACAGATGTGTTCTGTCACTGATAGTGTTTTGCTACGATACTGATAAAAATGTGCAGTTTGTTTGCTACAGTTTATGTCGTGTTAAGGATCGCCAGGAACGGAGAATATTCGTGTACGGACATAAAATAAAATAAAAACAGCGATTCGATCATGCCGCCTATCGCAAATACACTGTGCTAAATTATGTTGTCGGTTTAATCGGTAGATGAATTTCTCCAGCTACAAAATTTTCAGGATGCCGTCTTGTAGTCAAGATATCAATGTAGATCTGAACTCTAACGAAAGCAACGGGTCCACAGAGGATCAGTCCAAAAACAATGAAACTAGATATGTGAATACAAATCAAGTCAGTGAAACTCCTCAGAATTTGAACAGTGATGACCAAAGATTAGCTTTTGCTCTTAGAGACTTTCTGAGTACCCCGGCAACGGATACCACCCCGTCGCCTCTCGAGGTTAAACTTCCGTACATCGACGAGCATGTGGAGCCGGAGGACGTCACTCAGTCTGACGAGGAGCCTGTGCGGCGGGATACTGATGAGGTTCTAAACAACGCTGCTTGCCGGCTGCGGCGGTGGCGAGCCGCCTCGAGGAAGCTCCGTCGGCCGCGGATCATCAACAACCTTAGTAGTAATGCCGAGAAGGAGGGTAACGTCAGTAATTCTCGCAACGCTGGTCATACGGACCTGGCGGACCGGCTGCGCAGCCTGGCCGCGGCCGGCAGCATGTCAGCCTCAGCTGGCGAGCTGCTGTCGCTGGCGCCGCCGCCGCCCGCAGCCACCGCGCCACCCTCGCCCGGCTGTCTGCTCTCCCCATCGTTAGCAGACCAAAGTTCTGCTGAATATTTTGTGAGTACCCGTACCGAAATATATTCGAAATGCAAAACACGTTAATTAGATTACATAATCATAAATATCTTGACATTTATGTTCTTATCATGAAGAAATAACACTTCAAGTTAACTGAGACCGATTTGATTATTTACACACGTTATGTTTGCTTTCAAAAGACGCACGCATCGCGTTCAAATAAACACATTTTATACATACTCCTCCAGACTGTAAGACGCGAAATAGCACTTGTTGGAACTACCCACACGATCGAAAACAACGTTTGGTTATCCTAAAAGCCACAAATCGTAAATCCTTTTAAGATTCGTTATTTAGAGGATTTGAAAGCCCGTGCCAGTTATCACCCGTTACATAAATAAACATATTATTATTTACATAAAATATGAAGTAGCGAAATGGATTAGTTTATGGGGATATTATATTTTTGTTTTAGATCGTATGTTTGTGCTATACGAGTATTCGTTGCTATAGAAGAGTTGCAAACAAACTAACGGTTTAAAATAATGGCTGCTTAAATTAACGTAAAAATACTTATGTAAAAATGAATAAAAAATGTAGGTAGTAAAGATTGCACTTTGATACCAGAGAAAATCAGAAGGTGAAGCTGTATTCAATCATCATAACAAATACATACCAAATAGTAAAATTTTCCTTATATTATTAAAATGCCCTCTATTGAGTGTAAGTTAATATCTACGATCCATCTGGTTAAAGACCGCAACACCTAATATTACACCACAACACTCGTCTAACGGTATCGTGACGTATTTATTTTAATCGTCTTTTGTTTTACTTATTGTCTAATGAGAAAATATAGCAAGTGCTACTTAAAATTTATAATTATTACACTATCACTACATAGTATATATAACAAAGTCGCCTCCCGTGTCCGTCCCTATGTACCTACATTTTTTTTATGTGATAAAGTAGAAGACGAGCAAGACCAAGGCAAGGTCCTGATGTTAACAGATAACGCTGCCCATAATCAGTACAGTGCCAGTATGCTTAAATCTTAAAACTACGCAACGGATTCTGCTGTTTTTTTAATGGATAGAGTGATTCAAGTGGAAGGTTTTATACCTACGTGCGTAATATAGTAGATAAACACTGAAAATTTCCTGTTAGGCGCAACGAAGTGGACCCTCACTAGTAATAGTAACGAATAATTCCCAACATCTCTAAACACACTCGTATCGTACTAGCGTGTAATATTTGCTTAGATACTAGATAAATTTGTGGTAACTTAGTAATCCCAAATGAGTGAAATGAGTGTTGTCACCGAGACCGCTATTGGTGGAATAATACTTATTATGTTTGAACAAATCAAGTTTGTTGACGTCACTGATGCGTCGATAGCTCGTTAGATCCCGATATGAAACACATCTACAATATACGTTTATGAATTTAGCGAAATTCTCCATTTTCGCTGCGTATGGTTTTATTTGTTAGGTTTTTTACGGTAAGTTTCATTTAGGATTCAGCTTTTTCATTCTAGATCGTATTTTACTGTAGAATAGAATAGAATGGAAATGGCTTTTTTTTCTATAGCTGCTTGGACCAGTAGGTGGACAGAGCTATAGCTCTGTCATTGGCTCCGATGAGATCCAGCTTCGTACTTCGTACATATGACAGGGCAGCTGGGACATTGAGGAAGGTAGTCCATCGATTGCATAGCTCCATAGTCGCACTTATTGTTTGCAGAGAAACCCCACCTTACCCGGTTTTCTTGTGAATTCCAACACCAGCGTGGAGCCATGGAGTCTATTTAAAGATTTCCATTCGTATTTTTATTTGTAGATTATTTTAACCATGTTTATTTGACTGGTTATCATTAGAATTCGAAAACTGACAATCGCAGGTGTTATAAAACGCGTTTAAAATGTCCTGGGTAGTGTACTCGCAACAGATGTGCCCTCGTGTTCTTAACGTTTATAGGTGACCGATCACCAACGGGCAGACCATCTGTCTTCAATATTATAGCATGTATGTAGGTCCGTGTTTTATGTGAGACTAGCTGCGCCCAGCGGTTTACCTGCTGAAATGTAGCACAAATAATTTGTGTCCACAGCCGCACTACATAACTGCTTAGGCGTGAAAAGATAACAAATCCATTTCCATCCTTCCATACTTTCACCTTTATAACATTAGTACGAATCTAAGTTGATTATATTACAGGTTAATTATTAATAGATGAATTGTAAACTAGCCGCGCTTAGAGGTATTACCAGCTGAAAAAGTACTCTATGCATTATTCTATTGTGCAACCAACATTTTGCGAACAAAATTTCAGGACAATCTATCCAGCCGTTTACGCGTGAAAAAGCACCAAACCTTTCGAGTTGATTATACTTGTAGTACGATGAATAACCATAAATTTCACTTGATTGCATAAAATGCGATGTCCAAGGTACATTAGACCCATTGTGATTTGTAACAAGTAACACGCGTGGCGCTCGAACTCGCAGCCAGCACGACGTCGCTGCATGCTCCAGGCGTTTGTCCATCAGTGCAGATGTTATCTGTTCATACTGGCCATTGACGTCACGGCTCGGGTTACAGGGTCTCTACACACTCGGTCGTGTGAAGGTTGGGATAATACCGAATACCTAAAGTTTACACGATGTTCTGTTTAGAAGATGTATTTTTTTGCGAAAAAGGCTTGGGTTTCACAATCTACCTGATGGAAGATGTAGGGCCCTTCAATTTTCAATACATTTTTGACTACTGTCACGGGTCTAATAGATCTTGAAATTAACATTGCAGTTATTCTCCAACTTCATAGTTTCAAAGCTTTCAAATTCATATGCGACTGCAGTATATACCCATTGAGCTTCAAAAAAGGACTATGGGAATAATAAATTGAACAGGGCATCGTACTAGTGGTACCTACTCCTGGTATTTCAGGCTATACGTGGCGTTAACCAATCACCAAAAGAGGATCTGCGGCTATGGCTATCGCGGACTGGTGACTATCACTATCAACTGAAAAATATATCATAGAGACATTTTCAATATTTTAAAAAATACATTTCGACTACAAAAATGTTTTTAGTGACCCCAAGAATATTTTTGTCCGTTAGTACCTACCTAATAGATACTAGTAGGAGAAAAAAAACAGATTAAGTAAGCATAATAAACAGAATGGAACAAAATGAATCAACCTCAAGTGAGTGGCACAATTTCATGAGGAAGGCCTGCTGTTTTTTGTGCAATGAATAGTTTTGAGGTTTTGTCTTCTAAGAGGCCAGTTCCTGCGTAGATCGGTTGTGCAATTCCCCAAGACGTCAAGTTTTACGATTACTCACTATGTGAACGGACGCGGGTGTTTCACTCTACTTGGCAAACTTTCTAACTTTTCTGTAATAAGCTTGTTATAAGTTGATATTTTGTAATGACTCAGCTGTTACATAAGCAATCAATAGATGTGAGACATGAGAAACTTAGTCACACCTTACTACCTATGTATATGTGTTACAATTTAGTGTTATCTACCTAAATGGTTTAGATTTTAGATATATGCAGTGTGGATGCCGGTTACTTCTTTATTACACAATGGGACTGAAATTTGTACTGTTATTATTCTTTTCTAAGTTTAAGATTTCGTGTAAAAGACTCGTAAAACACTTCTAAGGCTAAAAAATCGCTGCCCTGTCATGAGGTTTTTTCATTCGTCTTAGTAGTAAATTAAAAAAAAACTATGTATACCTACAGTGCATAGTACAAACATCATAATTCGAATAGGTAAGGTTAAAAATTATGTACCTCATAATTAAAATTTGAATTTTTCTTATCTTTGACATGTATATAATTAATTGGATTTAAGACATATTTATTTACTAGCTGACCCGCGTGCACTTCGTTGCGCGTGAGAGTCAATTAATAAAGTTAATTTGGTGCTGCTATATTGACTATGATTGTATTTCCATCCTCGCGACTTTGTAAGCGTAAAATAAGGCATGGCTATATTATTTGCTCCCGCTGTGGGTAGCGAAGAATATCGGGCTGGGTATTTCTATGCAGTTTTGTTCGCTACCGTAGGAACCAATCCTATGTCCTTTCCCAGAGGTCATATTATCTCAGTTTAGCTGTTGTTGATCGCCTTCACAAATTATATTCACACCTCTTTTCAGGAATTAAAACTATTTGTGGTCCTTTCCCGGTAACTCTTAAACTTATCTCTACTGTAATGTACCTAAGCTAAATTATTATTAGTTACTAATTTCTCATACCATCCTTCCCGCGACTCAAATCAATTCCGTGGTTCCTGAATTTCTATTAAATCTCTGATCCTCCCCTCCTTTAATACTGAATCTCCTTAAAGTTTTTAAGACTTAATCTACCTTTGTATCAAATTTAAGCTCAATAGGGTCAGCGGTTCTAAATTTCCCATAAATTTCTGTCAAAATAAATATTTTATGTTCCTATACACAACTCAAACCTTGATTTTATAAAAATTCAACTCAATCGGTTGAGTTGTTACGGATTTGTATACATATGTTTTTTGGTAATAAGTCCCGTTCCAGTAGGAATTTAGCAAAATCCCTTCTCGTGGGTCGCCAAAGTCACCTCAAATTGCTCAAATTGTATTTATTTAATTCTCAATACTCAATACTTTATTTGCTCCCTTAGAATTAGGTACATAATAAGGTCTTAGTGTAGTTTGCACATAAGTATTTCTAAGGACCCTGGTGGGCACATGCAATTTAGAAGGTACAATAAATGTTATTAAAATTAAGAAATGAAATAATAGTATTTTAATAATTTTAATAGGACGTGTTAGAGAGGATGATATACATATGTACATATTTGTACATATGTACATATTTACATATAAGTCACCTAAACACACGCTGTCCTAATTTCAGCTCAAATAAAGAAGCGGTTAACGATTTCTTACGCAAACTTGCACCCCCTCTTTCCTCCTCTTTAATGTAGATTTTTGGGATAAAATGTATCCCATATCATTTTTTAGGACTCAATCTACTTCTGCACCAAATTTTAGCTCAATAGGGTCAGCGGTTCTTAATTTCCCATACAAACTTTGACCCCCCTTAACCCCCTTAAAAGTTAATTTCTGACATAAAAACTATTAAATGTGCCTAAACAAAACTCAAACCATCATTTTACAAAATTTCACCTTAATTGGTTTAACGGTTACGGATTTGCATACAAACGTTTTTCGGGAATAATTCCCGTTCCCAGGGGAATTTTGGTCGTCTTAGTTACATAAGGAACACGCTGTCCAAATTTCAGCAAAAACAAAGAAGCGGCTAACGATTTCTTACACAAACTTGAACCCCCCTTTTCCCCCTTTAAAGTTGATTTCTGGCAAAAAAGTATTGCATATCATTTTTAGGATTAAATTTACCTCTGTACCAAATTTTAGCTCAGCGGTTCTAAATTTCCCATACAAACTTTGACCCCCCTTTACCCCCCTTAAAAGTTAATTTCTGACATAAAAACTATTTAAAGTTCCTAAACACACTCCAATCGTTTTACAAAATTTCAGCTCAATCGGTTCAGCGGTTACGGATATGCATACAAACGTTTTTCAGGAATAATTCCCGTTCCCGGGGGAATTTTGCAAAAATCCCTTTTTATAGGTCGCTTACGTTACCTAAAGAACACGCTGGTTTAAATTTCAGCTTAAACACAGAAGCGGTAACCGATTTCCCATTCAAACTTTGACCTCCTTTATCCCGCCTTAGAGGTTGATTTTTGGGATAAAAAGTATACCATACAATTTTTTAGGACTCAAACTACCTTTGTACCAAATTTCAGCTCAATAGGGTGAGTGGTTCTATATTTCCCATACAAATTTCGACCCCTCTTTACCCCCCCTAAAAATAAAATTTCTAACATAAAAACTATTTAATGTTTCTAATCACAATCCCAACAATTATTTTTACAAAATTTCAGCTCAATCGGTTAACCGGTTACGGATTTGCATACAAACGTTTTTCGGGAATAATTCCCGTTCCCGGTGGAATTTTGCAAAAATCCCTTTTTATAGGTCGCCTACGTTACCTAAAAAACACGCTGGTTTAAATTTTAGCTTAAACACAGAAGCGGTTATCGATTTCCCATTCAAACTTTGACCTCCTTTATCCCGCCTTTGAGGTTGATTTTTGGGATAAAAAGTATACCATACAATTTTTTAGGACTCAAACTACCTTTGTACCAAATTTCAGCTCAATAGGGTGAGTGGTTCTAAATTTCCCATACAAAATTCGACCCCCTTTACCCCCCCTAAAAATAAAATTTCTAACATAAAAACTATTTAATGTTTCTAATCACAATCCCAACAATTATTTCACAAAATTTCAGCTCAATCGGTTAACCGGTTACGGATTTGCATACAAACGTTTCTCGGGAATAATTCTCGTTCCCGGTGGAATTTTGCAAAAATCCCTTTTTATAGGTCGCCTACGTTACCTAAAAAACACGCTGGTTTAAATTTTAGCTTAAACACAGAAGCTGTTATCGATTTCCCATTCAAACTTTGACCTCCTTTATCCCGCCTTTGAGGTTGATTTTTGGGATAAAAAGTATACCATACAATTTTTTAGGACTCAATCTACCTTTGTACCAAATTTCAGCTCAATAGGGTCAGCGGTTCTAAATTTCCCATACAAACTTCGACCCCCCCTTTACCCCCCTTAAAAGTAAATTTCTGACATAAAATGTATTCAATGTTTCTAATTACAATTCCAACAATCGTTTTACAAAATTTCAGCTCGACCGGTTCAGCGGTTACGGATTTGCATACATTCGTTTTTCGGGAATAATTCCTGTTCCTGAGGGAATTTCAAAAAATTGCTTCTTATTGCACGATGAAATCTTTCAAGGAATACGCTGTCCAAATTTCAGCTCAATCCGTCCAGCCGTTTGGGCTGTGCGTTGATAGAACAAAAGTGTATTAACGATTTTATATAATAGATAAGTAAATCTTTAGATAGATATAACTCTTTTATTTAAAAACCGATTTAAATAAAACCAATACTATTTACAAATTAGAGAAATTTGCAACGTTTTAGCGAAAACTGCATACAATTCGGTTGTGCCGTTTTATCACACATAAGTAATAACCTTTTTACAAATTAAGCCTAATAAAACTACTCTGGTAAATTTTCGTTTATGGCCACATCGATAGATGGCGTATTTTTAGTTTGTCGCACTTTTTGCTTTTTGATTTTTTTGAATTGAATTTACTTTATATTCTATTACTTTTACTTCGAAATTTTGATGTAAATTAGGGGCGATGTGTCCGATATAAATGATTATTATTTATTTTATTATTTTATTTTACGTTTCCCTAGGAAAAATTGACAAAATGTTTTACGATCTAGATCGCGCAAGCGACTTTTTCGCGTCGTTTTGTTCATATGCGTATTTTCACAGTTCACCTTAGTAAAGGATCACAATGAATGGGGAGAAATTTCCATTCTTATTATATGTATGGATATGGATATGGATATGGATGGATGGATATGGATGGATATGGATGGATATGGATGGATATGGATGGATATGGATGGATATGGATGGATATGGATGGATATGGATGGATATGGATGGATATGGATGGATATGGATGGATATGGATGGATATGGATGGATATGGATGGATATGGATGGATATGGATGGATATGGATGGATATGGATGGATATGGATGGATATGGATGGATATGGATGGATATGGATGGATATGGATGGATATGGATGGATATGGATGGATATGGATGGATATGGATGGATATGGATGGATACGGATGGATACGGATGGATACGGATGGATACGGATGGATACGGATGGATACGGATGGATATGGATGGATATGGATATGGATTTTAAAATTTTGTAATTCATGACTTTGGCTTTTCCTTTATATATTTTTTTTCTTATGAATTGAATTGTGTTGAATATGATTTTTTATCGAAATAAATGCTTTGAATTGAATTGAATAATATAATCCTATTATTTAACTATTATCATGATTGACAGTGAATCGTACAGCAATAATAACGCCCGTGCAAAAAGTAATTCTAAAACCAAACACTATAACTTTGTTATCATTTTTTGTAATCTAATTAATGCATCCTTGTATAGGTAAGGTCACTTACTACCTTTTTTTAATTTCTTCTTCTAGAATTTTAACATAGGTATAAAGATGAAAAAGTGTGTCACATAATATCCTGTAGAATATTACAGCATAATGTTTAGTTTACCGGGGGTAGACTTCCTCTGCAGGAGGTCGACTAGGTGGGTACCCCAACAGTGCCAGTTATTCTACCGCCTGAGCAGTGATGTGCAAATATTACTGTGCTTCGGTAGGAGGGCACTGTAGCTAGTGAAATTACTGGGCTGAAGAGTCTTAACATCTTATGACTCTCAAGTAGAAGTGTTGGCGCAGTGCACCTAGAATTTTACCTTTGTAAAATTCTAGGAAGCATGGCGAGCGTCTTGCTCGTCTTTTTACTTCGTTGTATAAAAAAATGTGCCTTTAGAAATTAAATAATAATATTGATATATTGAATCACTTAGCCAAAACTCCTCAAAATCACACCCTACTCTTTAATTTCAAACCAAAGACTTAATATTTGATCGAAGTTTCAAACACTTCATGCTAAGCTTTGCGGTTGCGTGGAAGAGATCGCCCTAAAATCTAAATTCTAAGCGATAAGACCGCACATTGTGGTCCTTCATATAAAAATACTATATATTACTTTATTTAGTGTTAGGTATATTACCTACCACTTTTGATCGCAATTAAGGTGTTGTATTTTATTATTTACCTTAAAACAAAAATAAGGAAGGAAGGTTCGGTGAATTTAATGAGGCAAAAATGTATGTATGAATTTTCCAAATATTTGATTTCAAAATGACTATACAACATACATACCTATATAAGTATTGTACATACATACCTAGATACTATAATATGCACGATGATTATAATTTAACCCCATTTTTCGAAGGTTTATTGAATTTATATGATCCTTACTGACGTCAATGTAATATAATTTATTTTTATACGAGTACCTATATATAAGTAATATATTTTTATGCATAACAACAAACTTTCTTATTGATTGCTTAAGTAACGGTGCCCTGTGGGTGCATTCATTGTGTTTGCCATATTATCTTTTTAATGAATATAAAAGCAATAAGTTTTAAAGTGAGGCATATTTTTTCAAGTTTGCTATCTTATAAACGAGTCGATTATTATTATATAACATAGGCATAACGATTTGTTAAAACTTAGTTCGCGCTTAATGTTATTAAAAGTAGATAATTACAAGAAGATATAATTCATGTTATTTTTATGGTTTTTCTTAATCAAAAAGTATCTTTTTTTTTATAAATTCTATTAAAATGTATAAAATGAGTATAAAAACATTAATACGCAATTAATAGATCAATAATTAAAACTGTGTAAGTTAATTAGTAATCTAGTAGTAGGTATGTAATTAATTTCAATTATTTTAATATTTTGCTTGCCTTATGACGACGGACGTGGAGAATAGAGAAAACTTATAATAATAAAACCTATTTATTGCATATACGTAGGTAAGCTAATTCATGATTTTAATAAAAGATAATATAATATATTATGGTATGTTGGTTCTGAGTACTGACACACTATAGGAACCTCAATACAAATACTCTTATTGAGACGATAAATAGAAATTTTACAATAATTACAGTTGAGTTAAAATAAATAAAATAATAATAAATATAACTACAATAGGCAGTATCGACCGTATCGTTTTTAATTGTTAATCACCAATTTTTACACTTAACTTACGAAATTGTGTTTTAGTTTTAAGATTCTCTGTATATTTGTGGTGTTGCAATAAAGAGTTTTCTATTCTATTCTAATATTCAAAAACTTTTATACTGTTAAAGAACAGCATTATGTTACATCACAGTGGTTCTAAGGAGTAAGTTACCCGCAGTTCCTAGTTCTGAATCCGTTGGAGCTCGCCCGATCCCTGACCCAAATGTAGCGATGACGTCAGAGCACACCGCCCCTCATCTAGGTCAGGTCGGGCCAGAAACAGTTGAGCTTTATGCACCAGATGTGACAATGCAATCTTACTTCTTACTAATATTATAAACGTGAAAGTTTGTAAGGATTTTTGGATGTCTGGATGAATGTTTGTTACTTTTTCACTAAACGGGTGGACCGGTTGAGTTGAGTATAGACAAAGCTTAGGAATAACGCATAGGATACAGTACAGTACTGGATGCCAAGGCTCTGCCGATTCCCAGTCCTCCGTCACTAAGACGATGCGTGAGTGCCGCCGGGTCGTTTTAGTGGGTAAACCGTGCAGCTGTCCTGTACGGGAGTCCCACATAACCCTCCCATTCCCTCGATGGGAAGGGTATGCGTAATGCATTTTTTCCCAGCGAAAAAAAAAAAAAAAAAAAAAGGAAACAGTACAGCGGGTCCGCTGGTCGCAGCTATAAAATGAAATGAAATGAATCTTTATTGCATGAAACGTGGTAGTTACGCTAGTTTCATAAAATCTTATACCTGAGTTGCTTTAAAATCAATCACTGGTATTGATTTTGATAAACAGTAATTATAATTATTTATTTTAATCAGTCATTAAACTCTTTTAAATCGGCTTGACCTATTTTTTCTGTATATCTGATCTTTTTAGGGTTCCGTACCCAAAGGGTAAAAACTGGCCCTTATAACCCGACTTATATGACGACCTCTGTGGCGCGGTGGGCTAATACCCGCCTGCAACGCAGAAGGTTGCGGGTTCGATTCCCGCATGGGACAAATGTTTGTGTAATCCACAGGTATTTGTTTCTGGTCTGGGTGGTTTTTCAATATCTATTATAAGTATGTATTTACAAAAGAAAAGTATATTAGTATTATATCCGTTATCCTGACCACCATATTACAAGCATTAAGTTGCTTAGTTTGGGGTTAGGTGGCGCTGTGTGAAACGTCCTGAAATATTTATTTATTTATTTTATTTATAATTAGGTACCTATTAGGACTTCACCGTCTGTCTGTTACCAGGCTGATTCTTAGATATATATTATATTATAGCTTAGACCCTGGAATAACACATAGGCTTACAGTACAGCGGGTAAAACTGGCAGCTAGTTATCCATAACTCGTACTTTTTATAATAAAAAAATATATTATTTATTATTAAAGACATTGTCTTCACAGATATTAAATTTACGTCTACTGGCCACGCATTATGTGCGTAAGCAAATAAACAGAGATAATAATGTAGAAAATACAATAACTACTTTATTATTTATTTTATTTAATTAGACAATGAATGGAAAATTATGCTATAAGCACTCGTAAGTACGTATTTGTATATAATAATTATATGCAATTATTAGTAGATATGTATTACCTCTTCGTTAAATCCATTTAAGAACCATAATTATTAGTTAAATATTATTATATTTAGTGTTAATTCCGAGTATAATTTGTTAGTCTAAGTGTATGAAGTGGTGAAGAACTCAAACTATACCAAATAATAATTGGTTCTCCTCCCGCTTATTAGGGAGGGCGGGTGGTGCATTTGGTAATGGAATAACTATTATGGACGAATTAAACTATATTGGTATCGCTGGGGTAAGTTGAATACAAAGTTCAAGTATTTTTTAAAAAATAATTGTAAAAAAGATTGGCGAGTTCAATAGTCGATATTGAAGAAAAAAACTCACACTAAATTATATGCTACACAAAAAACGTACAGTAGGTAAATCATAAAATATTTCTAATTGCGTCATTTTTACCTATTATGCAGTTATGTAGGTAGCTTATTTGAATATTTTTTTACCTTGATTATAAGCTGCATCACAGAATAAATAATACTGGTGTTAGGCAAGTTTTTAACAAGCTTTATTATCATTTAGATGGTCATCAAAATACTCGTCAAGACGAATCAAATGAGTTCAAACTTGAGGGGGTTGCATCGTTTAATTACCGAGTTCCTATGGTCACCTTCCAGCTCCATCATCAGATCCATGTCATAATAATATTGCACTGTCATCTGATTTATACATGCATGCAAAATTTCAGCTCAATCGGAAACCGGGTAGTTCAAATTAAACTTGCAAGTTTTGACAGACCAACAGACAGGTGAAAAAAGGGTACAGAAGGGGACAGGTTTAATTAGGTTTAATTACGCGATAAGTCCCGATTAATAATATTACCATGAGACAGGTGAAAGTAAATAAAAGCTTGTAATGAGGCCGTGTTCCGACAAGATCAAAATACAAGTTAAAAAAAAAAGATGTTGAGCTTTAAGTTGTTTGTCTCTTTATCTCTATACAATCTATCTATCAAACAAAAAGAACCCTGCTGCATTAAGAGACTATAAGACAGAGTTGACAAGAGCATCCATCAATTAACTGATTCACAGATCATATCGATCATTTAAAACACCTCTTACACTGCACAACCCGCAAATGCAAAACATGGTATTTCAAGTAAAAGCTGTTAAGGTCACAGGGTCATAAAGCTTCTTGATATTTTGAGACAAAAAAAATAGAATTCTCGGTTAACGCTAAATTATATTTTAACGCTATTTATTATTATTATTTTTTTATTTAGCCTGATCTTTGGTTCTCATCAACTATCTTCCAGACATCATTCGTAGCTCTTCACTCCACCTGGTCGCAGGACATCCTACGCAAAGTTTGCCCAAACGCAGCGAAGTATACATAGCTAATTGTACAACTACTTAACCGTTATCTAACAATACTTACATATCTGTTGCTAAACTTATGTTCGTAGGCAACACAAGGACGGTATTGACGTCACCAAGACGTTTCGTAAATTATACGTGTACCTGTACAATCCACAATCCTCAAATAACAGCATTTGATTTCATTTGAGCTTGTGATTTGACTTATAAAAACATACAAGGTCTGCCTTCAAGGTTGCTTTAGAGAAAATGTCAACCTCCACTCGAATCGATAGGTAATTCGGTACAGAGAAAGCAATGGTCATGCTTGTAAAGTCTAATGACAACAAATTCGTATTACTAATTGCCGGTAGGTATACCTACATTGAGCATTTAGTTGCGTTGCGTAGCTTGTTGGAAGAGTACATTGTACATACATAGGTACAGCGCGCTTATAAAAAGAGCACGCATAATTTGTGTATGTACTTCTGTATCAGTGCCTTTTTAACTCGATGTCGCTAAGAAGAAGATGTTATTTTTGTCAGTTAGCAGTTAATAGGCTCTCAGAGCTCTTTATCGTCAAACCCCCGCTTAAACTGCATTTCAAAACATCCAGTATACGAGTTGTAAAAGTCCTTGCATTTCGGGAACGCTATTCAACGATGATAAAGACGATAGAGAGAGGTTTAGATAGCCTTGAAGGTTTAGCCTTGCCCTATTTAGTATTCTGTGGTTTACCCTGATTCACCTTTAACCACATCGACCCAGGTGTTTGAAGTTTATTCTATGTTCTACTCGTATAGTTATAAATTAAATATTTGTTTTTTGCGTTCCTTAAAAATGTACAGTTGTGCAATGGAATACATAGGTCATAGATAGCAGTCATTTTGATCCTCTGAGGTAGAAAGGATTTCTGGGATTTACCTTTATCTTTCAATTGGAAATAATAACAACATCCATACATATAATAAGAATGGAAATTTCTCCCCATTCATTGTGATCCTTTACTAAGGTGAATTGTGAAAATACGCATATGAACAAAACGACGCGAAAAAGTCGCTTGCGCGATCTAGATCGTAAAACATTTTGTCAATTTTTCCTAGGGAAACGTAAAATAAAATAATAAAATAAATAATAATCATTTATATCGGACACATCGCCCCTAATTTACATCAAAATTTTGAAGTAAAAGTAATAGAATATAAAGTAAATTCAATTCAAAAAAATCAAAAAGCAAAAAGTGCGACAAACTAAAAATACGCCATCTATCGAATTGCCTGTAAACGAAAGTAGACCTTTAGTTTAATTTGGGCTAAATTTGTAAATAGTTTGTGTCACTGGTGTGGTTAAACAACACCACCGATTTGAATAAAATTTTCACTAATACGTTGCAGTTTTCTCTACTTGAACCTTAGTGTTGGTTTTAGTCAAATCGGTTCATAAATAAAAGAGTTATATCAATCTAAAGATTCCCATATAAAATGCTAATAAACAAGAAAGGAAGTCATAGGAACCGCGTAATCAAAAGACAAAACCTCATCGAGTTAGGGGTCATTTGATTCGTCTTGACGAGTACTTTGATACTATATAGTAATCAGGATCTGATGATGGAGCTGGAAGGTGACCATAGGAACTTCGTGATTAAAAGACAAAACCCCATCGAGTTTGGGCTCATTTGATTCGTCTTGACGAGTACTTTGATGCAATAGTAACCAAGATATAGTAATAGGTATCATTTTGCAACTTATTTTTAATTTCTAAACCATTTAAAATCAACAGTAAACAAATTAGAATTCATTTAAATTAGTAAATGTAACTTATTTCCAGCGCCAGCGGAAAATAATGGCACTAATCTAATGTGCGCATCACGCGTGTAAATATCAAGTATCTTATCGTATCAAGTAATAAGTATCTTTTTGCTGCTTATTTTTAATTTCTAAAACATGTTAAATCATCTGAAGATAAATAGAAATTCATTTAAAGTTCATTATTTTTTCATACAAAGTAGCGCCACGGAAAATATGCAATATATATAATATAGGATTTGAATGCAATTTTCACTAAAAAACATTGCAATTTTCTGTACAAGAAACTTGGTGTTGGTTTTATTTAAATCGGTTCATTAATAAAAAAGTTATATCAATCCAAAGATTTACATATAAAATGCTAAAAAATAACCGATCGTTTGAATAGGGATGATTCATATTTTAGTTTTGGTGTTTATTATAAAGAAAACCATGTAGAATATATCACAAGTACGTTAAAATTAAATTATAAAAGTGATGCAAAAAATATAGTTCGAAAATAAAATTTTGTATTTCGCGCCGAAATCCACTTGCGAAGTTCAAGAAAGTAATGTTTATTTTTCAATGTGGGTGGGTGAAATGGAACGTTTTTTTTTTTTTTTAATTAATTGTCAACTGGATACATAGTCTTTAATGCATAACTTATTAGCTAATGATACATTTTTTCAAATATCAATGTAAAGATTTACATTTAAAATGCTAATAAAAAACCGATCTTTTGAATAGGGATAATTCATATTTTTGTTTTGGTGTTTATTATAAAGAATACCATGTAGAATAGAAGTATGTTACAATTATGATTATAAAAAAAAAACATGCAAAAAATGCAGTTTGAAAATAAGTTCGCCTCTTAGCGCCGTCCACTCGCGAAGTTGGAAATGACATACAAATTTTTTCAACGATAGAAAAGGGCGCGAATAATATCTATTTTATCTGTCAAACGTTAATCGTTCGATATACCTAATAATAATATTACGGGGAAGTTTCAAATTGCTGAAAAGTTTTTTTATTAATACATAAATTTAAACAAACTATAATTACCTATCTTCCGAGGTGGAAAGTCTGTGTCGACGTCACATGTGTATTAATTATTGTGTTTACTTATTTGATTTCGCAATCATTCAAAAAACTTTACAATAATTATTGCAGTGCCTAAATATTACGTAATTTGCATCTTCCATACCTATTGGCTGAAATTATATGGAGATACTTATTGGGTAAGTACATTAATATAAAATTATTATCATTTAAGTACCTAAATAATATTAGGTATAAAGAGTGATTGCTGAGGCCGGCGGCCGGCTGGCGCTCAGTGTCACTCTGTGTTTTTATGTTTCTCCATTTATTTTGACTCATGTCTTCTTGCTCAAGTATTCTTTGGTAGGTACTTGGACGGGACGACTTGGGTCTCATCTTAAGTTTTCATGCACGCTGGCGCGGCCACCGAGTTTGCGCCAGAGGAGTTTTAGATTTAGATTGTTGAAATTTGGAATATCGCAGCAAATAGTGACGGGAAGATATATCGTACTGATGTGCTCTGTTTTTTAATATTATACGGGTTTCGTACCAGTTTTTTACTATAGCTATATCATAGGCGGCATTATACATTTTAGATAAGTAGTGTAATCTGCTTTGTCATACGAACTAAGACTCAGGCATAGGCGGATTTAGGGGGAAGCCAGGGGCCCAAAGGGTACGAATTTTGCACATATTTCATGGTCAAGATAATTTTTTCTCGGCGCTCGCAGCAAGCTGCTCGCGCACTTATTATTAAGGATATTAGAACTTTCTAACTGTTCAGAGCGAGCTAAACACATACTTTTCGTAGTAAAAATTATAATATTTTTGCCCCTCTGCATCTTGGGCCCTCCCCAGGATCAAATCCGCCAGTGGCTATAATCATAGGTGGATTTGGGAGGGGGGGGGGGGGGGTATGATCGCCGCATCAATAAGTTTTGTTTTTGTTACTTATTATTATTTAGGAAATTGGAATTTCCTTACTGTTTTATATTTCGTAGTTAAAATTGTATTTTTATTCCGTCTGCACCTTGGCCCCCCAGAATAATCCGCCCTTGGGTATATAATGTTAGATATTATATATCCATATCCATATCCATCCATATCCATATCCATATCCATACATATAATAAGAATGGAAATTTCTCCCCATTCATTGTGATCCTTTACTAAGGTGAACTGTGAAAATACGCATATGAACAAAACGACGCGAAAAAGTCGCTTGCGCGATCTAGATCGTAAAACATTTTGTCAATTTTTCCTAGGGAAACGTAAAATAAAATAATAAAATAAATAATAATCATTTATATCGGACACATCGCCCCTAATTTACATCAAAATTTCGAAGTAAAAGTAATAGAATATAAAGTAAATTCAATTCAAAAAAATCAAAAAGCAAAAAGTGCGACAAACTAAAAATACGCCATCTATCGATGTGGCCATAAACGAAACTTTACCAGAGTAGTTTTATTAGGCTTAATTTGTAAAAAGGTTATTACTTATGTGTGATAAAACGGCACAACCGAATTGTATGCTGTTTTCGCTAAAACGTTGCAAATTTCTCTAATTTGTAAATAGTATTGGTTTTATTTAAATAATAATAATAATAATAAATAAAAGAGATTTTTTAAATAAAAGAGTTATATCTATCTAAAGATTTACTTATCTTCTTATTATATAAAATCGTTCGTACACTTTCGTGCTATCAACGCACAGCCCAAACGGCTGGACGGATTGAGCTGAAATTTGGACAGCGTATTCTTTGAAAAACTTCATCGTGCAATAAGAAGCGATTTTTCTAAATTCCCTCGGGAACAGGAATTATTCCCGAAAAACGTTTGCAGCAAATCCGTAACCGCTGAACCGATTGAGCTGAAATTTTGTAAAACTATTGTTAGGATTGTGATTAGAAACATGAAATAGTTTTTTTGTCAGAAATTTACTTTTAAGGGGGGGGTAAAGGGGGGTCGAAGTTTGTATGGAAAATTTAGAACCGCTGACCCTATTGAGCTGAAATTTGGTACACAGGTAGATTGAGTCCTAAAAAAAGATATTGGATACTTTTTATCCCAGAAATCAACCTTAAAAGGGGGAAAGGGGGGTTGCAAGTTTGTGAAAGAAATCGTTAACCGCTTCATTGTTTTAGCTGAAATTTGGACAGCGTGTTATTTAGGTAAGCGACCTATAAAAAGGGATTTTTGTAAAATTCTCCCGGGAACGGGAATTATTCCCGAAAAACGTTTGTATGGAAATCCGTAACCGCTGAACCGATTGAGCTGAAATTTAGTAAAACGATTGTTTGGATTGTATTTAGGAACATTGAATAGTTTTTATCTCAGAAATTTACTTTTAAGGGGGGGGTAAAGGGGGGTCAACGTTTGAATGGAAAATTTAGAACCGCTGACCCTATTGAGCTGAAATATGGTACAGAGGTAGATTGAGTCAAAATAAATGATATGGAATACTTTTTATTCCAGAAATCAACCCTGAAGGGGGAAGAGGGGGGTTAGAAGTTTGAGTAGGAAATCAGTAACCGGCCATCTTTTAACTCTGAAATTTGAACAGCGTGTTTTTTATGTAACGTAGATGACCGGTAAAAAGGGATTTTGCAAAATTTCCACGGGAACGGGAATTATTCCTAAAAGACGTTTGTAAGCAAATCCTTAACCGCTGAACCGATTGAGTTGAAACTTTGTAAAACGATTGCTTGGATTGTGTTTAGGAATATTGTTTTTTTTTTTGACGAAAATTAACTTTTAAGGGGGGGTAAAGGGAGGTCGAAGTTTGTATGGAAAATTTAGAACCGCTGACCCTATTGAGCTGAAATTTGGTACAGTGGTGGATTGAATCCAAATAAATGATATGGAATACTTTTTATCCCAGAAATCAACCTTGAAGGGGGAAGAGAGGGGTAGTAGTTTGAGTAGGAAATCAGTAATCGGCCATCTTTTAAAGCTGAAATTTGAACAGCGTATTTTTTATGTAACGTAGATGACCGATATAAAGGAATTTTGCAAAATTTCCGCGGGAACAGGAATTATTCCTAAAAAACTTTTGTATGCAAATCCTTAACCGCTGAACCGATTGAGCTGAAATTTTGTAAAACGATTGTTGGGATTGTTTTGAGGAACATTAAATAGTTTTTATGACAAAATTTAACTTCTAAGAGGGGGTAAGGGGGGTACAAAATTTGTATGGGAAATTTAGAACCGCTGGCCCTATTGAGCTGAAATTTGGTAGAGAGGTAGACTGAGTTCTACAAAATGATATGGGATAATTTTTATCCCAGAAATCAACCTCAAAGGCGGGATAAAGGGGGGATGCAAGTTTGGGTAAGAAATCGTTAACCGCTTCTTTGTTTTAGCTGAAATTTGGACAACGTATTCTTTAGGTAACGTAAGCAACCGATATGAAGGTATTTTGCGAAATTCCCCCGGGAACGAGAATTATTCCCGAAAAACTTTTGTATGCAAATCCGTAACCGCTAAACCAATTCAGGTGAAATTTTGTGGAATCATGGTTTGAGTTTTGTTTAGGAACACTGAATATTATTTTAGACAGAAATTTACTTTAAGAGGGAGGGGTGCGGGGGAGTAAGAGGGGTAGAAGTTTGAGTAGGAAATCAGTAACCAGTTATATTTTACGCTAAAATTTAGACAGCGTGTTCTTTATGTGACTTTCACGACCCGTAAGAGGGGAGGGGATTTTGCGAAATTCTTACGGGAACGGGAATTATTATTCCTAAAAAACTTTTGTATACAAATCCACAATAAGATTATTGGGGATGTGTTGAGGAATAATAAAAAGTTTTATGTCAAAAATTACCTTCGAATTGAAGCGTTAGGGGGTCAAAGTTTGTATCGGAAATAGGACCCTATTGAGTTAAAATTTGATACAAAGGTAGACTGAGACTTAAAAAAAATATGGGATACTTTTTATCCCAGAAATCAACCTTTGAGGGAGGAAAGAGGGGGTGCAGTTTGTGTAGGATATCGGTAACCACTTCTTCGTTTAAGCTAAAATTTGGACAACGTATTTTTTATGTAACGTAGGCGACCGATAAGAAGAGATTTTGCGAACTCACCAGTACTCAGAATTTTGGTTCTGTTAATGAATAGTTTGTTATGTCAGAAATTAACTTTTAAGGAGACTCAGTATTGATCCTTCCCCCACCTTCAGGGTCAGAGTTTTAATGGAAATTCAGGAACCACGGAATTGATTTGAGTCGCGGGAAGGATGGTGTGAGAAATTAGTAACCTATAATTATAATTTAGCTTAGAAAAATTATAATAGAGATAAGTTAAAGAGTTACCGGGAAAGGACCACAAATAGTATTAATTCCTGAGGAGAGGCGTGAAAATTTGTGATGGAAATCAATAACCGCTAAACTTAAATAGTGTGATCTCTGAGAAAGGACATAGCATTGGTTCCTACGGTAGCGAACAAAACTGCATCGAAATATCCAGCCCGATATTCTTCGCTATCCACAGCGGGAGCAAATATTATAGCCATGCCTTATTTTACGCTTACAAAGTCGCGGGGATGGAAATACAATCATAGTCAAAATAGCAGCACCGAATTCGCTTTATTAATTGACTCTCACGCGCAACGAAGTGCGCGCGGGTCAGCTAGTAGTAAATAAAGTTGATAATAAAAGACAATATTTGTTTAGCTTAGACAGTAGCCTAATCAGTGAGTAAGGGCGCTGAGTGTACATTTCTCAGATCTTCATGACTGATGACGCACAAAACGCAAGTAGATACATTGAACACAAAGAATTATCACTTAGTCTAGCTTTTTCATATTCTATGTGTTCTTGATTAAATAGTTACTTGAAGAATTTATTGTAATATTATATACTATTTTTACGTAGAAATTAAAGAAAATTTCCTACCCTAGAATGTCTACTTAAATTAGTTCGTTGACAGGCAGAAATCGCATAAGTGTAATGCGTGCCAAACAAAACGTACTACGGCTACGCTGGACCGTCATTTCACGGATTCAGATCAGAGTCGAACGGGATAATATCTCATGAATCAACATGGAATACAGGAAAGTGCAAGCTTTTGGAAAGTAAATTTCGATCAGTTTAATTTTAGAGCCTGTTAGGAAAACACATACAAATTGTTGTGCACACACTTTTTGCTGTCCTTTACATTTTAATATTGCTGTTTTATTTTCAAAAAGAAACGACTAGACTGTGATAAATTCGCATTAAGTGTTTACTAATGTTATTCGATAGATTAGATAAACAATAAGAACATTCAAAATTATCTTATTTCCGCTGTAAATGTTTTGTGACAATGTCTTTACCGGTGATTACTATGAGTGAATCTTTGTACTCATATAATTTAATATAATAATTGTGACGTGATTATAATAAGGCTTGTATTTTTGTGACACACAATACAATAAATAATTAACTATTTATTATACAATTATTAGATATAGGCCTGATTCATATGGCAAATTCGAAGCATTCCCTTATCTATATACGCGTGTACGACTGTTTGCAGTTTTACGTACTACCTCTTATGTGAATCAAAGTCCTAAAGACATACATCAGAAGTTAATATAAAACACTATTTTTAACACAAAAACAAATTGAGATACTTATTAAAAAGATCTAAACATGGTAAGCCCACATGACGTACGCGTATTCCCAAAACTGAAACGCGTAATATAGTAAATATAAATATTTTTGTTGCAGGGTTCAAGTCCGGAATGCTGCGCAGACAGTGCTGGCATCGAGTCGAGCTCGGCGGGCGGTCCGATGCCGCCTCCAGGCCCTCGGTATAAACTGGCCACGGAAGGCGCCCTCAGGGTCTGCTGCTTCCAGCATACAAGGACAGTCGTAGATAAAATCCTCGCTGCCAAGTTCCTGAGACGATGGGAGACTCATGTGCTGTGTCTTCAGGAATACCATATTATGTCCAAAACGGTGAGTTTACTATTTAATTCGATCACATTTATTTTTAGATTGTACTAAGTTTCAAAGCGTAAATGCATAGCCGTGTCATACATACCTCCTGTGTTCAATAAGAAGAATGTTTTTTTTTTTTTTTTATGTGATGAAGTAGAAGACGAGCAAGACGCTCTCCTGATGTTAAGAAATAACGGCTGCCCATAATCAGTACAGTGTTACCTAGGATTTCACAATTATGTGAAATAGCCCAGTAATTTTACTAGTTACAGTGCCTAGCTGCAGTGCATTTAGTCACAAACTAACCTAACAGAATCTAACCGTCTGTACTTAAGATTCTACTTGGCTCAATAATTAAAATTCTGGTCTCGACGATACACTATGAGAACGTAGCCTATACTTACGTATAAAATACAAATACATAGGTACAAGACCTACGTTTCACACGTTAGAACGGCAAAGTAATTTATTAGTTCGGCCTTCATTTGTCTCTAAATACTCGGCAGAGCGATGTATGTAGGTAATTTGATCCCAAAGTGGATGATCATCGACCTTTCACTAAATAAGGTTAATTGCCTGTTCCTATAGACTCGCTAGGCTAGGCACACGACCTCACATTAATAGGATATTGTATTAAATAAGATACGAAAACATGTGTTAGAGAACGATAAAGGAATACAAGATAATCATTAATCCAAGTTTTAATCTACATGTAGCAGTTTAAGTTAGATGTAAAATACTTCTAGCCTAAGTTAAGGCTGGATCGTATCGTGAATAGAGTGTAGCTAAATAATGTACTCTAGATTCTAGATAATAATTAATCCAAGCAAAAATTCGTTTGCTCGCGGATATTACCTCGAATTCGATTATTACCTCGGATCGAAAAGGAAGATTCGATCAGAGGCTTAAAATCGGCGTTTGTCAACTAATCATGCATTAAAAGTTTATATAATTTAAACTTGTGCGAATCTAAGGAAAACTATCCTTCTTATAAATGCGAAAGTATAGACGTGTGTGTATGTGTGTATACGTGTGTGTTACCTATTTGTACCAAAACGTTGGTTTAAACGTTTGACCTGAAATGTGGTAACTTAAATCTTGGAATAATACATAGGTACTATTCAACGGGTAAAACCTCTAGGCACAAAGTACCACCATCTTGCTTAATATTATAAACGTGAAAGTTTGTAAAAATGTATAGATGTCTGGATGTATGTTTGTCACTTTTACACGCTTAAATGTGTAGACCGATTGAGCTGAAATTTGGTATAGAGATAGCTGGCTAGCGGGTAAAACCGCTGGGCGCAGATAGTCTAAAATAATCCTTTTGTACATTTCTATATATATATCCTGACGTGACTCGTGACCCCACATGAAGGACAGAAATAAACAAAAGAGCGGAATAGGATCATATTCCGGATCATATTCAATATTTACCGGGGGTAGACTTCCTTTGCAGGAGGTCGTCTAGGTGGGTACCCCAACAGTGCCAGTTATTCTACCGCCTGAGCAGTGATGTGCAAACATCACTGTGCTCCGGTAGGAGGGCACTGTAGCTAGTGAAATTACTGGGCTATAGAGTCTTAACATCTCATGACTCTTGAGTAAGAAGCGTTGGTGCAGTGCTCCTAGAACTTCACATAATTGTGAAATCCTAGGTAACACTGTACTGATTATGGGCAGCCGTTATCTCTTAACATCAGGAGAGCGTCTTGCTCGTCTTCTACTTCATCACATAAAAAAAAAAATACCGGTTTCCGCCGCACCAAACACCTCTACGTCAATATAAATAATGTAAATATGTTGCTAATTAACAAAGACCGTAAATAATTATTGAAAACTTTGTGTATTGTTTTGTGGTCAGTATTTATAACAATGCGAGCTGACCGCAGATATTCTAGTATCGTTGTTTACAATAGAAACATCGGTTACCTATTTACCTCATCATTCTTTTTATTCTGTAGGTTATCCTACAAATATTATGAACGGAAGAATGGATATGAATGTTGTTTCATAAATCTATGACCTCTGCCGAACCTTATATGGTGTATCTTACTAATTTAAAACCTGTTCGATATAGCTTTTGTATAAAGAAACATAAATGAAACAGCTAGTTGTCAGAAAGTTGCCAGTTGTTGCTGCTATAGTTGCTCTATCTGCGAAACGCCTTACATACTCTTTGGTGTATAATTAAAATTGGGTTTGTAAGTAGCTTAGACACTTTAACACTTCTTCACAATTCACATACTCGTAGGTTGCTTTTCAGCAGGTAAAACTGCCAGGCGTAAGTTACACATCCATACTATTTTCTTTTATAATATCTAAGTAATAGATAGATAAAATATTAAGTGCCTACCTTAAAACAAAAACAAAAAGGGCGGGATAATTACCTAGTAATTTTAATTCAATGTGGTTTTACATACTCGTACATAAAGCATTCATTAGATCGGAATTTGCAATATATGTTTCCTTTATAATATGTTTATTATATTTCCTTTAAATTTACAATAATTCCCCAACATTAATTAAAATATTTTCTGTTTGACGTACATAATAATAATATATAGGTAGGAACATAATTATCCATACGAAATGATCTAAATAAATGGTGCCTTATTATGCCTGTGGTGCCGAATGAATTTAAACCGTCATGTTTACACTCAAATATAACCAAAATATATGTGAAGGATCACAACACTTGTGACATAACATGTTGTGGCAACTAATATTTAGTGTAAATATTTATCACGTAAGGAAGATGTTTTTGGTTAATTGGACAACTTTCACCCGAACGATGGCCATAATATTATTATATGTATAGACGATGGTTACTTCAGAAACTTATGAATTTGTTTCATTTGACTTTTCATACATTGGATGATCAGCTTTTTATATAGCTGCCCAAAGATGTACCTAATAAATATAAAAATAATTAAGTTTGACAAGACCGAGTTCACTACGAGTGGCGCGAATTTTCAAGCATCGTACAAAACGATATAGAATAGAATAGAAAACTCTTTATTGTTCACACAAATACAACAATATAGCTTAGAACTAAGATTACACAGAAATAAGTGTTACAATTGGCGGTCTTATCGCTGTTAGCGATCTCTTCCAGACAACCAAGCAGGGAAAGGAAATACATAAAAATAGAGCGACGGTGGTTATAATGATATATAGGGAGACATAAGTACATATTTTTAATCATATATATAATACATACTATTAAAACAAATATAATAAATTCTAATACATATGTACATAATATTATAAAATAATAATACATACAATTATACTACATATTTATGCTATGCGATATATAAATAATATATATTGATATTATTATAATGAAAGGAAGTGAGCTTTTACACGATTTTTGAAAGAAGCAAGTGAAGGCGCACGTCTTATCTCCACAGGGAGATTATTCCATAGGCGGACAGATTCCACGATATGTATAGTTAACCTCATCTACAACACTTATTCGTTGTAATTATAACACTTGTTCTCTTATACTATTTGTATTCGATGTTAATTAATTTATTTTTTTTTAAATCTTATATAGGTAAATGGTTATTCTAAAGTCATATATGCAATAAAAAAAAGTCATTTTAAACATGTCTTTATCTACATCTACGTAGGGACAGTCGATATACTCGTGTACACACGTGTACATATAGCATATATATATATATATATATATATATATATAGCACCACCCATATATTATATAGCATTGATATTATTAGGTATATAGAAAAATCTCTTCTTCGTTGACTATCACCATCTGTATTCATGATTTACAAAATAGAACACGTTGTAATAGTATTATTACTATCAAAACTATCAAACAAACGAGTAGTAGGATGACTCATCATTTTTTTAGAATTTCTCATTGACTTCCAAGTAACGGGTGCGCGGGTAAAAACCCAGAAATCACTTGATTATAAAAACAAAACAAAACTAAAGCAGAACGTTCGAGTTGAGTCCAAGAATCAATGGGATTTTCAAATGCTGTTAACGTCATAATCAACAAGTGAATTAAATTAAAAATTTAAAAAAACCCCAACGCAATACGTAATTAAATTTTTTTTGATGGCGGCCATCTTGGATTTTAAATTTTATATAGTGGGCTGTATTCTACTCGCTAAGCCCTTTCATTTGATACCCATATCGATGGGGTCGTGGAAAAAAGTAATCCGCCATTTTGTAGCGGCGGCCATCTTGGATCGATTTCCACCAAACATGGCTAAGAACACTCTCGACTAACTCTACTTTCAAACAAAAAAAAATAAATCAAAATCCGTTCATCCGTTTGGGAGCTACGATGCCACAGAAAGACACACACACACACACACAGACAGACAGACAGACAGAGAGACACGTCAAACTTATAACACCCCGTCGTTTTTGCGTCGGGGGTTAAAAACAACAAAAGCGGTACTCATGCCTAATACAAGTTAAATTTTGAAAAACTTTTAAACACTAGCTTCTATTATTACAATACAATACAAAAATTCTTTATTGTGACCAAGAAAAAAAGAAATTTACAATAAATGACTTAATATTAAATAAAACTAAGATAACAACTGCACAGAACTATAATATAACAATTTGGTCGACAATGGGCGGCCTTATCGCTTAAAGCGATCTCTTCCAGGCAACCAGCTTTGATTTTTTTTTTATTACTATCTAGCATCAAAATACTCTTCAAAACGAATCAAATGAGCCTAAACTCGATGGGGTGGCGTACGGAGTTTCTATGGCCATGTTCCAGCTCCATCATCAGATCCGCTCGAAGTCATAATAATATTGCATTGTCATCCGATTTATACATGCAAAATTTCTGCTCAATTGGAAACCGGGAAGTGTACCAAATTAAATTTGCAAGATCTGATTACAGACAGACAACGGACAGGTGAAAACAAATAAAAGCTTATAATTTTGAGCTTTTAATTTTTTTTTTTGAACTGGTCGCGTTTGGAACACTTTGCCGTCATCCGTGTTTCCCGAGCGGTACAACTTGGGTATCTTCAAGGCACGAGTGAATAGGTACCTTTCTAGGCATCTTACGTGATCCATCGTCTACCGCATTTTCACTTTCCATCAGGTGGGATGTGGTCAAACGTAGGCCTATCTCGTATAAAAAAAAAAAAAAAAATTATGAGAATATCACAAATCACAAAGATTTCGATTTCGAAACCAAAACCGTGGTTGACATTCTCAACAATATTAGACGTTACGAGAATGTGCTGTTTTGTTGTTTTTGATATTATGGAGAACATTCGCAGTAGTATTGAAAATTGTACGTCATATCAATTTTAGGTAATTACATGTTTGCTCATTTGTGACATGGTCTGTGACATATACGAGTATTCAATGGAAAATGACTTCGTCATAGGTATTTTGTTATCAGTAGATAATACATTACGGATGTCTTTATCTTGAGCTCAATGGGAGGTGAGCGGCGAGTGTTGAGTAATGAGTAACAAGTGAAATTTTAAAAATACTTTTTAAAAACAAGCTTTAATTATTATTGTTATCTTGCATCATAAAGTACTCGTCAAGACGAATCAAATGAGCCCAAACACGATGGGGTTGCGATGTTTTATGATAGAGTTCCTTTGGCCACCTTCCAGCTCCATCATCAGATCAGCTCGATGTCATAAAAATATTGCATTGTCATCCGATTTACATACGCATGCAAATTTTCAGCTCAATTGGAAACCGGGAAGTGGGTCAAATTAAACTTGCAAGATTTGATTACAGACAGACAGACAGACAGACAGACAACAGACAGGTGAAAGTAATATAAAGCTTGTAAAAAGATAAATGTATTATTATGACTGACTATATAGGTCGGGCGGTTATTTAGAGTGGAATTAACACTAAATATTAAATAATAACTAATAATTGTTTTTTATATAGGTCGCGTAATTTTTTTTGAATAATCTGAAGGTAGCCGTCGAAAATTATCCCTTACGCAAAGGGTCCTTTCTGCGAAAGGGACCATGTGCGAAAGGGACAATTTGCAAAGGGGACCATTTGCGAAAGGGACATTTTGCGAAAGGGACCATTTGCGAAAGGGACATTTTGCGAAAGGGACCATTTGCGAAAGGGACATTTTGCGTTTACTAACGAGGGACAATTTGCTAACGAGGGACAATTTGCGAAAGGGACAATTTGCGAAAGGGACACTTTGCTAACGAGGGACAATTTGCGACGTAGCGATTGTATCCAATGCAAATATTTTTGGGTCGATCTTTTTATTCAATTTTGTAATTCTCCAACTTGTTATTAAGTTAGATAGACATGTTTTATTACCTGCTACTGCTACACATTTATAAATACGTATACACAATATGATATGTAAAGGTGAACCATTTTAAATTTGCGTTTGTCAGCCAAACAATATCTTCTTTAAGTCAATGAAACCGGCTTGCAATTTAAGAGTGGTAAAACTGTGCGTGTGTGTATTACGTCATACGTATTGGTGTTGACCAGCTGTTCCGTCTGACAGTCTGACCTGAGACGGTCACAGAGCAGAGCAATAACCCGAGATGTGATCCTATACTATGGGCATGACCTACGACTGAGCTCATTGCCCTTTTCCCAAGTCCTTTACTTTTAGCACAGTAAAGAGATATACAGTAATTTGACTCTCTAGAAGCGGTTGAACTCAAGGTCGCGCGAGTTTGCCACCAAGTGGGTAGGGTTCGGTAGGCAGCAAGGTGCCGAATACTTTATGATATTTTTAATTTTTACTAATTCATAAACTCAAACTCAAACTCAAAATTCATTTATTCAAATAGGCTACAATGGAGCACTTTTGCAAGTCAATTTTACATTTTATTTTAATATTCTACCGCTCATTCGCAAGGCACCTCTATGAGAAGAATGAGCAAGAAACTCATAGGGATTGCTTTTTTTAAATATGTGTTTACAATTATTATCTTGGTTACATAATTTATTTACAGGTGGTTGCAGAGGTTTCCAGGCATCTTTGTCTTCTATGTATTGGCTAATTTTATAATAGGCTTTCTTTTGTAATATGTCTTTAACACGGCTTTTGAATTTACCTTCTGTGAGCCCCGTTATTTCATCAGGGATTTTATTATAAAAACGTACACAAACGTAAAAACGTACATAACCATTATTCGGGAACTTACTGCATAAAAACGTGTATTCGGCACCTCGATTCTTGCCTATCCCTGTCAACCGCTTTGCAAATCGTGCGACCTTGAGTTCAACCAATTCTAGGGAGTCAAATTACTGTATATCTCTTTACCGTGCTTTTAGGTAGGTCTACTACGGACTACGAGTGTTTGCTTAGACAATGTCGATGTTTTATGTATGACTGATGCGATATTATACTTGGAGAAATTCCGATGATTGACCTTCTTGAAAATAGAGCTACATACCTAGTACATTTATTACTAGGCCTATTGACGACATGTGCAAATATTTCGACATTATTCGTAGAACAAAGTTACATCTAAACAAGTGAAATTTTAAAAAAACTTTTTAAAAACAAGCTTTAATTATCATTACCATCTTGCATCATATAGTACTCGTCAAGACGAATCAAATGAGCCCAAACTCGATGGGGTTGCGTTGTTTAATGACAGAGTTCCTATAGCCACCTTCCAGCTCCATCATCAGATCAGCTCCATGTCATAATAATATTGCATTGTCATCCGATTTACACACGCATGCAAATTTTCAGCTCAATTGGAAACCGGGAAGTGGGTCAAATCAAACTTGCAAGATTTGATTACAGACAGACAGACAGACAGACAGACAGACAACAGACAGGTGAAAGTAATATAAAGCTTGTAAAAATCCCTTTACAAGGTAGCAATTTGAACTTTGACTTGCATATGTTGTTCCCTAACTTTTTGACCCTTTAGTATTAAATTAGGCATGTCTATCTCATTACATATAAGTAGGTAATTTTTTTTTGTATTGGCATTAAATATTAGGGATGGATTATAATTTTTGTTTACTATACTTATTTCATGGTATTAGAATATATTATGTCGGAGAAAGCACCGGGATTTTCGTCACCGGCGTTCCCCATGATGTATTTTTATTTTAAAAGTCAGTGCACACGGCGGTGCCGTCGGGAACCGAACGCGAAGTGTATCACTCACTCTTGCGCCGACCGAACTACTGACTTTAGGAGATCGTTTATTCCTTCATGAATGAAGCCTTTACAGCGTTCACATACTAGCGTGACGTCAGAGGAGGCTCGGGACTCACCTCGACGAGTAAGCAGTACTAGTCTGGTTCAACAAATCAATAAATCCCTCACATATAGATGAACTGTACTACACTTATTTATCATCAAAAATCACGTCGTCATGTAGGACCTCTCAAATTTCAATTTGCTGTACCTAACCAGTAGGACTACGTTAAAGTAGTCGTATTAAAAAATAAAATCGCCGAGAACTTTTTTGGATGTTGTCATGATCATGTTGAATATTTGAACCAAAACAGAAGCTGGAGACGCGGCTTAAGGAAAACATTTTTTGTCGCACTTTAGAACTATTACCGGGGGTAGACTTCCTGTAGCTGGCTAGCGGGTAAAACCGCTGGACGCAGATAGTCTAAAATAATCCTTTTGTACATTTCTATATTATATCCTGACGTGACTCGTGACCCCACATGAAGGACAGAAATAAACAAAAGAGCGGAATAGGATCATATTCCGGATCATATTCATTATTTACCGGGGGTAGACTTCTTTTGCAGGAGGTCGACTAGGTGGGTACCCCAACAGTGCCAGTTATTCTACCGCCTGAGCAGTGATGTGCAAACATTACTGTGCTCCGGTAGGAGGGCACTGTAACTAGTAAAATTACTGGGCTAAAGAGTCTTAACATCTTATGACTCTTGAGTAAGAAGCGTTGGTGCAGTGCTCCTAGAATTTCACATAATTGTGAAATCCTAGGTAACACTGTACTGATTATGGGCAGCCGTTATCTCTTAACATCAGGAGAGCGTCTTGCTCGTCTTCTACTTCATCACAAAAAAAAAAAAAAATTTTTTAGAAATTCAATAGTAGCTATAGTTACGATTTTTGGGGGTGTGTCCCAAACATATGTACGTAGATACTATTCGTTATTGCCGATCGCTAAATGGGAATCCAACAATTGTACGTTGGCCGCTCTCCAAACACGTAATAAGTTATATATTCCATAATCGAATACCTATCATGGGTGGGCTTATAAAATAAGCTTACCACACACATCTGAACAAATAAATTAATACTTACGTCAAAACTATTGCTCATACACGTATGACTAATAAAAGAGAAATTTTTCATGTAAAAATATTTACCAGTAAGTTTAGGTTACATGAATGTTATTTTTTCAGTTATCTCTTAAAACACGAATTGGCAAAAACTTATTTTGTATTTTTTTCATAAAAAATGTTCGCTTTTAAAATAATACTATCAAAACTATGTATCAGAAATTAGTAGGTAATTAGGGTTTAAATTTTTACACTATTTGGGACATGATGCAAAATTAATTAATTACCTACCTATATATACATTAATGGAAGAAAAACAGACTTATTCAGCATCCGTGGACTCTTCTTTGTCGTCTGGACCCTATTAAAATATAGCTATACTAGCTGTGCCCAGCGGTTTTACCCGCTGTACTATAATGCCCACGCCGCACTATAGCCTATGTGTTATTCCAGGGTCTAAGCTATCTCTATACCAAATTTTAGCTCAATCGGTCCACCCGTTTAGGCGTGAAACAGTAACAAACATCCATCCTGACATCCAGACATCCATTCTTACAAACTTTCACGTTTATAATATTAGTAAGATTTTTACTATGTCTGGACTCTACCGTGTTTCGTATGGCACATAAAACTGTGGGTCCCAATTGTTTCATATATAATACTAGCTGCGCCCAGCGGTTTTATCCGCTGTACTGTAGCCTATGTGCTATTCCAGGGTCTAAGCTATCTCTATACCAAATTTCAGCTCAATCGTTCCACCCGTTTAGGTGTGAAGAAGTAACAAACATACACACTCACTCACAAACTTTCGCATTTAATATTAAGTGTGATTTGTAGGAGGCAGTGTAGGAATCTTGTAAAATCAAAATGTAGTATATGAACATATTATATAATTGTGATTTGACTCTGACAGTTGACAGTGTAATAAGGATAACCTATTCCGTTCGAGTATAAACCCCTATATTTATTTTATTATTATCAGTTTGGGTTTCCCACATACAAAAAAATCAACTCATTTATTTACTTTTAATAAAACTTTTTACCTAATTAATAAAATTGATACGACGCATATAATAGGTATACCTATAGGTATCATCGGTAAACAAGACACGTTGACGTCAATCATTTGAAACCGATAACTGGTAGACTTTAGAACTAGATACTTACTTGAAAATATTTCCTGGAATCATAATATAAATATAGATGTTTAATAACATCGCTGCTTTTTTGTGCACCCAATGAAATACCGGCCCAATGTAATAGAAATATTTAAAAAAAAAATAACTCGTTTATTTCAGGAAATAGTACATTGTTAACAAATTCAATGTACCAGAGACATACATAAAATATAGCTCCATTGTAGCCTATTGGAATAAATAAATTTTGAGTTTGAGTATAAATATAATTACAACCATAAAAAAATCCTTTTAAAATCTATCGCTTTCATAGGTGTGCGCTTTTTACAATAACACAAAAATAAATAGGTATTAAAATCATCATAGATTAACAAAACAGCTTATAGTTTATAGAAAGTTGCGAAAAAGTTGCCAGTCCCAATTGGTTTTTGCTCAGTTTGCAAAGCTCGTTAACACTACAATGACTAGATCATTTTTGGTAGAACACTAAAGGTTATTCTTAAAATATCTAGATGTATCTCAAAATACATAAATATAAATGTGCACAAATATTGAGGAAAGTCCGTCTGATCGACCCGAGATTCTCACATTGAAAAAACCCACCGTTACAATCAATCAGCTTTACATCTTGCCTTTCTATTGAAAGTAAATCATATAAATAAAACATATATAAAAATAACTGGCACTATTACACAGATGTTCTCGTAAAAACAGTGTAAAGTTTTCATGTTGCTTATGAGACGAGTGTTACAAGTAAAATGTTTACTCGGCTCTCAGTCTATTTCCATCACAGACTAATGTAATAAAGTCGGAAACAGCGTTACAAAAACAGAATTGACGCCACGTTCAGTTAATACCAATAGTAGTTAATACTATTTAATAGTATGTAGTAGTGGTTTAAACCTTTTAGTATTTTGTTATGTAGTGGTAGTAGTTACTATTAACCAACCAATTACTACCATTAATACAATTTTGTCGTATGTATGTATCTAGTTTTATAAAACCAAGCGGCATTTTACTAAAGTCATTGTGTCCTTTTGCCTGGAAAGTTTGCGGGAAAACTTTTTAATTATTCCATTTTTGAGTCAAAATAGCCTTGATAGTCTTGATTTTGTTGATATAATATTGTGTTAAGAAGGGTGATACATCTGTGTAAAATGTTTTTGCTACACATAGTCCTGAAAACTTATACTACTAATATTATAAACGTGAAAGTTTGTAAGAATGTATGGATGTATGTTTGTAACTCTTTCACGCCTAAACGGTGACCGATTGAGCTGAAAATTGGTATAGAGATAGCTTAGACCCTGGAATAATACATAGGCTATACAGCAGGTAAAACCGCAGCTAGTATTCTAAGTATATAGGTACTAATTGCTCAGCATCAGTTTTTGGAGCGCGGTATCTGCCTGAATTACAATAGACTGTGCTTTCATGTTTCTTCGTGAGGGCGTAATTAAGACTATTATGGTTTGATAAGATAAGCGTATATCTTTCACGAGATTGTATCTTATATGTGATACACGAGAATAATATTATCACTTCGATTTATATGACTCTACATATAAGATCGAGGTAGAAATTGTCAACAAATAAATAGATTCTAGAGGTATATCCTGTTCTCATTATACCCGTACTTACTTATGTAGGGTTCGTCCCTGAGGAAACCTATTGATTTAAAAGTAGGTACCGTCAGTAGATATTAAATTTATTAATTAATTTTTATTACTTATTAAATTTATACTCTTCTCGTTTAAACAGCTTAACCGAGTTAGGAGAAAATAATATAGAAATCCCTAGTTTGAAAGGGACTGGCATAAGTCAGGGAGGGATTCATCCCACCTTCTAGGTGTAGTCTGCTACCATTTTCGGCCGTATCGTCGCATAACAGGACGCGAGATCGTGGCCAAAGGCTAACATATAAGAAATGATAAAAAAAAAAATTATAATATTTTTAATGTTGAGAAGCACACTAATATTATAAAGGCGTGTAAAGGTGTGTGTATGTTTGTTACTTTTTCAGGCCTAAACGGGTGGACCGATTGTGCTGAAATTTAGTATAGTGATAGCTTAGACCCTGGAATAACACATAGGTTACAGTACAACGGGTAAAACCGCTGGGCACAGTATATAATTATGAATATAAATGATTGTAGCTCAATTTGTATGTACATCACGCCCCATTGGAATCATAGTGCTTCCGATATGTCATTGTTTCTTATGATTCAACTTTGACCATACTAGACTCTGGAATAACACATAGGTTACAGTAGAGTGGGTAAAACCGCTGGGCGCAGCTAGTGTATAATAATTATGAATGATTGTAGCTCAATTTGTATTTACATCACGTGCTATTAGGATATGTCATTGTTCCTTATGATTCAACTGGGCCTATTGGCCAACTCTCACCCACTACGATTGATGACAACTTCGATGTACATTGCTGCGTTTGTAATTTTACTCATATTAATGAGGAGGTTTAAACGAGTGATGTACGCAATTTTGTCTACGGATTCTAGTGTTTTATATGTCGTTTGGCGATAGCCAATAGGTCCTCAGGACCATACACCCACTAGACGTGATCGTGATCATTCTGCTCTGAATTACACTCAATAATTAAGGTGCAAATTCCATGACGAGTTTTATATATATAATATTTTAGTCACGAGTAGGTTAGTTAATTATTAATTTTACTAAATAAACTGTTCGTTCTAGTCCAATAGTTTTAATGTAGAAGGTAAATACATTTTCAGATTCATCTTAAAATATCGAATCTAATTCTCGAATTTTGTGATTTCTTTCTAAACAAGTTCAAAGCTTGTATATCAAAACGATAGAAAAAAAATCTGAATTTAACTTAACCATAATTTTCAGATTAAGTAAGTAACGAGAAAAATATTAAATTATACCATACATACGAGTACCTAACTCTTGGTACAAGTTAGCTATTTTCTATACATAGATTTTATATGTCGTAACCTTTTAGATTTCTTCTTCAAGCAAAAATATCCTCTATTTTTAGACTAGATTTGCAACATGTCACCCTCAGTGATTCTCACATATATGGCGCTAGGTGACAATGTACGTTGCTATTGAAAGCCTATATTGATGCTCCATTGTTTTTATAATATCTGGCCTGCTAACTATAACAGTGTTATCTTAACCCTGACTTTTTTGAGGCCGAAAGATAAAAATAAATGTTGGTTCGGCATCAATACATCTATGTAAATACATTTAAGTGTGTTTTTTACGAGTTAGCAGTTATTTTAGAGGCTAGAAAAAATGATTAATTTTTTTTGACGATTCTTGAAGCTGATTTCATTAATTTGCCGTTGATTTTATTCGAAAATTTGAATGTCTAAAAGCGCTTTGCGAAAAAATAAATCACTGAAGCGTATTGAGCTAAAATTTACCATAAAATGTGCATGTCATTTAGCATAAAATAATATTTTAAAAATTAATTAACTACTAATTTTTTTAAAACATAATGTGTCATGTAGTGGTAAGTCTATTTGAAGAAAAACACAACATTTCAAAGGCATATACATAGATTTTGTTTCAAGCAGACGAGCAAGACGCTCTCCTTTTGTTAAGATAACTTCTTCTTCCTGCCCTTGATAAGATGTTAAGATAACGCTGCCCATAATTAGTACAGTGCCACATATTAGAATTGGTGTGTAAATAATCTGGAAATATTAGTTGTATAGGTACATATTGTTAGTGTTTAATAAGGTGAACTGAAATGGACTTTGCAATGATTGTATTGCAATCACATTACACACAATGAGGTCAATCTGATAAACATAGTGCGTCAATACCAAATTAATAGGTTCGATATTCTAGCCTATTCATTTTGGTAACTGGTGTGTTACAGTTTAATCTGCATTATTAACAAGCTAGATTGATAACTCTTTATAGAAACACAAAACTAGGTCGACTAGGTGGGTACCCCAACAGTGCCAGTTATTCTACCGCCTGAGCAGTGATGTGCTAACATTACTGTGCTCCGGTAGAAGGGCACTGTAGCTAGTGAAATTACTGGGCTGAAGAGTCTTAACATCTTATGACTCTCAAGTAAGAAGCGTTGGCGCAGTGCACTGGGTAGCACTGTGCTAATTATGGGCAGCGTTATCTCTTACCATCAGGAGAGCGTCTTCTTCGTTGCTTCGTTGCTCGTCTTCTTACTTCGTTTTATAAAAAAAAATAAAAAAATACTAAAACACTATAATATAGGTAATCTAAGAACTAAGATCAAGATCTAAGGACTTACTCGTAGAATAGACTAACTAAGCGCTAAAATTAGCGGACTTATAGGTAATAGCGATCACAACCAGTCAACCCGTAAAATTAAAAAAAGTGTGGTTCGCTGTCGCTGTTCTTTTCAATCCAATCTAAGCGTAACATATAAAATTGATAACCTCCTTATTTTAGAGGCAATAAGAGTAAATGTCAATGTACATATTCTTAAATCTAAATACCGCTACTACATATAAGCTACCAGTCAGTTCTTACCAGTCTTAAATCGAGTGGATAATAAAGAAAAACTAAAGACAATAGTAATTATTAGAGTTTTCCGGATATACGATAGCTAAAGCAATATTGTCTGAAGAAAGAAAACATAAATGTTTACATTGACCGGGGCTTGGTGTACGAAACAGTTCGCGTTTGACGTCACGAGCGGTGGAAAACATTCTGTTTTGGCAGCCGAATACAACAGTTATCGTTAGCCTTTTAGGCATTTACTGAACTCAAGGTATTTCTGTTTTAAGGGGGGAATGCATTTGCTAGTAGCTGACTAGCATGCTAGCTCCTCGCACGTGGCACCTGCTGGAAAGTATCCACGCTTGCCGCACTTTTTTTTAATGTTATTTTCTTTTTATTGTATTTGTGATGGTTAATAAAGAATTTTCTTTTCTATTCTAAATCGAGTGCAAGGATCTTAGAGCTGGAACACATTTCACATTGGGCGCTTTCTAACGCGCGCTTCGCTAACGTTCCTTTTGAGAACCAGGAGTTCTATTGAAGTATACACACACTCTACGCGTGAGCTCTTTCAAGCGCTCAATGTGTACCGGCTTTAAGCCCTAAAGAGAGTGTCAGTATAGTACTAGCTACATGTACTCACTGAGTACCAGGTACTACGCTAATAAGCATACCTGTAGATGGCGTGTCTGTTACTGGCAAATGTATTCCCACCTTTATTCGCTAGTATTTCTATACGCAATCTGTAGTTGAATTGCGCTTGCGTCACTATCTAGGCGAACGCACGACCTCTGAGTAGGGAGCGTAGCGCCTTTTCTATGTTATTACCAAAATCCTTCGATCTCCAGTGGTTTCCTCTTCGTATAATCCTACTGATATTATAAAGGTGAAATAGTGCATTTATTATTAAATAATTGTTAGAATTCTGAAAATTATAATCGATCACAGAATTAAATTTTAATTATAAGTGTTTCTGACATTTTACACTTCACGAGAATATTTGCGCCAAGTGTCTGGCCTGTGAGAAGGTGCAAAATTAGGTAATATTATGATTTCTTTAAATTTGTTTTTTTATACATTAGCAGCTTTGGCTATAGCACTGCGGCCATGGGTTTTGCAATTGTGATCGCCACAAAATTAAATTTATCGGTCCAATTGGTTTATCACCGAACACAGTTTTATTACGAAGTATACGAGTAATATGGTAGTAAAACTGTATTTCCAAAAGTGTGTCATGTGCAAGTCCTTGCAACTTATATTACTCTACCCGCAACTATAATTCGGACTTCGGTTTACGAGTATGTTGCAAGGATGGAGTAAAGGTCGGTATATACATATATCTGCATCAGAACTTTATCTGCGGAGACTCCAGACGCCAATGCAATACATACGTTAATGTCAGAGGTCGAATAGATAGACTAAACTACTCGGAATTAGACTATGCGACGACTTTATCAATGGACGGATTTTAATAGGACAGTGTTATAATAATAAATACTCGTGTGACGATTATGACGTAAATGTTGCATAAGTTGCTAAACGGAAGATTAAATATGTATTGAAATTGTTGTTGTTGTTTTTATACATGACCGTTATCAACTGCTGCAAACGATTATGATGGGTAAAATCTCAGGGAAACGATGCGTAGGAAGGTGGAAACTGTCGTGGCTCCGCAATATCAGGCAATGGACCGGGATCAAGAAGGTGGAAGATCTGTTCAGGCTTGCCCTGGACAAGGAGAAATTTCAGAAGACCGACCTTCAGTAGTGGAGAGACACTAAAAGAAGAATTAAAATTGTGGGTTCCTATTACCTTTTGGCGTCCCGTAGGTACACCACATGTTTTTAGCGGGTATCCCCATCGCACCCATCTCCGGCCGGAAAGTCCCACGTACCACGTCGACGTGGAGCGTAGGATGATGAAGTAGGCACGATGGGGCAGTGGGGCACTTGCCCCACCCTGGCTCTGACCTGTAAGGTACTTCGAATTTTCCTGATGCTCTAAATAAGTCGATTGCATTTCCATAGTCAGACTCTACTGACCATCTGTCCCGTCTGTTTCATAGAAGGTGAAATTTTGTATAAAAAAAAGTGTGTGCGTGTAACCTTTACGCGCGATTGAAGTAAAACTTCAATTTAATATCCCGTGAACATTCACGAATTTTACTCGACACTGGCAAAATGCACATGTTGCCATATTATTAAAAAAAAAAAAGAAATTAGACAGACCATAGTATATGACATATACTTACAACCAATCAGAATTATTATTTTAAAATGGCGGAAACTACACAGACTATAGTAAGCGTTACTTCCGTCAGAAAAAAAAAAAAGTAAGCGTTACTTCCGTCAGAAAAAAAATCTGAGTTACTCCCTAGTCGCGCCTAAAGAAGTTTTACTTCAAAAAAATAAACTGAAGTAAGACCGCACGTATGGTTTGCTAGTTACATATTTTTTAAGACTGCGGCTATGGGCTATGGGCTCAGGGTAGGGCAGCCCCACCCTGAGCCCATATGGCTGCCGCTGCCCAAGCCCATGGTGATAGGGTGCACTTTAGAACTGTACGAAATCTACCTACCTATTGATACGACGTAAGATACATCGGTATGCCACAAGGCAGCTGGTTCTCATGTCAAAATGTCTATTTGTTTACCTGACACGTAAATTCCAAATATTCAGGCACTGAGTAAGTGAATACGTTTTGTTCTGATGGTAATAATTAATAACATTTAAATAATTTGGACATGGGGCTGTTAATGTTACTAAATTAGGTACTATTTGCACGTATATAAATGTCTTATTTTATTTAATTATAATTATTGCTTAAAAATTGTGTATAACACAAAAAACTTAAGAATAACAAAAAAATATATTAAAAAAGAAATAGATAAACAAACAGTGATCCTAGCGCATAAAGCTATCTCTTACAGACCTTAACATGTCTAGATGCGATGTGCAATATATAACAGCATATATATTATATTATTGTTGATTAGTATTTTTAAATTAATATAATATTATAAGGACAAAGAGTTAAGCTTTTTACTTAACGCTGTACCAATTGAGCTGAAAATTACGTATATATTGCAGCTTACACCAGAAACTATAACATATACTTAGACTCTACTCTTTTAATTTCCACCGGATACACTGCTACTTTTATTTTGTTACACTAATGAAAGCAGTGAAATCAAGCTATCTTCCGTACACTCACATACAAAACACAAGTCGCTCCACCAATTCCAATTCTGTTCAAAGAAACCAATTCCCTCTCGTACTAGGCACTATAAATTCTGGATTCTAGTTTTAGCCCAGTTTGTTTACAGATCGCACGTGTATCTCACGGCAATTAGTGTCATTGACAAACTACAAGGCGTCTCAGTTTTTTACCACCTTTGACGTAACTTATTAGTATGCGCTGCGATACACGCACTCAATGCCTAATAAATATATAGGTAGGTAATTTATACCAGTGAGGAATCGTAGCAATTATAAATTATGACGCTGATCACGTGTTTCTCAAGTATGTTTAGGATAATAATAATGTTCGCACCTTCGGTAAAACGCTGGCGATACGGCTCGGCTACTTGTTATTTTAGTTTATAACCAATCTCATTTGTAATAAATATTTTAAAAACTAAATAAAAAAATATCGACTTCAAGCTTGGTTCCAGTAATCGGGGGAGAGACGCACGATTTATATTTTAGGAATTACTGAACTTCCTGATGACTTTCTTGATGAAACTTTAACTGTGCGTTAATTTTGTGCTGAATTAAAAAAAAAACAATAAAAATGTTAATATTCGACCAGTGGTTTCGGAGAAATTCAAGAATTTCATAATTAACGCTTATTTTCCGCGCATTTTATTTTTAAATCACCAGCTGAAATTGTCCATATCTCTATACAAAAATCATGTGGATCTCTGCAAAATTTGTCAATGTTACGGACCCTACCTGACAAAAACCGGTATGAAATATAAACCAATAATAAACATAATTAATGATTCGCTGCAGCCGGTTAACAAAGATCGATTAACATTTTATGGGTTTTATTGTCACAAAAACTGGATGTACGACGAAAGAACCAGCTTCCTTGATTGTCACCATTGCCACGGGTATTAAAAGGCTCTCATTGACGTAGATGGTATTATTTTAAAATAATAAATATCGTCTTATTATATAAATAATATATTATTATGTTGTATATCGATAAAACCTATTTTTTGTAAGAACTCGTAACTTACGAAAAAGCATCCCTTGAAACATAAAATTAGGCAAACCCTTTTCCTAGAAAAACGTCGAAGGCGAGCAAACGACTAAAAATACGGTGATTGACAAGTGAGATTATCTTCAACTATCTTGCAATTTATACATCGCCAACGTGACCCAAAATTAATTTTAAAATATCCGCAGAAGACGAAACGACTTCGACATTAGGTAATGTCCCACGCACGAAGGGCTGTATCTGCAGGGTTGAAGACACTTCTCCCTGCGCACTTCAGCTGAAACCTGAAATAAGTAAGGCACTTATCGCAATTAACTTCCCTGCAGAAAACTCGCTAAAATTCTGATATGCGTCACCCATATATTCGAATACCTACCTACCCATTGATTGAATTTATCAATGGTCTTGGGGAAAATCCTTGTTAGGAGTACCTATAAATTGAACAAAAATTTAACTACCAACATCATTATGATTATTTCTAAAAACAAATACTCGGAAATCAGAGTGAAAAGGGAAAAAACCCGATCGTTATATGGATTTTATAATTAGCATCACAAAAAGGGGTATTTACCTTATATAAATAGAAATACATCGGTATTGTTTATAAATAGGTGCTACGTCTCTAATCGGTGGGAAGGATTTTCGTAATTCTCGTCTGGGTCAGGTATTTCGAATTTTCCTAATATTCTACTACGATTTGTTTATATAATATATTCACTCAGGCAACCGAACCAAAGACCGAAGACCGAAACCGAAACGATGTGAAAGGACTTATTAAATGGATAGGACGTAAAACGTCTTTTCATACATTTTTGACAATTCGGTCTTCGGTTCGGTTCCCTCTGACAAATAAGTGAATATCCCTGTAGGTGAAAAGTGACCATAGAAATTATACTACACATATTATAAAAACTTGTGCAGTGCAATGTTGCGTAGGACTTCCTGAGACAGGAATAGGATAACATTTTATTTATTTATATATCATTACCGAATTAAATTGAAGAAGCAATGAAACTATTACTTAGTTATAGATATCTAAAGATTAAATTATGCCTGAAACGGTTGGCATTTTGCTTAACATAATTTCTCAAACAGTAAACCTATTATTGTTATTTTTCTTTTCTTGTGAGAGGAGCGTCCTAGTCAGACAGTCCGCTTGAAGGCAAACGTCTCATCTCATCACCGTGTTAATAATCTGTTGATACACTTCTAGAAAGACATGTTTTCACATGTTTTTCAGTAATTTACATAAATACCTATAGTTATAGGTCATGAGCTGAATAATTATAATTATTGATTTATTGTATGTAATAGGTTTTCGGTCGACGACATTCTACCTCTATAGTCGCATAAGATGTCCTCATAACGTAATGTGACAGGTCAGACTGTCGCCAGCTTCGGTGAATTGTTTGTAGTACCACGGTAAAGAGATATACAGTAGTTTGACTCCATAGAAACGGGCGGAAAATGGAAGTGAATAGATGTCGGTAGATGTGGGTAGAAGTGGGTATATAATCCAGAAGCGGGTGCCACGCAGCGACGGGCGGACGTCGCCATAGTTTTTTGCAAGTATTTAGTGTTATTTACGTTATTTACTTTTGACGTATGTATACATAATATAATAAATTATATAAAAATGGCAAAAAAATAGCATACTATATTAAGCTGTTTTTGGTAGCTTGAACTTATCAGGAAATCCAGAAATAACATTATTAACCCCCGACGCAAAATCGACGTGGTGTTATAAGTTTGACGTGTCTGTCTGTCTGTCTGTCTGTCTCTCTGTGTGTGTGTCTGTCTGTCTGTCTGTCTGTCTCTGTGTGTGTGTGTCTGTCTGTGGCACCGTAGCTCCGGAACGGATGAACGGATTTTGATTTAGTTTTTTTTGTTTGAAAGTAAGGTTAGTCGAGAGTGTTCTCAGACATGTTTGGTGGAAATCGGTCCAAGATGGCCGCCGCTACAAAATGGCGGATTACTTTTTTCTTCCGCGACCCCCTCAATATGGGTATCAAATGAAAGGGCTTAACTAGTAAAATACAACCCATTATATAAAATTACAAAAAACCAAGATGGCCGCCACCACAAAATGAAGAATTGCGTATTGCGTTGGGGGTTTTTTAAATTTTTAATTTAATTCACTTGTTTATCAAGCAACATGGAAAGGTAATAAAATTAAAAAGGTCAGTTAGTTAAAAAGGGGAGGAGGATGGGGAAGGGGAGGAGGGGAAGGGGAGGAGGGGAGGGGGAGGAGGGGAAGGGGAGGAGGGGAAGGGGGGAAGGGAAGGGGGAAGGGAAGGAGGGGAAGGGGAGGATGGGTAAGGAGGGGAGGGGGAAGGGGAGGATGGGGAAGGAGGGGAGGGGGGAGGGGGGAAGGGGGAGGGGGAAGGGGAGGATGGGGAAGGGGAGGAGGGGGAAGGGGAGGAGGGGGAAGGGGAAGAGGGGGAAGGGAAGGAGGGGAGGAGGAAGGGGAGGAGGGGGAGGGTATGAGGGGGAGGGGGAGGGGAAGGGGGGAGGGGAAGGGGGGAGGGGAAGGGGAGGGGAGGAGGTTGTCTTGTCTTGTCTCTTGTCTTATCTCTTGTCTTGTCTCTTGTCTTGTCTCTTGTCTTGTCTCTTGTCTTGTCTTGTCTTGGATTTTAATATACGCCGCCACGACATGATAGCTAAGTAGGTAGTAGGTAGGTAGCTCAAGTAAGTAGATGATATGAAACAGGTAGGTACCTACTGTATGCGGGCAGCGGCTGCCCGGCAGCCCTATGACTTGCGCATGTACCGCGAGACTGTAGGTATTTATGTTCAAAAATCACGCTCAGTCAAACTACTGTATATCTCTTTACCGTGGTAGTACATTTAATATTTAAGCTTAGTAAGATACCTACCAGGTAGAGTAAAACATCAGATAGATAGGTTGGGTTACTTTTTAGAATAAGCTTTCACTATATAGTTCAAAAAAGACTAAAATAATAATTTCAGCCTCTTTGCAGCTACTTTTATATATTATACTTAATTTATTTCATTTAAATGCTATGTAAATGATTGTACCTAATAAAATAATATATTGCAGTTTACAAAAGCGAATGTATTTAAACAGTGATACTAAAAAAACTATCGACCATTGATCCCCGTGATAATATTATGATTCTATAGGATTTATTATTATATCTATCTGATAAACGAGTACCTAGATATAGGTAAAAACGTAAAAATGCACTAACGTTATCTCTGTTTTTCGCCCTCTAAAAATCGTTGTATGTATATGTCGTTTGTGTAACGTTACATAAATATTTAAATATATATTTTTTTAAAACCAATCAGTTTTGTGGGAGTGAAGGGATGTAAGTAGACAAAAATATCAGTTTTTCGAAACTTTAAAAACATTGAGAACAAAAGTGTTTGATAATTCAGTTTTGCACAAATCACAAATAGCTAATTATATATGAAAACAAAGAATAATATCCATTAATTATAATCATAAAAACGAGTAGAAAATAGTAACTATATTGTACAATATGGTTGGTCATTTGATAATGTAATTATTAACCTATTACGTTAATGATAATAAACTAATAAAAGTTTGACGTCAACGCATTTTAATGTTGTTTTAAATTGAGTAGCGTGATAGCGAGGTTAATTTTGTACCTACGTATACTAAAAATAGTTATTTTTTTATTATCTACCTATACAGGATGATCATGTCACCAAAAAGACCATGAAGATTGATAGGTGGTAATCCGTGAAGAGGGCGCCTGAAAAAATTTGGATGAACTGTGTGAAAGAGGATATGCGTGCTAGGGCAGTGGATGAAGATATGACGGATGATAGAGTAGAATGGAGAAGAAAAACGTGTTGTGCCGACCCTACCTAGTAGTATAAGGGCAGGACGATGATGACTGGGTGAACTGGTATATCACTTAGAACCTTGAAACAGGGTATGTACACTATTCCCGTTCGAAACAAATAATAAAAATAGGTAAACACTTATATTTTTACAAAAAATATTTAAATGTAAAGTATTCGAAATGTGCTCGTAAGACCTCTCACACCCTACCAGACTCTGTAATCCGACGGTACGGTAAAAACTTTATCGAGTTTTATTTACCTGGAGTGTCAGCTGTTCGCCAGGCGTAATTTGACCATGCGTTTTCTAAGGCGGCGCATGCGTTCACATAGGAATTTCTTTTTAATTTGTAACTATTTTCTTTGTTTGTTAAATTGAAACGTAATGTGATTTTCTAATATATCATATCCTTGAGGCTTCTAAGTGACTTAGCAGTCCCCCTGTATATATGATATATAATACATTACGAGTATGTACTTATAAAATTAATGCCTAATTCCTTTGGTCACGGCATCACACGTGAACGGTGGACCGATTTTGCTAATTATTTTTTTGTTTATGTTTTTGGTTGTTTGTATATTGTTACTAAAGAATATTATGAATGATAATAATTAAGAAAATTGCGTGGAATATTTGAAAATTTTAGAAACTTAACGATATAATTAACTTTTTTAATGTAGTGCTTTTAACAATAATATTTTTATTGCAACTTTATGGCCTGTGGTTTATAATTGATTTCAAGAAAAAAGACATAGGTAACTAAAAGTTTATAATATGTAATTGAAAATACACTATAATATAGGCGTGCGGCGCCAGACTCCTGGAGTTTTGACAAAATTGAAATTTATACTTGGAAATTACTTTTAATCTGATACTCGCAAATACATTGACGCGTGGGTCCAAGTGTGTTTCATGGAAGCACGGTACTGTAAAAGCGGTGATTTAAAAAAAAAGAGGGAAATATTCGGAGTCATGCCATGGCCTTATTGCTTAAATTAAAATACAATATCATAAAAGCAATCTTAACAATAGCCTGAATAAAGCTGAGTAGAGTTTAACCATTTTTAAACTGCACCTATCACTCAAACAAAATATTCATGATAGCTAAAGTAAAACCTGCAAATAAAGAGTGGTCGAACTATCTAGTTGCGGCCACCGGGTGACTAATACTTTTGCGCAAGGCTCTCTAAAAACCGGTAGGATCGTTGCAAAATGCAATCGATGCGATGAGCCAAGACAGTATGCAAGCCGGAAGAGAAAGCCGGGTCAGCGGGCGTGCGGCAGGATGAGTTGTGACGTCAGCGGAGCTCTCGAACCACACATTACTTATAGAATTGGATCGGTATTGTTTTTCTCTCTTTACTTTTAATAGGAGCCTGGCGCCGCACTTTTAGTGTATTTGCTAGGATGGTTTTTTATCAAGGTTAGTAAAATCAATTATTGTTTTCACAAGGACGCAATGCAGACACTTTCATATAATTTATCCCCTTTGCGCAGTATAAATATAGCATATATAGTCTGGAATTATCATAAGCGCTTTGCTACTACATATAACTTTATCATTGTGATTAATTTATTAAATAAATAAATATGATGTTTGTATGAGAAGCTACTCCACCATAGCAGACAGATGATAATGTTGCTGACTTGACCTTATCCTTTGATTTATAAATACACTAGCTTACTCTCGCAGCTCAGCTCCCATTGAGAAATCTATACTAAGCGGCTATCTACGTGATAATATTGATCTGTATGCCAAATTTCAATCTTAGCCCCGCTGCAATTTGTGTGTGTGATACATCAGTCAGTCAATCAGCTACGCTCGTCTTATAAATACAGACAGAATTAAGCCGCATCCCCAGCGCGTGTTTTAGTTCAAACATTCACCAAAAACATCACAACATTGTTACAAAACATTGTCAAACCTTTTTTTTATGTGTTGAAGTAGAAGACGAGCAAGACGCTCTCCTGATGTTAAGAGATAACGCTGCCCATAATCAGTACAGTGCTACTTAGGATTTCACAATGGTGAGAAATTCAAGGAACACTGCACCAACGCTTCTTACTCAAGAGTCATAAGATGTTGAGACTCTTTAGCCCAGTAATTTCACTAGCTACGGCTACAGTGCCCTCCTACTGAAGCACAGTAATGATCGCACATCACTGCTCAGGCAGTAGACTAACTGGCACTGTTGGGGTACCCACCTAGACGATCTCCTGCAAAGGAAGTCTACCCCCGGTAAAAACTACACTTTTTGTTTGCACCAACAATTTTTTTGCTTTCCATACCCGATGAAAACGCGCTGGAGACGCGGCTTTTATATCGTCTCACGATGTGTACCTATTTAGATTGTCACTTGCTTACTTTGTTGGCGCGTTTGGAAGCAAATAATGGCCGTTCCTCATCGTATTTACTCCGTGTCCCGGGTTCTCAGGCCGGGTCACACCGAGCGCAGGGCAATGCACCGACGGCTCTCCGCGTCATACTTCACTGTCAGGGGATGGCGATTGCGAAGAAACTTTATAGTCATCGTTTTTTAACCCTATAACCGATGAAATAGACTTGATATACTCGTAACTAGCACACCACATAACAGTATTTTTATTATAATGTATCTAATTATAATTATTTATAAACATCTCGTGTAAAAGGGTTTTTTTATCGAACTCCACAGAAAAAGCCTTGACCTATTTGACAATGATTAAGATTTTGACACTTCGCTGGAACATAAGTATGTTCCCAGTGGAGAGCGTATTTTTAAATCGTTAAAAAAATATTTTAATAAAGTTTCCATGAAGTCAGTCCCTTTGTAAATTGTCATCGAATGCCATTTTATCTGAATTTATCAGAATTTTTCAGAATTTATCTGATTTTTTTAAGAATTTATCTGATTTTTTCGAATTTATCTGAATTTATCAGAATTTTTCTAATTTTTTTTCAAATTTATCTGTTTTTTTGTTTTTATCTGATTTTATTTGAATTTATCATTTTTTTGAATTTATCTGATTTATTCGAATTTATCTGATTTTATCTGAATTTATCTGAATTTATCAGAATTAACCAGATTTTTTCAGAATTTATTTGATTTATTTTCGAATTTATCTGATTTTTTCGAATTTATCAGAATTTTTCAGAATTTATCTGATTTTTTTTTGAATTTATCTGATTTTATCTGAATTTATCTGATGAATTTTCGAATTTATCTGAATTTATCAGAATTTTTCTAATTTTTTTCGAATTTATCTGATTATTTCGAATTTATCAGAATTTTTCAGAATTTATCTGATTTTTTTTCGAATTTATCTGATTTTATTTTAAATTAGTTCAATCTAATTTAATAATTAGTTTATATTAATATTTAATGTAAATTAATTTAATCTAATTAAATTATTAACTTATAATAATATTTAATTTAAATTAATTTAATCTAATTTATTTTATATAGTACGTGTGTGTTATATTTTTTAATAATCGACTAGAAGGACAAAATAAAGATTATAATATTAATTATCTAATTACAAATAAATTAAACCCCCTACACGCTTCTGAGATTTGGAAATTCACAATATATGTAAGTACTCCTAAATAATTCAAACGCGCGTGTGTAACTGTAGTGGAGGTGAGATCGAAGTGCACAGGTCCGACGCTGACAGTGGTCACCGGCGTTCTGAGTGCGTGCGGTAATGCTCCGTGGGAATTAAAATTCAATTAAAAATCATTAAATAAACTTATCGATAAAATACCATGCATAGCCATCCGTTTGAATGTTATGTATCAAATAAAGTACTCTAAATGTTTATTTTCGTCCTAGTTTTACAAATATTTAAATGAAAGGAAGAAAATTAGGCATTTTTAAAAAAAAAAAAACTATCGAGAAAAAAAACAATTATCATGTTTCTGTTAATAAAGATCTCTTGTTCAAAGATTGAAGTTACACATACTAAAATATAAAGTAGTAGATCTTCTTAAAAGTTTGCTATATAAGGCTTTGAAAAACATACATTTCACTTACCATAGCGCCTTAACGTGAACTCCGTTCGTCAGTCGACTCGCTTCTTCCCCTGTACCCTTATTGTGACCCAATTTCCACCGAAGTTGTAATCACAAAAATAAACCGACCTGACCGAAATGACCTTTCTATTGCAGTCTTATTTGTAGAACACGTTGCAGCGTTTATGCGGTTATTATGTATTGTTCAATATAAGGCGTTTTCATTTGCTGTAATTTAAGGTTAAACCTAGTTAGTATTACATCATTACTGCATGTGGTATTTGTTCACTGTACCTACAAGTTTTTGATCTTTTCTGATGACAGAGATACATTCGTAGAAAATGTTTCCTTATAATTATTATGAATTGACGTATCCTCATTAAACTAGATCAGAATTATGATAACTGAATTTTATCTTCTGGTATCTCTCGAACACAAATAATATCTCTCCATAATAATATCTGTCTAATATTTTTGAAATAATAAAACGGTAGAATTCACGTCTAATATGGTTAAGAATATCTCAGCAACTGAGTTCGTTGTTGTTGAACGTTCTTTCTTACAATTTTGTTGTGGAACATTTAAATGTGACACACAACATAATATCTAATATATTTTATTAGATATGAGATGGACTAAATAGATTTCTCAATCTAGTACAATGATTGCTAGTGTAATAAATATTTTTCAATATGTATATTTTATTATCATGATTTTTTTTCAATATTACTCGTATTTAATTTTTATATGTCAGCACAGCGCCCACACATGCTGAGCTTACTTATGCCTCTACTATACCTATTTAACCGTATTTAACACAAACAATCATTTCATAGTAAAATACCTAGTACATATAATCCAACATAGTGTGTATGGATGGCAGTTTACTATCAAATACTATAACCTAACTATGAAGGGGTGGAGCGAGTTCATTTCATAATTAACCTCCGTATAGATTGTTGACTCGATATACTATCAAACAACGCTAAATGATGAGGCCACGCCTAAATCGATCAACTGTGAGTGCCTCTATTTGGGTTACACCACAGAGTTACGTATAGAAACAAAACCGAGGAAGACGATAAATCTCTCTTACAGATAGAATAGAATAGAAAAAACTTTATTCACGACAAAAAATATCCACAAAAAAACAAAATTTCGGACTTAGAACTATAGTATTAAGTATTAATAACCTAATTATAATATGTAATAAGATAGAATAGGAAAGCAAATCTATTGTTAGTGATCGTTTTTGGTTGACAGGTTTGTAGGAGTTGCCTGCAGTCTTTTAAATAGCGCAGAATTTTGATTTTTGACAAATTTCACTGAGCCGAAACGTCGAGGTTAGTTTTATAGTATGGTTTTGTAAAACTAGCGATAGCGATAAGTCCCGAAAGAAAACGAATATTACGAGTTTAAATCGCGGAAGTTTAAAGTGTAAAATTTAAAATGATCACGAGTTTTAGAAATGGTAGTTCGTAATAATATAATGTTAGTTCGTTTACGTACGTAAATGCTAGAAATGTGGGTTAGGCGATGAATTTTAGGTTATTTTTCCTTCCATCGACCCGCTTTCATGACAACGTGAACGACTGATATCGGATGGTCGGTGCAGAGTTTATTGGTGCGTAGATTTTAGCACTCTACGTAAACTGGTATGTGAAGTTTGCTGCGATGTGCTGGAGTTTACAGAACCGAGTATATTTATTTCTCTCTATTCAGTTGTATTTCTGTTTGGTGGTGAAGTGAACCACCACTTTAATGTCTAATTTATTATTGTTAAGACTAAATAAAAGGAGTCAATATGTGCATAATTTTTCGGAATCTTTTTTTGTTAAGTACTGACTACCTGAAGACACCTGAACCGATTTTTTTTTGTATACTTTCCAAATTCTATTTAAGTTCCTATTTGAATTTTGTCGAAATCGGTAGAGCGATTTTCAAGATGGAACTTAAAATGTTGCTTGTGTATGTTGTTATTTAAAAAAATGTTTAATTTACTTTATACACACATATGTATCATCACGCCTGGTTCCCGTTGGGGTAGGCAGAGACTATTTCCCTTCACTTAGTACGATCCTGACACACCTCCTTCGCTTCCTCAACTTTCATCACATTCTTCATTCACGCTCGCCGATTACTTTATATGTGGATCAATAAAGAGTTTCTTATCTTAAAATGTGCTTCTCACCCTTGCTATTGATGCGAACTTGAAGAAAAAAATATGCACTTCTTTTTAATTAAAATTTGTCTGAAAGTCTGAATTAACAAACATCCGGAAAACTCTACACGCACCCAAACATTGGCATTTATAATATTAATGGGATCAGTGGGAAGTGGGGCTTTCCATGTTTACGTGTTCCCACGCACCTACTCGTAAACCAACAAAATATTGTGTAGGTAATATAAATTTGTTTTAAGCCGATTTCACGGAAAGGAAAGGTTTACAACCACTTCTTTCGACTTTATTAACATAACTAGTGGACCCGTGCGCACTTCGTCGCGCTTATAAAAAAAATATTAGTGTTCTTCGACTATATTATACATATAAACCTTTCTCTTGAATTACTCTATATATTAATGAAAACGCATCCAAATCTGTTGCGTAGGTAGTTTTAAAAATATAAGCATACATATAGGGACAGACAGACGCGGGAATCAACTTTATTTATACTACTTTATATGTAGTGATGAACGTTCTTCGAATATACGAAGTCATCTGAACCGATTTGGAATACCTTTATTTTAGTATGTGGGAAACACCTTTTCAAGGGTTCACTTCAAAGGTGGAATTTTGAGCTTTGTACATTTTCTCAAATCCCATTTTTATACTAATAGATCCCATAGAAACTCCCCCAATCCCCCACTCCCCTTTAATAATTTTCTTTGAATGAACTACGTCTGTAGTTATGGAAATCGGTCGAACGGTTTTCAGGTTAAGAATTAATTTGTGAGTCTCGCCCTCACTTATTGAAAGCAAGCTTACATAATAACTTATTTTTATTTTTTCTTGTTTATTTTCAGCCTTCCGGCCTATTAGAGAACCCTCTCTCGTACAGCTGCATGCAAGAGGTGTACTGCATATCACGGTGGGACCCTGCGAGGAAGTACTGCCTTCGAATAGTGATGCCGCATGGATCTCTTCTTCTACAGGTTGGTAATTTGTTATAATTACTATTTATTTATACGATAGGTTAGTTTTTAAGGTATTTTAATTTATGTTTTTCTTCTATATAAATAAAATATACTATTTATTTATTACTATCTATTTATTTATATTTAGCCTATAATGCACCACAGCTGGGCAAATGCTTTCCCCAAATTCTTCCATACCTTTCGATCTAGCGCCGCCTCTTGCTTTAATTTTTTTAATTTTAATTTTAATAATAATTAATCGGTTAATATCGCCAATAAGTTAGTAACGTTAACAATAACAATTCATTTGAAAAATTAATTTTGTAATGTATTAATTGCAGGCAAATGATGCTTATACGAGAGATCAATGGTACCACTCAATTATATGGAAAGTGAGTATGACAAATTATATATATTTCCTATTCATTATATTACCCATCGAACATTTAGCTAATAAAGTTGTAATGTTATTACAGAGAAACATCATTAGATACCGCAATTTTATGACGAAAACAGTGAGGAAGGAAGTCGTGCTAAAAGAACTTAAGGTAAATATTGTAATTTACTGTAGGATAATACGCCTCATGGAGCACATACTGTTGTAATAATGATAGAAACCGCAACCCGATAAATAAGAGTATTATTATTAAAAACAAATTAATAAAGAATCGTACCAATATTATAAAGGTGAAAGTTTGTATGTAAATGTGTATGTGTGTTACCCTTTGTTACGCAAAAACCATTGAACCGATTGCAATAAAACTCTGTGTGGAGATAGCTGGAAACCTGAAAAAACATAGGCTATTTTTATCTGGAATTATCCACGGGATTGGGACTTACGTAGGTGAGTCGTCATAGAAAAAAAAATATCGAATCACCTAAGGCACTAATAGTAATAATTTTCTATGTATCAACTATTTATGATTACCATAAATAGTCTGTCTGACACACAACTTACGACCGACTTGATAATTACTTGATAGGGAAAATGTTTCATTAGTTTTTAGTGCAATGCATCAATTTTGTTTTTAGATCGCATTATCTGCATTTATTAAATACCTCTTGATTTTTGCACACGTATCTAAGTTAGTATAATATTCAATTCATTGTTTTCCTCCGGGTTTTTTTCAGAATATGGTGGATTTCGTCATGACCACACCTTTGCAAGACGAGAGCGTGACGCGAACTCCTATGCAGATTTTAACAGATTTGCTCTCTGAGGTAAATATTTCTTTATAGATGTTAGTGAACAAGACTATATAATATGTTCGCCAGATGCTAAACTTCTTCGATACGATTCAACACTGTCATTCGTATATCAATCATAATAGGCCAGTATTTAGCCACTGTCTCACTTCCTAGATAAGTAATGAAGCGGCTGAAGATAGAATTTTAATTTTGGATGGTATAATTAGATTTTATTAAAAATGCCTCGGTAATAAGTCAGTAATCTAATAAATATTCTTTATCTAAATTATATCTTTGGCAACGTCTTCACTTTCAGGTGAGACGGAAGCTCAGGAATAAAATCTTTAATTGATCTTTAATGACAACGTTGTCTAGTCGCTAACCATAAATACGGTACCATACGGACCATCCGACACTAAACCTAAAGTCGCAAAAAACCTTTCCCGGCTCCACAGGACATCGTTTAATTTTAAGAAAAGATACAAAACAATCTTATCTGACGTGGATTTCAATTAATTTAAATATATAAAGAGGTCAAGTCCAATTTATGGCATAATGTTTGCATAGCTGACTTGGATCACAAAAATTTTCCACTTTCAAAGAGGACATTATCACAATCTTAGTGAATTCGTGACACTCTGATTTAGAGCATTCTGACGTAGTTTGTGCTCCTATTTACTTCAGTGAGCGGCAATGCTTAGCATTTCTAGCTTACATTTTATATTATTTAAAGTGTATCAGTAGATATTTCAAATTAGTGCGAATAACTATACTTATGTAGGAAAATTTAATACAGTAAGACTTCATTGGACTGGTAACTGTGACTTTAGGGGAATAATCGAAAAATACTTAATAATAATAATTGGGGGTGACCACGGACTAGCAAACGCAGCGTAGGACGTCCACCCACAAGGTGAACAGACGACCATAATAAAGGTCGCCGGAAGACGATGGATGCAGGTCGCTTTCAACCGGTACATATGGAATTCCAAAGAAGAGGCCTATTTTTAGCAGTGGACGTCAAAGGGAGAAGATACGCGGACTTATTTCTATGTGAAAAATGCTGGCATTCTGGCGGGGGGAGAGGCAACGCACACTAATACATCGATTCCACACTAATGAATTTTCAGTCATGTCGCTACGAACGCTTACGTCAAAATTATCCAACACTACCATAAATACACGCACACGAACATAATACACACACAGAAACCGCTTGCATGTGCACTAGATGACGCACATTTTACGTTAACAACGGTAGTGATTGAAATTATCGATACTCACTATCTCACTTTGGTCAAAATATTATTGCATATTATGACGGAAGGTTATAAGAGGTATTTTTTTTTTGGTATAATTAGGTATTTTTCGTAATCTTATATTAGGTTAAATCAGTTAAAAAATATTTGGCTTAACTAGTGAACCAAATAAACGCGTATCTTGTTATTAAAATTTATGTTTTACTACCTGAGCCCAGCGGTTTTACCCGCAGTACTTATGTAGCCTATATGTTATTCCAGGGTCTAAGCTATCTCAATACAACATTTCAGCTGCTTTTTACACATAAAAGTGTTATCAGTGTTAGGTATAATATATTGAAAAACAGCAAGAGAATCAATTTCGAAAGAAAAAAAATCTCAAAAAACGCAACGAGTTCTTAGCCTAGGGAGAAGATACGCGGACTAATTTCTATGTGAAAAATGCTGGCATCTCTGGCGGGGGGAGAGGCAACTCACACTAATATAACGTTTCCACACTAATGAATTTTCAATAATGTCGCTACTAACGCTTACGTCAAAATTATCCAACACTACCATAAATACACGCACACGAATATAATACACACACAGAAACAGCCTGCATGTGCACTAAAGATCATTCACATTTATTTTACCTCTAGCCTTTACGTTGGCTAGCCTGAAAATTATGTTGCCATGTCACGTTAGTATTGACTTCCCCATTTTAACCCCCAACGCAAAAACGACGAGGTGTTATAAGTTTGATGTGTCTGTCTGTCTGTGTGTGTGTGTTTGGTGGAAATCGGTCCAAGATGGCCGCCGCTACAAAATGGCGGATTACTTTTTTCTTTCACAACTCCCTCAATATGGATACTAAATGAAAGGGCTTAATAAGTAAAATACAGCCTACTATATAAAATTTAAAATCCAAGATGGCCGCCATTAAAAATGGTGAATTGTGTATAACGTTTGGGGCGGGGGTTTTTTAATTTTTTTAATTAATTCACTTGTATTATTTTACAGTGCTGTAGGTAGGTACTTACATGAAATTCCTGTTTCGAACCTACCTAATATTTTATATCATATTGATAGTTCGCAGTTACCACTTGTTCATGTGTTAACCATCTGATATTTTTATAGATAAATTCATTTTCTTCATAGGAAATTGAGTTTATGGGCATTGGTAAAGCTTGGGATTATAATAATAATTATTAAAACAACTAGTACAAGTGACCTTATCAAGTACAAAAATTAACGTTTTAACAAAAAAAAGTGCAAGCATTTTTGAGCCTTTCATACCATACAATGTCCCTACACTATTAACTTTAAGTTTTAGATTTTGATAAGATTTCTACTAAAAAGTCGATATCGATATTTTATTTGTCTCGACATGTCCCAACTTGATTTTTGTTCCAGTGTGGCCATTGTATAACTTTAAATTACCTTTTTTTGAGAGTACTTAATAAATATTAATTTGTAATAAAATATTCAATTAAAAAAAAGTCTATAGAAAATTAGAAAAAAAATCAAGAAGGTATGTACCTAATAGAAAAACTTGTAAGAAAAATGTAATGTATTTAATTTTTAATACTAAATTGAAGAATTTTGCAAAGGCAGTTTTTGGGAAAAATATCATATTATTGAACGTTTTTTAGTATCAGGGACCTACGCTATGATTGTTTTGAAATCGTTTTTGTGAAAATCGCTAGATTGGTTGTCTCGTTTTCCTTTTTGAACATAGGGTGGATAGTGTTTGGGACTGGCCGACCCGCGGTTTCACTTTATGTTTTGATTTGTTATAATAACCTAGTACCTACTCTCAGATATATTTATATAGTATCAGATATATTTATATAGATTTTGAGATATCCAGGCTGGTTATTTATACATGTAATAATTAGGAATGTGAGTGTTTTTGTTTAAATGTGTATAATAATATGAATACTGGTTTTTAGTATTACAATAACGGGCGTAAAATAGACGTTTATAATATTATATAACTACTCATACGTAAAATTTACCCCAAGTTAGGTCTTGCATGATTTAGTGGCAACACATAGTAATTTTTAGTATTTTGCTTATTTTTTGTATTTTTAGTTGATATTTCGACAAAATTATGGTTAAATATGAAAAGTAACATGATCCTCTTGTAAATTAAATGTTTTCTCATCGCGTTTTGCACCATAAAACGCTACAATTGGCCAATTTCTGCTCACGACTTTCCCTGTTGCGGTCGTTTGCTGAATGACGCGTTAGTGTCACAACTAGTTTTAATAAACAAGCCGGATTGGGAATGAGTGCTTTGTATGTGTGTGTTGGCAGCGGGGGTCGCCTAGTGGTTACCCATCCATTTCAGTGGACGTCCTACGGCTGAGATGATGATGTGGCCAACCTAAAATATGTTTATATCTGCTGCCGTTTATATTGCTTCTAATACTTAATTTAATTACATTACAAATATATTATAGTAGTATGATGTTAATATTATGTACTGAACTAAGTTGTATTGTTGTTAACTGATAATCGTTTAAATAGAATTATAATGTATGATTTGCAAAGCAATTCAGTAACTTTAAACTACAAACGATCGTTGTACTGTGTACTCGTGTCATTCACTTACTTGCATAAAATATAGTAATTATACCCATTATATTAGCAGTAGGTACGCTATTAATTTTATTAGTGTAAAATACTATAATATGTTATAAAAATAGTGTTAAAACGATATTATTACATGTAAAATAAATACTACACTAGCTTATACTCACCATTTCTCTCTCAGTAAAAAAATATTCTTAGCTATTATTTACTTTATAAAACCCATGTTTTTAACCAAAATTTCAACCCAATCCGTTCACCAATTTAGACTGTGCCGGCGGACCATTATTGCGAATTCGGATAGATTTTGAATTGGATGTAATGCGGAAACGCTGTCTCTCAATCAGTCTTGCTTTCCTTTTATATACCTACGTTTTACTATTATTTATTTTTACTAAATGTTTAATGTTTACCTCCCTCATATGTACCTACAGGTATAATAAATCTCAGCACAATTCACCTATAAACCATTCATTGTAATGAATATAACAGCTCTTATCGCGACCATTCGCTATACACGTGCTGTTTATGTTTGAATCACATTTTGATAACGTTTATAGTAACAAGAAATTAACTCGGGAAATTATACTTTCTGACGTCAATTGGATTGTTTCACCCTATTAAATATAATGAAAATAATAATAAATATAATGGCCCCAGAATCGGAAGGTTTGACAACATAAATATTTCAGGACATTACACACAGCGTCACCTAACCCCAAGCTAAGCAACTTAATGCTTATGTTATGGCGGTTAGGATAACGGATATACCTATAATACTTTTGTTTTTTTTTTTTTAAATACATACTTTTAATAGATATTGAACCACCCAGACCAGAAACAAATACCTGTGGATCACAAACATTTGTCCCATGCGGGAATCGAATCCGCAACTTTCTGCGTTGCAAGCGGGTATTAGCCCACCGCGCCACAGATGTCGTCAAAAAATAAATCAAAATCATCGTCAAAATGGTATTGGAATTATTTATATATTGACCTGGTAACCGGCACTAGTTTATCAACGCTAGACAAGATGACCCGTGGGTACCTAAGCTCTCTCATTACAACATAGATTAGAAGCTATTAATAAAACTGTCTCAAATCATTATCTTGTTAGTCCGCGGTACTACGGCTGACACATTTACTACGGCTACACGTCTTATTCACATCTTCTTTGGCATGCTCCTCACGTGGTCTTCTGGAATCGATCACAGATACCTTTAATATTCAAGTCCAAAAATATAATGTACCACATTATGAAATCATCATTATACGTATAACGTATGCACGTTCTACGGCTGACTATTAAGGCGTTTCTTCTTTGGAATACCGTGGATATTTACTCGATGGGAATACCTTACTTGGCCTCTTCCGAATGACCTATTAAATCGGATCTATGATATAGGTACCTATGTAGTAAGTACCTACGAAGAAACGGTACCTAGACCTAACGACCTTCTAATAACAACCAGACAACTTGTGAATATTCAATAAAAAATATTTCACTGGCTATTTCTGACTGTTTCCCCTAAAGCATTCCAACTATTTTTATCCTGTGCCACCTCGTTTCTTGAATTGTATACGTATAGGTAGGTACTTAATAAAAATTTTACTTCACAGAACAAAGACAGTCCAGACTGGGAAGAATGGGCAGAAAACGCGACGAACGTTGCAGCGCCGATGCTAGCCGAGAGATGTGCGACAGGAGAGCTATGTGCATTACTGGCTCGCATGTGCAGACGCAGGCCGCGGGCAGCACCGCTCCCTGCGCTTGCGCCGCCCGTGCGTCGAGTGCTCACAAGAAATGTTGACTTCGCTAGAGCACCTGATGCGCGACGTCTAGTCAGAGATTATATTAGGTAAATATACTACCACTAGTCTATCGTTACTCGTAGCTGTGTTCAATGGTTTTACTCCTTGAAAAGTAGCTGACAATGTGCTACTCTACTATATAATGATTTAGATAAGGTAGGTACAATTTTTTTATTATTTTTTTATTATGCAAAATTTCATCGCTTGTAGAGTACATCAAATTCAAGGGCCTTCTTGCACCCATTCATAAACGATTTAAAGGCGTTTTCTAACACACGTCTAATAGTAGTAAAAATGTAATTTTATGCGTCTGACTATGCATTTTGAAGTCAATGCTCAATAAATAAATGTGCACATTAAATCCAGACGGGACTGTATCCCCGATTACTATACTTAGTTTAAATAAAAATAAAAAATAAACTTACTGATTGATACTGTTGTCATAACACAAACAATGGGAAAAGCGAAGGTAAACACCAACAGTCTACAGCTAAGGTCACAAGTAGGTGCAACGTCCAGGGAAAGGCAGTTAGCAGATATCATATTTTGGTAACAAGTATCGACCATACCTGGTCGGTACTTGGTCACATGATTTTGGCGTTTTACGGTCATTGCAGCATAAATTATAAATTATGAATGATTAAAACGAGTTTGTAGAATAAGACTAAAAAACTACACAAGTAGGTACATATTAGGTACGATAAAAATTTGAAATAAATGGCATTTCTTTGGTAAAATAAGTAGTACCTACTTACTCCTTTAGTACAATAGTAGTGTCTTTAGAACGCTATCTGACTTTATATAAAATCTGTGAATGAGTACACCTAAAGATAATATGCGTGTTCTGTTAATAAAAAATGTTTTCATAATATTGGGCTAAACAAAACATATAAAAACTGTGTAATGAAAAGGCCACGACTCGTAGGTATCAATGAATTCTGATTGATCAATAAACGCCTAGTATGAGTTGAAATTATTTTTATAATGTAATTCCATCACGTTAACGAGTTAAATCAAATTGAAGGCCGGTACACATCCGGCCTATCATAATATAAACTAGCATTTATTGCCCGCAGCTTCGTTTAATGATGATGAAAAAAAGTTTTGCTTATATTGGGGATAATTTGGCAAATAATTTTCAAAATCGCTTTTGTTTTATTTAGAGATTATCAAATATTAAGCGCTAAAAGTAGCCTATTGGGAAAAGTGGGTACATTGATACATGAGGCACATAGATACGACTGACATTAAAACTAAACAAAAGGTAGTTAACTATTCACTCTCCTACATATAGAAGCCACCGACGAGCCCAATCAGCTGTCGACGGCAAGCTGCCTTCGCATGATCATTCTTGACCACTCGATAAGCAAAAATATATTTTTATACGTAACATAATAAAACCTTAACTGCGTTATTACAAAACGCGGACTTACGATAGTTCTGGGATTAACGAATGTCATTTGAAGCGAACCTGGTTTAATCCTGGTATAATCGTTTGTCCGCGTTTTGTAATAAGACGGTCTATGTTATTTCAAGATCTAAGCTATGCACATACCAATTTCTATCAATCGGTTCACCCGACATACACACATTACTTCTGTATAAAATTAGTAGTAATGGCCGCTGTGGATTAACTATAATGAGTAGGTATGTTAGTAGGTGTAAATGAACCAATGTTCGGATTATATTTGAGCGTCACGTCCTCATTTGGTTACAATGCAGAGTAGTAGTGACCTACAAAATAACAAACAAATAAGCAATATAAAATACGACCAGTATCAATTCATAGTTTAAGCGTAAATCGTTTTGATCGATCTGAAATCACACGAGTAGATAGCTATGTAAAGCTATAATAAAATATAGGCTATTACGGCTACTGCAGAGATTTGTGTTGCTTACCTCGTATAATTCGTATTATATTAAGTTTATCGTAACAAAGCTGTTTAGGCTTATAGGAACAACACAGTCAACATTTTGTTCTATGAAATAAAAAGTGATCTTACTAATTTTATAACTTGCATTGATTATAATAATTATAGTATAGGTCATTATAATGTTTCTAAAACTGATTAAGTATGCAATGTGCTTACCTATGCTTTTTTCTATAATGGGTTGGCCATAATATAAACTATTAAGCTTCTCTTTAAAGGTAGCAGTAATTATTTAAAGGTATGCCATTTTGTTCTCGATTACTTGAGTAAAATTTCGCTAAGTAGAACTATCATCGACTATTCCCTTACTAGTTTTTAAATTATATTGATGTTCAATGAACCCAAGTGTGCTTCGTAAAATTGCATTGACGTCAACTGTAACGATTGCCAACGTAAGGACGTTGCTTTGTAAAAGTAATAACGTGTTATGTACGTAACTGGCACATACATACAATGTTATACACAATCGAATCACACATCGTAAAATATAGGTTTATTTTGTGTGAATAGACAAACAAATTATGGTTTTTAGGCAAACAGCTGACGTTGTCTTTACTATGAATATTGATTTCTAATTTGTATAATTAATGAAAACGATACACTCTAACTGTAAATCAACATCTCTGATAATTCATGTATTATATCTAATATCAATCATGATGAGGTTGAAATAGAAAAGCTTATGGGATTGTTAAGTTTTCTTTATTTTCAAATTTGCCACGCCACTTTCTTAATCATATTTGATTTGATTCTTCCACGTCTTCTCCTGACAATAACGAATAACAAAAATACAGCCGTTCATTCGTGATGGCTTATGGCTTAGGTATACAAAGGAAATAGGGATATACAGTTTATATGTAAGAGTACCTATCTGTAGTTTTACACGTTAAAAAGTTGCTTATATTTATTCAAAGAGCCTAATCAAATAGATTAACTAAATTGCTTATATGCAAAATTTCAGCTTAATCGATTCTGCTGTTTAGATGTGAAGAAGTTAAATTCACACTTACTATATTTTTACCCTTATAATGTTCCTACGTTTTATTGCCAATGATAGAACTTTACGATGTACTAACGCAACGGACCCGCGGCATTTGCGTGAACTAATAAAAGTTAGTGATTGTGTCACTTATTGCATGTTGTTAATATTAAGTCAACACGATTGGTTTACTGCTCATAGGAGGCAACTTTGGTAAAGTTTATTGCTATTGCCATGAAACATGATGATTTTATGATATTTGTTTTTATGATATTACCCGGTGTTTAAGAGCTATACAATATGAAATATACCATTTAATTTTATCTAACTCCTCAGTGCATTAAGTGCCCACAACTCCGGAGCCGGCCTAGTGCGTCGATTCGTTGAAGTGACCCACGGAAACAGAGCGAAGTGCCCGCACCCTCGCGCGGCTCCAAACCTCGCTGCCGTGGCTCTAGCAGCCTTAGATGACCACTACAGGAACGCTGCCACACCTCACGTCTGCACTGATAACGAGGAGGAGGTGCTGTGCTTTGCTGATATCTTGGATCATATGTGAGTAAGACATATTTTTGTACATAATGAAGTGCGTTGAAATCTATTCTTCAGTGCGGAAAAGACATCAACGCGCACGCAATTTTTTTCTCAATAGTTTTAATGTTAGAGACCAGTTCGATGGTGAGCGGTTACTGTGGCCTAAAGACGACATCTGCAACAGCTATGGTGTTGGGTGTTGGTCATTGTCAACATATTTTCGGTCGAGTAGCACATCTGAGTGAACATAAAAATCACCTAGTAGCAAGATAAAGGGATAAGCGAGTGCGCGTTTCATGAAGATAATAAATTAAACTTTTGAATTCTTTACTTATCGCAGGTGCACCTACGAAGACTGGGTGGTAACAGTAGGCGCAGTAATGCAACCAGTCCCACTATGCGCGGGCGCGCTGGCTTGCCCCCGCGCAGCGCGTCGACTGGCTCGCGTGCTGTCCGCCCTGGCGCGGGACCCTAGATGCGCTGCTCACGCGAGCGTCGCCCCGGCGAGAGCAGCACGACTATACCCGCCCTCGTGGTTGAAAGCCGCTGCCCCTTCTGATCCTATGCTTGCGCTGCCGCATCAAGAACTGTGCGAACTTTGGGGATCTATGGTTAGTTTGATTCATTTACGATCTTAGTCGTTCCCTCACCACCTGCTATCGTGTTGTCGCAGCTAGTGCTGTGCGAGCTTTGGGGATCTATGGTAAATAGTTTAGTTTGTTAACTGTCCTTGTTGTTCCCTCCTAATAGGTCAGCACTGCTTTGTGTGGGAAATTTTTTAAACAAAACGTCCATTTGAATAATCAGCCATTAAATGTAAATATCCTACTTATCTCAAGTTCTCTGGGTCAAAACCATTGTCTGATAGGTACTTATATTTATCCAGCCGGGATTTTCCAATGGACGTCAACATGTGCATAATAAATGACGTTGTGTTTCGCATACATAATATAAATATATGTTGTATTTGTAAGTGGCTGGAGAAACCCATATTATTTTAGGCAGCCCTACTAATTTGCTAAAATCCAAGGTGTGACTACCTTTTTAATAGCACATTTTGCTTTATTTTAATTTTTAACCACATTTTTAACATAGGTACTTAATCGATTTTTATTATTACCTACATCTATATCTTCCCCGATATTGGCTAACATAAACTGCTGACAATCATTGTACAACAAAACAAAAATAATAAGATAATTTTATTTTAGGCGTTTCTCAACATTGTCGCCTTAGTTGTTTTCGTTAAAAAAAAAAATTCGTCTTTTAGATTTAATTCTTCTTAAGCTGTAGTTGTTAAACTGTAATTCAAATGTGTTTTATCTTTTCAGCTTGAAAGTCTGCTAAAATGCTGTTGCAAAAGGAAAAGCTTTCTACAGAGCTTGAGTAAACAAATACCGGACTTCGTTCTAGTCGCTTTAACTGAACATGTAAGTTTTTATAATACAATCATTTTTCAGAATAAAGTTTCAAATTTTATAAAGGCTAAGTCTGAAACTTTTAGCCAAAAAAAACTTATTTTACCTCTTATATAATTTATAGGCGAACATTAAACTCTATTCACAGTTTAAAATGATTACGAATCTCGGTAGCGCCTAGATGAGAAAAGTTCCATACATAATATCATCATCATCATCTCAGCCATAGGACGTCCACAGCTGAACATAAGCTTCCCCTTTGAACCTCTAAACTTACCGGTTGGAACTGACCTGCATCCAGCGTCTTCCGGCGACCTTTATAAGATCGTCTGTCCACCTACATACATAATATAAGTAAGTAGATTTGTACCTAGGGTCTCCGGATTACAAGCTGGACCTACGACTGGATAGGCCACAGGTGGCACAATAGTAATTATTGTACAATTACAACTAAAAAAAATTATATGACACTATAGATATAATAAATGATCGTATTTTTTTTTGTTAACAGCCGGCCGCGCTAGAAGCATTATGTTTAATGCTAGAATGGGACATCACCAATGGAGAAGAAACTCAATTACAAATCATCGCTGCCTTGGAGAGCACCGAGCTAGGCCAGAAGTATTATAGAGATCTTTGTGAACGACAAAAGACTTTGGAGAGATTGGTAAGTTGAAATTGACGCTAGCACAAGGTAGATATAGCGATGAAAATGAAAATTATCAACAATTAAAAGTGGACATCACCTATATGCATAAATTTAACAAATTTACACAGAAAAATCGTAATCATAATTGTCCGAAACCCAGGGTCGAGCCTAGCTTCGACCATTATATCCATGAGTTTTTAGTCGTTTGTTTACATAGTAATATGGATAACACTCACGATAGTTTTCAAAAACGCAAATTTACACAGCGCAATTACTAGACCTATCAGAAGCGGGAAATTAGGGATGAGTTTTCATACTTTTACTTAGAGAACACGAAAAGTTACGTGTTATGAAGTGTGAAATCCGAAAGATAGACAACAACAACACAACAACATACAATACAACAACATACAATTCTCATTTTATTCTTATCGGTAAATATTGATAGTCATCATTGCGCGATAGCCAATAGGCTCTCTATAAGTCCTGCCATCTAATAATAAATATACACGTAAAATATTCTATTGCAGCAAGCAGAAGGCGGTCCCAAACGCCTCGCCCTACCAGTCCGAGCCACCGACGACGACGTGGCGGCTCTACTCGACGCGGGCGCTCTAGGGAACCTCGAGTGTCTCTCGCTCGCCTTCACCAGCGTCACGAGCGAATGTGCTCATCATCTTATCAAAGTAAGTACATGCTTTTATTAATTAATTGGGGTTTGTACTCCAACAGAACAGCCAACCCTACTTACCATGTCAGAGCCAAATCGCATTTATAGGTTGTGTTGCCAACTTATACCTATGCAAGCTGATAAAGGAAAGGGTGATGGCATTGACCTGATTTCTAATGTAAAGTATATCAGCCCATTCATTGCCTTATATGTACTTCGATACCTTTTTCGACTCCTAATAATGTCTTACACAAGGTTGGGTCTATAACAAGTGATACTTTTACGGTCATTCTGAAGACTAATCTCCCTGGCTTCAGGAAAACCGAATACAAAATTGGGCAAAGCTTGATATCTAACTGATTTCGCTTGGTTACAAGAAAGGTCTCATCTTGCACCAGCATTTTCTAACAGTTGACCTGTAACTGGAAAATGGGAGCAGTGCATTAGTGCCAAGTTGATTAGGTTACATTTATGTCTGAATAGTCCAATAACATTCTCATAAATCTTTGCAGCTGCCATCCCTACGATATCTCAACCTGTGGGCTACAAAGTTCGGTGACAGCGGAGTACAACTGATCGCGGAACATTTGCCGCGGTTGCAAGTCCTGAACCTGTGTGAAACGCCTGTCTCTGATAAAGGCATTGAAGCACTCTCAGGTGATTATCTATATTTATTTATTGAAATCTCTATCATTTCGTTTAAATAGGCCTAAGGACATATAAGACCCCATTTCAGTCATATGAGTATAATGAAGTTTGGTTTCAAAATCTTATAAGCAAAACCGAAACACTTATGACAATAAATTACGAGTATTATATTATGCCTGCCTATCTCTTACATAATATAAGTAGGTAGGCACAGAATATTGACCAAGTATAACATCTATAACATGCTGTAATAGATAAACTTTTAGATTCAACACGTAGGATACATGTTGAGTCTAAAAGTTTCTTACCCGATCTTCTAATCAGTTATTTATTTATTTATTTAACTTCAGATGCTTGTTACGCTTACAGAATAGATCCAAGGCGCGTTACAAGCTAAAATACACTAGGTACTAGGTACATTGATTATAATAATATCTAGAAGCATGCAGTACAAGATACGTTACAATTGACTGAAGAAAGTAACACTCATATCTAAAAATTGTTTAACAGTAGTATAAAATATGTCTAGATCATTTTGTGTGATCAAGGCGTTGAGTAGACGCAGAGCCTGAACGGTAGGAGCAAAGTATGAAGTATTAGTCATAGCCATAGGGACCATGAACATGCGTAATGCACACAAGCGTTGAATGCGGTCCGGCGTAAACAAATGACAGCGAGCTAAAGCAGTCGGATTATCTATTTTGCCGTTAAGTAGCAGGTAATAGTGAGTAAGTAACGCGCATTTACGCCTTAACTCGAGAGTATTTATGCCTACCATTCCAGCGACGAACAAAGACGGATACAAAAATGGATAATATCCATACAGTTTTTTATACAGAAAGCGAGCAAACTTACGCTGCACTCTTTCTAACATAATGGTAGTTATTCATCAGGATGTAAGTTATCGGGTTCTCTACATCCAAATTCGTTTAAAACTCTATATTACTTAATATAGTTTTCCTCTCTTCCAGGCCTCCCCAATCTCCGTCGCCTAAACCTGAACAGCACGAAGCTATCAGCGGAGGCGTTCACCTTACTCCGTCAGAGACTCCCGCAGCTGCAAGAGTACGACATCAGGTATACGGAGGCGTGGTGACAGCGCGCCGCGCCACCCGCGCCGCCTTGCTGCACTTATCTATAAAGCTAGTTAATACCTTGGCCGACACGACTGCTGATACGACTGCCGATGTGACGTCACTTGTGCATCGGAAGACGTGGGGACTGGACACCAACCGTCGGCGTACGGCGGATTAGTGACGTCGGCCACTAATCTATAACTTAGACCAACATAGTGACTAGAGGACAAGCGCGGAGCGGTGGCGTTCACTCTGCTTTGGCTCCAGCAGCTGTCGAAATATAACATCAGGTTCACAGAGGCGTGGTGACATCGCGCCGCGCCGCCATGCCGCACTTATCTATAAAGCTAGTTAATACCTTGGTGGATACGACTACAGCGACTTTACTTATGCGGAAGACGTGTGGACTGGACACCAACGCAACGGTCGGCATATGGCGGGTTAGTGACGTCGGCAACTAATCTATGGCATAGACCAACATAGTGACTGGAGGGATAAGCGCGGAGCGGTAGCGTTCACCTTACTCTGTCAAAGACCCACAATGCCAGGAGTACGGATTAATGGCCGATGGATTTGTAGAGTTAAATATTACAGAGAGCAAATAATCCTCATCAGCTTATTCCTAGTAGTTGCTTTAGACAGTTCCTTCAAAGGACTTAATAGGGCTTTGTCTAAATTAAGTATAAAATATTTAACTATGTATAAAATATGGGAAGAAAAAGTCCCATTAGTTCCTTTGAAGGAACTGTGTAGTCTCAAGAAACTACTGGGTATAAACGTCTCCATCGGATCCATGTGATCGGCTAACTTGCACCACTAGTATAACGATCTCATGCCGGCCGCAGTATTACCCTCTACGACGTACGACTGCCGATACAAATATCTATAATCCCTCTGTAAGACCGCACCACACTGTGTGACGCAGTGTCAAATTCTTATTCGACGGATTTTTTTAACCTGCGTCACGAATAGTCAGGGTTTTCATCATCTCAACAAGATCAACAGTCCTAAACCTTAAACAGATCGGTAGGTATGTGCGGTGCGATCCGTACTGATCCGCGTGACACTTAAACCAGCCTCACGGTTACTCGATGCTTGAATCGATTTGAAAAATTCTTTTTTTGTTTGCACTCCCATTTCATTCAATTTTATCGCAATCAAGCGAGCATTAAGGTTATAAATTAATATAAATTAGAACGTGCGTCTCTCCCTATTGAAAACGAGCTTGAAATATGTAATAATAGCCCAGTCAATGAGTGCTCAAAAAGGGTATGTGGATCGAAAAGTCGAAAGCAGAAAAACTAACTTAGTAACTTTGTTTGGACTAGTTAGGAGATAAACATACTAAAAGTCCCCACCCCTCCGAGGTGAGCCCGAGGGGGGGGAGGCCGAAGAAGGTCCCATTTTTAGGTTTTTTGCTTATATGTCAAAAACTGTGCGTTGTACGATATTATGCTGTACTACATTATTAAACCTCATAAAATTTTCTACAACTTCGGCCTTGACACTTTTCATCTATCTCCAATCGTTGTCCAGCTATGAGCTTCCAAACATGGTCTATTTTGAAGACGCTTAAATAAGTTTTCCATACAAAGTCGGTAAAAAAATCTTACAAATAAAATTTGACCAACTTCTGGTTGTCGTATCATAATGAAACTTTGCAAATATCTAGAAATCTGATGACAGTTTAATAATCTGGTACCACTGAGCTGATCTGATGATGGAGCCAGGAGGTGTCTAATGAAACTCTTCAATGGCTATTAGTAAACCCGTCGAGTTTGGGCATATTACATTCGAATCGATGAGACTTTTTCATAACACTTGCTGTCGAGGGTCTGATAATAGACCAGGAGGTGCCTACGTCTCATCAATCCGAATGTAATGAGCCTAAATTCGACGGTTTTACTAATAGCCATTGAAGAGTTTCAGTAGACACCTCCTGGCGCCATCATCAGATCAGCTCAGTAGTACCAGATTATTAAACTGTCATCAGATTTCTAGACATCTGCAAAGTTTCATTATGATACGACAACCAGAAGTTGGTCAAATTTTATTTGTAAGATTTTTTTACCGACTTTGTATGGAAAACTAATTTAAGCGTCTTCAAAATAGACCATGTTTGGAAGCTCATAGCTGGACAACGATTGGAGATAGATGAAAAGTGTCAAGGCCGAAGTTGTAGAAAATTTTATGAGGTTTAATAATGTAGTACAACAAAATATCGTATAACGCACAGTTTTTGACATATAAGCAAAAAACCTAAAAATGGGACCTTCTTCGGCCTCCCTCCCCTCGGGCTCACCTCGGAGGGGTGGGGACTTTTAGTATGTTTATCTCCTAACTAGTCCAAACAAAGTTACTAAGTTAGTTTTTCTGCTTTCGACTTTTCGATCCACATTTCTTCTTTTACTGGACTATAAGTATTAATTTTAAATAACTCGTGACACTCTGTTGTTTGATAACACTGCGCGACACAGTGCGCCGCATTAGCACGGCACGGGAATGTCAGGTTTAACCGTAATCCTATAAATTGTACCTATCCCCAACCTGGCGATGTAAAGCTAAACATATTATACACGTAAGGGTGTAAGCTTAATGGATGGCACTCATCAAGTTACTTTTATTACACAAGCAAGGTTATGATGTGCTTCCGCGGCAGTTGTGGAAGACCATAAAACAAGCACTCCAGGCACAAAAGCCATATTACTGCCTATTACGAATATATTATAAGTCTTTGAGGACATTTGTGAGCGTCGACTATCTTCAGTCTGTAGGGTAAGACAAACACCTATCGCTTTTATAGGCTAACACTTAAAAATGTACAGGGATAAACAGTCGTTGTAGAAAAACGAACGAAAACAATTGTGACCCCAGTACATTTTATGCGTTAGCCTCAAGGTACGACGCTTGTTTAACCCCCAGATACGACTTTCAGAACTATGTTAGAATGTTGCAAGCGCGACAAAACGACGTAGCACATAATGTGTTGTGATGTTGAAGCGACACTACTACATTGTTTTGCAAAACTGACTGTAAGAATCCTCTTATTCTCACGATTATATTACTGGTTTTTGGTCCAAAATTATAATAGTACCTATATAGCCCCAGGCGGGCCTTATTAGACCCAGTTCAAAAAGGTGCAGAGTGATAAAAAGTGAGACAATCCAAATAGTCAAGAACTAAAGTTATTAGAATCACCGTTCAATGATTCGTTTTGTATGGGAAGTTGAATTTTGTGCTAATATAGAATATTTATAACAAGCTGTTCAATTTGTCGGATAATACCTTACTCAAGTATCCATTACACTACACCTAGAATAAACAAATTAAGAATTAATAAATTATAGTCTGCGATATATTTGTCTAGTGAAAACGCACACTTAAAGCATAAAGCTAAATTTAGCATTGCATTTTAATACCCTAGTCTTTAATAAATATTGTACCACGGAATAAATGATGATGAGAAGCGGCCATCTTAAGGTTAGACATGGCAACTTTGGCCCACTACTGAGCTGATATCGGCTTATTTACACTGATGATGATCACTAAAAGCCGGCATAAATAGAATATTCGTAAAGACAGAACCGTATCTAACGGCGTTTCCGAACTCTATATAGTACATGGTTGAGTTAAGCGATTAAGGTGAGCAACGCTTATTATCTTAACCCATCATTGTGTGTTACACAACATTTTATTTGTGCCGCTTAATAGTAGGCAGTTGCCACCAATGTAGATAAGCCAATACGGCTTCTGGAAACATGCCTAGTCAGAGGAAAGAGAATATGTACTTGTATTCTTTTTCCAAACTAACAACGAAGTTTTTGGTACATAAATCCTATGAAGGCCGATCTAATTTTATTGAATCTGTGTTAATCACTAAATACATCACAATACTCCTAGCGTTACTGTTCCAACACGTTCTTCCACTTTCACTTTCCTCTATAATATTAATATTAAGAAACACACATCACGTGGCCGCAATCTTGTTATTTAATAGTTACAACACAGAATAAATTTCAACTATATTTAGACCTGGTTGAGAAAGGGTGAATTTGCCGCGAAATTATTGGAGAGAATTCACTCGCGCGTATGTAAATCCGAAGTGACCATTCATTATATCTCGCGCGTGAGTTGAGATCCTTTCTGGATAATGTCTTAGATTTAATTTATATCTATATTATTATTAAAATTTTAAACGAATTTAATAGCGTATTTGCGGTAGCCTCCTAAATCTAGAACTGTTAGCTTGCACGATGAAAACCATTTTATTTATTGCCGTGCGTGCCTAATAACTGTTAATTTAGAAAGTACAATAACCTAGAGTATACATTTTTTCGTTCAATATTCATTTTCAAATTAGTTAGCATTTGACCAAGATTTCGCCACAACCGATAATGAAGCCAAAGACGGTGACATACTTTACTTGGATGGCGGGAAAAAATCTCCCTGTCTTCACTAAACATTGTGTTGGAACACGATCATAATAATTTTCGTTTAATTTTCGAATAAATCTAGCATTAATTTTAAAATCAAACTGAAAAACAGTTTTGGTTTATCTATGCTTTTCAACGTGCGAAGTAGGTACTTAGATACGCTCACTTTAGTCTCGTATAATAATATTTTAATTTTATAATATTCATCCAATTAATTTTATTCTCCACTGATTTAGCCTATTTATACAATTTATTTTAGTCTACAGTCTATGTTATATCTGCCATAATGCTATACGCCTAGATTTACAGCCTGCGCTAGTTTTAATTCACATAACTTATTTATTATTAATATTAATACAGGTTTAGTTTAGCTATAATGTACAGAATCGTATTATGTATGTAGATATTATTTAGTTAGTTATATAAAATACTTACACTTGAGGGTCAGTTCGAAAGAGGTAAATGTTTCGAGTTAAGAGGCCCAGAGGTCGGAGCTAACTGAGGTTAATAACAATTACTTTAATACGTCAAAAATAAAATGTTTAATAGACATTAAACGGCATATGGCTAGTGAAATTACTGGGCTAAAGAGTCTTAACATCTTATGACTCTTGAGTAAGAAGCGTTGGTGCAGTGCTCCTAGAATTTCACATAATTGTGAAATCCTAAGTAGCACTGTACTGATTATGGGCAGCCGTTATCTCTTAAAATCAGGAGAGCGTCTTGCTCGTCTTCTACTTCACCACATAAAAAAAAATATATATATATAAAATATAATATATAATATATATATATATATATATAAACCTAAAAGGACTTTTTTAACTTCGTCGCACTTCTCATCTTTGTATTATACGGCAAAGTTAAGAAGCTCCTTTTAACTTTAGAGCCTATTCTTGTAGCTATTTCGCTTTAAAAGCATTTTATTTTTGTCGCCTTATAGTGATCGTTATTAACCCAAGTCAGCCAATACGGCGTCAGGATTGTATTTATAATAAGTAATGTTAATATTTGGGCTGTGAGATTAAAATGATGGCTTAAATGAAACATTGTGGATGGAATCTGCTTAGTTACTCTTAAATGTTAACCCTACGTAATTTGCCAAAATTCATAAATGGCATTTTCATAAGTGCGGGACGCTTCGTGTCTTATATATTTTTGTAGGGTTTTTTAAATTTCCGATGCATGTTTAGAGTGTAAAATTTGTGTCTCTATCGTGCGTTCCTGATGCTGCCTAGTAAAATTTGGTACATTTATATTGTTTAGGTACATTTGGTTGATCTACAAATTTCTAATGACCAAAAACATTATCCTACCGTCCACGCTTTGGTGTGACATTAAACTAAAAACGTGCATCTGAGAAGGATTATGAAACCAATACAAGAAGTGACTCGGTGCATCGCCGTACTTATGAAAGCGCGTTGGCAGTCCCAACTCTTATGTAAAATCAATGGTGTTTTAATTATGATAAAATTTCTTTCAAAATCTGCTTTGAAAGCTTATGTATAGAGGTATCTATTAAACCTTTTTTTTTTGAAATTATCATTATTACAAGCTTTATATTACTTTCACCTGTCTGTTGTCTGTCTGTCTGTCTGTCTGTCTGTCTGTAATCAAATCTTACAAGTTTAATTTGACCCACTTCCCGGTTTCCAATTGAGCTGAAAATTTGCATGCGTGTGTAAGTCGGATGACAATGCAATATTTTTATGACATCGAGCTGATCTGATGATGGAGCTGGAAGGTGGCCATAGGAACTCTGTCATAAAACAACGCAACCCCATCGAGTTTGGGCTCATTTGATTCGTCTTGACGAGTACTTTATGATGCAAGATGATAACAATAATTAAAGCTTGTTTTTAAAAAGTATTTTTTAAATTTCACTTATTTTATTCTATTCGTCTATGTATCTTTTGTTCAAATATTATCGGCAGGAAATTACAGCACTGTTAGTGATAACATACATAGTTAATTAGGTATTTTGTCACTGACATTATAGTTAAATAGTGAATTACAAGTTTATACCTAATTACTATTTTAATGTATCAAAGGTTCCACATGCGGCCGTCAGATTATTACATCGTTATTGATGTAGTTTTGCACAAAGCAGCATAAATTGGCTTGATGAATCTGTGGCACTAATATTAACTTAATCTGACGGCTGTATATGGACACTTAAAATATATACAAGCATTTAAAATAAACTGCTATTTCTTACGCCATAGTTATGTATAAACAGCCTAATTCGGCTTCATTTTCATTATAAAATGTGAAAAGAAATGTAAACTCCCCGGCGCGTAACTTGAACAAAAATGGCTGCCGTTTGCAAAAGTCAACAGTCATTTGTTGTTCAAGGCAATGTTCTATTTACGCGCCGGATTATTACCCTAATCTTAATCTCCTCTCTTTAAATTACTGTATTATCCACGTCAACTTTTATCGATAATGGCACTTATTTACGTAATTAGGAAAACCACTAATTTCCATACAAAATGGCAATTTTCCATAGAGTATGCGAAAAATATCAGATTTTCTCCACGCATATTCTACCTTTGTGTAATATTTAGATGTAAATTGTAATATTAATCGTACCTGTATGTTATGTGAACTGAATTGTTAATGGTAGATCTACGTGAAGAGATATAAGACTTACCTATCCACTGTGTGTAATGAAAGTTTTTAATAAAATCGATCTGAAAATGTACTCCATTCGTTTGATTTATTTTCCTAGATATGAACCATCTCTACCTAGATTCTCCATAGCACTTGTGCTTTCCAAAGAAATGAATGGTTTGTATCTGATTAAAAAATCAACGGGGTTCAAGCTATTTCCTATTCGCCAATGACTACTAGAAGGATAATGGTAGAAACGTTATATCAGAGATTATCCAGTCTTTCATAATATTATGTATACCTATGCCGTACAACGCTAGGAATAACTTAGGAGAGGGTAATTTTAAGACTGGGCGCCCTTTATCTATACACAAGTTTTATATAAAGAGATAATCTGACTGACTACACTCATCATCATAGAGAAAAAACATCGGGCCGATTAAGCTGAAATTTGGACAGCGTAGTTTAAGGTGACGTAAACGACCGATAGACCGAGAAGGGATTTTGCAAAATTCCCATGTAAACGAGAATCATTCCCAAAAAACTTCTGTATGGGAAATCAGTGACCACTGACCCGATTTAGCTAAACTTTTGTTAAGATATAACCTTAGTCCCCGATAAACGATATCTATAGTAGGAAGTGTGCAAAGAAAATCAATAACCGCTGACCCAATACAGCTAAAATCTCTTACAAAGATAGAGCTATTAATTATTCTATCATTTCCCGGAATGAGTCCCGGGAATTGAATTATTTAAATTTAGAGATATATGTGTCCGGGGCCCGGGGGTCTTGTGTTTTTGTTTGCCATTTGTTATTGTGATTTGACTTTACAATGTAAGTAGAGTAAGTGTTAATAAGGTTTAGATCAAACTGATTAAAGTTTTTCAAAATCCTCAAATAACTCCGAAACGGTGCGTCCTAGGTGAAAAATAACGAAATTTTCGCCGCCCCCCCCCCCCCCCCCCAGCGCTCCGGAACCACCTTCCAAAGTTTCAACCTCCTACCCCTAGAAATATATCATCGATCAGTCTGTAGGATTTAAAGATTCCAAAACCTATTTCTGCGAGAGTAGAGAGATCAGGCTAGAATATAGTGGTTACAATTTTCTCAAATAACTCAGAAACGATGCGTCCTAGGCGAAAAATAACGAAATTTTCGCCCCCCTTCATGCAACCCCGTCCAGAAAGCGCTCCGGAACCAACTTCCAAAGTTTCAACCCCCTACCCCTAGAAATAAAATATCATCGATCAGTCTGTAGGATTCAAAGATTCCAAAACCTATTTCGCCGTGAGTCGAGAGATTAGGCTAGAATAAAGTGGTTACAATTTTCTCAAATAACTCAGAAACGGTGCGTCCTAGGCGAAAAATAACGAAATTTTCGCCCCCCTTCATACGACCTCGGCCATAAAGCGCTCCGGAACAAACTTCCAAAATTTCAACCCCCCTAGCCCCTACCCCTAGAAATATATCATCGATCAGTCTGTAGGATTTAGAGACTCCAAAACTTATTTCGGCGAGAGATCAGGCTAGAATATAGTTGTTATAATTTTTAACCCCCGACGCAAAAACGACGGGGTGTTATAAGTTTGACGTGTGTCTGTCTGTATATAAAGTGTGTGTATCTGTCTGTCTGTGGCATCGTAAATCGTAGCACCCGAACGGATAAACGGATTTTGATCTAGTTTTTTTTATTTTTTTGAAAGTAGAGTTAGTCGAGAGTGTTCTTAGCAATGTTTGGTGGAAATCGATCCAAGATGGCCGCCGCTACAAAATGGTGGATTACTTTTTAACCCCCGACGCAAAAACGACGGGGTGTTATAAGTTTGACGTGTCTGTCTGTGTGTGTCTGTCTGTGGCATCGTAGCTCCCGAACAGATGAACGGATTTTGATTTAGTTTTTTTTGTTTGAAAATAGAGTCAGTCGAGAGTGTTCTTAGCCATGTTTGGTGGAAATCGGTTCAAGAAGACCGCCGCTACAAAATGGCGGATTATTTTTTTCTCCACGACCCCCACAATATGGGTATCAAATGAAAGGGCTTGACTAGTAGAATACAACGCACTATAATAAATTTAAAATCCAAGATGGCCGCCACCACAAAATGGCGAATTACAAATTGCGTTGGGGGTTTTTTAAATTTTTAATTTAATTCACTTGTATGATACCTGACAACGGACCTCAAGATTTAATCTAAATGCAAATGTATTTTGTGTGTAAAAATTTAAAACGTGGCCCGTGACTTCACCCGCGCAACTTTCAATCCCGTGGGTAAATCTGTATCTCTGCTTTGATAGATCAGTAAATCACACTTTTCTATTATCGGAACTCGGAACCTCATCGTTATAAGCCTATTCCTATTGCCCACTGCTGGGTATAGACCTCCATTTGATTATGCTATTTTCCCCTGCCTTTGGGATATAATTGAAGAATTTTGACCACTTTTCTAATCGGAACGCTTACTTTTTTGTAAGAGTAGTAGGTAGGTTGAGGTACCTACGTAGGGAACAGGTGCTTGGACCATGATGTCACAGTAGCAATATTAAGAGGTAGACTGAAGTGGCGGTGGTGTAATGTAGAGAGAAATGTTATGATAACCAATGAAGGAAATCGTAACAGAGCAAAGGAAGGAAGGAGATCGTAAAGCGGACTCTGGCTATTTGCGGGGATATACCTAGTCAGGTCATAAGTATTGTCACACAGTAAAAACTTTTCTTTTAGAATGCTGGCCACAAAAAAGATTATTGAATTCGAATTTCGAATTGTTCATGAAAATAAAAATGTATACTTTTTAGAATTTTACTCATTTTTAAATATGGAGTGGACGCTTAAAGAAGACCGTGTTGCAGTTATTGCGTTGCATCGTTGCGGTTACGCGCCAATTCAAATTTTTGCCATACTGAAAAATTTGAATATAACCAAAAGATTCGTTTATCGTACTATCAAACGATACAATGAAGACTCTAGTGTAGATGACAGGTCAAGAAGTGGTCGCCCTCGGTCTGTTAGGACTCCAGCAGTGATAAAAGCTGTGAAGGCGCGAATTCAAAGAAATCCCAAACGTAAGCAGAAACTGTTGGCCCTTCAGATGGGGTTAAGCAGAACCACGGTGAAAATGGTGTTAAATGAAGACTTAGGGCTTCGGGCATATCGAAGAAAAACAGGACATCGTTTAAATGCTCGTCTAATGGACCTGAGACTGAAGAGATGCCGCCCTTTGTTGAAGCGGTACGCGAGAAAAAAATATCGAGAAATTCTTTTTTCGGATGAAAAAATTTTTACCGTAGAAGAGAGCTACAACAAACAAAATGATAAGGTGTACGCACACAGTAGTGAAGAAGCGAGCAACCGTATTCCGCGTGTCCAACGAGGTCATTTTCCATCCTCGCTCATGGTATGGTTGGGAGTTTCTTATTGGGGCTTAACAGAGGTACATTTTTGTGAGAAAGGTGTAAAAACGAATGCAGTTGTGTATCAAAATACAGCCCTGACGAACCTTGTGGAACCTGTTTCTCATACCATGTTCAATAACAGGCACTGGGTATTCCAACAAGATTCGGCGCCAGCTCATAGAGCGAAGAGCACACAAGACTGGCTGGCGGCGCGTGAAATCGACTTCATCCGGCACGAAGACTGGCCCTCCTCCAGTCCAGATTTGAGTCCGTTAGATTACAAGATATGGCAACACTTGGAGGAAAAGGCGTGCTCAAAGCCTCATCCCAATTTGGAGTCACTCAAGACATCCTTGATTAAGGCAGCAGCCGATATTGACATGGACCTCGTTCGTGCTGCGATAGACGACTTGCCGCGCAGATTGAAGGCCTGTATTCAAAATCACGGAGGTCATTTTGAATAAACTTTATTGTCATAAGAATCTATGTTTTGTTAAGTTCATTTTGGTATATAAATGGTTACATAATAAATAAACTTGTTCCAATAATTTTATATTAAACATGTGACAGAATTTATGACCTGACTAGGTACTTATGAGTAGGTATAATATCGCCGCAATGCGACGAGTGGCAACAAGCGTGCGAAACGTCATTACATCGTCGCTAGCCCGCCGCGATCTCGCGACGAGCGCGCAGCGGGCATGCTGTTTTTTTTTTTTGCGATTCCGTTACGACTTGCGACGATACGCGGCGCGGCGGAATTATCGCTCATTCGTGGAGATTATCCGACGATATAAGGGCGGACTCGTCGCGATTCTCTCGCTCGTGGAGACAGTAGACAGCCCCTTACGCGGTACGAAGTGCGGCGCAGGTCCGCTAATTTATAACATTGCAATAGGACAGGTTTTCAGTTCTCATGACAAGTCACAAGAAACCTCTTTAAAAATATGACATAGAGCGATCTGATGTATCGCTAGATGGTAATAACAAATATTGTTCGGTAGATTTTAGTACTCACTACCACTTGAACATGTCGCTTGCGAGTTCTAACTTTACTGTGGCGCCATCTAGTTCTGAATGTTGTCAACTTACCAAATGTTGAAGTAATACTTTAGATTGGGCAAAAACAACATTTTACTTCTTACTAATATTATTTCTTCCACAACCTCCTCAATATGGGTATCAAATGAAAGGGCTTAACTGGTAGAATACAACGCATTATGATAAATTTAAAATCCAAGATGGCTGCCACCAAAAAAGGCAAATTACATATTGCGTTGGGGGTTTTTTAAATTTTTAATTTAATTCACTCTGTTAAATATTACTAAAAGCATCACGGATGTAATAAATATTAGGCAAATGTGACATTTAGTCCATATAATTTGCATATAACAGATATTTGGTTGCTTCACTGTGCCATTTTGGGATTATAACTTGTTTGCATCTAATCCGTGCTCATTGACATTTTCATTTCCTTTAGCTTTTTAGACTACCAATAAAATTTATAAGAACATGGTGAGGTAGACCATGGACCTTCGTAACCGAGCTTTTTTTATTCGTTATAGGCAGTGGCGGCGCTAGACCACGCGTGGGCGTCGGCGAAATTAGGGTCGCGAGGCCCCCCTTTTTCAGCAAGCATTTTTAGGGTTCCGTACCTCAAAAGGAAAAAACGGAACCCTTATAGGATCACTTTGTTGTCCGTCCGTCTGTCTGTCTGTCTGTCTGTCAAGACCCTTTTTCTCCGGAACGCGTGGAGGTAAAAAGCTGAAATTTATAGGAAATACTAAAATCTATTGCCTCTTAGAGCTGTGAAAATTTCAAACTTCTAGGCCAACGCAATCAAAAGATATAGTCGAATATGTCGCAAATTTCAGCAAATTTTCGACATTACCAAATAAATCAAAACCTACGGTGCACTTCCCGTGAACTCAGAATCTTGAAATTTGGCACGAAGCAACTCCTTAGAGCACAGATAAAGGAAAAATTGCGAAAACCATAAATTTTTAATTTCATCATATGAAAAAAATATTTTGAATAATTTTATACTTACTACCCCTTTTCTCATGAACGCGTACAGGTATTAAACTGAAATTCATATCAAATACTAAGGCCTATAATACCTTTAAACTGTAATAAAATCAAACCACTATCTCAACGCATTCAAAAGAAACAGCAGTTTTAGTCGAAATTTTAAACACGCAAATACTCTCAAAAAATCAAAACCTACAGGGTACTTGCCGTGAACGTAGAATCTTGAAATTTGGTAAAAAGCAATTCCTTAGAGCACAGATAAAGGAAAAATTCCGAAAATTGTACATTTTTAGTTACATCATATAAAAAAATATTTTTAATAATTTCATACTTACTACCTTATTTCTCATGAACGCGTGCAGGTATTAAACTGAAATTCATATCAAATACTAAGGCCTATAATACCTTTAAACTGTAATAAAATCAAACCTCTATCTCAACGCATTCAAAAGAAACAGCAATTTTAGCCGAAATTTTAAACACGCAACTACTCTCAAAAAACCAAAACCTACAGGGTACTTGCCGTGAACGTAGAATCTTGAAATTTGGTACGCAGCAACGTCTTAAATCACAGGCACAGGAAAAATTGCGATAATTGTACATTTTAAGTTACATCATTTAAAAAAATATTTTTAAAAATTTTGTATTTACTATCCCTTTCCTCAAAAACGCGTGCAGGTATTAAATTGAAATTCATATCAAATACTAAAGCCTATAATACCTTTAAGCTGTAATAAAATCAAACATCTATGTCAACGTAATCAAAAGAAACAGCAATTTTAGCCGCATATTTTCAAATCTCGCAAGTACTCGCAAGGGAATCAAAACCCACAAATATATAATATTATACCCACTTTTCTTTAGGGTTCCGTAGAAACTCGTAGGTTTGTACGGAACCCTCGGTGCTCGAGTCCTACTCGTACTTGACCGGTTTTTTACAAACTGAGAAGGGACATATTTAAGCGAATTCATAAAATTTTGAATACTTTACACCTTTTTCTACACTAAACGACTCGGAAGATTCATCTTTGTAAATTAACGGCATAAACTCACTTGTATTTACTTCATCTTCTTGCCTTACGCCTCGATGATAGGTATATTTTTTAAATTCTGTCTAAGTGAGTATGAAAGGTATGCATTTATCTCGCTCCGAGTAGTAATAAAATCATTATTATCTGTAGGAGCGCGAGCAGCTCGCTGCGAGCGCCGAGAAAATTTTGAATTTTTCAGCACGAGTAATGTGCGTTTAGCTTGCTCCAAGTGGCTAGGAAACTAAATATTCTTATGTATAAAAGTGCGAGCAGCTCGTTGCTAGCCTCGAGAAAATTTTGAATTTTTCAGTACGAATAATGTACGCTTAGCTTGCTCCGAGTGGCTAAGAAACTAAATATTCTTATCTATAAAAACGCGAGCAGCTCGCTGAGAGCGCCGAGAAAATTTTGAATTTTTCAGTACGAATAATGTACGCTTAGCTTGCCCCGAGTGGCTAGGAAACTAAATATTCTTATTTTCTTATCTATAAAAGTGCGAGCAGCTCGTTGCTAGCCTCGAGAAAATTTTGAATTTTTAGCTTGCTCCGAGTGGCTAGGAAACTAAATATTCTGACCTATAAAAGCGCGAGCAGCTCGCTGCGAGCGCAGCGCCGAGAAAATTTTGTATTTTTCAGCACGAGTAATGTACGTTTAGCTTGCCCCAAGTGGCTAGGAAACTAAATATTCTTATCTATAAAAGTGCGAGCAGCACGTTGCTAGCCTCGAGAAAATTTTGTATTTTATCTCGTTCTAAGAGTCACGAGATTACAATAATTTTGCTAATTAGAGAGCGAGCAGCTGTGAGCGCCGAGAAAATTTTGAATTTTTCAGCACGAGTAATGTGCGTTTAGCTTGCTCCAAGTGGATAGGAAACTAAATATTCTTATCTATAAAAGTGCGAGCAGCTCGTTGCTAGCCTCGAGAAAATTTTGTACTTTTCAGTACGAATAATGTACGCTTAGCTTGCTCCGAGTGGCTAGAAATCTAAATATTATATTTTTATGCATAAAAATGCGAGCAGCTCGCTGCGAGCGCCGAGAAAATTTTGAATTTTTCAGTACGAATAATGTACGCTTAGCTTGCTCCGACTTGCTAGGAATCTAAATATTATATTCTTATGTATAAAAGAGAATATTTTGAAATTTTTCTTCACGAATTATGTGCATTTGCTTGCTTCGAGTGGCAAGGAAACTGAATTAAAATTAAATATTTTGTCTAGTAAGAGCGCAACCAGAGAAAATTTTGTATTTTAACTCGTTCTAAGAGTCACGAGATTACAATAATTTTGCTAATTAGAGAGCGAGCAGTTAGCTGCGAGCGCCGAGAAAATTTTAAAAATAGTTTGCTAGCCGCTGATTTAGACAAGAAAAAAAATTAAGCCACATTAAATTACTTAATTTTCATGTCTCCCATGGCCGCAAGGCCCTGGATCAGCGCCTGATATTAACATGGAGTTAGTAGTACCTATTTATATAGTTCGAAAGGCTGTATGTCGCTATTTTCGCCTTCCTAAAATATTTTAAGTCCTACCTAAATCATTATAATACTTGAAAAGGTCTTCTTTTGATGCATTTTGATCTTTTTCTTTTTGAAGCCCTTAAGCACTTCACAATCACTTAACTCGCGAATATGTTTAAAAAAAATGAATAAATAAATTTTAAATAATTAAAAATTTTGCGAGGCCCCCTCAAGCGCGAGGCCGTCGGCGGTCGCCGACGTCGCTGACGCCTAGCGCCGCTACTGGTTATAGGTTAACCTGTGACCACGATCTCGGCGACGATGCGGCCGTAGATGGTAGCAGACAAAACATAGAAGGCGAGATAAATCCCCCCTGGACTTACTGAACATTGCTAAAAAAGGAATTGAAGCACCCATAGTAAGCCTACTCACATGTGCCTACATTGCCTTGTGCGTGCTTAACGCACAACATACTGCTCGCGAGTACAAGAACATAGATGCTACAGTGTGTTTGGGTTGCAAGGTATACGAGTGGGCTTTCTATGGGTTGTTCATTCCTATATCAATTAGGGTCATAGCTCTTTAGAGCCACCAGGCACCCACTCCGCACCGCCTCGCCTCGTGCGGTTAGTATTCTTTATATGGACATGAATGGGTACGCGCTCACTACATCAATACTCCGTAGCGTCGCCGGATCGCCTCGTTCGCAAGGCGAGGCGGTGCGGAGTGGGTGCCGGGTAGCTCTGATGAGCTATGACCCTTAAACTACTTGTAGTATTTTTATGTAGGAACTAGGTACGCAGGGGAGAGAAATTTAAAATTAAAGATTTTGTAAAACACATGTAAATATTTCATGAATGAATATATTTGAAATAACTATTACAATATTATTCATATCGTGTATTATACATAGATTTATCTTGTTTTATACAATTTTGCCAGTTATTTTTTTAATCAATTACTTCAAGGTATTTATTTACAAACCAAAAGTACTGTTTATATACAAACGGAATAATTTATGATAGATATGAATATCTCAGTTAACTGTGGAACTTAGGTTTTACCTTACTTTAAGATTATGAATAGTCGATTACTAATTACTACTAATATGTGTAAAAATATTTAATTTATAACAGGTAAGGGCGTCCGCTAACTCGAGCAGTTACTGGTATAGAGACAGTTCGGCATGCAATAAATATAGAGGTACAATGTTTCTTTTTCAAAACAATGTGAAAAGGACCCAAAAAAAGAAAAATATATAATATATCCCCTATGAGTTTTTTGCCTGTTCTTCTCATAGAGGTGCTTTATCTGAACCGTAGTGCCCAAATAGAATCACTTAAATTTTCAGCTTTGATATTATAATATAGATAGCCATAAATCATAGAACTTTAGGAATAACTCATAGTTAATACGAGAGAATTTTAAACATAATTAATTATACTACCTTAAAATTGCATTAATTAATCACTACTAGATATTAATATTATAAGTAAAATTATAAAGAGGTTGCTAGGAAGTTAAAGGCACTATTTATACGCAGGTTCCTGGTGGAACAAAAAAAAGAAACTATAATAAAGGTTTCAAAAATCTTAAAAAAGAAAGAAAATGATACAAGTGTCGCAATTTCGTTCTCATATAGATGAAACTGGAGCGTATTGTCGAACAAAACCAAATATTTTGAAACCTAAAGTAAAATTTGTCTCATTTTTATTAACGGCATATATTTTATGATATTTTTTATCGAATATGATTAATGGAATCAACCATCATGTCTATAGTTTATACATTTTATTTCTACAGACCATAGTAATAAAAAAAATAGGAAGATGCGGCAATGACGTTTCTGACATGGACCGCATCAATTAGGCACATGGGCCTAATTTAAGTGTGGAAAATTATGCCAATTTTACTTCGGCGCGATTCGGCGCGGCAACCGACACTTTCGATCCAACAGGCCCAAGTTTGGCTATAGCAACGATAGCGCAATGGTGCATCTTCCCATTTTCTTTTAATCGAAGATACAGACCTCCTCCTCCTCCTTCTGATCAGTTTAGCAATCCTCATTTTCAACTGTGTTTATTATAGCACACAATAAGTAATGAATTCTTCCTATTTCACTTTTAACCCCTGACTAAGATTATAATGGCGTATAAGGAAAGATTGGCAAACGTGTTAGTTAAAGTAAAGCCGGAAACACAATTTTAAAACGCGACGTGACGCCTCGCGACGGCACTCGTTTGGATTGGTCCGTGGCGTTACGACACCCGTCCGGATTGGTCCGTGGCGTCACGTGACCTCACACCACCCAATCCGGATGGCTGACATCGCGTGGCGTCACGTCGCGTTTTAATAATGTGTTTCCGGTGTTATTCTTTAGAAACTAGATCTATCAGTGCGAGTATTAGGGAGCGTCCACACTCACCGAGGTTAAATCGACATAAGGACATCCGCAACGTTGAGCGGTTAAAATATAGAAAGCAGGTTTGGACATTTGTAGCGGGTGATGAGTGGATGGAACCAACGTCACACACGGAAATCTGACTCCTGACTTTTTGCCCGATTGAATAGTATTACGGCGCACTTAAGGATTCTGAGATAGGTATAATAATAGCATAGTCTAATAATACTAATATTATAAACGTAAAAGTTTGTAAGTAATGTATCGATGTCTGGATGAATGTTTGTTACTCTTTCACACCTAAACGAACCGAAAGAGCTGAAATTTGGTATAACTACTAGCTGCGCCCAGCAGTTTTGCCCGCTTGTAGCCTATGTGTTATTCCAGGCTCTAATCTATCTCTATACCAAATTTCAGCGCAATCGGTCCACCCTAAACGGGTGGAAAAATTAACAAATATACATCCAGACATCCATACATCCGCACATTCTTACAAACATTCAAGATTATATTAGTAAGAAGTATTCGACATCGACTGAACCGATATGATACGAATATAAAGTTATCAGCATCACTTGATTGCGTACACTCAAACCGTTCGATTTCTCTCGGTTTGATAAATGTGGCGCGACTCCCTAAGACATCCACTATCAATTGACATAACATAATTATAGGAAGTAAACAGTCATCCCGCCGTAGTACTAGGCCGAATTATTACGAAAAATGTTATCAAATTGGTATGAATCCGATATCAATCTTATCAACGGGCACCGATATCATGTATTTTTATAACTACGATGAATCATACCATCATTATGATAACAACACCGGATAAGTCGCAAATTGACCGAAATTTATTTTATATGTGTGTTAATTTGCACATAATGTTCAAAGCTTTAATTTTGTATTATTTTTCTTAGATGGAGATAAACATTGTAGATACAGAAATGACATAAGTATTCTCGTTCTTGAAACTTTTGTTACTACTACTGTCTTCCCTTGTCGTAATGATCGTTTTTAGAACTGCAATAAAAGTTTTTTGAATTGATCTTAAGTTATCAAAACAGAGAATTATTCGAGTTGTTCTGACATAAATTTAGCATATGTTCTAAACCTTTTATTGAATTTGGTTTTTTAATGTCTTCAAAAGTTGCAAAATTTGTTATAAACGGTATTGAAGTGACGATTTCTAAGCAACAATTTAGGATTTCCGTTTAAATCAGGAGATGATTCAGTTAATGAGACTAAATTAAAACTATAAGAATTAAATGCTAATAACACCTAATAATTTCACTAATAATATAAATCAGTATTATAGTTGATACGTAATAAAAATTATAATAAGACGGTAAACAATATAAATTCATTATTCTTCATTAAAATAGTTTAATATAATCATACATATACTATATACATACAGGCAACAGACGATTTACAAAGCAGGAAAAGCTAAAGTTTACCTACGAAATAAATAATAAGTCAGGAAAACTGCACTAAATAAATGACCCAACAAAAATTGTGTCTAAATAGGCGGGTATTAAAAATCGTGCTCACCGCCGAACCAATTACTGCTCTCTGTTCTGTATTTAAATCAATAACTAATCACATTTACTATTAACCTGCGAATTGATTCATTTTTTAAATCACGTCGTATACGGTTTTGTTTTCAAGTTGACCCACATTTTAGGGAATTAGTTCCAATTTAGACTTTCTGACTTATTATTTATTCGTAGGTATTATTCGTAGCATTTGATATTATGTAAGCTTGTACTTGGAATTAACTGTTGGAAGATTTTGTTTTATTTTTCATAATATAATTAATTATCGCTTGAATTTGGGCAAAGGAAAGTCTTCATCTCACAGGTTTTGCTTATAGATACTACAGACCTATCATGAAGCCCTGAATCAGCATGAATTAGAATCAATTTTGCCATATTTTGTTTTTGTTATGCGAGTATTGTTATTGCTTGCTACGGCGTACATAGTTTTTGAAGTGATTTATTGATAACTTTTGAAATGAACTAAATAAAACACGTTTGTGCATACAACCCAAAGGTTAAATTTAAAATACGTTATGGTTACAAAAATTAAAGGCAAATCGTGGTACTTCGCACCATACAGCGTTGTTTTCCCTCATTTCTTCAGATTAGTCTCGGAAGGATTTTCAATAGAGCTCAGCCAAAGCAAACATACTTCGCTTTGCTGCAATGACTCATTGGCTTCGTCATGCCACTTGCATTCGTTGTTTTGTAGTACAATATGTTTTCAAATACTCAATATATAGAAATGTAGATTAGTCAACTTTCACTTTTTTATGTACAAGCTCACATAATAGCCCGAAAACTACAGTTTACAATAATAATGACACATGCAGGCGTGATCACCATTTGTGCCATTCATAATTTATCATTATTATAAAATCTAGATACAACTAATTAGCCTAAAAACGATACTCGATTTACCACTATTTTACTATAAAATACACACCACTTATTTCAAATTTGTTTTATTTAACCGAACAAAATCTAATGAAATTGAAACACGGAGCAGTGATAATACTGGAGACACCGTCAGAGGAATGATGAAATGAAATTTTGTACAAATTTTCGTTGAATACAAAACGAGACATTAATCAATCGATGCACCGATACTGTCAGGTCAGATTTGAGATGTAACTTCATGGGAGAGTTTGTGAATTGATCGGTGAACGTTACCGTGGTATCCTTAGAGTCAGGTGGTGTTATTTAGTGAAGGCAGCGAAGACAGCCCACATGATCTCGCAGGCGTCAGGGCGCATGGCCTCTGCTTCGAAGTCCAGGTCTAATAAGGCTCGTACCCTTCTCGTGGCCAGTTCGTAGTCTTCGTCGGAGAGTGGTGCGAATGCATTCTCGAGGACGTCGGCGGAATGTGCGAGCATCAGCAGAGCTAGGGAGCGCTTGTCCGCGTGAGCCACGTCTGTGATCGACCGCCGCAGCGCTGCCTCTTGCACCTGGAAATTACGTACGTTTTACTACTTGATCCTATTGGCTCTATGACCTTATAACAATAGGAAAATCTTGCGTTCTGGGTTCTTTATAGGTCCACAATATATTAAACTAATTTTATAATTAATGTAAAAGTATAGATGAGCGCGTTTGTGATCTCTTCAGAGGGCCTATTGGCTATCGCCAAACGACATGTAAAACACTAGAATCCATTGACAATTTTGCGTACATTACTTGCTTAAACCTCCTCTTTAATATGAGTATTTTAACAAACGCAGCAATGTACATCGAAGTTGTCATCAATCGCAGTGGGTGAGAATTAGCCAATTGGACCTCTGGGCTAAACTAGAATGGTTTGCTGAGAAATAGCAAATGTGTTATCCTAGGTTACAAATCTAATTACTGCCTAATCGGTCCAGCCATTTGAAAGAGCGTGAAAGGGTAATAAACATCCATTCATACTCATTCATTCATAAACACTGTCCATTTATAATACATATAACTGGATTATGCACTACACTGGCATTATTCGCGATCCTGTTAAAATGTTTAGAATATACGCAATATGCTCCAGATTTCCAAATCTACATAACCGAGTTTTATCGCAATCGGTTCAGTGGTTTGATGACGTATTATTGAAGAAATTTTCTGAAGCAGGCTTTACCCCAAAATTACTCAATCTATTTGCTAACTATTTTCTGGGTCGTATACAATATGTACAACTAGCAGGGTTCCGCTCTGAACCTTATACTACGTCATCTGGTGTCAGTCAAGGTAGCACACTTGGCCCGACCCAATTTTTAATTATGATCAATGATTTGCCGAGTGTCGTGAGATCAGCGAGATGTCTTATGTTTGCGGATGACCTTAAACTGTTCTTGGGGGTAGGTAGCACAGCTGACTGCGAGGCGCTTCAGGGGGATATCGACAGCGTTGTGAAATGGAGTGAAGAGAATTTGCTTGAGTTTAATGCGTCCAAATGCAAATGTATCTCGTTTACTCGCTCTCGTTCGCCTATTTCATACCGGTACTGCATACAAGATACACCTCTGGAGCGTGTCGAAAGGATCAGAGACCTAGGTCTTACGATGGATGTAGAATTGACCTTCAATACTCATATCACCGAACTGTGTGTACGAGCCAATAAATCTCTCGGCTTTGTTATGAGGCAGGCATCGCGCTTCCATCAACGAAATACCATTGTGACTTTGTACTATGCGTTTGTGAGGAGTATATTGGAGTATAACTGCATTATATGGGATCCTCACGAAGCAAAGTACAAAGTCATGATCGAAAGAGTACAAAGGAAATTTAATCGCTTTCTTTATAAACGGCTGTATGGATACTATCCAACTTATATATTTCCGTCCCTTTTTGTGGCGGGCATGGTAGGTATAGATACGTTGGAACTTCGGCGCAAGTGTGCCTTAATCATGCATTATTACGCAATTCTCAACAACAAGGGAATAGACAATCCGACCGCCTTATCTCGTGTCTCGCTCATAACAAGCGCTATCCCGCCCGCGCGCACCGACACCGCCAAGTATGCGCCGACATCCCAAGCTGTCGCTTTGCTCAACGCCTTGATCTCTCAGAAATCTGAAGTTGATGTATTCTACATGAACTCTAATATTTTCTATAAATATTGTATTTCATTTTTAAATTCATTAGAATATACTTTTAGATAAGCTTAAAAATAAGAAATAACTTGTTGTGCGCTTTGGTTATTACTGTAAGCATTTCAAGTGTCTGATTATAAATAAATAAATAAATAAATAAATGACAGAACACATACAAATTGTCACCTTAATTTGTATATTTTGATCACCTTAATAATTTACTTCATATTAGTAGCATCACATTAGTAAAACCAGCCTCAACTTTATAAACTTGTTAAATTTAATTATCTAATATCATTAGTACCTAAAGAACGCAAGAACAGGTTTTACTACCATCATTAATTAGACCATTGATAGTGGAATTTCATATTCAAATGAAGTGAATACCGTCACAATGCCAGGAATGTCTTGTTTGGATTACAATGTTAATAATACAACTGCATCCAACGTTTAGTTTCAAGTATCAACATGCTATTACACAAATACATTTGGGTACATAATATTACTAAAGTCAATTTCATTAATGGAACTAGGCGTTACTTTGCGGAAATCCATCACAACAATTATTAGTTATTATTAGGGGCTAATTACTATTTTGGTAACATTTGAATTCCTCACCGTCTCTTAAAACTTAGTTAGACTCACAAATTTAGAGCGGAATTAACACTAAATATTTAATAATAACTAATAATTATAGTCAATTTCATAAAGTATGATGATTAATAGCATTTTACTAGCCTTAAAGATCAAAATTATATTAATACACAGTTTACCCGCTAAAATGTAAAATAATATGTTGTATGCAAGGACCGAATGTAAAATAAAACAATTTTCTGCTGCATCGCTGATTAGGCTTGAATAAGTGAAAAACATCTACCATACATACCTACTCTCATATAAACTTTATTAGTAATATGTGACAGACACCTGAACAAATAACTGTAGCCTAATAATATATAGTAAATAAATATAATAAGGTACAATAAAATTAATATGTATAACATGTAGTTTTATTGCACTAACATGAAATAGTTTTTAATATGATCCATTACAATAGATGTTGTCCATAATAAAAATGTTTAAAAACTTACATACTGACTTACATTAGCACAATAGGGACTGAAGAAAGTTAAACAAGAAGACAATTGGTATTTGCGATATCACACTTAATATTATAAACATGATAGTTTGTAAGAATGTATGGATATCTGGATGTATGTTTGTTACTCTTTCACGCCTCAATGGGTGGACTGATTGAGCTGAAATTTAGTACACAGATAGCTTAAACCCTGGACCCTGTGTAATAGACCCTGGAATAACTCATAGGCTACACCACAGTGGGTAAAACCGCTGGACGTAGCTAGTATGTTTATAAACACTCCATCACCATCCAAGAAGCAATCTAATGAAATCTGTAGACTGCAGAAATAAGGAGAGGTAAAAAAACCGACTTACCTTCTTGACTAATCTGCATTTAACCACATTGTCAGTCAGTGGATGTGTGGTCATATCGAAAAGTAGGAAATTCTGTTTTTCCGTTGTAAGGACTCCTTTTTCCACTAGATTCTTGGCCAACCTTTCGCGGACATTCTTTAGCTGATATTTTAGTTTCATCGGGTTCCAAGTTTCGCCTGCAAATCGTAAAGATATAAAATTTATATTGCCTATATAAATGATCCCACTTTTATTGGAAGTTGCAATGAAGAAAGTGACATTTTTAGTATGGGTATAGTTAATAGAGAAACTTTTCGTTATATGAGGTTATGCAATGACATAATAGTACGCTGAGCCCTAAATTTAGTGTTTTTTAATGCAACATGAACAAGCCCCCTGATTTTAGGCAATAGCACCTGGGCATTAACCTTTTAACTGCTGGAGTTGTGTGTATCCAACCACGAGCTTTTGTGCCCTGAGGTTGTAATATGACAATGTACAGTAAATAATCACCATCATCCAACCACATTAGGAGTACTGTCAGTACATTGATGGTTGTTAAATAGATTATTTATAACAAATTTATTTAGTTATTACAATATTTAGTGTTAATTCTGCTTCAAAAACCCGCTTCCGCTTTTGAAGCGGAATTACCACTTCACATTGTAATAACTAATAAATTTGTTATAAATAATGGTTTTCCACAAAGTAATACCTGATTCCATTAATTAGATTATTTATACCTTTCTTGATATCGTAGATATCAGGAAAGATCCTCCCAAAGGTCAAAATATTCTTTTCTCATGTCTACAAATAATAGGAAAAATGAAAGATTTTTTTTATTTATGTTGTACGGTTGTAGTAGTATGGCCATGCTTGGCCTTCCGTGATCACATTCTAAATTTTGCAGGTATGAGGAATAAAGGAGCGACTAACTTTAACTTACTTAAAAACAATATAGTATTACGAACCACTAAGATATTCTATCCAACTCTGAACAGTCTCAGGAGGGTCTGTGTCTTTCATATGTTTCAACGCTTCATCTAGTAACACATCGCCAGTTGGTGTATCTGGTAAGACAAAGAGAAATAAATGTTAATATTTTTGCCAAAAGAAACTTATTTTAACCCCTTGATCCAGAAAACACTTACAGTTCAAATCAAAATTCTTCTTATTCTTCCTGCCCTTATCCCACACCAGGCAGGGTCAGCACAACGCGTTTTCTCCTCCATTCTGCTCTATCATCCGTCCTATCTACATCCACTCCCCTAGCATGCATATACTCTTTCACACAGTTCATCCAAACCTTTTTGGGCGCCCCCTTCCAGGATTACCACTTATCACCATATTCATGGACTTTTTGGTTACATGACTTTCATCCCTCCGCATAATATGTCCAAACCAGGACAATCTTCCAGTTCAAATCAAAATTGATATCTATTATTTCTAGCTTCTCTAAAATTAGGTTCAGATTTGTATGTGGGGGTGCGGTCCGTTCAAGCCGCTTGGGGACTGACGGGTAAAAAAATATTCTACCAACACCTGCCTCACTTTCAATAAGCAAGTGTGAGATGCTTAGATTAAAAGAAAATGGGAAGATGCGCCATAGCCCTATCGCAGTTATGCTAAACTTGGGCCTGTTGGATCGGAAAGTATCAGCTGCCACACTGACTCGGCCCGAAGCAAAATTGTGCCAGGTGTAATAATTTACCTAAATTGGGCCTAATGGAGTTTTGGAGTGGAGACCACGCTTAGGTAAACGTAGTGTAGGACGCCCTGCGACCAGGTGGAGTGACGACCTGAAGAAGATGGCTGGCAGAGACTGGATGAGGAGAGCCGAAGACCGGGCTCAGTGGCGCGTATTAGGAGAGGCCTATGTCCAGCAGTGGACGAATACGGGCTGATGATGATGATGGGCCTAATGGTCCATGGGCCTAATTGGAGAGGTCCATGTCAGAAACGTCAATATGGCATCTTCCTATTTTTTAAATCTATGGTGAGATGCAAGTTTAAATTCATAGCTTTAAAACATTTAATCATCCAACACATTCAGGGATTTGAGCTGTGCATTGGTCAATCAGTCACTCTTTCCTTTTAAACATTTAGATAAAGTTGTTGAATAATGATTTTTTTCTCTATAGTTGAGGAAATAGTTTTTAAACTATTTCCTCAACGGGAAATGGTTCTAATTTATGAATAGAGAGAATTGAGCGAAAATTAAACTATACAAATTTAACATTAGCCTTTCTGAATCATTTGCATGAGAGAAAATTAAACTATACAAATTTAACATTAGCCTTTCTGAATCACACTAGAATTTCGGTTGGCATAACATCTGTTTTGTTTAAACTTTGTATAATATGTTTATTTTTGAAAGCTTTGAGCTTTAAATAGCTATTCAGTGCTCCCAATTTTCTGTTATAGGTGCACTGACCTGTGCATACAGCATCATATAGTTTGATCACAAACATTGCGCCACATATTTTTTACTAGCTGCACCCAGCGGTTTTACCAGCTGTACTGTAGCCTATGTGTTGTCCCAGGGTTCCAGCTATCTCTATACCAAATTTCAGCTCAATCAGTCCACCCGTTTAGGTGTCAAACACTCAGAAACTTTCACCTTAATAATATTAATATGATGTCATTATATTTATTTTCTGTTGGCTGAGAGACACTGTATTTATTATCCTCAGAAAGTTCAACATTAATTTTGTTTGTTGTTGATACCAATCAATGAAACCCTTGGTTAGTTGGTACTTAACTGAATGTTTCTTTTATACCAAACAATGTCCATGAAGTGAATAAAAACATTGTTATTGCGGACACTTTATCAAACGACACACTAAACAAATTAAAATTATATCCTATCAAGTATTATCTTTATATCATGTAACTATTTAATTAGTTCCTAATCAAAATTAGATAATAAAACGCGAAATTTTTTTGCTTATAACTTAGGTGCTTACCTGATTTTAATATAACCTTTCTAGAGAGGAGTCCCTTTCTCCGCATACCGGCTCGCTCCAGCTCGACGCGGCCTCTCAGCCCCAGTTCGATTAGAATGCATCCTCGTAAACCGCTAGATATGCAATCATTCCAAAATGATGTGTAACCCTGAAACGACGTAGATGCTTCGGTCACGACCATTTAACATAATTTCGCAACACGCCACGGATGCGCGCTCTACTCACCTCTTTATCTTTTAATCCCAAAAGTAACACTTCTTCCATCAGAGTCAACCTGGTCTCCTTGGAATCCCCGTCATCATAATTTTTATCATTTTTCTTATCATCGCTGTCGTGGTTTTCTTTTACTCCTCCATCGGTGGTACTTTCTTTTAGAACGTTTCTTCGTTGCACTAAACCCTCACCACGATTCATTTTAACATTAATAACAAAGCAAACTAATAAAGTGAACGGTGCATAAAATGTATGGATATTTTTGGAAAATATATTTTTATTAATTAATTTTGTCTGACATTTGCTATTCGACGTGACGTGATGTTGTTGTCACAGAAACACAGATTATAAATTTTTGTTGTCGAATAGGGATGTCCGAATCTGAAAACTCGATATTCACCGAAAATAGAAATTAATTTTCAAAATCGATACACATACTCTATGTAAGTTATTATTTATATTGGTTCAGATCATCAATTTCTTTTTTCAAACTCAAGTATAGCCTGATTTTTTTTTATCTGTAAATATTACATCGAAGCAAAAAATTGAAAAAGTCAAAATTTTACGTTAAACGTTATTTTAATGAGGGTTTTTCCGAAAATATAATCCGCCAGTTGGCGCTACAGTGGCAGGAGGTCCGTCTCAATCTATAAATCTATGATAGGTTTTCGGTGTTTGTTTATGAATGTGATGAATTTAAAATAGATAAATCTTGAATCTAACCTTTTTCACGTGTATAAGAACAAAAAAGGTTGTACTCTGACACTTTTGACAGGTTTCTGGACCTTACGTCACAGTGCTACCTCTTGGTATTATTTCAGAAAACCCTCAATGATACGAAAGCGTAGTGTGTTTATTAAAAGATTTTAATGATATTGTTGTATTTATTGAAATTAAACTAAATATAATTTGCAAACTATGTTTTATTGAGAATTGACAACAGACCACAGAGTATAGAGTTGAGCAAAAATTACAGAGCATCTAGTGATGTGCCAATAAATTAGGGATGAGAAAAATAGGTAACGAGGAAGCTATTTACAACTATAAATAATATTAAATTCAACACTCTCACCAAATAGCATTCCTCATACAAACTTGAAAACAAAAACTTAACAAAGAGAAACAAACATACTATTTCTTTAGTTATAATAAGACTGCAAAGAAATATAACATAGGCACACTAAAACAGTACGTGTTAGGTATTTAGATTTCTAAAACATAATATTTTAATATAAATACTCTCACCCAAATAAAAATATCTAATATCTTTTGAGGAAGTTAGACAATACTTTAACTTAAATTTTAAACAGATAAAACACATATGTTACTATATGTACTTGAGCTTAAAATACCTATTTTATTTCTTAAGTACTGAAATCTAACTTTAGGAAGAGCTTTAGTGAACAGATCAGCATATTGTTCTTTGCTACAAACATATTTTAAATCAATTTGCTTTTCTACATATTTCTCTTTTATAAAGTTATATTTTACATCTATGTGTTTACACCTTTTATGATAGTCCTTATTTTTTATTAAACAAATTGCACTTTGATTGTCTATGTTAACACACACTAAATCTTGTTTAAATGCACTTATATCACATAATAATTGTTTCAACCAGATCGCTTCCTTGGTGGCTGAGCAAGCAGCCATAAACTCGGCCTCGGTCGTGGATAAGGCAACACTTTGTTGACGTTGTGTAGCCCAAGTTATGGCGGCTCCATTTTTTATAAAGACATATCCAGTTATTGAACGACGTGTGCTTGTGTCATTGGCATAATCTGAATCGCTGTATGCTTGAAGCATGGCATCTTGTGTAGATGTATAATGCAAACCATAGCTTATTGTTTCCTTGAGGTATTTCATAATCTTTTTGACAACATTCCAATGTGTGTGATCATAGCAATTTAAATATCTACTTACCAAGCTGACGGCATACATGATATCAGGCCTGCTTACTATTGCTAGATGCATGAGTGATCCAACAGCCTCTCTATATGGAATGTTCTTGTCAGAAGTCTCGATACCCTTTTCTAGAGCTGTATGGGGATCAACTGGAATGGAATTAGGATTAGCATTATACATCTCAAACTTGTTCAGTAGTTTTTCTATATATTTGGACTGATGAATGTATATATGTCCTTCTGACTTTTCAATTTGCAATCCAACAAAATTTTTAGGTTCACAACATTTTATTTCAAATTTGTTCTTTAATTCAGCTAAAACAATGTCCAGTGATGCTTTTGATTTTGAAAACAAAAGTCCATCATCTACATACAATAACAAGAACACTTTGTTATTGTTTACATTTCCTATATAAACACACTTATCTGCATGACTATTCTTAAAGCCAAATTTCTTCAGTGTAGAATCAAATTTATGATTCCAGCACCGTGGTGCCTGTTTAAGACCATATATAGAACGATTCAGTTTACATACCATGTTAGGTGGAACATCCAAACCTTCTGGTGGAGTCATGTATATGTTTTCTTGAACGTACCCATATAAAAATGCAGTTTTAACATCAAATTGCATCATTTCATAATCATTTTGAGCAGCTTCTGACAATAGAACTCGTATCGAATCATATCTTGCTGTGGGAGAGAAAGTTTCAGTGTAGTCCACTCCTGGTTTTTGTCCGCAGCCCTTGGCACACAATCTTGACTTGAAGAGTGGAGCTGATTCTCCTTCTTTTATTCGAAAAACCCACTTACAGCCAATCAGTCGTACTTTTTCTGGCTTCTCAACAATAGTCCAAGTATTATTCTTAGCGTGTGACTGTAATTCATCTTCTATTGATTGTTTCCACTTGTACGAGTTAGTATTTTCTGAAGATATCGCTTCACTGTATGTTTCTGGGATATCTAACTCTGAACTCACATTAGAACAAAGGTAAGTATTATTTTCATTATTTTGAGCTTTATTTTTAGATCTTGTAGTTATATTTGTCAATTGCATTTCATCAAAAGTCATTGTTTCATCTGGTTCGTACAACGACCCTTCATCAGTTTGATAATCTTCACTAGATTCATGTTGGTTAACTGTATTTTCTGATGTAGAATAATTTTCCATATCACTACTGGTAGAATCTGTCTCATTTTTGTTTTGATTTATTGATGATTCTGTCAAAGGTACTGCAGCAAAGTCTCTTTTTATCATACTTTCTAGAAATGTTACATCTCTACTGATAACTACTTTCTTTGTTTTTGGATCTAATAATCGATATCCTTTGCTTTGTTCACTATATCCAACAAAAATCATTTTACTTGCCTTTGAGTCCCATTTCTTAGTTTTCTCCTTTGGAACGTGTACCATGGTTTCAGATCCAAAAATTCTCATGTGGCTGATATTTGGGGCTTTGCCTGTCCACATTTCTTCAGGCGTAGAATAAGCTAATGATCTTGTTGGACAGCGATTGGTAATGTATGCGGCAGTTGTCACTGCTTCCCCCCAATATTGTTTCTGTAATGAAGCATTTATGATCATACATCTTGCTCGCTCTAACAATGTTCGATTCATTCTCTCAGCTAAGCCATTTTGTTGGGGAGTGTATGGCACGGATGTTTGATGTATAATTCCGGATTTCTTAAGAAATGTTTGAAAATCATTGCTTAAATATTCTCTACCATTGTCTGTACGGAGAATTTTTACAGTGGTACCAAGTTGATTCTCCGCATAGGTTTTAAATTCTTTGAACTTGTCGAAAACATCTGATTTATTAGTTAATAAATAAACAAATACTTTCCTGGTGAAGTCATCAATGAACGTTACAAAATAACGAGCTCCTCCGAATGATGGTACCTCCATTGGGCCACATAGATCTGAGTGAACCAGGCCTAGTTTCTCCTTCGCTCGAGAACCTTCAGAAGAGAAAGGATTCCTAGTCTGCTTCCCTTCTTGACAAGTAATGCATATTACTTTACCATCATTTTTCACTTTTACACCAGTTGATTCTGATAATTTGTTCAAGTCTTCATAGTTCAAGTGGGCCATTCTCTGATGCCATAAATAAAAATCATCCTCTTTGACAGCTGATATGTATGCCGGAACACTGTGTGTATTTAGCCTGTACATATTATTAATTAATTTTGCTGAAGTAATTAGCTGATTGTCTTTATTAAATATCTTGGAGCCATCTTTGTCAAACTGTACATTACATCCCTTCTTTATAATCTGGCTGACAGAAAGAAGATTGGTGGCTAGTTCGGGCACATACAGAACATTTTCTACCTTTATTGTAGAAAGCTTGCCATTTTCACCGACAACATTTAAGTCCACCTTCCCACATGATTTCACGATTAACTTCTTGTCATTAGCCACTTTTATAGTACTTACAGGTGGTGTAGTTTCTTCGTATAGCCATTCACGGTGCATCGTTAGATGCATTGAAGCTCCTGAGTCAATGAACCAACTACTGTTACTATTTGAAGTTGTTGCAGAAAATACTGCTACATAACCAGAGTCCTCTTTTGACTTTTGTTCTTTCTTCTTATTTCTGCAGTATTTACTTATATGCCCATATTTATTACACACATAGCATCTAGGTCCTTTAGTTGTTTTGTTATTAAAAGCTTGTTTGGCACCCTGCGTCTGATTTCCTTTTCCTTTATTAACATACAGCGCAGCTGACTCAGAGTTCCTCACATCTTGAAGAAGCTTAGTCTTAACAGCATCTGCTGTTATTGCCACTCCGGAGCTTTCCAGGGCCATTATCATTGGCTGATACATTTCTGGTAAGTGGCTAGTAAAAGTGTTCCTAGCCACTCGTCATCCACCAGAAAACCAATATTCCTGAGCTTATGTGCGGATGTCATGATCTTGTTGACATACTCTTCTATATTTTGACAATTTTCTAACGTTGTGGTTATCAATTCACGTAACAAACCAACCCGTCGTGTCAATCCTTTATCATCAAAGGCCTTGGCTAAATTATCCCATACCTCCTTTGCCGTTTTAGCTTCTTGTATATGAACAAAATTAATTGGATTTACAAGCAGAATTATCTTAGATTTTGCTTTTGTGTCGAGTTTTCTATCTATAACGACGCTTGAAGAAACACAACTCCACAATTCTTCGTGTTCAAGGTATGTTTGCACTGCAAATTTCCAGGTAGGATAATTTTCTCTTCCGGTTAGCTTTTCAATCAGTGCCATTGTATTATTTGACGACATTTTGCTGTTTGCTAATGAAGATTTCGCCGACCGACATGTGCTTTGAGGTTATACTGAAATACTGAATAGTTCGCAAAATTGTTCACTTATACTTTCAACTTTTATTTTACTTATTTACAACAACTTACTTCTTGAACAATCAGGAAGGTCTGGTCCATAACCTGTTGTATTTATTGAAATTAAACTAAATATAATTTGCAAACTATGTTTTATTGAGAATTGACAACAGACCACAGAGTATAGAGTTGAGCAAAAATTACAGAGCATCTAGTGATGTGCCAATAAATTAGGGATGAGAAAAATAGGTAACGAGGAAGCTATTTACAACTATAAATAATATTAAATTCAACAGATATTAATAATTACAATTATGATAGATTTATTAAATAAAAATGTGATTAAAATATTAATATGAAAATACTAGCTGGGCCCAGTGGTTTTGCCCGCTGTAAAGTAGCCTATATTATGTTATTCCAAGGTCTAAGCTATCTGTATACCAAATTTCAGCTCAATTGGCCACCTATATAGGCGTGAAATAGTAACAAACATACATCCATAGATAAAAACAAGCTTTCACATATAGAGTATGAATCCTACTCATAAAGTAACACATTTTTATACTGCTTGATGGATATTTTTATCGATAGAATATCGATGTTAAGCATCCGATTCTTATAACAGACATCACTAAAATCAAGCAAATGAAACATGGCCGTTGTGTTTTCTTTTTTTTTATCATTGGTTGTCTTGTATACAGCCCGCATAGATTAGATAAGTTGTGATATTATATTTACAAAAACATTTTATTGAAATTAATATGTATCAGAAACACAATTATATTACACTATTCAATAAAATGCTTACGTTTGTGTAAATCCACTGCTGCTATTATTGTACAAATAGTACCAGAATTCTATACAATTTTCCTATATTACACAACATACCAGGTATGCATGCGTGGAAAGGAACGTTTAAACTTTTTGGCGCCAATTTTAAAGTAATGTGTATTTTCGTGAATCATGTTGTGTTGTGACTAAAAAGTTCATTAAATATGAACATTTTAATTTACTATCAATATAATTATATTATTAATCGTATACTCGAGTATAATAATATATTCATACGTATACTCAATATACGTATACAAAAATACGTATACTCAAGTATAATAATATATTCACCGGGCTACCAAATTTAAGTACTTACCCTATACACGAACAAATACTTAAATCATAAAAATTAGTCAAGCCGCAAGCCTCATAGGAGTTCGACAAAAAACACGGCGCCGCGGGGTTTTTTATTCTTACCTATACTATACCTAATAGGATAAGATTAAAAAATGATAGACTTAATTAATATTGATTGTAATAAATAGGAGTAAAATGCATCAGAATTATAGTTGCAAATTAAATTATGGTGAATGCTGAGTTATCATATTAAGTATAATATCATGTAGAGATACCAGCGCAGCTTTGTATGCTACGCTGAATAAAATAATATTTATCTGATATGACAATTAGGTAGGTACTTAAGTAATTATTATTGAATGATTGTAGAGTTATAATGCTTGCTTTATAACCTACTTATAATAAACATGACTATTAAAAAGTTACCTATTAGAATACCTAAAATCTGTATTTTTGGTAAGGAACACAAAATTAACTTAAGTAGGCCGGTATATATAATATAATGCTAAAGTTCATATGGCTCTCGAGCAAAGATAAAATTATGCACCCATCACCCAACACACTTACTCATGACTATGACTCTAACTCTAGATATTTTATTATCATCGCGCAAGATAAGTATAGTGTATTTTATAAGCGGTGAAATAATATTATAGCGAGTAATGAACCAACCGGCCCCGATAATAGCGTTGTTTTATCGGGCGCGCTGAAATTTGAAATACAGTGTGAGAGAGGTAAACGCGTGCTCAGTCGGCCGCACGTCATCGTCCACTCCACGTGCATCGTGATTTTGTTTAGTTAGCATCGCGAGGAACAGAGACACGCTATGGTACGTGATTCGTCGCACTTTCTAAAACCTTAATACCACTATGGCAAATGACCGTTATGCAGCCAGTAGATGCTCGACGCTCATTCCAAATTTTATTCTAACGCTGTTTTTTTTTTTGTTTAATGTAGACTGAACTTTACACTGAGACGTAGATATCACGCCATACCACAGGGCAAGTCGCCAGTTGGCTACAGTAAATACGTTGTCGCGGTCGTGTTTTCCTATAAATCGACCTTATACAGGTCGATCGTCGAATCAGTGTAATTCAGGTCGTTTAGCACCTACACGGTGAACCAGTGATTTAACATAATATAATTAGCACGTAAAAATAGTTACCGCATAGTGACTGTGTTTATTTATTTTGGTAAGTTAATTGGGTCAATATTATTATTAGAAATATCTTAGAATAAACCTAAAATCGCCACATGTATGAGAATTTGTTGGTATACAATATTTTTGGAAATTGTTGATCCTACGAATATTTTTTGATTAATAAAAATAAAATAAAAATTCAGGACATTTCACACAGTGACCCAAAACTAAGCAACTTAATGCTTGTAATATGGTGGTTAGGATAACAGATATAATACTTAAGATTGATTGATTAAATCAGGCGGGTAGTTTAGACAATCATTTTTTACTAAAATTAGGTTCAAACTCATATGAAGGGTTGCTCTATATAGAGTTCGCTGAAAAGTTCGCGGGAAATTTTGGAATGTGTATAAATATTTGTAAAGTCTGAAAGAAAAACTTTCATACTTATATAATATTGATTTTGATGACTCAGACCCACCTGAAAAGCACCTGAAAAGACCAGATAAAAATTTATTATTTTTATTGTTTAAGTACAAGCTGTCCTAGAGATCTAAAGTAGAGTTCCTAGAATATCTAGAGATTGCGTGTCAACGAGGACTTTGCATCTATTTGCCCTATTGTTTTGAAACATCTAAGTACTTACATACATTTTACATCTTAATGTAACGTAATTACACTTATAATAATACCTACCTAGCTACTAGCTATACTTATGTAAATAACGTAATTATATACATACTTAGAAGACAGCCGAGAAATATGTTTACTGACCTAAGTAGTTAGGTATATTATACTTAATTTTAAAAGAAAAAATATAATTATAATTATAATAACAAAAATTCTCTAGTCTCTACCTCTATGGTATACCAGCACCAGCCTTAAAGGCATAAGTAAATTTGTTTTTTATCTTTAGGAAATACCTCCATTTAAATAATTTCAAAAATAATTTTAAATTTACAATCAGCCGTTGAGTCGTTATAAGTATAACAGACTAAAGAAGGAATAAACAGCATATTTTTTGTAAGTTTAATTTATTAATTTAGGAAAAAAGCAAAAAGTTGCTGATTGAAGGTTTGATCTATCGACGCAAAGCGTTAAACCTACTTGTAAATCGAGTACTGGGTTTAAATTTGCCTCAAAAATAGATGTTATTTTACATAGATTTATCCTCTAGCAAGAAAAAATGGGATTTATCAATGCGAACGTAACCGCTACTACGGTTTAATATTTCGATTAATTATTAGATAAATTAATTATTAAGAACTGCAAAAGCTTTTTGAAATGTAGGTAGGTACCCTATAATTAGGTACAGTTAGGTGCAAAATTTTGAGAATTCCCGTTCCAAATGAGACATAGCATTATTCAGCTCAATATATTATCTGAATGCATTCATATCGCGGATCGCGAATGTGGCGTGATGATAGAAATGACGATAGCAAAGATAAAAAACTTACAAATTATGTATACCTACGTCGCGTCGATGTATATCTATCTACTTAGTTACTAGTATGTAGCCTTCTATAAAATACCTATAATTTAAATGAGAGAGAATTTAAATTATAATTTAAGTTATTCATACAAAACACACAACATTGGTAGCGCGTAAAATTAAAAAAGCTGTAGTATTAAAGTTGTATCTATAACCAACCTTTATGTTAAATGGCATAATCACTTGAAAAAATAATGTGTAAAAACCAGATTAAGGTTGGTAACTTTTTGACTCTCAAAACTATCCAACACATGCATAATTATCCAACACTCGCTCAAAATAAATAAATAGCTGATAGAACCTAATATGAATACGTAGATACTGACCCAATCTAGATTTTGCGTGCGCTCTACGACATGAAAAAAGTAACGCCTAAAAACTAACTATATGTATGTAGGTACTCGTACACCTTATGTATAACTATTTTATGACGCACTAACTGAGGCGGATACTAAAATCATTACAGATATGCCTTAAACGAACGCACGTTATATTATTATACCTGATAAGTGATAACTTTGACCCGTTACCACACTATCTCTTGCGCTTTGAGATAGGAACTATGGCATGACAAACAATATTCATATTTTTTAACCCAAAACGATGTGGTATAAGTCATTTATTTTGGAATGATCTGTTGAAAAATTTGTCGCTGGCTACGAAGTAGTAGATGCACTTTTCCTGTGATTGTTAACTAATAGGTAAATAATAAATAAATAAAATAAATGAAAAAGCCTTTATTGCCAGAATTTTTTTTAACATTTAGTAGGTACTAAAATAAATAATACTACAGCAATAATTAATGTTTTATAAATAAATAATAAATAAAATAAAAATCCTTTATTTGCAAGAATGTTGGTACATAAGATCTTAAATTATAATTAGTTAGGGCCTAAACATTCTGCCTCTTTAAGGCATGCAAAATTTATAATTATACTAATCACTAATTCAATCAATATTAGATTTCATTAAATTTCATAATAAACTTGGATTTCATCATATCACCAAAGGAACAGGAATAAAAAATATAAATATAATGATAAACATTGCATTTATCCATATCCATATCCATCCATCCATATCCATATCCATATCCATACATATAATAAGAATGGAAATTTCTCCCCATTCATTGTGATCCTTTACTAAGGTAAATTGTGAAAATACGCATATGAACAAAACGACGCGAAAAAGTCGCTTGCGCGATCTAATTCGTAAAACATTTTGTCAATTTTTCCTAGGGAAACGTAAAATAAAATAATAAAATAAATAATAATCATTTATATCAGACACATCGCCCCTAATTTACATCAAAAATTCGAAATAAAAGTAATAGAATATATAGTAAATTCAATTCAAAAAAAAATAGTGCCAAAAACGCTACAGACGCCATCTATTGGTGTTCCTGTAAACTTGTGGTTGACCTTTAGTTTAATTTGGGCTAAATTTGTAAATAGTTTGTGTCACTGGTGTGGTTAAACAACACCACCGATTTGAATAAAATTTTCACTAATACGTTGCAGTTTTCTCTACTTGAACCTTAGTCTTGGTTTTAGTCAAATCGGTTCATAAATAAAAGAGTTATATAAATCTAAAGATTCGCATATAAAATGCTAATAAACAAGAAAGGTAGTCATAGGAACCGCGTAATCAAAAGACAAAACCTCATCGAGTTTGGGCTCATTTGATTCGTCTTGACGAGTACTTTGATACTATATAGTAACCAGGGTCCGAAACGGAGCTGGAAGGTGGCCATAGGAACTCCGTGATTAAAAGAAAAAACCCCATCGAGTTTGGGCTCATTTGATTCGTCTTGACGAGTACTTTGATGCTATATAGTAGCCAAACAAATTAGAATTCATTTAAATTAGTAAATGTAACTTATTTCTCAAATGAATCAGCGCCAGCGGAAAATAATCTAATGTGCGCATGATGCGTGTAAATATCAGTAATAAATATCTTTTTGCTGCTTATTTTTAATTTCTAAAACATGTAAAATCATCTGAAGATAAATAGAAAAATTCATTTACAGTTCATTGTAAAAGTAAATTATTTTTCATACAAGCTAGCGCCACGGAAAATAATGGAACTAATGTCCTAAGAAAAAGAAATATCGTTTATTCTGCAAACAGTTTTAGAAAAGAAGTCCCGCGTAACCTAGCGGAACTAAATAATAGATTTATAATTACTGTGAATACTTCATTTATTATATATTTTTTATTTGTTAGATTAATTAAATATTATGTACCTATTTAATTGAGAAATTAAATATGAGAAATTATGAATTGTTAAAAATCTGTAGATATTTTAACTTAAAATCACGCGATTGTGGCGCTCCATCTAGGGGGATCTTTTGTAAAAATCACTGGTTATCCGGAGACACACAGACATAAAATCTGTTCACACCCATTTAGGCATACATCCAGACACAAACTGTCACGTTTATAATGTTAGTAAAATTTTGCAATGATTAATAAAGAACCTTTTATCTGTGTTATAGATAATCATAGGCGGATTTAGGGAGGGGGGGCAAGGGGCCAAGCCGCCCCCCCCCCCCCACCCCCCGAGTCATTAAGCAAGCTGCTCGCGCACATATTATAAAGGATGTTTAAGCTTTAGGGGGGGGGGGGGGGGGCAGGGGGCCAAGGTACCCCCAGAAGCATTGTAGAGTTACGAATTTCGCACATATTTCTGAAATAAAATTTTTTTTTCGGCGCTCGCAGCTAGCTGCTCGCGCACTTATTGTAATGGATGTTTAAACTTCCTAACCGCTCAGAGCGAGCTAAACATACACTTTTCGTAATAAAAATTATAATATTTTTGCCCGTCTGCACCTTGCCCCCCCCCCCCCCCCCCCCAAACCAAATCCTGGATCCGCCTATGATTTTAGGTATACACCTCAGTGGTAGAGTCCTTCTCACGAATGAGGTCCCGCGGAATTTTGCGGAACTAAATTACATTTTTAGGGTTCCGTACCTCAAAAGGAAAAAACGGAACCCTTATAGGATCACTTTGTTGTCCGTCCGTCTGTCTGTCTGTCTGTCTGTCTGTCTGTCTGTCTGTCAAGACCCTTTTTCTCAGGAACGCGTGGAGGTAACAAGCTGAAATTTATAGGAAATACTAAGGTCCATTGCTTCTTAGAGCTGTGAAAATTTCAAACTTCTAGACCAACGCAATAAAAAGATATAGTCGAATATGTCGCAAATATCAGCAATTTTTCGACATTACCAAATAAATCAAAACCTACGGGGCACTTCCCGTAAACTCAGAATCTTGAAATTTGGCACGAAGTAACTACTTAGAGCACAATTAAAGGAAAAATTGCGAAAACCATAAATTTTTATTTGCATCATATGAAAAAAATATTTTGAATAATTTTATACCTACTACCCTTTTTCTCATGAACGCGTAAACGTATTAAATTGAAATTCATATCAAATACTAAAGTCTATAATACCTTTAAACTGTAATAAAATCAAACCTCTATGTCAACGCATTCAAAAGAAACAGCAATTTTAGTCGCAATTTTAAACTCGCAACTATTCTCAAAAAATCAAAACCTACAGGGTACTTCCCGTCATTTTAGAATCTTGAAATTTGGCACAAAGCAACTCCTTAGAGCACAGATAAAGGAAAAATTGCGAAAATTGTACATTTTTAGTTATATCATAAAAAAAAATATTTTTAATAATTTCATACTTACTACCTTATTTCTCATGAACACGTGCAGGTATTAAACTGAAATTCATATCAAATACTAAGGTCTGTTATACCTTTAAAATGTAATAAAATCAAACCTCTATCTCAACGCATTCAAAAGAAACAGCAATTTTAGCCGTATTTTTTAACTCGCGACTACTCTCAAAGAAATCAAAACCTACAGGGTACTTGCCGTTAACTCAGAATCTTGAAATTTGGTACGTAGCAACGTCTTAAATCACAGGCACAGGAAAAATTGCGAAAGCTGTAAATTTTTAGTTACATCATATAAAAAAAGATTTTTAATAATTTTGTATTTACTATCCCTTTCCTCAAGAACGCGTACAGGTATTAAATTGAAATTCATACCAAATACTCAGCTCTATAATAACTTTTAGCTGTAAAAAAATCAAACATCTATGTCAACGCAATCAAAAGAAGCAGCAATTTTAGCCGCATATTTTCAAACACGCAAGTTCTCGCAAGGGAATCAAAACCCACAGTATACCTATATAATATTATACCCACTTTTCCTTAGGGTTCCGGAGAAACCCGTAGGTTTGTACGGAACCCTCGGTGCTCGAGTCCTACTCGTACTTGACCGGTTTTTTCGATAAATTCTGGACTTGCCATAAATAATTTTTCACCACTCTCGCACGAAAATAGTGTCTTTGGTCATCGATTTCAGTGAGCAAAAGCCGTTTTTGCTCTCTAGAGAGTAGAGAGGCAAAGTGATTTGAATTTCGAACACAATTTTATTGGCTATGAAAAAGTTGGTGTGTGTTCTGAAACTTATTTGTGTACAATTTTTATTTAACTGAGATGCACATAATTTTTAATGTTATTTATTGAATTTTAACTTTATAAATTGTATTTTTTCAATAATATTTTAAATAAAATACTCAATAAAATATACTATTATAGAATAATAAGTCGTAAGTGAGTTTTTTTTTTTTTTAAATATTATTACAATTTGTTTTTCATAAATATGTCACACACACAAATTTCGAACGCAACTCTTTTAATAAAAATAAAAAAATACAAAATGGCGGGATGTAGAAGTTTAGAGTTTACAGTCAAATGGAGAATGCGTTGTGACGTCATCGATAAATGCCATCTTTGTCTCTCTCTTTTGTATGAGGTAAGTGAGATGGCACTTATAGTTGTCATTTTTCTTGCGACAGTGGTGTTCACAACACATTTTCCATTTGGTTCTAAACCTCTTGGTAAAGATTCAACTAAATATTTTCAACTTAAGTTGTAAACTTTTGCAAATTTCTATTTGTGATCTAATAGTCTGTTTAATTACAAAGAAATGAGTGACCCCAGTGATGAAGGTAGTTGTCTTACGCCAAAAAAGTTGAAAGAACAAGTTTCGAATGCCGAGTTCAGCTATTTGCCTGAAAAATCTAAAGTGAAATATGTAAAGGCGTACGAATCCTTCAATAATTGGCGCCTCTCAAAAAATGCAAAAACATATTCCGAGACCGTGATACTATCATATTTCATGGAACTATCTAAAACAAGAAAATCCAGTACATTATGGAGCATTTTTTCTATGATAAAAGCTGTCTTGAAAACGAAACGTGACCTTGAAATAGAAAAATTTCTGAATGAAGCACCAGACAGTAAATACCTCGCTTTAAAAGTAAGTAAATTGATACAAAAGCTAATTTATTTCAAAGAAAACCTATCTAACTGTACCTATCTAAAAATAAGTAAACTAAATTATTGTTATTTTTTACAGGTTGTATTAATTATTGGCATAAATGGTGCGTGCCGCTCAAATCAATTGTTGAATCTTAAGGTAAACGACGTTGAAAAGCATTCGGACAAATTAATATTAGTAAAATTATTGAATACAAAGACTAAAATCGACAGATCATTCGTCATTAGTGAAGAATATGTGAATGTGGTGGACAAGTATATGGCATTACGACCCGCTAATACAAAAACTTCAAGATTTTTCTTACATTATGATAATGGAAAAAGTAAAAAACAGCCCATAGGCATCAATAAAATCGGTGATATGCCAAAAACGATTGCTAAATTTCTTCAGCTTCCGGACTCCCATCTTTACACTGGGCATTGCCTGAGGCGGACGTCAGCAACACTCTTAGCTGACTCAGGCGCTGATATTACAGTTCTTAAACGCCATGGTGGCTAGAAGTGTAACAAGATTGCAGAAGGATACATCGAAGATTCTAAAGTTATTTAATATGCTAACTTTTAAAATTTGCGATAGTGGCGCCCCGCAAAAAGAACTCCTTTTGTGAAAAGCACTCTACCTATCAGTCACAGTTCCCGATTGAGCAGAAATTTTGCAAACCGGGAATCGGATGACAATGCAATAATTTTATGACATGGAAGTGATCTGAAGTCTGATGATGGAGGTGAAAGGTGAAATTTGATAGATATATTATAATAAATAGTTTGAGTACGTAGGTATATGATAGTTTCATTTCAGAAAATTTCATTTTAGTTTTTTTTATACAACGATGTAAGAAGATGAGCAAGATGCTCTCCTGATGGTAAGAGATAACGCTGGGATTTAACGAAGGTTAAATTCTGGGTGCACTGCTGAGTCATAAAATGTTAAGATTCTTCAGCCCAGTAATTTCACTAGCCACAGTGCCCTCCTACCGAAGCACAGTAATGTCTGCACATCACTGTTCAGGCGGCAGAATAACTGACACTGTTGGGGTACTAGCCGATCTCCTGCAGAGGAAGTCTACCCACGGTAAAGAGATCACCATTAAATGACGCGGAAAAAAGTCAAGAGTAACTGTACGGAATCAAGCTGTTATTATTCCGTATTTTTATTAGTTTTTCTGATTTAAATGATAATTTGATATATTTTTGTTTACTGTATTTAATCTTGATGTACTATATGTGTAAGTGGTAATTTATTGCCGTTCTAATTTGTACTGTGGTATAGGTATAACGATAGTTCTGGGACTTATCCCAGGACGTCTCTGAAATCTAAGTATTATTCACAAAAAATGTTTCATTATATTATTTACTAGCTTATGCTCGCGGCTTTGCCCGCACGGCAAAATCCTTTCTTAGCAGTGGTCTACGTCATGAAACCTTTCTATGTTCCAAATTTCAACCCAATCCATCTAGCGGTTGAGGCTGTACGTTATACAGATACATCAGTCACTAGCTTATTCTCATGGCTTTGCCCGCATGGACGGGTTACGTTTCATAATACCTACGGTCGTTTCAACTACGGTCGATATAACTACGGTCGATTCGCATAAGTTCATTTCACATATTGGACGACTCGCTTACAGTGCAACTCGCCTGCGGTTGATTAAACTATGGGCATGTGAACTAATGGGCGATTCGGCCAATGTTCATTTGATGTATTGGTTAATTCAACTATGACGACTCACCTACGGTTTATAAATTCTTTGCTACGCGTGTTTTTAGTACAGTATTCAGGGCAAACCGAAATCTGTTGGTTAGGTTAGGTTTGAACAGTGACCACAATGCGCGAGCCGAGCGAGCGAAGCGAGCGTGCCGCGGCAGCGGCCGGCGAAGCGCCAGATATTTTTCTTATTACTGAATTATTTATCCTGTGTCATGGCATCTTCAGGCATTTTGGCATCTTCTTTCATCTACCTCATCATGGCAAAGTGGCATAATAAAAACAACACGTTTCTGAATTCTGTACTATAAACAAGTATTTTTTAGCTGTCATACCTGACTAGCAGCCGGAAACGTGGTCTAAAAATACGTGAACGGTCCGTTAGTTCGGTCAAAAATAGGCAAATCGTCCAATAGTTTAATCAACCATAGCTCAATCGACCGTAGCTGAGTTAACCGTAGGCGAATCGTCCAATATTGATTTCAACCAATAGTTATTATGAACGTAGGCGAAACGTCCAATAGACATTTTGAATAGTAGGTGATTCGATCGTAGTTACATATTGGCAAGGTTTGCCAGCCTTTACTAATTCTACGCCCATTAAGTCGCAGAAAACCCGTAAATTGAATCCCTCTTTTCCGTGGAATTGGAAATCGAATTAAATGGTCTGTATCAAATTCATTAATATATGAATAATTTACTGTCACGCGCTACGAAGTGCGCGCGGGTCAGCTAGTATGAAATAAAAAAGTTGTGTTTATAATCTTTGTAATAGGGATGTTGACACATGTTACGAATTCATATAAACTTATGTTTTTCACATAAAAGACAGTATTTAAAAACCTATAATCACATTTTAAGGATCTATTTACAAGCCAAAATTGAATAAAATCAATTTTAATTTTAATAATTTTTACTTATTGTTACGCAAATGCGAACGCCAATCAGAGCGCGTGACGTCACACCACTGGCGGGACTTACGCTTTCTATGAAATGTTCCTGATTTCGATACATTTTAATTATTCATAACTTAAAAACACAGAACCGATTTTGATGCCACTTACACTGTGCCCTATATTGGTCCGAATTTAAGCAAAAAAAGTCAATTACCAAAATTTTTCTTATATTTTCAGAGAGACATTTTAGTTATTGACTTCATTTTTGGTTTAAGTATGGACCAACTAAGGGCACAGTATAAGTTGCATCAAAATCGGTTCAGTGGTTTTTAAGTTATGAATAATTAAAATGTGTCGAAATCAGGAACATTTCATAAGAAGCGTAAGTCCAGCCAGTGGTGTGACGTCACGCGCTGTCAGATGACAGTTCGGAACGTTTTAGCCGGAATTCAAAAAAACATTTTTATTTCCGTATTTTTAAATTGAAATTTCATATAATTTTGCATAAAAATATGATATTCGTGTATGAAATGGGTCTATCTATCATATAAAAGCAATTCCAAAAATTAGTCAACATCCCTATTTCTTTACATCTAAATGGCTGGATTGATTGGACTAAAATTCGGTAAGCTACATTTCAGCGACTAAATCACTGAGTCTGACTGGGTGCATCTAGTGAAAATAATAATAACCAAATTTTATCCGGCTAGATATAATATAATAACGCTATAGAACATTTTACCAATAATATGGTAGATAGTGCAAAGGATAAACAAAAACTGAAATCTGTATTTGTATATGACAGCCAATTACTCGTAATTGGTATATTAATTGTAATTACTCGTAAAATACAAAAGAATAGCGTGATTTCTGATACGTTTACTATAGGAAAATAACTGATACAAATATTGTAGTAAATTTATCCTTATTTGAAGAATAATGTGATCTAAAGACCCTGCCAAATCGCGGAGCTTGTAGAGTGTGCATTTTGTGCCTTTTTTCAATGGCAAAAAGCTGTAGGAACCTTGAATGTCACGAGTATGTGCCTAAATGGCATAATTTGACATTTTATTCATATATATCTAGACTAGATCTCCTTGACTTAGGGAGTGGAAACCACGTCTCAGTAAACGTAGTGTAGAGCGAGATGGGGTGACGATACCCGGAAGGTCGCTGGAAGACGTTGGAGGAAGACGGAGGACCCAGGACCCCGTTTAGTGGTGTGCTATGGGAGAGACCTATAGGTACCTATAATATGTCCAGTAGTGGACGAACGTGGGGTGATGATCTTCTAGAATTGACGTTAGCTCTTCGTTCAAGTATCAACTAAAACGTACTCGTATTTGAACAACATTATATAAACTTATTTATTGTAAATTACGCGACGCCGCGCTGTTTCGTAACACCCTTGTATTTCAGCCCTTATTCTTTAAGTAAATAATAATAAAAAACCCACCTGGATAAAATGATAAATATTATCTAAGAATAAAAATAATCTCTAACGTAGATCCTTTTTATTACGACCAATATTTTATTATTATAATCTTTAGAATTATTGGAGTTTATATCCGTGCACAATAAACAATTTTATCAGTATCATAGCAAGCCGCTAAACATAAATAGATAAGTTTCTATTATTTTGAATAATATATTTTTTATGTAACAACCATATTATTTTGTAGTATCATAAATACCACACTGATCTGTGATAAATACATACATACAGTAATATCCCGACTTAGGGCTTGTTCACGTGAACGCGCGGGCGCGGGCGCGAGCGCGGGCGCGGGCGCGGGCGCGAAATATCAAACATATGACGTGCTATGAAGGTGTTCACGTACAACGCACGTGCGGTGTGAGCAAAGTCTGTCGCGCCCGCGCCCGCGTGTTATAGCGTAAAAAGCACTTACGCTACCCCGATTCACGCGAATTCGGAAATCACTCTTATATTTAAAGACAATAAAAGTTTTCTTGTTTATAACGTCTTAATGTTTACATGGCTCAATCCAACTAAAAATAAAAATTATATTTTTGTGATAATAATATTATACTTTTACATCCTACTTACCTAAGTAGCCTTAGATATTATGCGGATAAAACCGCTCGTTGCACCCAGTTGCTTAAAAATATAGGTACCTACTTACCTGTTATTTGTTTTTATGTGAAAAAGAAAATGTTATTTACACTGTCAGATTTAAAAATAACTCCTGTAAAAATAAAAACAGATCGTTTACCTTTGCCCTTGACCTACCCAGCAGGGCAAGGTAGGGCGGGCAGGGTACGATATTATGTACACATACCTATCATATTGTTTATAGATAGGTAATAAGCCTAGCTGAATGCTTTTGTATCCTCTGTACTCTTGGCTCTATTATGATTATAGCACACTGTCAGGTGTGATGTGGTCAAACGTAGGCCTATCTAGTATAAAAAAAAAACACTATTGGACCCGCACGCACTTCATCGCGCTTAATAGAAAAATTTCAGTGTTCTTCTACATTACAAATCTTCCTCTTGAATCACTCTATCTATTTATGAAAACCACGTCAAAATCCGTTGCGTAGTTTTAAAGGTATAAGCATACATAGAGACAGACAGACGCGGAAAGCAACTTTATTTTATACTTTGTACTATGAAGTAATGTAAAATGTAATGATACATTCGACATTTTTGATGTAAGAGTCACTGTGTGAATTATTTTAATGCCTGTAATTTGCTCTACCAGCTCTACTGGTTTACCCACATAGCATTCTTATTTTATAAATGAAAGCATAATGTACAAGCACGTTTGTTCTTAATCATTTTCATCAAAAGATAAATATAGCGAGTTATATAAGAATTTTATACCGTTGTTATGTTAGCCGCAGATAAGGGGGATTTGTAAGGATCAATTTTCAAAGATAGAGAGAAGCTTAAACTTAAGCCTTTTAACCTAATCTGTATTATAAAATGCACCCCAACGTGCATTATCTAGAATTATATAACCCGCCTTAAAAGATATCCAAATTATGTTTCTGACGATAAAAGTGCAACGGTGTGTACATAATATATTATTAATAATATACTAGCTTATATGATCTGGTTTGGTCACATTAAAATTAAAAAAAAGCCGAATGGGCAGTAGTGTCTTAAAATCTAATAATTGTAAAATTGACTAACTACTTAAAAGTGCACAATAGTACATTTGAAAAATGAAATCCTGTCTTAGCGGAGGTCTACGTCATAAAGCCTATGTGTGCCAAATTTTAAACCAAATCCGTTCGGCAGTTTGAGCTCTGTGTTGATACATCAGCCACACTTTCCTTTTATGTATTTAGATAGAACATAAGTCTACATTCTTTAAGAGCGATAACCTCCACGCGATTATTTGTCGCAATTCGTTTTGACAGCAATACTTATTATTTAATCGCAATTTCATACTGAATCGCGACATAAATCCCATGTGCATTTTCTGTTATATATTAGATCTCAGGGACAAAATAAATGACAATAATTGCTGGAATTAGGCGTTACTTTGCGGATATTCATAATAGGTAATTTTATATATTATTATATAAATAATTATTATGTAATATAATAATTATTAGTTTCCTCGGCACCTCTTAAACTTAGACTTACAAATTAGAGCGAAATTAACAAAAAATGTAAATTTTTCACAATGAAAAAAGGATTTTTTGAACACATTTTTAATTTATTTTATTTTTTTCACAGGATACATCCACAATCGTGGAGAACGGGGAAGAAATAGTGAAAGTGAACAAAATGCACGTTCCGAACGGCGTGAGCCATCATGAAAACAAGTACTTGAACGGTAAGTCTAATAAAAAATTCTTATCTACAGCACTCTTGCGCTCTAATAACTATTGGCTACAACATTATTATGGAACTTTCGTTACGAAACTATAACAATTAATAATATATTAAAATATTAATTGATATTGTTTACAGTAGGTAGGTACCAGGTATCTACTTATTACTTAACGTCGTTCATTAACGTCGTATCTAGACACGCGGCAGCGAGTCAAGCCAAGTTCAAGCAAAGGAACTGGCGACCGCGCCGTGTGTTATATTACACGAACCGTCCAAAGCGCGTTTTGACGACTTTTTACACCCTCGTTATACAAAAACTATTACACATAGACAAGTCAAATTTGGCACATATACTTAAATATACGAACTATATCTCTGTTCCAAATTCCAATAACACAGCTCGAACGGTTATTTAGATATAAATATCCAGTAATCGGTGAAGTTAATACATACTGAGGGATAGATCAAAAGTAATATCCCAGTTCCAGATGACCTAGAAAGCTGAAATTTGGCATCCCGATAGGTAATGTCGTAGTAACAAAGGGAAAAATCAGAAACTAGTATTTTTTTATCATTTTAAATTATTATTAATTTTTAAAAAATGTATGATATTAAAGTTTGGGACGCCTAGGAACGCATAAAGCAAGACATGTTGCATGTTGCTATAATTTTTGTGTAGGCGGCTATTTTCTGTTAGATACTACGAAGTGCGCGCGAGTCCACTATTCCTACTAATATAATTATAAATATAAATACAAACTTTATACCTACTGTACGTATGGATATATGTTTTTTACTTTTTCACGCCTAAACGGGTGGGCCGATTGACTTTAAATTTGGTATAATAAAAAATATAGCTTTGACCCCTGGAATAACATAATATACACTACTGTACCAAACTGTATAGCGGGTAAAACAGCTAGGCACAGCTAGTCACTGATAAAAAAGGTTCCTGGTACCTACGTAACAATTGTATATCCTATTTAAATACCTATCAATATATCGACTCACCAGCACAAGGCGGCTCAGTAACATAGAGGTAATGATATTAACATTGTTTACAATAAAAATAATGTATGTATATCGCCTTAGGTGCTAGTTGGTGTAAACATTTTAGATACCTACGTACCTGTAACGTATAGTCATAATATTATAGGTATGTGGCGGTATCTGGGGGCACGGCAGTGCCCCCGCCAAGTCGTCGTCATTACAAGTCTTGTCGGCTTAGGTTTCTTTTGATCGAAATTCTAATCCAGTTCCAGATGATCTAAAAAGTTAAATTTCCATCCAGGTATGCGGTAGGTATAAGATAGCTGGGTGAATATAGATAAATTTATCAGTAACTAGTATTGTTTAAAAATCAATTGATTAGGTACAATATTCAAATCAATAGTGCACATAAATGCTAATATAATTAAGTACTAAATTAATTATAGGTATATCGAAAATCGAAGCACGGCGAGGCTCACGGGCCGCGGTGGGCGGTGCGACGGCCGTGCCATGGAACAGTGGGGTGGGGGGGAGGTGCAATAAAATAATCATTTGGTATTAATCTTATTATGACTGGGTGTCTTAAACCTATTACATACTAAAAAGTAGATACTGTACAAAAAGCAATGATATCCCATCAAAAACATAAATGTGAAAAGAGAGCCAAGTTCAATATTACGATATAATGTACTCATAGTTACCTATGATTTGGTAGTTGACTTCAACGACAAAAGAAGTGAGATCTAAATGGGTGCCAAGTTCAATGGTCAGTCCTGAAAAATATATACAAGAACATAAAATATTTTATTACAACTTAAAAGATTATTTCTTCTTATCACTTAGAATTAATATTATTTTGAAGTCCAAAGTTTGACTTGGCTAGTTCTCATGACTCATGCGTACCATACGACGAAGTAACATTAAGATAAGCCAATAAATTCTTTATTGTACACCACATAGTGTTACAGAAAATACATAAGTACATAATTAAAATTAAAAATTACAATGTACAAGTGGCGGTCTTATCGTCAAAGAGCGATTTCTTCCAGACAACTAATGGATGGAGGGGACTAATTTACACGATAAAAGACGGTGGCGCACTAATTAGCATTAAGTGCGTTTAACAGTGATCAAGCTAAAGTTAAGAGAGTACCTACCTAGTATATTATGAGAACTGGCCAAGTCAGTCTTTAGGCTTCAAAATAATATTAATTCTAAGTGATAAGAAGAAATAATCTTTTAAGTTGTAATAAAATATTTTATGTTCTTGTATATATTTTTCAGGACTGACCATTGAACTTGGCACCCATTTAGATCTCACTTCTTTTGTCGTTGAAGTCAACTACCAAATCATAGGTAACTATGAGTACATTATATCGTAATATTGAACTTGGCTCTCTTTTCACATTTATGTTTTTGATGGGATTAAGTACTCGTTATACATTTATGAGAAAGTCAGAATGTGTTTGTTAGCTCTTTACGCCTTAACAGCTGAACCGATTGAGCTGAAAATTGATAGATAGACAGTTTAGCTCCTTAAAATTAAACAAAGGCTGTTGGTTGTGTCATGATCTATAATATGAAATTTAGTAGCGAGCGACTGAATGGCGACGCGACGTGTCGCTTTTACATGAATAATATTATAATTCAATTGTGAATCACTGCCGTAAAAAACCTTTTTAGAATTTAGAAGATGTGTTTCCGTGACTGTTTATCGTCGTTTAAGTACCTACATTAATATTATACAACGTGTTTATCGCATGCAAATATCTTTATCATAATATTACATAATATTGAGTATCATAAAAGTCCTTAGATATGTAGAGTTCATCCATTTTTAAATTGCACTTGTAAGCTAAGCAAAATGTTCCCAACATATAAGGTCACTACCTAAAATTTGAAAACGGTGTACCTTAGACTATATATAGGATATAATTATGACGTGCACCAAGCGGATACAGTGTTATTATCAGTTCACAGGTGATGGTAAGCCAATCCTTATAATTGATTACTAATTTTATCAAAAAAAATAATAATAATTAAAAATAGGAAGACGCGAATTTATTGATAACGCTTAGCAATAAAAGTGAGGTCATTCATATGTGGAAATCTGATTACACTTCAATACACCTGCGAATAAATCATAACAGATATTTTTCGCAGATTTAGACAGACATTTTCAAGTAATAAGTCTTTTTTTTTTTGAGTCAAATATTCGGCGAATAGTGACACATTTTTTCACACTTGCTATAGGTATAATAGAATTTGACTACCCTTAAATTTGCTTTTCTTACACGTCACATACTATCTATTCAGCTGACAGCTGCAATTTAAAATTGCTTGACTTCTTCTACCTGCCGGCCAAGCACAGACATTGCGTAGACTTGACAGCAAGACAAATCTGCGCAATGTCTGTGCTTGGCCGGCTGTTAAGATAATATTACTATTTTTCCTTGTTTCTTTAATAGTTGACGAAACGACGCAACAGACAGGCACATAAAAAGAACGAAACCACTTATTTGGTGAAAGTATTACGCAAGTGCCCTGCGCTGTCTTAGATTTATTATCCAAAGCGTTACACTTACATACACCAAAGCTAAAGCAGCTGCGACGACATATTTTCTTTTATATTTGTTCTGAAAAAATTTTTTTTGCCAGAGCATGGCAGGTTTTTCGAATAATACCCAAAAATATTAATGAGGCTTCAAATAGTAAAATTTGCAAATAAGTAGATATTATGTATTCATGATTTTTTTGTTGTAGGTATACGTATTATATAATGTTCATACTGCCTCTATAATGTTCTTAAAACTAAGGATTTTAAGGAATGCTCCGATGAATAGGTACTAAGATAGGTATAAAAACTTAGTCAATTACAGATATGTAAATCGATTAACAATAATTATATTATAAATCTGGTTATAATTTAATAGTCATTTTAAAGGACACGACTAGACGTAAGCGGTAAACTCGCGACAACATTGAATAAATGAATAAACATTGTGTAACACCTTGAAAAAAATATAAATAGAGTTCAACCATTTTAAATTTGCACTCGTCAGCCAAACACAATGTTACAGACGCTTATGAAAACGAAACGCAATTTGAAAGTGTTCGCTTGAAACTTTGTTATCGACTAACAATATCATAGTGCAAATATAAGTTTCCTTCCTATACTATAAACAGCTATACAAACAATATTACGAGTAGGTATATATGTATCCCAATCCCCAAACATTGAACTTGAATAGTCTGACACATAGGCGGATTTAGGGGGGGGGGGGGGGGGGGCAGGGGGCCATGGCCCCCCCAGAATCATTGTAGATTTACGAATTTTGCACATATTTCATTTTTTTTTTAAGTGATTAAGTAGAAGACGAGCAAGACGCTCTCCTGATGTTAAGAGATAACGAAAATCATAAAAGATCATCATGGTAAAGATTATAATTTTTTTTCTCGGCGCTCGCAGCAAGCTGCTCGCGCACATATTATTAAGGATGTTTAAACTTTCTAACTGCTCAGAGCGAGCTAAACACACACTTTTCGTAGTAAAAATTGTAATATTTTTGCCCGTCAGCACCTTGCCCCCCCCCCCCCCCCCCCCAGAACCAAATCCTGGATCCGCCTATGGTCTGACAGGACATACATCCTGCGATTGTCTTGAAAAGGACTTTGAATGAGCAATGTGGCATAACCATAACTCAGTAGCGGAATAACTTATACATAGCTTTAGCTAGGGATATTATATTCACAGGCTATTTTATTATATTTTGAGGCAGTCTTTTCCCCAAAAATCCCAAAAAAGAGGATAGAGCAGTGAGCAGACTGACTGATCAAGTATTAACTATTAACTCAGCTCAAATCGCTAAACGGATTAGGTAAAAATTTAGCACACTGTGGTTTTATGATGTAGAAATTCGTTTAGGGAGTAAAAAGGGCTCGAATTATGTATGAAGCTGAAAGAAACTGTGGGCATTCAGTCGTATTGTGTAAAAATGTTTTTACAAAAGAACTTCCGCAGGCCAGAAAACGAAATCGGTCAAGCCGTGACGCAGGAAACAAAATCGGTCAAGCCATTTTTATATTTTTAGTATAGAATAGAAAACTCTTAATTGAACTTCATAAATACTTACAATAAAATAAGCAGGAACATTTATCTACTTATTAGATTTATACTTAACTAAATATCTACTTAATGTATATTATTTAGCTACTGACCTTGTTTGATGTTTGTATCCATATTTAATTACGTAACTAATCGCAAAAAAATAGACCCGACTATTATTATGAGGTAGATATTACAGGTCAAGGGCCTGTAACTAGTCATTTTGTAGGTTCACTTAACTACCTATTGCAAAACAAAGTGCGATTAGTATTAGAGTTTCAGAGGGTTCCGTAGGTAATGTCGCTTTATAATAAAATGAAAAAATGAGTATCAAAAATAAACGAATTATACAGCGATCAATTTGACCGTGTTCCGGCATGATGTTCAGTGAAGCCAAGGAGGATTTGTCCTACCTTCTAGGTTTAGTCTGCAACCATTTGCATAACTTTTTAACAAAAAATAATGTTATTCACTCCTAATTAAATTAATCGCACCTAAGTACTGCTTGGCTCACGCTCACGGATTCAGTCGGAATTCTACCTACCTAATTCATAAAAAGTTCAATCATTCAATGAATTTTTATTTTTATTCTTGACATTAATTTATCTCTTATTGTTATTGTATAATAATTTTAATTTGTTCACATTAATAATTTATGTAATTGGCTGAAGCCGTACTAGTTATATAAATACATAAATAGTAAACAAAATTAAATTCATTGTATTATACACTGTATTTCACCATAAAAGTTTTATGTTTATTTCATTACAGTGATTACGATTTACCGTGTGAACTGTATCACAATACTTCCAAGCACTAAGTAGGTAGTTAAATTTAACGGTTTTGTCTGCTGAAAATAATTAAGTATTTGTACTAACCTATTCCGTCAAAATTTATCATACTAAAGAACGTCTTACATTTATGCATGTAGCGAAGTGTGAAGTTTTTGCAATAGGGATGTTAACTAAAAAAAAAAATAAGTAGATTATTGAAAAATATTGGACACGTATTTTTTATTTGTAAATCTGAAAATAATACGTGGGAGATACAACGCACTTAAGTTGCTTGATCGTGACGTCACACCACTAAATCTAGTAAATTTTTGTTCAGTGGTGTGACGTGACGCGTCCGAACATAATCTTATAAGCGTTACATCTCAGCCAATTTTTTATTTTATTTGCAATTTAAAAAATAAGTACCTATCGAATATTTTTTATTATTATTTTTTATATAAATTACGGACTTATTGTATTTAAAAAAAAATTATCTTGTCGACATCCCTATTCTTTATTCTGCCGTCCAAAGTTCATTGACCTACGCTTACGTCCATAAGATATGTGTAATACTTATATTTCATTGCACATTACGATAGCAATAAATCGTTAATGGTTTAGTGCAGTATACATTACAGTAGATAAATTCTAATTATAGTCATAATTTTATAGGTTTCCTATGAGTAACTTACTGTACTTCTACAGTCTACAGATTGGAATCGCATAAAAATCAATTAAATTAACACTCATTTTATGCCTCTTCGGTCCGAATAAGATGCTCTAATTTCCTTTATTTTATGTATTAGATATTACAATTAGGTATATTATATATAGAGCTAGACAAAGCTATAGTTCTGTCTAGCGATTTAAAATAAACACTATGCCTATGGACTAGGTATGGAAAAATAAAAACCACTATAATACTATCTAAGCCACCTACATACCACATCAGCTCAATCGCTCTAGCCGTTTAGCCTTTTTAGAGTAATAAACGTGTTCCATATAGGTACTTTCGCGTTTGAAATGTTAGTGGAAATCTGGGGATAATTATTAATTATTTATTTTAAATTGTTTGTATTACAATGATTACTTGAAAATATTGTATTTTTCCATACAGGACCAGATCAAGTGATCCCAGCAGACTCGTACGTAACATGCAAACCTGGAAGCTACGTCAAGTTACACATCGCTTCCCGAGGGGTGGCATCGGAACCGCCCGTCTCAGTTCCCGGCCTATTAAACAGAATAGTTGCTAGGTACCCCGATGGCACCGCACTGGCCACGAAGAAAGCTGATGGAAAATGGCACAAGATTACTTATAAGTAAGTTTTTTTGACTAGCAAACGCAGCGTTGTAAGTCCACTCACAAGGTGGACAGACCACCTTACAAAGGTCACGTTGGATGCAGGTCGCTTCTAACCGGTATATAGGAAGTCCAAAGGGGAGGCCTATGTTTGGAGTTTGGAGGTTTCCACGGCTGAGATGATGATGATGATAAAGTTTTTAAGTCCATACTTCTCCCATTGCAAGTAACCTTTCCCAAAAAAGTTTTTTTGAATGTTATAATATAAAGTCCAGCTTAAGATAAAAAGAACGAAGATTAATAAGTCTTAGGGCTTGTTCATGTGAACGCGCGGGCGCGGGCGCGAGCGCGGGCGCGAAATATCAAACATATGACGTGCTATGAAAGTGTTCACGTACAACGCACGTGCGGTGTGAGCAAAGTCTGTCGCGCCCGCGCCTGCGCCCGCGCCCGCGCCCGCGCCCTCGCCCGCGCCCTCGCCCGCGCCCTCGCCCGCGCCCGCGCCCGCGCCCGCGTGTTATAGCGTGAACAAGCACTAACTGTGAATTCGTTTTTTAATTCAATTACAATCTGCAATTATTTTTTATTTTATATTGTTTTAAATAATACATCTAGGTTCATACATAAAGTTTTAAATATTCTTTGTTTTTATTGTACAAGATATAAAATTGATTAATTTATCTCTTATGTAATAGGGATGTTGACTAATTTTTGGAATTGCTTTTATATGATAGATAGACCCATTTCATAAACGTATATCATATTTTTATGCAAAAATATATGAAATTTCAATATAAAAATACGTAAATAAAAATGATTTTTTAAATACTGCCTAAAACGTTTCGAACTGTCATCTGACAGCGCGTGACGTCATACCACTGGCTGGACCTTACGCTTCCTATGAAATGTTCCTGATTTCGACAAATTTTAATTATTCATAACTTAAAAACCACTGAACCGATTTTGATGCAACTTATGCTGTGCCCTTAGTTGGAGCATACTTAAACCAAAACTAAAGTCAATAACCAAAATGAATCTTATATTTTCAGAGAGACATTTTAGTTATAGACTTTATTTTTGGTTTAAGTATGGACCAACTAAGGGCACAGTATAAGTTGCATCAAAATCGGTTCAGTGGTTTTTATGTTATGAATAATTAAAATGTGTCGAAATCTGGAACATTTCATAGGAAGCGTAAGGTCCAGCCAATGGTGTGACGTCACGCGCTCTGATTGGCGTTCGCATTCGCGTAATAATAAGTAAATTTTTTTGAAATTAAAATTGATTTTATTCAATTTTGGCTTGTAAATAGATCCTTAAAATGTGATTTTAGGTTTTTTAAATACTGTCTTTTATGTGAAAAACATAACTTTATATCAATTCGTAACATGTGTCAACACCCCTATTACCTACTTTACGTGTTTTTACTTGTGCTCGAAATGGAGATGGTCCTTTGAAATTGGCCATTTACAATATTATTTGTTGCAGACAATATCAAGAGCGCGTGAGAACAGTGGCGAAGGCATTCCTCAAGCTAGGTTTAGAACGATACCACTCAGTCTGCATCCTAGGGTTCAACTCAGAACAGTGGTTCGTCGCTGATCTCGCTGCTATACATGCTGGGTAAGTTACATTTTTAGGGTTCCGTAGTCAACAAGGAACCCTTATAGTTTCGCTTTGTCCGTCCGTCCGTCCGTCCGTCTGTCTGTCCGCGGCATTGCGGAGAAACTATAAGTCCTAGAAAAGTGTAATTTTGTATACAGGTAAGTAATAATAAGGGTAAGAGAACGGTGACAAAAAATAATTTTTAATTAATTAATTTAGGCTACCTCCCGTACACGTAAGATGGGGATGATTTTTTTTTTCTGGCTGATACCATCGTGTGGGGTATCGTTGAATAGGTATTTTAAAATGAAGGACGGTTTGCTAAGAAACTTTTTCGATTTCATGTTCTGTTTGAAAGATATTCAAGTTTTAAAAAAAAAATTGAGCGTCCCCCCCCCCCCCTCTAAAATCTGAACTACTAGCTTTAAAATTCTGAAAAAAATCAGAGGTATGCTTTCAACCATGAACTTTCCAGGAAAACTATAGCGGTTAAGATAAAATTATTAGTTTCGGTAAAATCAGCAAAATAAGAATACCTAAAGCTAACCTAGCCTATAGTTTATTAATGCATAACTAGATTGCGCTAGTAGTAAAATTAGATCGCGCAAGCGAATTGTTCATGGTTATATTGTTTACGAGTTATAGCTATCACAAATAAATCACCATATTACAGTGTTACTTAGCTCATAATTTCTAACTTAAGTTTTTTTCATTATAATTTGATATAGCATGGTCAAGGCTACTTGTGTGAATGATCCGGATATATTTTTTTTAATTTGCGGAGAATATTATGCTCAAAGAATTCCGTTTGAATGTGACAACGTTCATAATTTAGGCTTACAAAAATTACTTTGGATACTCCCTGGAAATTAACGACAAGCCTTGGATTCCCCAAAAGTTATGCAAAACGTGTGTTGAGTATCTACGTTTGTGGACAAATTAGAAAATAAATAGATTTTGGTACGAAACCGCTATAATGTGGAAAGGACTCGAGAACCATCACGATGACTTATTTTTGCTTAGTGTAAACATAAAACTATTGTTTTGATTTTATTAAAAATTAAGTATGCGGAACATAACTGGCTCATAATGTGTTCATTTAAAAATGGTTTACTTTATTTTAGGCCAATGGTGGTTATATTTTTTTTTTGTAAAGTAAGAATTATTTGGACTTTTCTCAACACGTTCAAAAACTAATGCGTCACTTTCAAAGGCTCGAATGTGACATAACCATCAAGTTACACTATCTCCACGACCACCTAGACTATATTCATGACAATCTTGGGGTACTAAGTGAAGAATTGGGCAAGCAATTCCACCCGAACTTTTGTTCGATGAAGTAACGCTATCAAGGCTTCTGGAACGCACATATGATAGCTGAATATTGTTAGAGCATTTAGAATAGCCCTTAGAATAAGAATAGCATTTAGAATAGCTCTGCCTTCAGTTTCAGCAAGAAAATCAAATAACATAAAGAGTTTTTCAACTTAAACTTAAATTAATTAGGATCATCTCTACATTGACCACCCACAAGGTGGACAGACGACCTTATAAAGGTCGCCGGAAGACGCTGGATGCAGGTCGCTTCCAACCGGTACATATGGAAGTCCAAAGGGGAGGCCTATGTTCAGCAGTGGACGTCTTACGGCTGAGATGATGATGATGATGATCTCTACATTTATAGCGTTTTATTACGAAAACAACATAATATGTGTCATACCTTTTTAACTAGAGCTGGTACAGAAATTTCAGTCACAAATTTGAAATCGTCGTCAAAAATCATCCAAAATGCTGTTGTGCAGTGTATTCAATCTACTAGAACTACGGAACCCTACATTGTGCGTGGCCCGACTCGCGCTTGGCCTATTTATTAAATGTAAAGAACAAAGTAAAAAAACTATAAACTCAACATGGAAGATGCTCAAGACCGAACAAAGTGGAGAGAAAGAATTAAGAACGTGGACCCGTCAGGTCATATAATATGACTATTATTTTTTATATACGCTAAGAAGAATAAAGAACAACTAAAACGAGTAAGACGCTCTCCTGATGGTATGAGAATAGCTCTACCAATAATATCAGTACAGTGCCTTTTTACGCAAAGAATTTAGAAGACGCTGTAAAGATGTAGAGGTAATATTGTTGTTGAATAAATTAATTGAATTGACGAGCATGGCGCTCTCCTGATGGTTAGAAATAACGCTGCCCATAAGTGCCCAATAGTACAGTGCTACCCAGGATTTCACAATGATAAACAAAGCTAGGTGCACTGCACCAATGCTTCTTACTTGGAAGCCGTTCATTCGGATTCCATATTACATGACAATGTCCTAGTTTTACGATGAAAAATTCGAATATTATGCCGAACCAATGCATTTACTCGTATGTGCGCCAATGTATGCTAATAAGTTTGTTATTCATTCTTGTTAATTTAATACGTTAATTCATTTTTCATTTCATACAATGCAATGCACAATCGCAATAGTAGGGTGTAACAATATAAAATAACGCTAAATATTACAATGTTAGCGTTATTTTTAGTAACCAAGGGTCGTTTGGATGTCATTTGGTACTAGGCATACAAATGTAACCAATATTATCGAGCCAAACATTGTATATACTCGTACAATAGTCATTTAAAATAATATATTCATATGAACCTCTTATAAATTCTTATCACAAAGCTCCTTTTATCTGAGTTATTAATAAAAGAGGAATGATACACAATTCATCGAACTCTTTAAAAAAAATGCTCACAAAGACAATCAAATTTGGTATTTTTATAGGAATCCTTCCCTGATCCCATTATAATATTAAATAAATTTTATCGAAATTGGTCGAGCGGTTTTCAAGTAATGAATTAAAATGTTATGCCTCGCCTTCGTTTATGTGAAAAACGGTCTTGTAGACGATTTAATTTATATCTTTTAAAATTTTCTTGTACCATAGGTATAGTATGTCAACATATAACATATACTTTAGGATAAATGGGTGACGTAAATAATGTTTTGATAATAATTGATGACGTACAATTTTTTACCTTGAGGAAATTTATTTCGCTAACAACAATCCATATGTTAGCTTACGGTATATTTGCTAAGCCTATGTTTAAAAATATGTAAATAATTTTTTGTGATATATTAACATACCACCTACTATTAGATATATATGGTATGATATAGGTTCGATCTATACTAAAAAAATCAACGCAAGAAGTGTACCATATATAATTAAACATAGACAGAAGTGGCCAGTAGGCACAATAATAAAAACAGACAAAAAGCAAACATTTTTTTTCAAACCTTATTTTTCTGTTGAGGTAACTAAATTTTGAGCTGAGGTAGCAAAAAATAAGGTACCTACATGTGTTTTGCATATCCCAGACTTGGTCCCGTCATTTTAGCGATCTGTATAAATTCTATACAGTTATTTTCGCACAGACGCGGAAGTGTGAGAATATTTAATTTTGCAATTAATTTTGAACGTTGTACCCAAGTCAGCTATCATCGATATAGATACGTGTTTGTGACGCGACTGCCTTATGGATATTATGTATCGAACGTTTCTTCAATAATTTATATATAATATGTATGATAAGCCTAACCGGGTACAAAGTGCGTTGTGGTTACGTAATTTAAATAATACTGGGAAATTTTATAAATAATGTTTTGGTAAATTAGAAGGAAAATACTTAAATTAAGAATTATTTTTTAATTATTACTGCTTAATTTTACAACTAATTGGAGGACAGATACTTACTTTAAAATTTAAAAAAGCAATTAATAAATGGATCGAATGGCTCAAATATAATTCACGAAAGTTGTGTGGTGAGGGGTCCATTACTTCACTAGCCGGTATTTTTATATCTCTCTGAAGAAATATATCTCAGCCAATTTTTATAGTAAGTTTTTTTTTTTTTTTATGCGATGAAGTAGAAGACGAGCAAGACGCTCTCCTGATGTTAAGAGATAACGGCTGCCCATAATCAGTACAGTGTTACCTAGGATTTCACAATTATGTAAAATTCTAGGAGCACTGCACCAACGCTTCTTACTCAAGAGTCATGAGATGTTAAGACTCTTTAGCCCAGTAATTTCACTAGCTACAGTGCCCTCCTACCGGAGCACAGCAATGTTTGCACATCACTGCTCAGGCGGTAGAATAACTGGCACTGTTGGGGTACCCACCTAGACGACCTCCTGCAAAGGAAGTCTACCCCCGGTAAAACAGATACAAACCAAAAAAATACGTGTTTAGCTAATATTTATTATTTAAATGATGGACTAAAGAGATTTAATTTTTATGGCCTTGTCAACATCCTTATTGTGGCTATTGATCTAGTCAATATACGTACCTACAGCTTATATCATAATATCCCCTACATGTACATTCAGCTTATATAATAACATCCGCTACATATTCATACAATTAAAACGTAATAATCCTAGAAACAATCGCAAATCGAATAACTTCATACTTTATTATAGACCGAAAATAAAATCTAATAGAGAGATATCATTCCAAAATTCTCCACTGTTATTCCTCGTCAATTAGGGCTTATTGCATAATAAAATTATCACTTATCTGCAAAATTTAAGTACCTACCGCTAAGTAGGTACATCACGTGTTTGGTAACAGCTTATAATAGTAGATAATGTGTATTAATGTTTTTATTACTGACGTATATACTCACGTGCCAAATATATTGTTTTAGTGGCTACAATATAACTGTTCATTAAATTTAAAGCCTGGCTTTATCCCGTATGATTCATGATAACAAGCCTATATATGACTGCCTATATGACGTAGGAACATGTTTTGAGAACTTACCCTATTCCATTTCTGCTAAATATTACAAACGATTAGTGAAATAATCCCAAAATTGTATAAATAAAGTCATTGTTCAATCCAACTATACGAGTAAATACAGGGTTTATTCAATCCACATGTTATAGCTTTTCATTTTGATCGATTAGATAATCTTTTTTGAAACACATCATATGTACAGAAAACTTAAAACTAAAACATTATTTCATTATGCTTAAGACTTAAGTGTTTTTGCGGTATTATCGCTAAAAGCGAACTCTTCCAAACAACCTTGCAGGGAGGTGAAATATTATTATTTACAAGGGTTGGTAGTTGGTGTAGTATACGAATGATTCACGAAAATGTCATTTTAGAATATAAAAAAAGAACATTACATTCTAATAAAAAAATGATTTACTTAATTTCACGTTTTACCTAGTCAATTTGTAGCAATTAGCAAATTTCCGGAGAAACAGTCGCTGTATTTTTTCAAGTAAAACCATGTTAGTAACTGTTACAAGAACTGTATGACTATCATGCTCAGCTGATAATCCCACACCGGGTTACATTCATTAAAATAGGTATAAAGATAAGATTATATGCCAGCGACTTTTGTGCGTGCGCGCAACTTTTGATTAGGCACATTTTTAATCGAATTTCAGTCTCATTCATCACAGTTCGACAAAAAAGAATTAGTAATAGATAGAAATCAAAATATATGTCTGTCTACATTAATGATTAGTCATACTTTTAATTACCTATTAGTCTATTATAATTTATATACTTTATGTGCTCAGAGGTTTCGCAATATACGCACACCGACTGCGCGAAACGGTTATGATTCTTGAGCGGTAAGCGTTGGGTGCAGTGCGGCTAAAATTTTATATCAATGTGAAATCTTGGGTGGCTGGTACTGATTATAATTGGCAGCGTTATCTCTTACCATCAAGAGAATGCTTGACTCGTTTTCTTTCTTCTTTGTATAAAAACTAAAAAGTACCTTAATGTTATTTCAGGGTATGAGTTTGAACTACATGCACCAATATCAAATTTTTGCACAATCTGTCCGTTCAAGTCCATCAAGATGGACCAAACTTGACGCGGTTGTGTCGCTTAATAACTAAAGTTCTACGGACACCTTTAAGCTCTATTATCAGACTCTGGTTACCATCTAACACCTAACTACTTACAAACTTCCCTGGAAGTTAGGTCGGCCGTTAGTGTGGGACGCGACTTGCGTTGATACACTGGCGCCCTCACATCTTCCAGAGACTCAAATTGCGGCTGGTGCGGCGGCAGTTTCTGCTGAGCGGCTCAAGCGGCGTAAATATGCTAATCTCGATAGCGGTTACATTTTTGAGCCGTTTGGGGTAGAGACTTTGGGTCCTTGGGGTCCGGGAGCTCACCGCATTTTCCAACATTTATCTGAGCGCTTGGTCGAGGCGACGTGTGACCAAAATGCTGGGGTATATTTGGCCCAACGTATAAGTATTGCCATTCAACGTGGCAATGCTGCCAGCATTCTGGGCACTCTGCCAACTGACAGTGGTTTGGAGCACTTGGATTTTCTGTAGATCGGCTTGTGGCCGATCTGTGGTTAATAAAAGTGTTCTTTACTGCTGTAGTAGCTGTAGTATTGTTAGTTTGTTTTTCTCAATAAAGGCATTTGCCACTTAAAAAAAAAAAAAAGAAAAACTTACAAACTACTCTTCAAGGTGAATTATATGAGCCCAAACTCGATGGGGTTGTGTAGATTTATTACCGAGTTCCTATGGCCATCCTCTAGCTCCAACTCCATTATCAGATCAGCTCCATTTTGTAAGAAAATTACAATGTCATCCGATTACACATGCATGCAAAATTTCAGCATCGGTAACCGGGGAATGCAACAAGTTTTTTTGAGCTTGTTTTTGCTTGCATGATTTGATTACAGACAAACATCCGGACAGGTGAATCTAAATAAAAACTTGTAAAATGCAAAATTTTCCCCCACAGAGGGTACGCCGCGGGTATTTACACGACAAACTCGGCAGACGCGTGTTACCACTGCTTGCTGTCATCGCGGGCCAACATCTGCGCGGTCCAGGACAAGAAGCAGCTCGACAAGGTCCTGTCAGTCAGAGACAAGCTGCCGCATTTGAAGGCTATCGTACAATGGGAGGGCACTGTCGATACTTCTGTGCCTGGGGTTTATAGTGTAAGTAATCGTATAACTTCACTTAACTATTTTTATAAAAACCTTTCTGAGAAATACCCGTAGGTAATAAAAATTTATTGAATTTATAGCATTCGCGCGAGGCATTACTCGCCAATGATGATGATAAAACGTAGCCTAAGGCGATTTTCACACTGCCCCGCATGATGCAGCGTAGCGCGTGTCGACGCACCTACGCGCGTTCCTGCGGGAGTGCAGATCTGCATCATCGTGCGGGTTTTTTGCGCACTCACGCGCGTAGGTGCGTTTTGTAGATTCACGCACGGCGGCTAACGCCCATTCAAAATCACGCACGGCACTGTGGGATTCAGTGTGCCATACCTTGCGTCTCGCCCCGCACCTACGCGCGGGGGTGCATGTTTCTCCGCGTGTATGCGCGTGATCCGCATGAACGCGCGTGGATGCATTTTCAGTGTGTTAGACTGTGCGTGTTTTCCATACAAACGGAGATACTTACAAGCAACGGAAGAACACGCATCCACGCGCTACGCTGCATCATGCGGGGCAGTGTGAAAATCGCCTAAATGTTATTACAGGTCAAGAACTACAACTGTGCAGAATTAATTTCATTGAAAAATCCCGTATCAATTTTTTCAATTCCCTTGCGTAGATAGGGGTTACGAGCTACGAAAGGTCTACGACGTAGGGGCTGCTACGGGAGCGGATTTTTTATTCCTACTGACATTATAAAAGTGGAAGTTTGTATGTAACTATGTGAGTGTGTATGTTTGTTTTTTTAGACTCAAAAACCTTTGCGATAAAACTCGTTTTGTGATACATCATAGCCAGAAACCGAAAAGAAAACATAGGCTACTTTTAATCCCAATTTTCCTACGGCAACGGAACTTACTCGAGTGAAACCTTGTGGCACAGCTACCTAGTTTAATATGAAACTGTTGAATTTAAAATTCTTGTTATATTTTTTAACAGTGGGAGCAAGTAATGGAGATGGGATCAAAGGAACCGGACACACACCTCAACAACATACTGAAGACAATCGCCGTCAACGAATGCTGCACACTAGTTTACACGGTAATTTAGTTTAGACCATTATAATTATAGTAAAGTTATAGCAAGTACCGAAACTGATCGAACCTGTCCTCGGTATCGTTGGAAGGATGAGGAGGAATGGCATCTGGAAGCGCTCCAAGCTCAGTCATGGCAGAAAATGGGCCAGAATCGGGAAGAGTGACGGGATCTTGTATCGAAGGCCAGGACTCAGTTTGGGTCGCCGCGCTGAAGTAATTAAGTAGACCGAACAAAAGTACAAGGAACACGATGTGTATGTGTGCGTGGCGCATACATACGCGTGGCACACAAGAATTTTCAATCTCCCTCGATATCCGACATTCAAGGCGTCAAGCGTTGCTAGTTGTGTCCTTACCTTAGATTGGGCATACAAGTCCTCGGCGCAGAGTGATGATGCGTAGCGCATTTTACCTAGGTTAAAAAAAGGCATCCAAGTCCTTGCAGATTGCCGCGAGAAAAAAATAATACAGTAAAAATATGTATCTGTCATCCCTAAGCTCCGAGCGATGCGTAGTTCACCTGAACTACGCATTAGAAAAAAAAATACCTATTTATTTTTCTTAACATCATCATTCCGTAAATTAGTACTATAATTTTACTATGATTATATCATCATTAGACGGAGGATAATCAGACTTTGTAGCGTGATATTTGTTTAACGTTTTATAATCGACTCTTGCGAGACGCAGAACATGCGATTTGCGTCGCAATTTTGAGTTGCAACATTTTGTTGCGACATCCATACAAGTAGCAACATTGTTGTGGTAATAAAATAGATGTACCAACATACTATTATTACCGTATACGATATAGTACTTTACAGTTATTATTTTCTCATAGGAAAATGCTATATTTTTTTCTCATATCAACTACAATAAGAGACCCCAATTCCTAAGTGTCATTTAGGAAATTTTGGGCAATGTTTTGTGGTTGATCCGTAGCCATAGAATGAGATATTATCAGTTGTTGAATCTTTATGTGTAGTTATTTCGTTAATAACTTTGCAATTCAACCCGGAATACGGTAATGCCTGCACATTACTGCTCGACCGATGAATGACAACGCATTGAATGCTGGCAATGGAGTGGAACGGGCCTACCACTACCAAGTTTCTCGTGCTGTACCGTGCAAACTTTTACATAGTACATATCTTAACCACGCAGCAGGGCACTGCTTTCTAAAGCCAGGTCCAGCTCGTATTTAGGTCTACACAATCAACAAAAACAAGTTTAGGGAACTACAATTTTAGGCGATTTTGTTGAATTTTGATAGTATTTTTATGTTGTACGTGCATTCCATCGGGAATGGAAGAAACATTGCTGCAGCAAACAAAAATATTTGATAATGTTTTGTGAAACATGTTGTGATGTTTTTGTTGATGGTGTAGACCAAAACACGAGCTGGAGACGCTGCTTAAGGATCTGCACAGGAATAGGGATGTTAACTAAAAAAAATTTTGTCCGTAATGAAGATTATTGAAAAATATTGGACACGTATTTTTTTATTTGTAAATCTGATAAAAAAACGCGGGGGATATACAGCGCATAATAGTTACTTGATCGTGACGTCACACCACTAAATCCAGTACATTTTTGTTTAGTGGTGTGAAGTCACGCGTCCCAACACAGAATCTTATAAGCGTTTTATCTCAGCCATTTTTTATTTTATTTGCAAGTAAAAAAATACGTATCGAATATTTTTTTAATAATAAAATTACGGACTAATTGACCTTCAACATCCCAATTATAACATACTGACTTAACCCTTTCAAAACTGGCGTGCACAATTGTAGACATAAGATATAATGAAAAAAATTGCATGCCTTAATCTTAATACTAAGTAGAACGGGAGTTACATTTGTCCACATTAAGAAAAACTAGATTTTTCCGAAAAGTTGAAGACAAAATTTTTTTTTTATAGTCTCCTTACTATACTTTAGACACAGGGAATTTACCAATTCCTTAGGATGAAAAAAATAATTCAGGTCTGAAAGGGTAAATAAATTGTTTCAGTCAGGAACAGTGGGCCCGCCTAAAGCAGTAATGTTGTCCCACGATAGCTTGACGTGGGATGCGTTCACGATCGGCGAACGAGTGTTGGATCTACAGCCTATACAAGACCGCCTCGTATCCTTCCTGCCACTCAGCCATGTTGCTGCTCAGGTAACATTATTTATTTATTACTAGCTATGTGTTATTTCAGGGTCTAAGCTATCTATATACCAAATTTCAGCTCAATCGGTCCACCCGTTTAGGCGTGAAAGTGTAACAAACATACATCCATTCTTACAAACTTTCATGTGTATAATATTAGTAACAAGTAAGCTTCAGCACATAGCTAGGACTAACTTAATGCTACAATAGCATTTTCTACCAGTTGCCCTTAGGCAGGAGAAAATGTTAGAAATAAAGGGGGGGCTGACAAACATAGGAAAAGGTTAACCTATAATTAATTATAATTAACTTACTTATAAGCAGCAGGTACCAGGTACATAGCTAAACAATAATATATGTTATAATCTTAATCTAAATACACAGGGTTAATGGTAATTCATTTTTTTATGTGAAGAAGTAGTAGGGATCCTATAAGAGACTCCTGCAGGGCTATGATGCGCACGTCGACATAATGTCGCGTGAAATTTGATTTAATGTGAATAATACTCTATGTGGCTGCCATAAAGTCGAAAATTACACACCAGTGAGATCATTTTGACATAGGAGTTTTAACGACAAAATCATTTCACTGGTGCGTAAATCTCGACTTTATGACAGCCACATAGAGTATTATTCACATTAAATCAAATTTCACGCGACATTATGTCGACGTGCGCATCATAGCCCCGCTGATGTTAATATAAGCAAGACGCTCTCCTGATGTTAAGAGATAACGCTGCACATAATCAGTACAGTGCTATCTAGGATTTCACAATGATGTGAAACTTTAGGTGCACTGGACCAACGCTTCTTACTCAAGAGTCATAAGATGTTAAGACTCTTTAGCCCAGTAATTTCACTAGCTACAGTGCCCTCATACCGAAGCATAGTAATGTTTGCACATCACTGCTCAGGCGGTAGAATAACTGGCACTGTTGGGGTACCCACCTAGTCGACCTCCTGCAAAGGAATGCAGGTAGTTTTATTTTTAACCCCTGACGCAAAAACGACGTGGTTATAAGTTTGATGTGTCTGTCTGTCTGTGTGTGTGTGTGTCTGTCTGTGGCATCGTAGCTCCCGAACGGATGAACGGATTTTGATTTAGTTTTTTTTTTGTTTAAAAGTAGAGTTAGTCGAGAGTGTTCTTAGCCATGGTTAGTGGAAATCGGTTCAAGATGGCCGCCGCTACAAAACGGCGGATTACTTTTTTTCTCCACGACCCCCTCGATATGGGTATCAAATGAAAGAGCTAACTAGTAGAATACAACGCACTATAATAAATTTAAAATCCAAGATGGCCGCCACCACAAAATGATGAACTACATATTGCGTTTGGGGTTTTTTTTAATTTATTTTTTTAATTTTTCACTTGTTATTGCATTATTTCAGGTAGTAGACATCTACGCAACCCTTAGTAACGCAATCCCAGTGTTCTTCGCTCGGCCTGATGCATTGAAGGGCAGCCTTGTAGAAACATTGAAGGAAGTCCGCCCTACAAGGTAAGTAGTATAGTAGTTAATAGCTCTTTCTAGGCTATTATTGATTGGTTTCAGATGCACTTTGTTCCACTTGGAAAACTTTAATTGAGCACACGTGGAAAATTTATTGCATTAATAATGAAAATGGGAAAATTATTTATGTTTTTTTTTTGATGACATTAAAACTACTTAGTGATTTACTTAAAACTTTATGATGAGGTAGCTTATACACTGATAATTCGGTATAAAAAAATACATTCCCATGGACATTATAAGTATAAAAAGAGCTTATTTAAATATCATATGAACTTTGACCACCCGCGGTAAAAAATGTTATACATTATATCCTCTATTTAAATACATAGTCACATGTTTTAATTTTAAACTTTAAAATAACTTAGCGAGTTTATAATTGTGTATAATTTAAAATATAATGTTCCTATAAAATAAAATTGGTCTACTAATTAGGTAATTATCTGGTTAAACAATAGAATATTTTTTTCAAAAAAAAAACACCAAAAAGAATCCTACTGCCCATTGTTAGAGATATTCGTGAAGATAACTATTATTTTTGCTCATTATATAACTAACGTGACGTTTATCTTTTCTTCATAAAAAATCAGCAGAAATAAAAAAATCGACGCAATTTTCGTACCTATCTAAAAAAAAACTCACGCGGTATCTCCTAACACGTAACACGCATTGCAAATACTTATTATATTTTGTTGGTGAATTTATTATTTTGTATTTTAGGTACAGTCAACTACAAAGAGATGTACCCATGTTAGGCTTACAAAATGAAGTAAATTTTCATTTGCCTCAATGAACTACCCTTAGTTCGTGACATTTCTAGTAGCAATCAAACTTTATATTATCATCGACTCGTTTAATATGCAACAATGATGTATCCCACTACTTTTCCTTAGGTGATACATAATAATAGCATTTAAAATGAATCGAATATAGTATAAGATTTGGTGGATACTGAAAATGTCACGAAGTAAGGGTAAATAATTTTTGCATACTAAAAGTTTCTTCATTTTGTAAGACTAACATGGATACATCTCTTTGTAGTTGACTGTACGTAGGTACTACCTAAAAAAAATAATATAGATACCTTCATTCTTCATACACGTAAATAATACTACTCGTAAGTATATTTATGTCTTTGCCAATAACAAAATATTGCGGTAAAATACACCCAGCCTGAAAGCGGAACTTAATTTCTATTCAGCGGAATTTTATTGCTATAGTCCTTATCAGTAGCTAATTAAACGGTAAGTATATTTTATTAAAATTAAACAATATTTTACTTAAAAATAAAATAATAATAATAGTCAATTTGGATATAATTACACCGGACATTTGACATGGCAGGTTCTTAAGATCATTCCATAGTTTTTTCACTGCTAGATTAGTTTTTTTTGTTATGACTGTTACAGAGCAGTTAACAAAAACTTAAGAAAAATAACTATAATATTATGTTAGAGCTGTTAGACTCTACACATAATTATTATTTTTCTTAAGATTTTGTAACTACCTGTTAACTACTCTGTAATAGTCAGAACAAAAAATGCTATTATTTAGCGCAATAGTGTTTATTTAGATAATAATGTACAATTATAATACTCGTACAATGATATTTTACTCGAGTATAAAATACCATTGTACTCGTATTATGGTCTATGGTAAATTTAAACAATTTAAACGGCTAATAGTCGCTGAGCCTCTGTCTCGCTCGCACGATATAACAAATTGTCAAATAACAATTAATAAAATTTACTTTTTGGAAATGTGTTAAATTGAAAATTTAGCTCATATTTTTGTACATTTTTTTAAAGTATAACCAGTTTGATACTTTATAAAATGATTGAGGCATGTTTAAAGATAGATATTTTTCATACAATTGAGAATGCCATTGTTGTTAAGGTAGCAAACTGGGAATACTTAAAAAAAATAGTATAAAAATATGAGCTAAATTTTCAATTTAATACATTTCCAAAAAGTAAATTTTATTAATTGTTATTTGACAATAAGTAATATCGTGCGAGCGAGACAGAGGCTCAGCGACTATAATTACACTAATATAATAAATGCGAAAGTTTGTGTTAGTGTGTATGTTACTCTTTCACGCCTAAGCGTATGGACCGATTGAGCTGAAATTTGGTATAGAGATACCTTAGACCCTGGGATAGGACATAGGCTACAGTACGGCAGGTCAAACCGCTGGGCGCAGCTAGCAAGTTATAATAGAGAAGTGTTAATCCTTGAACTATTTGTAGAACAAAGGCATTATAATATACCTACTGACTGTAACCGGCTGTTTTACCTGTGAAAATAGCCTATGTTACAATATTATCAGGGCTATTATTCAGCTAAGCTGTTCATAGGTATATTCGGCTCAATCGCATCAGTTGTCTGTGCAAGGGCGGATCCAGGATTTGGTTCTGCGGGGGGCCAAGGTGCAAACGGGCAAAAGATTATAATTTTACTAAGAGAAGTGTGTGTTTAGCTCGCTCTGAACAGTTGACCATGAAATATGTGCAAAATTCGTAATTCTGCAATGCTTCTGGGGGGGCCTTGGCCCTTCCCCCCCCCCCAAATCCGCCCATGCCTAGGTGTGAAGGTGTAAGGTTACAAACAACTTTCGCGTCTATAATATAGTATGATCTATAATAACAATCTACGATCAGATACCTAAAGGCCAATAAACTTATGCGTTTTTATGATTTAATTTTGCATTGTTCGGCTACAATTAAAAACGTCTTGCAGGGTTAATATGTTTCTGATAAATTGTAATTGTATGTCAATAAACTTTTTGGGTTCACGTGCATTAACTCAATTAGGAGGAATAAGTAAAACTACAAACGCGCAGAATTTATTTCTTTCAAAGTCAGTAAATAGTATCTATAAGTTCGAAATGTATGTGTTACCGGCCAAACCCGATTTCAGGACAAACTATATAAAATATTTTTTGCAGGGTTCGAAATTCGAAGGTAATAAATCAATGAAAATATCATTGATTTATTCACAAAAACTGTTATAACCGATATATATTATGATATATATCTGCTAATTTATGATAAATATCCGATATATATCGAATTTATTAAGATATTGATCCTTTGAACCCTGCAAAAATTATCTTTGTTTTTGAAACGAAGTATAGTTTAGCCTAGGCTGAAATCGAGTTTAAACGGTAACATATGCAATATGAGTAATTATAATGCTATAAAATTACATTTTTTTTTTTAAGTGGCAAATGCCTTTATTGAGAAAAACAAACTAACAATACTACAGCTACTACAGCAGTAAAGAACACTTTTATTAACCACAGATCGGCCACAAGCCGATCTACAGAAAATCCAAGTGCTCCAAACCACTGTCAGTTGGCAGAGTGCCCAGAATGCTGGCAGCATTATATTTTTTTTATTTTTAACAGGTTCCTAGGAGTGCCTCGAGTTTGGGAGAAAATGTACGAGAAGATAATAGCGGTCGGATCAAAGGGAGGGCCAGTCAAGAAGGCGATAGCAAAATGGGCGCGAGAACAGGGACTTAACCATCATCTGGCGAGAATTAAGGGGTAAGTGTACCTACTTTAAATATTTGTACTATTTAATAAAAAATATGTATTTAGGTCTTTTTTGCAGGTTGGTTAAGGAAATTGTTTAATAAATGGGAAATATTTTAATTTGTAAAAATATGAATGCTTACTCGGAAATTGGTATACTTGTACAAGTATTATGTTATTTCTTATTGCTTTGTCTGCTAATTTTTTTCATAATGTTTGAATTGACGTAAATTTGGTTCTAATGTGCGAAATAAAATACGGGCTTGTCAAATCTCTTACCTTATTACAAGCTTTATATTACTTTCACCTGTCTGTTGTCTGTCTGTCTGTAATCAAATCTTTCAAGTTTAATTTGACCCACTTCCCGGTTTCCAATTGAGCTGAAAATTTACATGCATGTGTAAATCGGATGACAATGTAATATTTTTATGACATCGAGCTGATCTGATGATGGAGCTGGAAGGTGGCCATAGGAACTCCGTCATAAAACAACGCAACCCCATCGAGTTTGGGCTCATTTGATTCGTCTTGACGAGTACTTTATGATACAAGACGATAATATTAATTAAAGCTTGTTTTTAAAAAGTATTTTTAAAATTTCACTTGATTTTATTTTATATTAATCAATGGTACTCGTATAAAGAAAAGTCTTAAAAAACCATTTCTCAATAGGTTTATGAGTCATTATTTATTGAATATCTAACTATAGAGTTAGATCGAGGCCAACCAAACAAGACGATGAATGCTAATTAATGGTAGAGATAACCATTTTAGAATTCCACCTGGTAGCCAAAGATAATATTCTTGACGTCAATAAAAACGACATGCAATATTAGAGTGGTTGAATTATAAGTACGATTCACTTTTACTAGCGATGCATAGCCTACATTTAGACTTGATTTCACTTTAACAATGCGTTTGGAAGAGATTGTACAAGATATATGACGTAAGAGTGTAGTAATACTGTAAAGAATCTATCATATTAAACTAAGTAACCCAACCTCATTATTTTTCTATTCTAATTTTGGAGGGTTTTTCACGATTAAATTAATGACAAAGCAACTCGTCGCCTTGTAGTCGCTTGCTGTTAAATTTTAAAAAATCTTAAGAGCATTAATATTGACTCGCGCGCAAATCTGTGACTTTCAGAAGTGTGTTATTTTCGAAATACTTATTTTAGAACGGTAATTTTACTGACAACTTTTAAAACTAACTTTCCGTAACGAAATCAAACTCAAAACATTTTTTTATACTTCGCATATTTTACTTAAGTAGGTATACTCGTATGTAGGTACTTTCAAATGGGTATTTTCGATTAGGTCCTTTCTACACATCTTACGTGATCCATCACACTTTCCATCAGGTGGGATGTGGAACGTAGGCCTATTTAGAATAAATATATATTTTTAAAATAAATGTTAATTTTGTCGTACCAATCAGATCTCTGGAACGGGATATGTATGGGCTCCCCATAGACTTCACTTTGCTACAACTGATAAAGTTTTGGTATGTTACGTTTGAACGAAATGTCCTAGCATGACCGTAAACCTATAGGTTCCTAACGTATAAGTACCTATCTAATAAAGGCACACTGCACCCCTAAAACAAAATTGACGCCTTGCAGCCAATAAGTAGGTACTACAGACTACGTAGTAGATACCTACATATAGGTACGTTTTTTTTTTCAATTAGCGTATATTCAATTACCCAGGTGTAGGGCTGTGGTGTGTAGTTCAGAGGCTAACTTCACAACAAAAAGAGCGTTTCTTAACTTTATCGCATAATATTATTCGGAAAAGTTCATAATTCCTTTGTATATAGAATTCAAAAAAGTACCTACGTGTGATTTTCATGATTTTATTAAAAACCTTTTAGAAAATAGTTTTTTTGTTACAAAGGGTTTTATATACCTCTAAAAATTTGTAATTATTGTATGCGAGTTAATCTGAACTACATAGTAACCTATTAATTTTGAACTCGGCTTCACTTTTGTTTTTCGAACGCAGTATCTGCCTTTATCATAATATGGTCAGTAGTTCCTACTTAGTAGGTACTTCTAGTTATTAGAATTAGCGGCATGGTAGACATTTATCGCCTATTATAATTACCCATTCTTATATTTACCCAACACTTGGTTTTATGGTGTGTGAATATGCACGTTAGACTGATGAATGGAAAATAAAGCATTTTATACATTAGGTATACACCTAGAGGAATAGCATGTGCATTTTGCATTACTACCTCTATAATTAGCCTTTTCGCTCTAAGTCTAGTGGTTAATTTTTCACTCAGGTTTTATATCGAAATGATATTATCCTAAGGGTGCATTTCCACTTAAGAGCGTATATATCGAGCGTCACTTGATATATATACGCTCTTACATACAAAACCAATGAGAGGTGAAAATTAGACTGCATCGTCACTTACCAACAGGTAAGATTGCGGTCAAACGCTTGTTTAATCTCCTTAGAAAAATTAAGCAATGTGTCAATTCTCGTCCACTCGGTTCTGCTCATCATGAGTAGAAACTCACCCTAAGCTTCGTACTCACTGAACAATAATATGGTTTCATCGAGTTCAAGTACATATTATTTATAAATCAATATGATCCGAATGCAGTCTAGTCTAGATATTGTTACCTTTAACCATTTTACTTCTATTTGAGTGAAATTTCTAGTTCAAATTTCTAGAAATTTAGGGCAATTTATATAACTGTTACTTTTTTATTTTGTTTGAAGAAATCTATATTTTTCCATAGACGATAGAAACTCGACCACAGTGATAGCGCCTTATAAAAGTGCTCCAAGAGGGAAAGAAGGATATTCTGAAAGCACTAAATACTCACTCAAGTATCTATCTAAAATCCGTTCGCTAGCCCTTAAATTGTTCTTAACACATCAGTAGCTATTTATTCATTGGTTCAAAAAACCCGTGCTGCCATCATAAAAACTAAAGGACTAGTTATGTTGAATGGACTATTACTGAGACCTAGTTAAACAACATGTAGGTACTAATTCCCTTGGCCTCTAGTACCAAGTTCTAGGACAACAGTATTAAAAACACAAGGTGTCCGCCTTTGCCAAGTGTCGGTCCCTTCAATGCAAGTTTGTTTAGTGATTAGCATAGATCGATGTAGCAAGGTTACTAGGTCTAGACTAGGAATAGATCGCACGTCACAACGCACCGCTTGCACGGTTTGTTTACTCTTACAGATGTTTGATGTTGATACCTAGAATTTTAGAACTACATATAAGTACTTAGGAATGTATGATTTCCTGTTTTGTGATAGTTTCATGCATTGAGAATATATAATATAATATTATTTAGATGTAGAATGGTTTAATGTTAAGAATTGGGTATTTGACAAAAATATTCCATCAAGTCGTCAACAAAATACTGTAAAGAAACTAGCTGGAACTAGATTTTTGGTTCCAACCAATTAGATATATTAGTAAATTGTGACGTCATAACTACTCACCAAGCAACTTTAGTGCGTTGCATATAAGCGAATTTTAATTTTAATCACAATGTAATAAATATGTTCCAGTATTTTTTAATTATCTTTGACAGCATTTTTTTGTCAAACACCCAATTATGTACACGTGCATGTTACATGTTGATCAGTTGTAAGAATTTCATATCCAAAACAGGTTTTTGTTAAGACATTATCGAGTTTTTGGGCATGTAACATTTTCCCCCGAAACGACCTAGCATAGTTCCACAATACCCTTTTATATCATATACCTCTATTAACAAATAATTTCCTTTCCAGGGATCAAGGTAACTCTCTAGGTTACAAGTTCGCTAAGAGCATGGTATTCAGTAAAGTCCACGAGTCACTTGGTCTCGACAAATGTACCACATTTGTAACAGCCGCGGCGCCTTTGTCCGCCGACATCAAGAAATTCTTCCTTTCTTTGGACATACCAATCGTCGACGCGTTCGGAATGAGCGAGGCTTCCGGCGCGCACTCACTTAGCATATATCCCAAGTAAGTATGATGTCATAGGTGGTTGAACCTTCGGTTTGACCTAATATTTAAGGTTGGATGCATAATATAAATAGTTCAAAATATGTCCAAATTCCCCAGATCGTAGATATTTTTTTCCTATTATTACGGATTGCGTTGTTAAATCTTAAGAATCTTTTTGAAGTGAAAACTTCTTTAGCGGCGCTGAGCACTTTTTTGTATGGGTAAAAACTTTCAAACTCGCGTCAGGGTCACGTGATGCTGATCGAAAAAGCGTAAGATCGAGGGGAAGGGAGAGGAACTAGTATCTCCCACTCTTTCTACCGTGCCTGAGTGTGCTGCTCTGTTGATGGTGTAAAAGTCGTCGAAATTATGGATGGAAGTTGATTTTTCTGAGAGATAAAATTTAATGTAATATATAAATAACGATATAATATTATAAATAACAACATATAAATTGTCATATTTGTGTACGATAGCGCAATAAATAAACATTGTATTCTACCTCATAAATGATAGTACTTTTATACTTATAATTAAACACAACGTTAATATTGAAGTTTTCACTTCTGCCGGCACTCCCGGAGTGCTACCTTTTTTTTTTTTTATTACAGCTTTTATAAAATTATAAGTCTTCTATCATAAATGTATTCTAGTAAATTTGATGATAAGATCAGGCGAGCGTCAGACTCATCTTGTTCTTCTGATAACATTAAAATAACAACACAGGTTTTAATTTAGTAAGCCTTCTGTGCCTATTTATTTCAATCAATTTTCGTTCATTTTTCTTCAGTATCTACCATCCAAGTGTTTTTTCAATTTACACTGAAGATAATTGAATCAAATGTAGGTACAGGTCGTCGTCTTGATGGTAAACCTTTTGGGGTTATTCAATATTAACCATTTCTTAATTTTTTCTATTCCAGATTCTCCCTAGACTCCTCAGGGGAACTTCTAGACGGCACTGAAACCAAATTCGGCGGTTCCGTCAGTGTAAACGGTCCTGGAGAGATCATGATGAGGGGACGACACGTCTTCATGGGATACCTGAATGATGAGGCGAAAACTAATGAAACCATTGATGAGGATGGATGGCTGCATTCCGGAGATATCGGCAGGGTTGACAGCAAGAACTTGCTTTACATCACTGGCAGAATTAAGGTAAGACTTCATTATGACAGCCCTAAAGTTACTGTTAAAGGTTATTTATAATGTGAGGAAGACTTGTCTTCATGGGATACCTGAATGATGAGGCGAAAACTAATGAAACCATTGATGAGGATGGATGGCTGCATTCCGGAGATATCGGCAGGGTTGACAGCAAGAACTTGCTTTACATCACTGGCAGAATTAAGGTAAGACTTCATTATGACAGCCCTAAAGTTACTGTTAAAGGTTATTTATAATGTGAGGAAGACTTGTCTTCATGGGATACCTGAATGATGAGGGGAAAACTAATGAAACCATTGATGAGGATGGATGGCTGCATTCCGGAGATATCGGCAGGGTTGACAGCAAGAACTTGCTTTACATCACTGGCAGAATTAAGGTAAGACTTCATTATGACAGCCCTAAAGTTACTGTTAAAGGTTATTTATAATGTGAGGAAGACTTGTCTTCATGGGATACCTGAATGATGAGGGGAAAACTAATGAAACTATTGATGAGGATGGATGGCTGCATTCCGGAGATATCGGCAGGGTTGACAGCAAGAACTTGCTTTACATCACTGGCAGAATTAAGGTAAGACTTCATTATGACAGCCCTAAAGTTACTGTTAAAGGTTATTTATAATGTGAGGAAGACTTGTCTTCATGGGATACCTGAATGATGAGGGGAAACTAATGAAAATATTGATGAGGATGGATGGCTGCATTCCGGAGCCATCAGCAGGGTTGACTGCAAAAATTTCCTTTTTCTGAAAAATTCCCCCCCCCCCCCCCCCCACATATTTTATGGTCAAGATTAAATTTTTTTCTCGGCGCTCACAGCGAGCTGCTTGCGCACTTATTATTAAGGATATTTGAGCTTTCTAACTGTTCTGAGCGAGCTAAACACAAACTTTTACATACATTGTAAAACTTATAATATTTTTGCCCGTCTGCACCTTGCCCACGAAGCAAATCCTGGATTCGCCCTTGGGTATACTCAAGAGTCGTAAGATGTTAAGCCTCTTTAGCCCAGTGAATTCACTAGCTACAGTGTCCTCCTACCAAAGCATAGTTTATAATGTTTTCGAAACAACTATGTTTCCGAGGTTTAAATTGACACAACGAAAGAAACTACCTACGCGCGTTCCTGCGGGAGTGCAGATCTGCATCATCGTGCGGGTTTTTTGCGCACTCACGCGCGTAGGTGCGTTTTGTAGATTCACGCACGGCGGCTCTCATTTCTTCAATCAAAACTGGATTTGGCTGGGATTCGGTGTGCCATACCTTGCGTCTCGCCCCGCACCTACGCGCGGGGGTGCATGTTTCTCCGCGTGTATGCGCGTGATCCGCATGAACGCGCGTGGATGCATTTTCAGTGTGTTAGACTGTGCGTGTTTTCCATACAAACGGAGATACTTACAAGCAACGGAAGAACACGCATCCACGCGCTACGCTGCATCATGCGGGGCAGTGTGAAAATCGCCTAAGCATGTCGACTATCCATGTTTTAGCCAATTTTTGAAGTTAATCTTTGTTTCCCAGGAGTTGCTTATAACAGCGGGCGGTGAGAACATAGCTCCGGTGCTGATAGAGCAAGCTGTTCAGGCGGAGTTACTGCACGTCGGATACGCGGTGCTCATCGGAGACAGGAGGAAGTTCCTCGCCATACTCCTCACACTTAAGGTAATATTACTTTGTTGAGATTGGGTTTTGACTTTGAAGTCTTTGCATGAACTACCTCTACATTCGTTTAAAGATCTTAAACATAGAGAAACACCACAAATACAGAAACACTAAAACACAAATTCATAAATTAAGTGTATCTAACAATTGGCGGTCTGAAAGAGATAAGTTCTTCCAGACTACTGATGATATACATAAAGATACTCTTTAAACCCAAGAAAAATTATAGGTAGTATTTTTTCCAACTTACGTTTCTTTTCCCAGTTGTTTTTTTTTTATTGGGAACACCTTATGTATAGATCGTAAATTGCATGGGGACCTGGCACTGCACGCCTGGGGGGGGGTCCCCTCGCAATTTGCCACCCCGTTGCATCCCTTATCGTCGTCGTCAGGGACAAAAAAAAATTAACATCCCTTTAGAGTAGAGAGAGGTCTCTCATAGTTCATAGTGTAGTGTAGCGTCCGTGACCCAGTGGTATTACGTCCGCCTAGTGATCCGGAGGCCCTTGGTTCAAATCTCAGTGTGGCGAAAAGTTTTTGAAATAGTAGCCATACCGTGTTTCGGAAGGCACGTAAAACTGTGGGTTCCGGCTGTTTTCTATAAGATATGTAGGAGGCAATCGTTAGGTCATGGTGCAGGCCTTGTAGGAATCTCGGCGACCTGAAACTGCAACATATAGGTTAGCCACACAGCCTTTAAATTGTGTTTTGACTTTGACAGTGTACTGTTACCTGTTCTGTTGGAGTATAAACCCCAATTATTATTTTTTTTTAATTTGTTGTATAAATGTAATGTATTTCCTTCCAGTGTAAAGTGAACACAGAGACAGGCGAGCCCCTAGACGAGCTGGACACGGAGACCCGCGGGTGGGTGGCCAGCCTCGGCAGCTCCAACACCAAGCTCAGCCAGATCGTGACCAGCAAGGATCCCGCGGTAACTATTCTGATTATACTCTTTGGTCTAATACTCTTAATGGCATCCCATCCGCACGAAAAATAGGCCCAGGGACCTAATTTTATATGATCAGCCCAACCAACTGGGCTATTCACTTATCCGTCAGGGAACCGAACCGAAGTCAAGTATGAAATAACATGCTAAGATACAACTTAATACGTTATTTCATACATTTTTGACAATTCGGTCTTCGGTTCGGTTCCCTGACAGATAATAGCCCTGCAGAACTATTACCACTTCTGATGTTGAAATTTACTGGTCGGCCAAAGCCTACCGAGTGTGGCCAGTTACCCACTGGACAAAACCGTGTCACCGAGCGGTCATTAGGTCAGTTTTTCAGCACGGTATCTAGTGAAGCTAGGGGATGGTTTTACCCAGTCTACTTAACTTATACACCACTTCTGATGTTGAAATAGGTGACGCCTATAGTTAACCACGGAAAAATCCGTGTCGCCAAGTGTCATAATGACCAGGTTCCGATTAGATCCTCAGTGAAACTAATCAGGGTTTTACCCCACCTAGCCTATATAGTTAACCGCACCACATTGACACCAGTTTCGGCAGTCGTCTGTAGGTGACGTAAACAGCTCACTACCAGCTCATCACCCAAACTCAAACTTCATTTATTCAAATAGGCTACAATAAAGCACTTTTGCAAGTCAATTTTACATTTTATTTTAATACTCTACCGCTCATTCGCAAGGTACCTCTATGAGAAGAACGAGCAAGAAACTCATAGGGATTGCTTTTTTTTTTAAAAGAAACTCAGACATCATCAGAAAAGGGATGGATCAGAGGGGCTATTGGCTAATTCTCAATTCTCACCCACTACGATTGATGGCAACTTCAATGTACATTGCTGCTTTTGTTACTTTACTCATTTTAATAAGGAGGTTTAAGCACGTAATGTACGCAATTTTGTCTATGGATTCTAGTGTTTTACATATCGTTTTGCGATAGCCAATAGGCCCTCTGGATGTATAAAAGGCTCTGCCTATTCTCAGTTCTCCATCACAAAGACGATGCGAAATTACCGCCAAGTCGTTTAGTGGCCGGGTATATCTGTGCAGTCGTTTTGTACGAAGGGAAGGGAACTACGCGTACCTGTTTTTTTCTCAGCGTGAACAAAAAGAGCTTGATTATAATTATTCGTGTTGTTATTTCCAGGTATACAAAGCTCTAGAAGCCGGTATAACGCGAGCGAACAAGCAAGCTATATCCAACGCACAGAAAATACAGAAATTCGAAGTCCTGCCCGTCGACTTTTCAGTTCCCACTGGAGAATTAGGTTTGTACTATGTATTTATTTATTAAACTAGCTTATGCTCGCGGCTTCGCCCGTGTGAAAAAATCTTTTCTTAGCGAAGTCTGCGTCATAAAGCGTACGTGTATGTTTAACATTCAAGCCAATGCGTTTAGTTGGCTGGGCGTTGATAGATGAGTCACTCATTCACGTTTTTCTTTTACCTTTATATTCCGAAAAATACTAATACTTCATTTTAAAGAACAACCCTTTTAAGTTTTGGATGGGAGACGCGCTACTTTACACTGCAGTACTATAAAATGTTCCGGCCATGTACTCAAAAATTACGTCATGAGTCATGACCCCAAGCAATTTTCTTTTGAATTTAGATTTATTTTCTAAATTATTTTTTGATTAAATTATTTTCGGCCTTGTTGGCCCCACTGTTGGGCAAAAAAACAGTATTTTTGTTAATTAATAATTTTATATATTTGTTTTTGTCTCTTCCAGGCCCAACATTGAAAATTAAAAGGAACATAGTCTACGAAAAGTACAAAGACATCATCGAAGACTTCTACAAAGAGTGATCTAGTTTAATAATTAAGAAGGGATATGTACATTAAATTATTATAGTTATAATAACTAATTATATTGCTCAACTAGGGTTTAGTGCAACGAACAATGTGATTTATAGGCTACGGAAAGGTTTATTTTGAATAGCCTGTAATATTTTTGTTACAAAAAATATATTGTTTTTATATATGTGGTGGTTTGATTTGCTTTATAAACTAGACTAGCTGCCCTAAGCCGTTTTACCCGCTGTACTGGTAGGTAATGCGTTAGGGTCTAAGCTATCTCTATACCAAATTTTAGCTTAATCGGTCCATCCGTTCAGGCGTGAAGAAGGTAATCAGGCGAGAATAATAAGGAATACACGCTCACAAACTTTCGCATTTAAAACAAGTGAATTAAATTAAAATTTTAAAAAACCCCCAACGCAACGCTTTCAAAATATGTTATGCGGTTTTGCGGTGGCGGCCATCTTGGATTTAAATTTGTCATAGTGCGTTGTATTCTACTAGTCAAACCCTTTCATTTTTCATTTGATACCCATATTAATGGGGTCGTAGAAGAAAAAAGTTATCCGCAATTTTGTAGCGGCGGCCATCTTGGACCGATTGCCACCAAACATGGCTAAGAACACTCTCGACTAACTCTACTTTCAAACAAAAAAAACAAAATTAAAATCCGTTCTTCCGTTCGGGAGCTACGATGCCACAGACAGACATACACACACACAGACAGACAGACACGTCAAACTTATAACACCCCGTCGTTTTTGCGTCGGGGGTTAAAAACTGCATGCACTCAAAAATAGACACATTTTTGAAAGCAGTATACAGTATACCTATACACAAAATTCAACTTAAAACTACACAGCGCTCTTCAGGGTAACACAATTTGCTTGAACCAAATAGGTACAAATGACATCGAGACATAATGTTGGGAATATAATAAAATGAATTTTAACTATATCTAACCTTCCACAGGTTAAAGATAAAATTGAAACAAATAGAGTAACTTTAACTATAATTTATTTTAAGTACACTTACATTGGAATGATAATATTAGGTACATAAAATGAGTAATTACTAATAAATTCTCAATTCTAATACTAGATTTAACATAAAATAATATAATAGTCAATTTAATACTAAAAATCAAACCGCAAAACAACGAGTAGATATGACCATAAACGTTCGAAAAATGCGTACATAAAAACTCGATTGGTCAAGAGGTTAGGGGCAATTTAAAAATATTATCATAATTTATTTAAAACTAGCTGCGCCCAGCGATTTTACCCGCTGTACTATGTCATCATCATCATCCTGAGTCCGATATGAATTAAAGTGCCGAAGCTAAGAGTTATATTATATCCATCATCATCAGCCTTTGTTCATCCACTGCTGGACGTAGGCCTCCCCCATGGCACGCCACTCAACTCGGTTCTCCGTCTTTCTCTTCCAACCACTCCCAGCGACCCTCCGGATATCGTCACCCCATCTCGCCCAAGGACGCCCTACACTACGTTTGCCGAGACGCGGTCTCCACTCTAGAACACGTCTACCCCATCGGTTATCGGTTCTGCGGCAAATGTGACCAGCCCATTGCCACTTCAGCTTGCTGTACGATGTGCCTATGTGTTATTCCTGGGTCTAGCTTAGACCCAATGTCTATACCAAATTTCAGCTCAATTAGTCCATCCGTTCAGGCCTGAATGAGTAACAAACATACATCCATACATTCTTACAAAATTTCACGTTTATAATATTAGTAAGCTATGATAAGTAATTTTTTTTTAATATCTAGCTGTGTCCGACGACTTCACCCGCTCAAAAGTCGAATGCGTCTAGACATAAAGATGTAATAAACACACATACATGTCACTTTTGCTTGAGTGTTTACTGCGAAAACCGACTAAATAACAATTTTACGACAAATTATAATTTTCTTAGTATAAAGAATTCTGGTCAAATTTTTCCAGAAATTATACAAAATGTTATCATAATAGATGTATTGTTATATTATACAATACCAAATCTATTGTTGAATGATTCGCAAATGACATCCACAAAAAAAATCTTAACAATAATCATAATACGTACGCTTATCAAAAGGCCCAGGTTCAGCCCGTGTTTGAGAGCATCATTATTTTAGAGATCTATAATGTTCCAAACTGGATTGTTAACTGGTTTTCGTAGTAAACCCTCAAATTTTTAATATTAATAGGATTTATTTTGTTCCTATAAAATAATAAGGTACACAATTAAGTACATTGATTTCATTAAGTCTAGTCCCATAATGTTTTAAAAGAAATATTAATACCTATTAACGTCATTGAAATAAAGTTTAAATGTAGTTATAAATACATTCAGAAAATCAATTTTGCCGTGCATATTTTAAATAGTTTTTAAAATAGTCAATTTAATATTGAACATTCAATTCCTAAGCATTAAAATTTAAGAAAATGTGACCTATATTGACTGACTAAACATTTTGGCCACGTTTTGATTATTTAAATTACAATTGGGATGTTTACTAAAAAAAATTAAATTTTAGTCTTGACTTTAATCTTTTTTTTTTTTGGAAAATCTTAACGTCAACGTTTTTGAAGTAAATATGCGCTTTTTATTACTGATGTCAAATATAATATGCTAAGAACTAAATTCTAATGATGAAATTATTTTTATATTCGCTATGGGCTGACCACCACCTCACCTGCTGATGGTGATGATTAATCGATGATGACGTCATAGGAATATTCTGAGATGGTCTGAAAGAGAAAATTAATAGGTGAACTAACTTGCAACATTTTTAAGAAGAGCACATCAAATGCCTCATATTATGATGCTTAATATTAAACATAGTGCCACCCAGTATTTTGTAATCCCACCTTTTAGGTTCAATCTACGGCCGCGTCATCACTTAGGTCAGGCGTGATCGTGATGGATTAGTGCTTAGGCGTACTCGCTGCCCCGGCATTATGGCATCCCGCAGGAACACCCCCAGGTTTTTAGTGGGTATCCCCGCCGCGCCCATCTTCGGCGGGGGAGCCCCACATACCAGCCCGCGCCCCCCGGCGTGGGGTGATGATGCGTAACGCATTTTTCCTGGGTCAACAAAAGGCGTGATCGTGATGGCCGCGGATGAGTATTTTAGCGTACCCGCTGCCCCGGCATTATGTCGTCCCGCAGGAACATCCCCAGGTTTTTAGTAAGGAGTCCCACATACCGCCGCGCACCCCCTCCCCCACGTGGCGGTGACGATGCGTAACAATTTTTCTGGGTAAAAAAAGGCATGATTGTGTTCAAAGGTGAACCTGTAATGAATAAAAAAGATACCTCAGGGAGTGGTCGCGTTGTCATGGAGACGGTGGTGCGGCGGCGCGGTGGCGGGCAGCGGCGGCGGCGCGTCCGCCAGCGGGAGCGGCTTGGCCACGCCGATGCGCACCACGCCACGAGCTGCGCCCTTCAGGGCCGCAACTGCTTGTTCTAGACTCGCGTTCTCTAGGTTCTGGAATATAATACAGTAGTATACAGAACATATCAGAACATGGTGTAAGTGTGCATGCTCGTGTGTGTGTGTGTGTGTGTAGTGTAACAGTGTGCGTGACACAGTACCTGATCGTTAACGAAGACGAGCCTGTCCCCGGGGATGAGGCGGCCGTCCTGCTGCGCCACGCCGCCCGGCACCAGCGAGCGGATCACCACGAGCGTGTGAGCCGGCCGCAGCGGGTCCTGGTAGTCCAGGATACTGAACCCAAGACCGCGCTCCCCTTTCACCAGCTCTGACAAATTTAACACAACATTGGGCTCACTGAGGGTTTTCTGAAATAATTGCCACCATGAGGCAGCACTGTGACGTCAGGGCCAGACACCTCATCATAAATAAACTAGAACAGTGCAGAGACTTAACTGCGCGCATAATGGGATAGACCTCCTGTCAAAGTGGCGCCCACTGGTGGCGTAAATTTCGAGAAAGCATTGTTTCAAGTTTTTTTTTCATCAATTTTAAATGTATTATTCTCATCACATTTCAACAAGGTTTCTGCTTCCAAGACGGAGGTTTAGCTTTGTCGTACACGATTTTATTTAACCTGAATGTATGTATCTATTTGTCTGGTATATATCTTGCAAGTCAATTTTAAGGCAGAATTATTCATCGTCATCATTATCATCATGCGCAACCCTTTACATCCTACTGATGATATAGGCCTCCTTCATGTTATGCAACATCCATTTTATTCAAGAATCATTTATTATCCTCGACCTCTGTGGCGCGGTGGGCTAATGCCCGCCTGCAACGCAGAAGATTGCGGGTTCGATTCCCGCATGGGACAAATGTTTGTGTGATCCACAGGTATTTGTTTCTGGTCTGGGTGGTTTTCAATATCTATTATAAGTATGTTTTTACAAAAGAAAAGTATATAAGTATTATATCCGTTATCCTAACCACAATAATACAAGCATTAAGTTGCTTAGTTTGGGGTTAGGTGGTGCTGTGTGAAACGTCCTGAAATATTTATTTATTTATTATAATATTGTATTTATTTTTACGGTTAAAAGCAGAAAGAAAAATCATTTATTCGACGGCTAATGAAACAACATATAAAATAAAACAATCACAATAACATCAATGCATAATAAGCATCCACTAAGCCGTCGAATGGGATTAGTCCGAAGTGCGTACACCTTCGGGCTTTACCCGCAACATAATATTTACCAATGATCTGAGGTTCGGACGACCACATTGCGAGTCCAGTGAGCGGCTCGAGGCTCCGCGAGCGAACCTTGCCGCCCGCAGACAGAGAACCGCCTTCTTCTGCGCCTGCGCCGGCCAGGCTGCCATCTGATTTAGCCTATTGAAAAAAAATAGAGCATATATTTTGAGTGAGAAGATTATTCTTTAAAACTAAAGCAAAAGTAAAAATTAATTTATTGACATACAAAAAATAAAATGCAGCAACAAATTGTAAATGACATCAAAGAGAGAGAAAAAAATCATGCATAAGGTCCTTAAACTAAAAAAGAACATTCTGATATAGTGGTAACACGTAATTTTGTAGTCAATTGGGATAAGCTCAGCTTAGTACTGCACGAGGGAAACCTTCGCAGCGCTGGTTTTCAGCATATCCCATGCTCGAACGTAGAAAAGAACGTAGTTCTTTGAAAAGCAGTTTATTATTGAAGTATAAACAAGCGACCCCCGGTTTCGCAAGTGTTATACATATATTTCTCTTGAATCGTCTATTGCTCAAAACCGCAATAAATAATAAATATTTCAGGACGTTTCACACAGCGCCACCTAACCCCAAACTAAGCAACTTAATGCTTGTAATATGGTGGTCAGGATAACGGATATAATACTTATATACTTTTCTTTTGTAAAATAAAATCCATTGAGTAGTTTACACGATCTAAGCGAACAGAGAGCGGAAGCGACTTAATTTATACTAAGTAGATGTGATAGTTTATATAATTGTGCGTATGAATACATTCGTATATGTTTGTTATTCATTCTCGCCCAAACGACTAGACCCAATGGGCTTAAATTTGGTAGGTTGCATAGATAGAATAATATAAAGACTATTTTATTAGCGGATTAACCCTCTAGGTGCAATAAGTAGGATTCGATAATACAATTGTTCAAGCCTTTTTTTTTTCTTAGAAACTTTTTCACTTCAAACGAAAATGTGAAAACTTTGCAACTTCAAATCCGCTTGTATATTTCCATGATGCTGAGATAAAATTGATAATACCTATTTTATTGTACAGTCAACTACAAAGAGATGTATCCATGTTAGTCTTACAAAATGAAGAAACTTTTAGTATGCAAAAATTATTTACCCTTGCTTCGTGACATTTTCAGTATCCATCAAATGCTATTATTATGTATCACCTAAGGAAAAGTAGTGGGATACATCATTGTTGCATATTAAACGAGTCGATGATAATAATATAAAGTTTGATTGCTACTAGAAATGTCACGAACCAAGGGTAGTTCATTGTGGCAAATGAAACTTTACTTCAATTTGTAAGCCTAACATGGATATACTTCTCTTTGTAGTTGACTGTACACCACATGCAAATAAATAAATAAATGAAACAATGGAAACCAACCTAATTTTAGCTCATAATGCGATAACACTAATGCAATATCCGCATGATAAGAAACCCATCAATATATTAGTATTAACATGTCACATCATCTAGATATAGTATATCCTTTAACACCTGGCATTAATTTAAATTATCTACCAATCTGCATATTTAGGCGCAGTGCTGTTATCGCAACTTTCCAGATTACATAATCTTCTAATCTTAATCGACTTAATAGAAATTGGCATACAATAGGGATATTGACAAGGTCAAATTATTTAATATTAGTGGCCAAGCGCGCACTTCGTAGCGCCTAAAAGAAAAATATCAGTGTTTCTCTGCTATATTATGCATAATATATTATACTTATAAACCTTCCTCTTGAATCACTCTATCTATTAAAAAAACCGCATCAAAATCCGTTGTGTAATTTTAAAGATATAAGCATACTTAGGGATAGACATACACGAGACGCCATTTTGTTTTATGACGAGGGTCGCTCCTTCAGGATGGAGACCACCTCTAGGTGGTACATACCGAGGAGCCATGTTACTAACCTTGACAAGAGTAGTATGAGGCGGAGGCGGTTCTAAGACGGGCGAAGGTCGAGGGCGAGCGCACACCATGCACACTTCACTGGACAGCTCCTTCAGTATGGACACCACTTCCAGATGGTTCATGCCCAGGAGGCGGTGTCCGTTCACCTCTGCAACACAACATAAAGTATCGATATAATCGCTTTTGCACCGCCATATGCGATTGTACTACCTCGGTGACATATCAGCGTCCAAGACACTACTAGATATTAATTCAGGAAGTCTTATATTGTCAGATCCCATTACAAGAAAAAAAAACTTAAGACGTATAGACGGGTCCCTCGGGCAGCACGGAGCGTACGTAGTGGTGCGGCCTCACTTCCCTCCCTCCCTCCACGTCCACTGTGCCCTCCAGTGATACATACAGTTAGCTGACCTATACTAGGATGTATAGTTATCCTCACCCAGTAACTCGTCCCCGGGCCGGTGTACGTTAGCCCGTCCGACGGGTCCCTCGGGCAGCACGGAGCGTACGTAGTGGTGCGGCCTCACTTCCCTCCCTCCCTCCACGTCCACTGTGCCCTCCAGTGATACATACAGTTAGCTGACCTATACTAGGATGTATAGTTATCCTCACCCAGTAACTCGTCCCCGGGCCGGTGTACGTTAGCCCGTCCGACGGGTCCCTCGGGCAGCACGGAGCGTACGTAGTGGTGCGGCCTCACTTCCCTCCCTCCCTCCACGTCCACTGTGCCCTCCAGTGATACATACAGTTAGCTGACCTATACTAGGATGTATAGTTATCCTCACCCAGTAACTCGTCCCCGGGCCGGTGTACGTTAGCCCGTCCGACGGGTCCCTCGGGCAGCACGGAGCGTACGTAGTGGTGCGGCCTCACTTCCCTCCCTCCCTCCACGTCCACTGTGCCTTCTAAGGAGATACCAAGCCCACCCCCTCCGCGGACCACCACGCCGACCACTATTTCTACGTCTTCACCTGTAAAATTCAAAAGTTAGAAAAACATTGTACCTTTGAAGACATTCACAAAACGAGTAGGTACTTTCTTTTACTGGAAATCAATTGACAATCTACTTCTACTACGGATGTTTTTGATACCATTGATGATGTCTATCGAGGACATCAGTTATGTTAAAGATCGATCGATTAGCGCGATAACAAACAACCCTACCTTTTTTGATAAACAGTAGGAGAAAAACATAATAAAATGCTTTCCTTTAATCACCATGTAGTAATCACCCGGGGACGACAAATATTGAATGATTTTAAACCTTAAATTTATGAGTAAAGAGCTGAAAGTTCTTTAAACAAAGTGCTCACCCAATATAGCCTGCCATTTCTTCTTAATCGCATCCTTCTGTTCGTTAGTTCTCGGCATCTCGAAGGCAGGCTGCGGCCGCGACGCGAACGACGGCGGCGGGCTGTGCGTGGGCGACGCTGATACCGGCTCTTCTACCAAACTCTCCACACTGTCGTAAACATAGGAGATTTACTTCATAACTAAATATCAGGGTTCTAAGATTAAGTATCAACAAATGCGAGTATATTAAGGCTAATCCCACAACATAGAGCGTGCGCAACTCCCGAGCGTGCCACCGACGACATGTTAAGTGGTCGCCGCGACAAACGAGATCATCGCAACATACGCTCGCGAAAGTCGCTAAAACCATGAGGTCAGCTGAACCGTTCCAGTGATTTATTATTACATTATTGAAATGGGAAACTAGTACCAGGATATCGGAAAAAACGACATGTAACAATGCCTCAATCGTAACTTGGGTGCCAGGCGAACTATTTAATATGAAATAATATTTATTTAATTAGTGTGCCCACATGCACAGTGGCGCCACCGAATATGGTAAGTTGGCACCAGAGGTACCAGGGCATCAGAACCGACGAAGTGGTGATATATGAGTAAATACTCACTCAGTGTGCAGGTGCGACAGCTGTATGTCGTGCTCGGAGTCGGGCTCGCGGCGGTGCATGTGTAGCTATAATATGGGGAGTTGGCACCAGAAGTACCAGGGCAACAGAAACGATGTAGAGGTATACATCAGTGAGTACTCACTCAGTGTGCAGGTGCGACAGCTGTATGTCGTGCTCGGAGTCGGGCTCGGGGCGGTGCATGTGTAGCTATAATATGGGGAGTTGGCACCAGAAGTACCAGGGCAACAGAAACGATGTAGAAGTATACATCAGTGAGTACTCACTCAGTGTGCAGGTGCGACAGCTGTATGTCGTGCTCGGAGTCGGGCTCGGGGCGGTGCATGTGTAGCTATAATATGGGGAGTTGGCACCAGAAGTACCAGGGCAACAGAAACGATGTAGAGGTATACATCAGTGAGTACTCACTCAGTGTGCAAGTGCGACAGCTGTATGTCGTGCTCGGAGTCGGGCTCGGGGCGGTGCATGTGTAGCTATAATATGGGGAGTTGGCACCAGAAGTACCAGGGCAACAGAAACGATGTAGAAGTATACATCAGTGAGTACTCACTCAGTGTGCAGGTGCGACAGCTGTATGTCGTGCTCGGAGTCGGGCTCGGGGCGGTGCATGTGTAGCTATAATATGGGGAGTTGGCACCAGAAGTACCAGGGCAACAGAAACGATGTAGAGGTATACATCAGTGAGTACTCACTCAGTGTGCAAGTGCGACAGCTGTATGTCGTGCTCGGAGTCGGGCTCGGGGCGGTGCATGTGTAGCTATAATATGGGATTTGGTACCTGAAGTACCAGGGCAACATAAACGATGTAGAAGTATACATCAGTAAGTACTCACTCAGTGTGCAAGTGCGACAGCTGTATGTCGTGCTCGGAGTCGGGCTCGGGGCGGTGCATGTGTAGCTATAATATGGGATTTGGTACCTGAAGTACCAGGGCAACATAAACGATGTAGAAGTATACATCAGTAAGTACTCACTCAGTGTGCAAGTGCGACAGCTGTATGTCGTGCTCGGAGTCGGGCTCGGGGCGGTGCATGTGTAGCTATAATATGGGATTTGGTACCTGAAGTACCAGGGCAACATAAACGATGTAGAAGTATACATCAGTAAGTACTCACTCAGTGTGCAAGTGCGACAGCTGTATGTCGTGCTCGGAGTCGGGCTCGGGGCGGTGCATGTGTAGCTATAATATGGGATTTGGTACCTGAAGTACCAGGGCAACATAAACGATGTAGAAGTATACATCAGTAAGTACTCACTCAGTGTGCAAGTGCGACAGCTGTATGTCGTGCTCGGAGTCGGGCTCGGGGCGGTGCATGTGTAGCTATAATATGGGATTTGGTACCTGAAGTACCAGGGCAACAGAAACGATGTAGAAGTATACATCAGTAAGTACTCACTCAGTGTGCAAGTGCGACAGCTGTATGTCGTGCTCGGAGTCGGGCTCGGGGCGGTGCATGTGTAGCTATAATATGGGATTTGGTACCTGAAGTACCAGGGCAACAGAAACGATGTAGAAGTATACATCAGTAAGTACTCACTCAGTGTGCAAGTGCGACAGCTGTATGTCGTGCTCGGAGTCGGGCTCGGGGCGGTGCATGTGTAGCTATAATATGGGATTTGGTACCTGAAGTACCAGGGCAACAGAAACGATGTAGAAGTATACATCAGTAAGTACTCACTCAGTGTGCAAGTGCGACAGCTGTATGTCGTGCTCGGAGTCGGGCTCGGGGCGGTGCATGTGTAGCTATAATATGGGATTTGGTACCTGAAGTACCAGGGCAACAGAAACGATGTAGAAGTATACATCAGTAAGTACTCACTCAGTGTGCAAGTGCGACAGCTGTATGTCGTGCTCGGAGTCAGGCTCGGGGCGGTGCATGTGTAGCTATAATATGGGATTTGGTACCTGAAGTACCAGGGCAACAGAAACGATGTAGAAGTATACATCAGTAAGTACTCACTCAGTGTGCAAGTGCGACAGCTGTATGTCGTGCTCGGAGTCAGGCTCGGGGCGGTGCATGTGCAGGAAGGGGTTGTGTTGCGGCGCCGCGGCCGCGCACTCGCCCGCCGCTATCGCTTGCTGGAGTTGCTCGTACTTGGGACCACGGAGATATCTGGTAACAAACACGTTAAACAATTAACATATTATGAGCGTCTTTGTAAAATGTCGACTAAATTCATGGATATAAAAGTCAAAGCTTGGCCCGACCTTGCGAAAGAAACATCGTAGTTCTCCGAAACCCAGAGTCGGGATTGGCTTTGATTTTTATATCCGAGAGAAAATTACAATTTTGCTTATATGAAGAAAACGTCTTTCTATATCTAAATTCGATGTTTTCCTTAATTGACTGTAAGAGTAGAGGGGGTCTTCAAATAAATCATAACAATTTCTTCCAAGCTTTCCTCCAACGTTCACACATAGAGCTCAGTAGTTACCTCTCCAAGTGCAGTGTAACTATGTTCCCGCTCTGCTTCAGTGCGTCGACGGCTCGTTGGTTAGACTTGCCGGCCAGAGACACGCCGTCCACTGCGACGATGCGATCATTCACTCGCACTTTACCACTGAGTGCGGCCGCACTACCAGCCGTCACTGATTTCACGAATATACCCGATAGCTCTTCCTTTTCACATACGTATCCTGGAAATGGAAAAAAGTAACTTTAACTTCTTAGATTACATTAAAAAAGGGAAGATACGGTACAGGTATCCGGCAAATGGACCGCTCCAATTAGGTTCATGCACAGTTTTACTTTGGCGCAAGGCGGGGCGGCAATCGACACTTTTCGACCCAGCGAACCAAAGTTTGGCTTATAGCAACGATTACACGTACCATATCTTCAAAGTTTAATTTATGTTTTAAGTGTGTGAGTGTGTGTAGAGTTATCTAATAGAAATAAGTAAGGTATAAATGGATTATGTATTTAAATACTTTAATATTGTAGCCGAATATGGAATAAACTAATCCCTGGTGTCTCTGAACATCATATATTATTTACAAATGTTTTTATTGATTTTGTTTTATAGACAGACAAGGAAGCAGTCGGCTAACCTAATGGTGCGCAATTCCCTTTGCCTTCACTGAACTCAGCTATATTGACCGCCACTTGGCGTTATAACATAGGTTGGCGGCGGTTGGTTGGTTTTAAACAAGTAATACAACTTACCAGCAATAGTAATACCGAGTCCATTTTCATCTTTCTTGAGCTGCACTGTGAATCTGTCTACTTCAGGTGATTCGGCATCTAAAAACGTCATACATTTATTAGAAGTTTAACTAAAATAAGCTAAATAATTAACCTAAATACCCCTACAAAAAACTTGGTATGGTACATTTTTATGCTATGGGAGACCATGTGACCAAAAAGTAATAATATTTAATTTTTTAAAATTTATATAGAATACATCAATCTTTCATGCACTCTACATAAAAATACAATCTAGCCTTGACTGAAGTGATTTAACTTAAACTGCTAGATAAAAGTCCTATAATATGTAGATGGGAATTCGGGAAAACGTTAATACTTTAGCGTCCAGACGAAACACTTTATTGTAGACACGTATATTATGTATCTCACAGCATAAAGTAATATGAGTGTAAACATACCAGCATCCGGTGGCGGAGTAATGGAGTGTTCGAAGACGAATCTAGAAGGAGCGGAGTTGTGGGCAGTAGGCTGCGTGTGGAACACTTGCTCGAACCCTGCCTCCATCAGGTAACGGTCTAAAGCTTCTGGTTCCGACAGCAGACTGTAATGGAAAACAACAATACTAGACAAGATGAGCAAGATTTAGCTCATTAAAGACCTTCTCAAATCGAACAACTATTGCAACTGGGACTGTCATAATGGAATGTTCGAAGACGAATCTAGAAGGAGCGGAGTTGTGGGCCACTTGCTCAAACCCTGCCTCCATCAGGTAACGGTCTAGAGCTTCTGGCTCCGACAGCAGACTGCAATGGGAAACACATCACACTGAAAACTTGCTCATTAAACAACCTATCAGACTGAGCAACAATTGCAACTGGGACTGCCATAATGGAGTGTTTGAAGAACAATCTAGAAGGAGCGGAGTTGTGGGCAGTAGGCTGCGTGTGGAACACTTGCTCGAACCCTGCCTCCATCAGGTAACGGTCTAAAGCTTCTGGTTCCGACAGCAGACTGTAATGGAAAACAACAATACTAGACAAGATGAGCAAGATTTAGCTCATTAAAGACCTTCTCAAATCGAACAACTATTGCAACTGGGACTGTCATAATGGAATGTTCGAAGACGAATCTAGAAAGAGCGGAGTTGTGGGCCACTTGCTCAAACCCTGCCTCCATCAGGTAACGGTCTAGAGCTCTTGGCTCCGACAGCAGACTGCAATGGGAAACACATCACACTGAAAACTTGCTCATTAAACAACCTATCAGACTGAGCAACAATTGCAACTGGGACTGCCATAATGGAGTGTTTGAAGAACAATCTAGAAGGAGCGGAGTTGTGGGCAGTAGGCTGCGTGTGGAACACTTGCTCGAAACCTGCCTCCATCAGGTAACGGCCTAGAGCTTCTGGCTCCGACAGCAGACTGCAATGGAAAACACGTTTACACTGAAAACTTGTTCAACAAAGTTCTTTGCAGAATGAGGAACTCTTGCAACTGGCACTGCTGTAATGGAGTTTTCAAGACGTTGTGGTTAGAAGGCTGCGTGTAAAACATTTCCTTGAACCCTGCCTCCATCAGGTAACGGTCTAGAGCTTCAGGTTCCGACAGTAGACTGGAATGGTAAACAACATTACTAGACAAGATATGAGCAAAATTTAGCTCATTAAAGACCTTTTCAAATTGAGCAACTATTGCAACTGGGACTGCCATAATGGAGTGTTCTAAGAACAATCTAGAAGGAGCGGAGTTGTGGGCCACTTGCTCAAACCCTGCCTCCATCAGGTAACGGTCTAGAGCTTCTGGCACCGATAGCAGACTGCAATGGGAAACACGTTTACACTGGAAAATTGTACATTAAACGAAATTTCAGACTATACAACTATTGCAGCAACTAGGTTTCATAAATCTGGATCTATGAGAATCACGTCTTCACCAATCACGTATTAACTATTCATAATTTTCTTGTATAGGGTATTAGTGTCCTAGTGACGTCACACATACCGTGCGGGCACGACAGGCGCGGGCGCAGGGTGCGGCGCGGCGGGGTCATTAGATGCGCCAGTGGAGTTACAATATCTCGCGTGAGTAGTACCCTAGTGACGTGACACATACCGTGCGGGCACGACGGGTGCGGGCGCAGGGTGCGGCGCGGCGGGGTCATTAGATGCGCCAGTGGAGTTACAATATCTCGCGTGAGTAGTACCCTAGTGACGTGACACATACCGTGCGGGCACGACGGGTGCGGGCGCAGGGTGCGGCGCGGCGGGGTCATTAGATGCGCCAGTGGAGTTACAATATCTCGCGTGAGTAGTACCCTAGTGACGTGACACATACCGTGCGGGCACGACGGGTGCGGGCGCAGGGTGCGGCGCGGCGGGGTCATTAGATGCGCCAGTGGAGTTACAATATCTCGCGTGAGTAGTACCCTAGTGACGTGACACATACCGTGCGGGCACGACGGGTGCGGGCGCAGGGTGCGGCGCGGCGGGGTCATTAGATGCGCCAGTGGAGTTACAATATCTCGCGTGAGTAGTACCCTAGTGACGTGACACATACCGTGCGGGCACGACGGGTGCGGGCGCAGGGTGCGGCGCGGCGGGGTCATTAGATGCGCCAGTGGAGTTACAATATCTCGCGTGAGTAGTACCCTAGTGACGTGACACATACCGTGCGGGCACGACGGGTGCGGGCGCAGGGTGCGGCGCGGCGGGGTCATTAGATGCGCCAGTGGAGTTACAATATCTCGCGTGAGTAGTACCCTAGTGACGTGACACATACCGTGCGGGCACGACGGGTGCGGGCGCAGGGTGCGGCGCGGCGGGGTCATTAGATGCGCCAGTGGAGTTACAATATCTCGCGTGAGTAGTACCGTAGTGACGTGACACATACCGTGCGGGCACGACGGGTGCGGGCGCAGGGTGCGGCGCGGCGGGGTCATTAGATGCGCCAGTGGAGTTACAATATCTCGCGTGAGTAGTACCCTAGTGACGTGACACATACCGTGCGGGCACGACGGGTGCGGGCGCAGGGTGCGGCGCGGCGGGGTCATTAGATGCGCCAGTGGAGTTACAATATCTCGCGTGAGTAGTACCCTAGTGACGTGACACATACCGTGCGGGCACGACGGGTGCGGGCGCAGGGTGCGGCGCGGCGGGGTCATTAGATGCGCCAGTGGAGTTACAATATCTCGCGTGAGTAGTACCCTAGTGACGTGACACATACCGTGCGGGCACGACGGGTGCGGGCGCAGGGTGCGGCGCGGCGGGGTCATTAGATGCGCCAGTGGAGTTACAATATCTCGCGTGAGTAGTACCCTAGTGACGTGACACATACCGTGCGGGCACGACGGGTGCGGGCGCAGGGTGCGGCGCGGCGGGGTCATTAGATGCGCCAGTGGAGTTACAATATCTCGCGTGAGTAGTACCCTAGTGACGTGACACATACCGTGCGGGCACGACGGGTGCGGGCGCAGGGTGCGGCGCGGCGGGGTCGGCGGCGCGCGCCACCACGAGCCGCACGCGCGACCCTGACGCACGTAGTACCCCCGCCACTTGCTCCGACCCCATCTCCATTAAATGCGCCTGTAATACATGTCATAATTAATGTATGAATTCACGATTGAATGGTAAATGATTGTACCTATGATTAATAGGGATATTGACAAAAAAAACCACTTCCAGTCGTGTCCTTTGATGAAGTCCGACTTGAATGGAACCTCCATGCAGTGCAGTTTTTGAGATTTCGTGTGAATGAGTCAGTGAGTAAACTTCGACACAAATTTATTGGTAAACATTTTTAGTACTTGGAAGTCCGAAAATTTTTACTTCTCAGATACCGACTTCCAGGTAAAAATCTAATTGAACTCTATCACTCAATTACTATAAACGCTGTCTTACATCACCAATCTGCAAAATGTGGTCTCCAGACTTCAATCGTCCGTCACGGTCTGCGACGCCGCCAGCGAGGATAGTCTTCACGATAACCCCACTTGTTCTCGCTCCGATTATACCTGACAAAAGTATCCACATTAAGTATCACCGATTAAAAAGTACAGCTGCACCATAACGCATAGCGAGGGCGGTTCCAGGATTTTTTTCTAAGGGGCAGGGGCAAGATGCAGACGGGCAAAAATATTATAATTATAACTACGAAAAGTGTGCGTTTGACCTCTTCCAAACGGTAAGAAAATTCAGATATTCTCACTATAATATGGCGCGAGCAGCTTGCTGCGTACTCTCATAGAGTACTCTGAGAAAAAAATATAATTTTACCTTCATCTCCAATCTTGCCTTAATACATATTATGTGCAATCGACTTATTCCGAGCGCCAAAAATTCGTATATTTGCAATGCTTCTGGGTCTGCTATTTTGTCGACCTCAAAGGGTGGTGTGGGGCGAGGGTAATTGTCTGCTCTGCCTACCTACCTGGCGAGAGAGGCAACCCGGCGGAAGACTTGGCGAGGGTGGTATTGTACGCTGCCCAGCATAACGCCGAACTCCTCGTCGGGTGCGACGCTAATGCTCACCACATCGCGTGGCACAGCTCCGACGTCAATGCGAGAGGTGAGTTGCTCAACGACTTTCTACTCTCTAATAATCTTACTCTACTCAATGTAGGCTCAGAGCCAACCTTTGTCACTAGAGTTAGACAAGAGGTCTTGGACATCACGTTTGCATCAAAAAGCCTAGCCTGGCACATTAGTAACTGGCAGGTTAGCAACGAAAATTCAATGTCCGACCATAGAAACATAAATTTTGAGAAAAAGTCCTCCCTGGATTCTCAAACCATTACTTATAGGGACCCTAGGGCAACTGCCTGGGATGTTTTTAATGACAAACTAAGGCAAACTCTCGAAGGCTGTCCCAAAAGTATTAAGAATAGCGACAGTCTTGAGCTGGCGGTGGATATTCTTACAAAAGGCATATGTACGGCCTATGAAGAAAGCTGCCCGCTCAAAACTAAAATCACAAAAAGAAAAGTCGCATGGTGGAATTCCTCACTAAGTTGCGGAGGAAAACCAGGAAACTATTCAACAAGGCTAAGAGGACCCGCGCTTGGGGGCCCTATCTAAAAGCCTTAACGAAATATAATATAGAGATTAGGAAGGCTAAGAGAGCATCATGGAGGAAGCTCTGCGAGGAAATCAGAAGTTTGCCTCAAGGGGCAAGACTCCATAAATTGCTCTCGAAAGCCAAAACTAATCAAATCGGTCTTCTCAAGAAGGAAGACGGTTCCTTTACATCCAACGAAAAGGAAACCCTCGAGCTGCTGGCAAAGACCCACTTCCCTGGTTCGCAAGAAAAAGGCCGGAATTGTCCGGCAAGAGTTTTAGCTCGCAGACCTCAGAATGAGGATTGGAACAGGGCGGCTAGGATCATTAGACCCAACCAGGTAAGGTGGGCCACTAACTCATTCAAGATAAATAAAGCATGTGGTGAGGATGGGATCATCCCCATTTTCCTTCAACAAGGAATTGATGTCCTCGCCCCATACTTGGTAAAAATCTTCAGAGCGAGTCTCGCCTGGGGATTAATACCAGAACCATGGACACATGTCAAAGTCGTCTTTATACCTAAAGCTGGGAAGAAGGATTACAGCCAGCCAAAGTCCTTCAGGCCCATAAGTCTTTCCTCTTTTCTTCTAAAGACTATGGAAAAGGTAATAGACAGATATATCAGAGATGTAGCACTCGCCATCTCTCCCATCCACCAAAGCCAACACGCCTATCGTAGAGGTAAATCCACAGTAACTGCGCTGAGCTGCCTCATCGACAAGGTAGAGAAGGCCTTGGAGGACAAGGAAATTGCACTCTGTGCATTCCTTGACATTGAAGGTGCCTTCGACAACTCTCCTACTGCCCTGCTGGTAAATGGGTTGATCGAGAAAAACGTCGACCCTACTACCACCAGATGGATAGAGAATATGCTCTCTCATAGAGGTGCAATATTAGCCCTTCATCAAACAACTATAAAAATATCCACGGCTAGGGGCTGTCCTCAAGGAGGTGTTTTGTCGCCTATCTTGTGGACACTAGCCGTGGATCAGCTGCTCTGCAGATTGGCAAACCTCAACATCGATGCGCAAGGCTACGCAGATGACCTTGTGATCGTCGTAAGGGGGTTTTGCCAATCAACTATCTCCTGTTTGATGCAGAGTGCTCTAAGCACAGTCAGTAAATGGTGCTCGGAGAGCGGTTTAGCGGTGAACGCTGCTAAAACCACGATTGTACCCTTTACAAATAAGCGCAGGCTCGACAATCTTGTGCAGGCCAAACTTAGCGGTACAGTTGTTCCTTTTTCCACGGAAGTCAAGTACTTGGGCGTTACTATCGACCAAAAACTAACGTGGAATACTCACATAGCCAACGTCCTGCAGAAAGCTAAGATGGCGCTAGGTGCGAGTGGCAGATTGGTAGGGAACAACTGGGGCATAAATCCCCGAGTAGCCCTGTGGCTGTACACGGCCATTGTGAGGCCAATTATAACTTATGCCTCCATGGTCTGGTACTATAAAGTCACACAATCTACTGCTATCAGCAAACTTAACAGTCTGCAAAGGACTGCTGGCCTTATGGCCACGGGAGCAATGTCCACTACTCCTGGTGCGGCACTAGATGCAATGCTGGGGCTGCCACCCTTGCATATATTTGTATGCAAGGAGGCAAGGGCCAGCATGTACCGGGCCATAATACAGGGAGGAAGGAACTAGCTTTCCCAAAAATTGAGGTCTCTCGAAGACTCAAATCTGGAGTTTCCAACTCTGAGCATGACATCCGATGTCATGCTCCCGCGCTATGTATTTGAAAAAAGATACAGCGTGGAAATTCCTACTAGAGAAGACTGGCTAAACAGCCAACTTTTCCACAAAACCGGGAGCCTTAATTGGTTCACGGACGGATCAAAGATGGGGGCTGATGTGGGCTACGGAGTATATGGCGAGCGTCCCAGGTTTGGCAAGAGTGTTAGCTTGGGTACCCTCGCCTCTATCTTCCAGGCGGAGGTATATGCCATTCTCGAATGTGCATATATCAACCTGCAAAGGCACTACACCAACCACACCATCTATATAAATTCTGACAGCCAGGCTGCCCTCCTAGCGCTGGACTCGACAGTTCTCACGTCCAGGTTGGTTGAGGATTGTATGTCGCATTTGAACGCTCTGGGCACTAGAAACAGCGTTGTCCTCCGATGGGTCCCGGGACACGAGGGCGTCTACGGTAATGAGTGTGCCGATGAGCTCGCGCGCTCTGGGGCAGGGGGCTCGCAGTTTGGCCCTGAGCCCTTTTGTGGCATTCCCAAAAGCCTAGCTCTCAGAACCCTAATGAACTCATGCATTGGAGAGTCAACCAAGCTCTGGAAAGGCTGTTCTGGCATGAGTCATTCCAAGTCTCTAGTGAAAGCCTATGATAAACGGTTTAATAACCAAGTCACAGCGCTAAGTAGAAACAACCTACGCATCTTAACCAGAGCCCTGTCTGGACACTGTCGCCTTAACAAGCACATGTTCAAATTAGGGCTATGCAGCACACAAATCTGTAGATATTGTGAGGAGGCGGATGAAACGCCTCTTCACCTACTAGGGGAGTGTGAAGCTCTGATGCGAATACGTAGCATCGTTCTGGGACAGCACCAGCTTAGCCCGGACGAGCTTAGAGAGATCAACCCCAGGAAAATCCTTCAGTTCCTCGAAGCTGCAAGGGTCAGTGGCGAACTATAACGCCGCGCAAACGGGGTTTTGCTCACCCTCAAAGTGGCGATCACAATAGGACATATCTGGTCGCAGTGATACGAAAAGCCACTAAAAGCAAATAAAAAAAAATAAATAAAAAAAATGCTTCTGGGGAGGGCCCCTCCCTGTATCCGCCTATGACACAGTGACACAGCATAAAAAAAATCGACCTGCATACATTTTATCTAACAAACTAATGCAAAATACAGGTGGAAAATACGGTTTTGTAGTGTTTGTTACTAGTTACTGTATATGAAATGACCAGAAGTGATACACTACTACACTATGGTTTTTGTTATGCAACATGTTTTTTTTTTATTGTTAAACGGGCTTAATACCGAAACTTCATTTAAATAGTTAAATAGATGATAGAAAGTAATCATTACTTTTAATTTATTTATATCGTAATAATGTGGTAATCATGGCCTATTTGATGGCCTAATGATATTTAAATTTGTGGTCTTTAACTTTTTAATCATACATCAAGCACAACACATTATTACAGTCAAAATGCCTACTTAATCTAAAAAAAATCTTAATTTAAAATGTTTAAGTGTTATTATAAACAATTTGCTCTATTTTATTTTAATGTGTAATAAACTTTTGAGAATAAGTGAACTCACCAAATCCAAGACCAGTTCCATCATTCACCAGGTTAATAATCTCAACTTGCGCCCAATCACCAGCCACAATGTTGTGAGAAGTTGAAGCCAGGGAGTCATCACGTTTGAAATCTAATATTCCATGGTTCTGAAATAACAGTACATGATTCCTTTAATAAATATCAGAATTTGTTTTAGGGGTCACTAACAGCCCATCTACGCAGAGCTGCTCATGTTCTTCTTAAAACTATTTGTGTATAGGAGTAGTTCAATTCAGCCCACACTACAGATCTCCAGGGTCACTTTCCGAGGCCGTTGGCAATGCTAGAAGTCTGCTGAGATTCTTCGGGGAGCTTGGGTAGCTTGTCATTAGATAGATAATCAACACTTCATACAAAATTAGCCCTTGACGAATGGTTGAACAGTTTTTCACACAAGATTGGAACCTTTTTCAGTAGCGGCGCTAGGCGTCAGCGACGTCGGCGACCGCCGACGGCCTCGCGCTTGAGGGGGCCTCGCAAAATGCATCAAAAGAAGACCTTTACAAGTATTATAATGATTTAGGTAGGACTTATATTTCAGGAACGCGAAAACAGCGACATACAGCCTTTCGAACTATATAAAGGTACTACTAACTCTATGTTAATATCAGGCGCTGATCCAGGGCCTCGCGGGCATGGGGGCCATGAAAATTAAGTAGGTATTTAATGTGGCTTAATTTTTTTTCTTGTCAAAATCAGCGGCTAGCAAACTCTTTTTTAAATATTCTCGGCGCTCGCAGCTAACTGCTTGCAAAATTATTGTAATCTCGTGACTCTTAGAACAAGTTAAACGTACAACTTTCGTAGCAAATGCACATAATTCGTGCAGAAAAATTCAAAATATTCTTGGCGCTCGCAACGAGCTGCTCGCGCTTTTATACATAAGAATATATTGAGATTCCTAGCCACTCGGACCAAGCTAAGCGTACATTATTCGTACTGAAAAATTCAAAATTTTCTCGGCGCTCGCAGCGAGCTGCTCGCGCTTTATAATAAGAATATATTATTTAGGGCTTGTTCACGTGAAAGCGCGGGCGCGGGCGCGAAATATCAAACATACGACGTGCTATGAAAGTGTTCACGTCGAACGCACGTGCGGTGTAAGCAAAGTCTGTCGCGCCCGCGCGTTTAAACAAGCCCTTAGATTCCTAGCCACTCGGAGCAAGCTAAGAGTACATTATTCGTACTGAAAAATTCAAAATTTCCTCGGGGCTATCAACGAGCTGCTCGCACTTTTATAGATAAGAATATTTAGTTTCCTAGCCACTCGGAGCAAGCTTAGCAAGCTCAACGCACATTATTCGTGCTGAAAAATTCAAAATTTTCTCGGCGCTCGCAGCGAGCTGCTCGCGCTTTTATACATAAGAATATAATATTTAGTTTCCTTGCCACTCAGAGCAGCTAGCTAAACGCTCAGCATTCGTACTGAAAAATGCTAGAATTTCTCGGCGCTCGCAGCGAGCTGCTCGCGCTCCTACAGATAATAATGCTTTTGTTACCACTCGGAGTGAGATAAACGCATACCTTTCATACTCACATGTGTAGACAGAATTTAAAAAATATATCATCGCTCGGAGTGAGGCGTAAGGCACGAAGATAAAGTAAATACAAGTGAGTTTATGCCGTTTATTTACAAAGATGAATCTAACGCGTCGTTTAGTGTAAAAAAGGTGTAAAGTATTCAAAATTGTATGAATAGGCTTAAATGTGTCCCTTCTCAGTTTGAAAAAAATGCTAGCCGAAAAAGGGGGCCTCGCGAACCTAATTTCGCCGACGCCCACGTTTGGTCTAGCGCCGCCACTGACCTTTTTAACCCGTCAAAAAGAAATTGGGATAATTCTGGATAAAAAGTAGCCTCACATAGAGGACATACTAATGACATGCCAAGTTTCATCACAATCATTTCAATGGTATATGCGTGAAAGAGCAGCAAATAATACACATTCAAAACTTAGCATCAAGTCTCACACAAACTTGTATCTTTATAATATATTAGTAGTATTTATAGTATATTATAGGTGTATTCAAAATGTAGTAGATCTAAAGAAGAATGTCATAAACTAGAGATAAATGGTTATTGCTATTGGATGGCTATTGTTTAGAGCTATTGTTTGAGTACAATATACAATATACAACCTTAGTTATTAAATTTGAAACAATACATTGTGCATCATCCTCACATTAGTCAAGGGCCAAAACTCAAAACATCTCATTAATAGTATAAAGGCAAAAATTTGTGAGTACCTATGTTTGTTACTTCTTCAGACCTAAACAGCTGAATGAACCTTAAATTTGTAGGTATTATTAAATAGATAGGTAGCGCTTGTAGTAGTATGACTCTATAATTAATGGAATGTTATGTCTCCTGGTGCTCCATTACCACCATACACAGCAAGAGGGCACGTTGCTGGGGGTTTAGTGGGTGCGAGCCCCACACTCCCCCCTCTCTCTTCCCCGAACAGGGGGGATAGTGCCATAGGAGTTTCCACCAGCACATCTTTGAAAAAAAAAAAGTATGACTATAATAGGCTCAGCCTGAGAAACCAGCCAATCTTTGCCAGTTATTCATCAGCCAAGAAGTTATATGCAGACATTACTGTGTTCCACACTAAAGGGCAATGTTACCCACGGAATTTCTGGGCAAGATGACATCCAACAACTAATATTCCAAGGTGACAGATGCATTCAAAATAAAACTAGTAATTACATTTTTCGGAGACATATCAGAGTCCAAGCCGCTATCTAAGTTCAATCCGGGGAGCCTTTCATTGTCAGATCCAGAGCCAAACTCCAGACTGTGTGGTGGGGATACTTGGGGCACTCTTTGTTCCTCTTCGCCTTCATTGCTGCCGTATAGGTTGCGAGCTTGTAGAGCTAAGTCACCTGTAATATATTTTAAAATTAACACATTGACTGCAACTGTAAACACAACTGCTGTTTTTGAGGTTGGAACTTAGTGTTGATATACACAAACACTGTGTTCTGTCAACTGATTTTTCCATACAAAATTAATTTCTGCTCCTCTGTACTAAAATTGCCGAGGCGGGGCAAAGTGTTAAGCACTGAGACATAAGCAGACAGTCTACCTTATGATGAGCAGTTAACCTATAGAAGTCTGCACTAATGTTACTGACAAGGTGTTGGTCATTGCTGACATATTGTCAGTCAAGTAGGCAAGGGAAATCCATCCCTACCTGGCTTTACTCAAAGTCATGCTAAAGCATGCTATTGCTACATGCAACATGATAACGTGCAACATGCAACATGATTTTGTCCAGTGGGAGAAAATAGCCACTGTGATTAGTCACCTCTCACTGGACCTTTTCCTTAAACAGAGACTTTGTCAAAGTAGTTATGATAGCTCAGGTTTGCAAATAATGCGCCCACACCGAGGGCAGTAAGAATACTGAACCAATTCCTCCAAAATGTCCAGGATGCTGACATACACGCTGACAACATTGCTACTTTGTATAAGCATCTCTGCCATTATTTGTGCAATGTCTGTACATTGTAATATTTGAGTCTAAGTGTATTTGTGTTGTCATACTTAATTTAACATATTATGAGTGCTTTGGAGTATATCTGTTAGCTCATAATGTTCCTACTGAATAAATAAATAAATCTGGGGGCACGGTAGTGCCCCCGCCAAGTCGAGCGCGAAGCAAGCACTGCCGTACCATCTTTACAGGAACCATTTCGTCGCATTTTCAGGCCCCTATTTGAGAACCTCTGGATAAGACCAGAACACAGAAATTTTCGTCATCTAGTAAGCTATAATTACATACTTAAAATCCAAAATTTCAAGTCTGTAGGTCATTAAGTTCCGAAGTTAAGCGAAAGCAAAGTTTCGCATTTTCGACACTCACTCACTCATGATCATCAAAATAGAACTAGTACTTCCCATAAACTCAGAGAGCTGAAATTTGGTAGTTACTTAGAATTTATTGTATAAGCCATAGGAAAACTAAAAAAATATGCAATTTCGGTCTCGTTTTCGAGATAATTCATCTGCATAAATAACTTTGTAATCTCATATAAATGTATAGGATTACAAAGTTACATTTGCAGTCAATGGTTAAAATTGTGTAATATCCAACTTATTAATTCAAAATATATTTAAGGCATAGTATATGTATATGTGAGTGTGTATATGTGTCGTAAATCGTCAGTTATGATCAGGCGATATCTAGCGTGGCCAACTAAAATAAGAGCCCAACCAAACTATTAGAAGAGATCGACATACCGCCTTTACTACAAGCTTTTATTTACTTTCACCTGTCGGTCTGTCTGTCTGTAATTAAATCTTGCAAGTTTAATTAGGCCCACTTCCCGGTATAATATTATGATGCATTGGACTAAGAGTGAACGCACACGTATCTAGATGGCGCTGACTGTATTTTAAAATGCGCTTACGGTTTGTATTCCTGATAACCTTATAATATAGCGTTTCTACAAAAATAAGTGAAATCCCACCAAAAACATTCTGTAAAAAACTAGCCAAGTCTCGATGGAGATGCTTGTTTATCTCTAAAAAGTAATGAAATCTAGACAAAGTCGTGCCAAGTATAAGGTTCCTTACTGCGATTTCTTTATTATTATAGTTAATGTTGTGTGACTTGGCCGTTGAAGGGTACACAAGGGTATTATACCAGGTGCTCCATGACACTATTGCACCAATCTGTCCGCTACCCATTCACGATAGAAAATTTCCACTTGGAAAACGTTGATTGGATAACCAGTCAATTGTAGGCTTGATAAAGCTGCGTATTTCAATAATACTTATGTTTAGGCGATCCAAGTGTCATGGAGCATCTGGTTTTGTACACTTGTGTACCCTTCAACGGCCAAGTCACACAACATTAACTATAATAATAAAGAAATCGCAGTAAGGAACCTTATACTTGGCACGACTTTGTCTAGATTTCATTACTTTTTAGAGATAAACAAGCATCTCCATCGAGACTTGGCTAGTTTTTTACAGAATGTTTTTGGTGGGATAATAATGTCTTGAATTGCCATCAGCCCTGTTACATGACAATGTTACATTTTTAACTATTTTTGCTTAGTGCTGACATCGTGAGTTTTGGACCAAGGTTACACCTGAGCCATCTTAATAAGGTCTGTCAATTGAGCCAGAGCTCCACACTATCACTTCTATAACAAGCTAGTAAAGAATCTTGAACTTACCTGCAGGTGTAATGTCAAAATCTCCAGGAAGTATAGATGGATGGTGCGCCACTTGAGTAGCAAGCATGCCCACGGAATCATGTAGTGTTGCTATACTTTTTAAGATGGGACTCTCCAACAAATTGATTAACATGTTCAAGTCATCGTTGGTTGCAGCCTGAAAACCACCAAATTCGTTATATTTCTCATAAACTATAGAGGATAAGTGGTTTTTGATATACAATCTGATTAATATTTTATCACCTTCAGCTTGGGGTCGTCACTCTGGTCAACCGCAGCTTTGACGCTCTCAAGTTGTTGCAATGCATTGGATATATTCACGCCCAAATGCATACTGAAATAAAGAAGCGAGATAAGTTTAATAAAAATCTAAATCTTCATTCGCCACTTCGCTGAAACATTTTGTAGAATGTAACACTAACTTGTCATGCGACACTTCTGTTTTAAAGTGAAAAACAATCTGGACCAACAAAATTACGAATAGCACGTGAAATAAAATTGTTTATAATAGTTTTGTTAATAATTTTGAGAAATTATGAAACCTATTGACGTGAAATTTAATAATAAATCTGACACTGACACTCAATAACTGTCAAATGTCAAAGTAACTTTTAAATGCCAGTGTCAATTTGACAGTGACGATAATAACGAAATGACGTTTGGCGTTTTTATTTTTTACGACTTTAACATTATGTTAGAGAAACACAGACATTTATTTGCCAAATTTATGTTTTGTAATGATATAATATTATAATATCTTCGTAATTCAGTAAATCTAACAAAAGTTGTAGTATTTTTTCCACCACCTAGACTAATAAGAATAACTGTTCTAGTAACTTAAAACTAGAAGTGGCTCAAGGTTTTGGCGGTTACTTCAATAAAAATTATGGTCCTTCGAGCCGATTTAGCCAAGAAGTCTCTCTGTCTTCCACTCAGATCAGTTACTCCGTGGTCTTCCATCAATGTTAAATATTAATTAACCACTAATAATATTGGAGGAGAGTAAATTTTGTAATAAAAGCGCCGCATCCGCATATTTTAATATTGTCAGACCCTAATCACATAAATTAAAATGTTTTATGCTTATTGCTGATTGATTAGAATCGCAGGGGGTGACAAGAGCGAAGATTTACATTGGATGTGAAATCTACAGAGTATGGTATGGCACGGAGTGGCTAGTTAAAATTCTTGTGTTCCTATTTGAATATCTACCTATAATAATACGGTTTTTAGATAAGTAATCGCTTTTGATTTTATGCAAACAACTGGGTAGGTTGATCGCGCTTTAATTCATCAGCACTTTTCCTCAAAAAATATAGGTGCTTATACCTATTTTTTAATTTTACTTTTATATCCACTCAAACGTCCCGACCGCTATAGCGGTCCGAAAAAAAGTTGAGTTAAACGTTACAGCCGCTATAGCGGCTTTAGAGACTTACTACTTTTAAAATATGTTTTTATCCATGAAAACACTGAAAATTTGCGTAAATATGGTTGTAAATGGCTTTGTAATAAACGTTTTAAATCTGTGGTCATTAAATCTGAAGCTAAGCTCTTGGCAAAATTTTAAATTATTTTTTTTTAATTATAGTTTCGAAGTTTTCATGCGTGCCAGTGAAATCTGCGTTTAAAATGTTTATAATTCACCTTTTTTTATTAAAATTATATATTATTATGATCCTCATGATACTATCTTTCGGAATTGGTACAGATATTAAGGAAATAAACAAAATCAGGACAATTTTACATGTCTTAAAGTCGACATGTAAAATTTTTGTCGCGTTTGCCGCGTTTCTGTAATATTTTTCCATGATTAATTTCAATCAACAATTATTTTATTAAAATACAACGTAAATTTAGAAAAACAGTTCAACATGATTAGTTACGTATACCTAAAATTAAAAAATATAAACAAAAATAGTTTGAATTCATTGATTTAATATTTCCATTCTCAGGATTTTGTTCTAGGCGCTGAAGATTTATACACGAATGGGTGTTTTGTTTTGATTTATTGTGCTACACTGTACTTTTCAAGTAATTATATTTTGGTATCAAATCAAAGCTTATATAATCTAGTTTAATAATATGCAGGTAAAAATAAGAAATATTCAGAGATGTTCCGTAAAAAAGTGTTTAAACCAAAAAAATACCTAAAATTAACACATATTGCCAAGTTCGAATTTTTTTTTATATACTTTGTGTTAATATTTGAATCAAAATTTTCAGATATTTTATTTCTTTATAGTTTTAACTATATAATGCTATTTTTTCATAGAAAATGGTTCAATAGTTTACTAGAAAATAGACGTTTAGTAGGTATCAGTAGTGAGCGCTCGACGCGATTCTATTTGAATCGCGGACGCGGACGTTCGACGCTTTTTCAGCTGTCAAGGGCGGACGTGTGAGTGGATATGGTGATTAGAGTCAAAATGTTGTTGTATAATTGTCCCAAATATTAAAAATGTCAGAGCAAACTAGATTGGTTCCTTTTGCAATAACTGGGCAACCATTGAAACACCTAACCGAGGACAATGCAAAGAACGAAGACAGACTTTTGCTCGGCAATGTAAAATTACAAAAGTTTATATTTTGGGTAAACAAGAAATTAGATATAAATAACTCTTAACAAAGTCTGCGGTCTTATAGGAAAAATAACTGGTTTCATAGAAACAGTTTACACCTAAAACAATGTTCAGCTACCGTTCGCCACCAAGTAGCGAGTAGGATGTAAACTTTTGTGGGATAGATCTTGTTTAAACACTAAAGGGGAGGCAGATAATTGAATGAGCAAACATTGCCCCGCCAAACCGGCGCCACTTGCCTACTTAGCGGAATTGCATCGGATTTCCTCTTCGAGATAAGTAATTAAAAGTATGTGGCTAGTAAAATCATTCTAATTTATGAGCTTGCGCTGCTCTAAAAGTACCACCTACAGGCTGCTGGCCATCTTAGCTCATAAAATGCACGTTATAAGTCACACCTTTAAAACTTTTTTTAGGACAGTAGTAGACAGTACCTACCTACCTACAGGCGCGGATCCAGACCATAACTTTGGGGGGGTCATCGGCTAGAGTTTTTTTCAAACTAAGAACTTTTTTGGAGAATCGTTTCTGCGTAGTCTTGAAAATCTTACATTTTTTAGTACGAACGATGCGCGTTTTGCTTGCTCCGAGTAGCAAGACACCTATTTTTTTTTTCTTTTATGTAATAGGTGACAAACAAGCAGACGGCCCACCTGGTGGTGAGTATTGCAGGTATCCATAGGCTACCGTCGCCTATGGATACCTGCAATACCAGGGGTACCGCTGGTACGTTGCCTACCTTTCAAGACTCTATTCACTCTATTCTTACTTATAAAAACGCGAGCAGCTCGCTGCGAGCGCCGAGAAAGTTTTGAATTTTTCAGCACGAATGATGTGCGTTTAGCTTGCTCCGAGTGGCAAGGAAACTAAATATTCATATCTATATTAAAGCGCGAGCGTCGAGAAAATTTTGAAATTTTTAGTACTAATGATGTGCGTTTAGCTTGCTCCGAGAGGCAACTAAATATTGTTATTTATAGAGCGCGAGCAGCTCGCTGCGAGCGCTGAGAAATTTTTGAATTTTTCAGCACGTATGACGTGCGTTTAGCTTGCTCCGAGAGCCAAGGAAATTAAATATTCTTATATATAAAAGCGCGAGCAGCTCGCTGCGAGCGCCGAGAAAATGTTAAATTTTTAGCACGAATGATGTGCGTTAAGCTTGCTCCGAGTGGTAAGGAAACTAAATATTCTTATTTATAGAGCGCGAGAAGCTCGCTGCGAGCGCCGAGAAAAATTTTAAATTTTTCAGAACGTATGACGTGAATTTAGCTTGCTCCGAGAGGCAAGGAAACAAAATGTTATTATTTATAATAGCGCGAGCAGCTTGCTGCGAGCGCCGAGAAAATTTCAAATTTTTAGCACGAATGATGCGCGAGCAGCTCGAGAAAATTTTGAATTTTTCAGGACGTATGACGTGCGTTTAGCTTGCTCTGAGAGCCAAAGAAACTAAATATTCTTATTTATAAAAGCGCGAGCAGCTCGCTGCGAGCGCCGAGAAAATTTTAAATTTTTAGCACGAATGATGTGCGTGAAGCTTGCTCCGAGTGGTAAGGAAACTAAATATTCTTATTTACAGAGCGCGAGCAGCTCGCTGCGAGCGCCGAGAAAATTTTGAGTTTTTCAGCACGTATGACGTGAATTTAGCTTGCTCCGAGAGGCAAGGAAACTAAATATTCTTATTAATAGCGCGCGAGCAGCTTGCTGCGAGCGCCGAGAAAATTTTAAATTTTTAACACGAATGATGCGCGAGCAGCTCGAGAAAATTTTGAATCTTTCAGGACGAATGATCTGAGTTTCGCTTGCTCTGGGCAGTATGAAAATTAAATATTCTTATTTATATAGCGGTAGCAGCTCGCTCCGAGCCAAAAATAAACTATTACACATGCGAGCAACTTGCTGCAAGCGCAAAGACTTAGCTGCAAAGACGACATAAAGCGCGAACAGCTTGCAGCAGTTAATATAATCCAATTTATCCTAAATATGAAAGATAATCCTAAATTCGTAGGCGAGGACCGAAAAAAAAGAAGCTTGGTAAAAAAATATTAAAACAGCGAAACAATTTTATGAACTTGAAAGCTTGCAGCTAAGAGATTTCCTAATTGTAACTGAATGATATGATGAAAGTAGCGCAAAACCAGTTGATATGATCGGATTTTTTTTCCGACTAGGATTTTGGGGGGGGGGTCATGACCCCCTTGACCCCCCCCCCTGGATCCGCGCCTGCCTACCTAACACAAATTCAGCAATTGTTTCTTTAATTTACAAGATATGAATGTGCTTCAAAACGTGCTCGGTCGCTCTCGGTTACTGAAACCGAGCATTACAATAATGTGCCTTACCCATAGGCGGATTTAGGGGGGGGCCAGGGGGCCATGCCCCCCCCCAGAATCATTGTAGAGTTACGAATTTTGCACATATTTCATGGTAAAGATTATAATTTTTTTTCTCGGCGCTCGCAGCAAGCTGCTCACGCACATATTATTAAGGATGTTTAAACTTTCTAACTGCTCAGAGCGAGCTAAACACACACTTTTCGTAGTAAAAATTGTAATATTTTTGCCCGTCAGCACCTTGGCCCCCCCCAGAACCAAATCCTGGATCCGCCTATGGCCTTACCTATACATAGCTAAGAATAATGTTTCAAATTTCTATCAAGCATTATATATATTTATATTCTTTTATAATTTATCAGAACAAAAACAGATCTATGTAAGTCCAGCGTACGTAGCTAATTTAAAAGGTTCGGGCGCGAGGTAAAGCGGCACCTTTGAATTCAGATTCCAAAAGATATGCTCATTTACATGTTTCAAAATCTGACCGTCGCTCCGCTAGTGATGTCTGGCTGCCCTCCACACCTGTCGACATTCAGAAATAATGCCTAATAAAACATAATGACCCCGCTGGAGGCCTGAGGATGTTCATTTGGGTTATAGTCATTGACAGTGATTTAGGCTGCACAAAAAATATAGGTAGGCATTTAGATAAGGTGACCTAAGGCAGAATTGGTAGGATGTTCATGGAACGATTACGATCACCTACCTCAAAGATACCTCTGCATATCGCACACCAAATAAAATACTGATATAAGTCAAAAATTAAGTTATTATTAAATCCTACGAATTAAGTAAGAGATAAATAATAATGACTGTAAAAACTTATTTTTTAGTTGAGCTAGTTATTTAGGTGTGCGATACAACGAATTAGGGAAATAAGGTGCGATATACCTTTATAGGTATGTAGGTAGGTAGGTACCTAAGTATATGATTGGTAGGTATATATGTCACCGGAAAATAACAAGATTCGTAAGTTTATAAATTTCCTAAAATTTCCTAGGAAATTTATTAACTTTCGTAGGATTCCAAACGAGAGATAAATTGTATTATTTTACGCCCACATTTTCGTAAATTGATAAACTTACTGAACCTACTCGTAAAATTATAAGTGTGAATACCATAGAGCTACGAAAATTTTGAAGTGGCCATGAGTAAAAAGCGAAAACAGTTGGTTAGGATAGGTTTGAACAGTGAGTACAACGCGCGAGCCGAACGAGCGAAGCGAGCCTGCCGCGGCAGCGGCCGGCGAAGCGCCAGATACGAGTTTTTTTTTTTACTGAATATTTTTTATCTGTAGATGTTCAGAGACGTAGACGCGTCATGAACTCTCTGGACATCTACAAATATAAATCATTAAGGTATCAAAAATAAACTCGTATCTGGCGCTTCGCCGGCCGCTGCCGCGGCACGCTCGCTTCGCTCGCTCGGCTCGCGCATTGTGGTCACTGTTCAAACCTAACCAACAGATTACGGATTTTCCAGATCTATAGTTTACAGGTTGGCATGTCTAATTGTACCTAAGTCTATGGTAACAAGCATTGTCACTGTCAACATCGACCAATCAGAGAGCAGTGTGTTATTTTCCATATTTTAATATAGCGTAAAATTAAAAGCTCATTTGTGATTGGTCGATTCGTTTAGTCAATTTATCTCTCGTTTGGAATCCTACGAAAGTTTATAAAATTTCCTAAATTTTTTTAGGAAATTTATAAACTTACGAATCTTGTTATTTTCCGGTGCCATATACACTACTCGCCTACTTAGATAAAATGACATTGGAATATAGGTAAGATCACTGGTCGTCGATCGTTGTATCCTTTCTGTGAATTATGGACAATAGAAAATCATTTAGGATACCTAAGACGCTTAGCTAGATTAAGTATACGTTTGATTGGCCTACCTGTGAAATTTCTTATAATATGTAAGTAGGTTACTATATATCGTAGTTCGGCAAAGAGTCAGAGAGCGCCCGGTAGCCGCACTCCGGCTCTCTTCATAAATCAAAAAGTTGTTTTTGTGTGTTATCGGAGGATAATCGGCGGCTGCTACTGCGCTACCATTCCTTCCCCCCTCCCGTCCACATCACACGTCACCCCTCCATCCTCCGAACTTCCATCGAGCCGCTCCACGCACCGCTCGCCCGAATGGACATTAACTTTTTGTCGAATTTTTATGTGAATTAACCTTAACGAACCGATGGTAATTAAGGTAGGGACTCGCCGCTATCGGCTTCTACAGATATACGCTAAATGGAAACTATTAAAGGATTTTAAAGTTTAGAGTAGGGTAGCAGATACCAGAAATACTTTTGAACGACTAAGTTGTTAGTCAGAGATATGCTACATCTACCTATAGGTAGGTTAGCAGGTACTAGGTACCTATATACCTGCCTAATGCAACCTATTTAATTGGAGAGGTAGATATAGATATATTATTAGGTAGTAGGTAATAGACCTCCCTGTTTCTATGTACCTATTTTAGTAAATTTATTGATGCTTACCTTATATGTATAGATAAGGCTCATAATAAGTACCTACAACCTCTATAGTCGTATTATCACAGCTTAATGATGATTAAAAGTGCATCTTATGAGTATAACACACGAGAGAATTATGATTTTCACAACTGCGTGAGTGACAGTTACCAACAAAGTTACGTTGGAAAAGATTAACTTCCATAAGAATCAGTAGGGTTCTGCCGCTGCCATTTATATCGCTCCGTTGCTTTGTATCCTAGGTATATAATACAATAGGTATTTCTATTATAACTATCTTTTATAATCCATAACCCTACCCAAACAATCGATACAACGCTATTTTTTTTAAAGCTTTTACTTTCTGTATAATCGTACAGTCAATTTTCGTCCGAGTAGATGCAAACTATCCGAAATGATGCACTCTAATTAGCAATCGGTATGTGGACGTGGCGACGCGTCGTGGCCTGAGTAAGCAGCCCGGCAATGCCACGCCACATCACGGCCGGCCGTGTCAGCACATCCACTCGGCCCTAATTGCACCCCCGCAGCGTGATGGATGGTCCGCCACACTGCCTCCCGCCACCCCGCGGCACACCCCACAAGGGTGGTTCCCAGAAATTCCATTATCATCGCTCTGCCTCGGTTTCGGCCGCTTCATTTGACATTGACGTCGCCGCTAACAGCCGTGGCATTGCACCTTTTGAACGCGGCATTTTCAGGAATTGATGAAAGTAGTGATCTATTTAAATCAGTAGACATGCATATATAAGCATTGTACGAGTAGATTATATAAGTAGGTAGCGACACATTCTCAGAGCCCAATGTTGGTGTGCATAATATAGACGCAAACGCACATATCAAGCTTTAAAGGAAAGAAAAACTGTACTTCTACGAAACTCTTTTTGATTGTGGCAATTGGCAATACCACCTACTTATAACTAAGTATAAATTATGTACAAAACGAAAATTCTTTAACTAATTTCTTATAAACAATTAAATAATATAAAGTATGAGCTATTAGGTATTCTGCATTGCTGAATGCTACAAATGCATCAGGGAACGTCGTAGTCAAACGCCTGCTATATATCTTTTCGATAAAAAAATAAAAGCTTGTATGATATTTACTTGGCAAAATATAATAAGTAGAAAACGATAGCACAGTTTTATGGGGTTGATTTTATGAGTAAATGACGATGAGACACCCCAAGTCGAAATCGCCATTTTAATGTCTTTGTTTTATGGCCACATACATAACAAAAACTTCCATGGATTTGTGTGATTTATACACGCCATAAAGTAATGTTTTATGGCAGAACTTAAATGAGTAGGGACCTACTTAAGTACTTACCTAGAAACCAGGATTTATATACCTACATAATGTACATGACTGGACTAATGACTAATACTAAATCCCATCCAAGTCCGATCCGAATTCTTATAAAACGACTGTACGGCGTAACCAGTAGCTGTAGATTATTTTTTATGGGGAACTTCAGCAATTGGAATAATTAAAATGATGGACAGAAATCGGATGGCTATATTATATATTAGAGCATAAGCTATATAGGTAGGAACAAAATGTTTTACATCCTACAGCGATGTCCCGTCAGGTCGGGCCCTTAGTACAGTGAACAGTTCTACCCAAGATTTTACAAAATAAACATTCTGAGTTTACTGCGCCAACGCTTCTCACTTGAAAGTCATAAGATGTTAAGACTCTTCAGCCCAGTAATTTTACTAACTACAGTGCCCTCCCACCGAAGCACAGTAATACTTGCACATCACTGCTCAGGCGGTAGAATAACTGGCATTGTTGGAGTACCCACCTAGTCGACCTCCTGCAAAGGAAGTCTACCCCCGCCCAGGTTAGTTGACGAAATGACAGTATATACATAGTAGGAAATAGGTACACATTTTATGTGTACCTATGTGCCTATGTAATACATAGGCACATAGGTATACCCACATAAAATTTGTAGTTCCTAAGTTTCTACTGAGTAATAAAAAAAACCTTCCATCGCGTGTAAACCCATCATACAAATGCTGTCGCGAGTCGCGTTCCCTGCTACGTAATATAATTTATCTCCAACATAATAAAGGGGTGTACAAATGTATTGATTACGTTCATACACTAAAACCTACCCTTTTCCGGTTGATCGAATGGAACGGAAGCGAAAAAAGATCAATATTTGGACAGAAATGATTAAGGGAGCGCTCGAATGCGCTCACTGGCGCTAATAAATGTAAGAACAGGATGCGTTTTTCGACGGAAACACGTTAAACGATATGTTCTCAGATTCTCAGCCTTCTTGTCACAACAATGATCATGTTTTTGATTGAACGCAATCAATGGGATATCGGATATCGAGCCTGGGAGCTTAATTCTCACTAGAATTCGCATTCAATTGACGACAAACGCACTTCCTCGCATATTTGTTTAGTATGTTCCATCTTTCAACCAACCCACGTGGAGTATTTCAGAATGGGCGATCTATTTAACGTTGAAACCATGAATTTATCAAAAATGTTTAGCCCATTCGAAGAAGTTTAGAAATTCAAACCTAAAACAACAAATATAAAACACATTCGAGTAGTTTCATTTGGTGGCTCTTACATTTATAATTTATTCGATTAGTTCAACATTTCTAACATACATATATACAAAGAAAACTTCAGCCCGATAGCAATTTCCTATCAAGTTGTAGGTAAATTCAATTACACGACTTGGCTTCTTAAGGGTTTGCTTTTCCTCACTCCCTCACGTACTTACGTGTAGAGGGGGCTTTCAACCGCGCTATAGCTTGGAACCGAATAGGTCCCGAGAACTCAATCAATTTACCATGTTGGCTACAGGATATAAAGTCTTTACTAGCTTCCTGTTTATGTCTCGCTGTATGTTTATTACAGCTTTCAACTGGAGAGCCCAAAGGTACAGAGTATACACATGGAGAGGCGCTCGATGACTTTTAATACTGAAACTGGAGAACCTCTCAATATAAAAATTTCATTGCTCCACACTGTAAACAAAGCGTAAGAAAACATAAGCCCTCTTATTTCTTACCGCGATTATTTTTTTATTTATATGTACACGCTATAATTCCCGCTTTGTTTACACAGCGCTGATAATATTTCTCTCTTTATTTATTTTAAAGCAATGGTTCCGGCTTATTTACACGGGCTGATAGATAAAGAGCGATAGCGAGGCGGTGCGGCGCTCTTGTCGCGAGAAAGAAAAGTAGGCAAACAAGTAAAGAAATCCCGCTCTCGACTCGACTGTGTAACACCAGGGGTTACCTTCCACGATAAGCAAAACAACGAGATACTAAAATTAAATACCGCAACTAAAACAACAACGATTAAGCGAACTAATCTGAAGCCGGAAGATACGGAATAACAAGAAACACGACGTTGGATAATGTTTTTCTTAGAAGATCAAAGGCTAACTAAATGTCGCGATATAGGGAGGAAACTGTTGTAGAGTTCTTGGCACTACGCCTATACTATCATCCAAAGTAATTTAATTTTGTTACTCTGACTTTGAGCAATGCGCGAGACTTATGGCTTCTCCGTTCGTCTTTCAAAACTCGACATTTCTACGCTCGAAATATAGAGGTATTCGTTTATACGTCTTTGTTCACCTACGCGATGCAATCAAATAAACAATGCGTAGACTTTAGGAACAGGTCTTAGAGCTATTATAAAAGTGTAATCAATATTAATATAAGTCGCCTAGCGTGCTATGGAAAGGGCTATGCTCGGGGTTTCTCTACGAGATCGAATCAGAAATGAAGAAATCCGTAGACGAACTAAAGTCACCGACATAGCCCGGCGGATTAGCAAGCTGAAGTGGCAATGGGCAGGCCACATAGCGCGCAGAGCGGATGGCCGATGGGGTCGAAAAGTGCTCGAGTGGAGACCACGGACTAGCAAACGAAGCGTAGGACGTCCACCCACAAGGTGGACAGACGACCTTATAAAGGTCGCCGGAAGACGCTGGATGCAGATCGCTTCCAACCGGTACATATGGAAGTCCAAAGGGGAGGCCTATGTTCAGCAGTGGACGTCCAATGGCTGAGATGATGATGATGATGAATCAATATTACATCTCAATTAAAATTATGGGTACGTGAGAGTTTAGCTTAGAGTCACAATGTATTTAAGGCGGCTAGGGTCAGGTTTTACGTATTTTTGTTGTTGTGCCGCGTTGCTATTAGTGGATTACGTTTGAGCATCAGCAGCGCCTGCAGAAAATATTTCAATGTAAACTATAGGAACTTCACTTTATAGATGCGATTTTTAGCCTCTTTCGATGCATACCTATGGTACAAGATTTTAATTTGAGTAACGATCCATACCTATTCATGACAGAGATTGATATCAACGATGAACTAATAAACGGTTAAGAAGACAATATAAGTAGTTAACGATAAAGTTTACACATTATCTTTAAGCCTTAACCCTAAATAGGACCTTTGCCTAATCATAGAAAGTGGCAGCGTAGATCCGGCAGCAAGATAGCTGACTGGGTACAAAATCAAACCTGTCCCTTGGCACTCGTACTTTTAGTTGCTGTGCGGTTCACATCCAGTCTCGATTTCAAAATCGATAGTTCACTAAGCACTTACTGGGCACTCGATTAGACCTATCTTCTCACATTATCTTTTGTTACAATAGTTTTGTCTGTTCTTATTGTGATGAGACTGATCCACGTTCTCAGAATGTCGGAAATAGCGCTTCCGAGTAACACTTGAGTCGGATAATCTGATCTCTTGTCGCTCGTCTCGCAGAATATAAATAAACTTTTAATTTAGGTACCTCCGTCTGATAAGTGGGCAATCTCATGGGAACCACTTCATCGATTTTTTTTATCGGAGACCCAAATGTTCTTTGCAGCATAGTTGTGATAGAATTAGAGTGTTGACATTTTTATGTGCGCTTAATGATTTGTTAGTGGACATTATAATGATGTAAGCAGACTATATGAATCTTAATGAGGAACCATCTGTTTTTCGATTATAATTGTTGATTATTCCAACAGTTTACAAAATATGCATGTGCTTACAACAGGTTTTGTACTTATTGGAAGCTATGGTACATTACAATACACTTTATTGCAACTAATTTTTACAGAATAGAATTTAAATTAAACTACATTAAGGTCTTCAATGGACGACCTTATCGATCTGAGCGATCTCTCCCAGGCAACCGGCTTTGCGCATGGAGTGTTTCACGTGGTACTTCATAGGGACATTCATTGCCCCACATAACTTAAATTTGTACAAAATACTTTGTTTTCTTCCTGGATTTCTGTCGTATAAAGAGGATCCAATTGAAATCAAAGCCCTTGGCTGTTTTCGTCATTCCATTAGATTTGGAGTTGGTTCATTTAATTCCGTTTAAAGACTTCGATTGTCGATTTTATAATAGGATTGGTTTTCGGATAATGTACCTATGTTGTACTCATTCACGTTCTTCATTCTTATCTTACGTATAGAAAGTAGATTGAAAACTTGATTCAATTGATACTGTGTTAAACCCTACGAATAAGGAATCGTAGATAAAACCGTACGCACGTACCTACCATATACTTTTTATCTACGTTAGGGTAGTACTGATGACTTAAAGTCCTGCCAAGACAATAGCCGAATGTGCCAGTGTATCTCGGCATTGAGAATTATCATGAGTGGCTGTGGCAGTTGTGGCTTGCGTCCGAGTCCGATGTGAGTAGAGACGGTGGGCAGCACGATGCGGCGCGGCAAGATCAAAGCTCGCCGCGGGTCGACGCACGCGGCTCTCGATCTTACCGTCACGTCCCGCACACCGCCGCCTCCGCTACACAACAACAACCTACCTCGGCCACAGCTCTTCAACATCTAGACATGACGTTACAATATTCAAACTCTCTATTTTCCAATGTTTAATCCGGTCAATGAAAGGCCGATGCGATGCTGCACGGAAAATAGTTGTAGATCAAAGATGTTCGGAATAAATTTGTTCTGTATTCTGAGAGAATCAATATTTAGTTAAGATGTCGTGGAACGTTACTTGCGAGATTTAAAAGTATACGGCTGCTTGCTTCCGACAACATAATATCCAGTTAGGTAGGTAAACATTGGATAACTTTTCAGGAGTTAATTTCTTAGAGAATCTCCTTCACTCTGATGTCTGAAGTATACCTACCCAGTTGTAAACTGTGCACGTGTATAATTAAGTTATTTATTTGCATAATGTGGGCAAATATAACTTCTTTCGTGGTTTCATCTTCATGGCATGTCTATAGTTTACGAGCATAATATTCTCATCGTCGGACCTCAATTCGTTTGTTCAACTTCCGATGCCGCGATGCCGCCCTATCCGCACTCAACTCGCCGCAAAATAACGCCCAAACAAAACCTACCATCTTAGAACCGGTTGTTATTTACAGAGGAACAATCTTTAATGCCCATAAATTGCACCAACGAATAAAAGAAGTTTTAGTCTTGTGAAATACGAAACATGATCGTTTCGATTCCGACATAGGTGCTTACAAATATACCTACAAGTAACTATTAATGTACCTCTAGGTATAGAGGTGGTTGTGGGATCATAACTTTTTTATGATTGTAATTTACAATGATCGCAATCGCTAAGAGTAGCAGATAAAAGGTTAGGAGGGATCGCACACTTAGCATTACTTTTTTTCAGTATGCGACATAAAATATAAATAAATAGCCTGTAATTAGCGTTTCGGTCGTGGTTGTACAAAACATTGGTCGACCGCCGATGAGAACATTTTATGTTTAGTTTACACGTCCATAAAATATCCGCGATGCGAGTAGTCTATGTTATTATGTAATGAAATGAAGAAACGCCTGAGAGCGGGCCGGTGTCGCGGGCGCCGCTAATACTACCTACGTGTAACGGGTTGAATTAATTACTAGTGCAGCAGGCGGCGGGCGCGCCACTCACTGTCTTTTATAACATAATTTGCACTTCGCGCGGCGAGATCAAAGCCGAGGCCGACCGATGGCGGCGCCTTTGATCATGCCGGGCCTTTGACTGCCGCCGCCTCCGCTGGCCACGCCTCAAAATAGTCAATTTGTCGCCGGTTTTTTTAACGTTATAAGACCAGGGTAGTGCGAGCAAAAGCAGTAAATTAATATTCAATAATTAACCGTGAAATTGAAACGAAAGCACTTTCTATCTCAATTATTAGATACAGTTTTAAGTTTTTAATATTTTAATATGAATTGGTAGGTAAATGGACATTTAAAATAATTAATTTTTGTATCGCACCGCTTCTAAAAGCGGTAAACAGCACATCATTCCGACATATTCGTTACTATCTAAATTCAAATGGTATTATTGAATGTAATTAACGCGCGCGCAGAGAGCCGCAAGGGCCGCGGCGGCGACATCAAAGGCGGAGAGATGAGTATCAGTGCGCCGCCGGCGCGGCGCAGCCCGAGGGCCGCTTTATTTTTTGTATACTCGTATTTTTTAACAACCTACGTTTCCTCGTTTACTTATAGCGTGCCGATAAATAGTGGCCTCTGACGATCATTGATCACGCCAAACCTGCTGCAGACACTTCGCCTAAAACTACGACTACCGACCAACAAGTTACAAATTGAGCTGCTTGCAACTGTAGATATAAAAAACTTACTATATAAAAATCTAGTGTTTAACGTTTTGATGGGTATTCACGTTTTTAACTAATAAAAATAACTGGCGCTGTTATCAATGCAAATAACATCTGTACAAACTTTTTCATTGAATTTTATAGTGAGATTTTGTAGCAAGTTTTTTAAACAAAATATATAAGTACTATTCGCAGTAGTTTATTTAGTATAAAGTTACCTCAACCCCCATGGCAAGGAGCCAGATTTTTAGTGTGATTACCATTGGCCCCGTATGATCAAATAATATATTAGCGTTAACCTGGAATATGTTTTATGGATTACTTATTGCAATGAATATCGTCGTTGGGGATGAATATAACAATTATTATTTTAAAAACTTGCTTATACTTATAGGTATAGATGATTTTTTTTTTTAATATCCTATTAGAATTTACAATTATTTTTTTGTGGCAAATGCCTTTATTGAGAAAAACAAACTAACAATACTAGGCTACTAAAGCAGTAAAGAACACTTTTATTAACCACAGATCGGCCACAGGCCGATCTATAGAAAATCCAAGTGCTTCAAACCACTGTCAGATGGCAGAGTGCCCAGAATGCTGGCAGCATTGCCACGTTGAATGGCAATACTTATACGTTGGGCCAAATATACCCCAGCATTTCGGTCACACGATAGATGATATTATGTATTTAAATTACTTACGATTAACTATGGGGATAGATATTTCGTTTTAAGTGCTTGATACAATACGAAGATTTGTTTCATTATGATTTGTAGATAAAAAATATACGCGTCGACTTGAACCTCTTCCGGTTTTTTCTTCGGTTAATAAGAAATTTTGCAAAGCAAGTTAAAAGCTAGATCAAAGTGATAAGCAACGTCAGCATAGCAAGTTATCACTAAGCGGTAAAAAATAGCAAATAAAAGCTTCAAAGCAAGCAATAGAAACGTACCATCTGCAGCGAAACAAGATAAGGCTTTTGATCCAGCGGTATGAAGCAAAGAAGGGCTATCCTCTTTTTGCTATATTATCTAAATGTTGCCAAAAGATGGCACGTGACTCGTGATGCAATAGCTGGTCGGCTCTTTTGATGTTCTCTCTGTGATGTAATGGATTGGCCGGCGGGAGAGTTGTCGCCTCTGATGTCGCCGATGAAAAACGCGCCGACAAAGGGCTCAGCGGTGGCACAAAGGTATTGATATCGTTTAAATCCCTTTGATTGTCGCCGATGCGTTCATCCCTCTGGTGAGAACCTGTGAGCAGAAATTAAAATTTAAAAGCAACTTTTAATTAATACCTATCCTACAAAAGATGCTATCTCCTGAATAATTTTATTTTCTTTTATCATTACATTTTTTTTATAATGATTGTATTTTCTAATAATTTAATATTGCATATTATGCTCATCAGGGTCTTTCGATATACTTACTCCCTACTCCCTAGAAATGAGACCTTGTATCTAATTCTAAGGAGGCAAATAAACTATTGAGTATTGAATAATGAAAATGAAAAAATCCTTCGCTTTATGGTAACTACTATAATGCGTTAGAGATTGTTAAAGTCTTGGATATATATAACTGAAAGTGCATCGGATTGCTACATTGCACTAAATTATGTAAAAGTATTTTTATTCTTATGTATGCGATGCACGAAGCCAAACATTAAAACCATACATTTACATAATGTTACGACAATTATTTAAAAGAAGGAAGAGCTTGATCAGCCATTATTAAGTTTTATTAGAGAGTGCATAGAGCGGTAATCACACCTCGGAGCCATTAAGTCGGGTTCAGTTTTTACATCGCACGGGAGAGAACAGGTTTCGATGTAGGTGAATTACAACAAAGTTGCTAGATGCGTCTTGAAATCTCCACATAAGCCGCTATTAAAATACATATTGATGACCAAATTAAAGGTACTTTTGTTTTTGGATTCTGTATCTTACAATTTGACGGTCCATCGGGTGATTAGAACAAATCGTGATTGTGTGTTTACTGGTCAAGGATCGAACACTCACGTCTTCGGAATGTTTAGAAGAGATTACCTTAGCTACGCAATTAAAATTTTAGAGGCCGGGTTCTGGGTTTTATTATAACAATAGTTCATTAAAAATGTTATACTCAATGTTTCCTAGAGAACGAAATTAAAAAATTCCCTCTTTCTGAGATAATATTAAAGTCACCAGTGTTACGCCATTTCTCTCCACACTTAAGTTAAACCTTGTACCGGGCAGCCCCAATAAGAAGCCGACGTAGCAAAAGAAACGCCTCGTGTTCGGATAAGGGATACAATAATCGTGGGTCATTAAAGCTTTGAAGCGCCGCTGGACGATAATGATCGCGTTTACTGCAAACTGCATGACTCTACGCGTGTAGACTGTACAACTTGGCACGTCTAGATTGTTTAGAGGACTCACCACACATATTGTTGATGTTGTTTTCTATGTTTTGATAGACTTTCATATAAAAAAAAAAACAAATCAAAGGTGGAATCAGTTGAGCATACAATTCAGTACTTATTTAACCGTAGAGTGTCTTTAAAGATCTGGTGCGGATTGTGATTAATCGTAAGGCCATTTTGCAAAAATAGCGATATTAATGTGCCAAGTGCCAACGCAACGTGTCTTCACAGTAAATAAAAACAGGGAGCGGTAGAGACGCGTAAAATTAAATTAATGACAGTGTAAGATTTTATTTACAACACCAAAATATCATTATTTATTTTGGATTAAGAGAAAAGCAGGAGATTAATGAAAGAGACCTGCCTATGGTGAAAATACGTGAGTGGGCAATGCCCACGCTATAGTTAGATACAATGGTATAATATAGCGGCCGCGAGACCGCATCTGGCCTCGTGCCAGCCGACTAAATAGCAGAAATAACGCCACTATCAACATTCCAGGTCACTTCGTAAGATTATCTTTTTATTACAAGATCGTACACAAAGATTTGATCCCTTATTGGTTGTAAAAATAAACATAACGCCAGCGGAGAAATCGCGGCTGTAAGTGTGGTCAGTCGCCACGTTTAATTTAAAGACGTGTCCAGAAGTAGCAAGCCTTAACTTCAAAAGAGTCCGTACCAAACATTACATCATTCAAAATCGGATTCCATTTCTATACGTACCTAACAACAATCATTCATCGTGCTTGTGGACACGCGAGACAAATGGGACTAAAATGAATTTAGAGAGGCGGCTTCGCACTGATGTGTCATAAATCGATGAGGGTGGTCAATCAATTTGACCGTTGGGCGTGATTTTACTGTTTTATAATTTCCTTTAAGACTTTTACCATAAAAGGGAAGATACGGTGCGTTTTATTGAATATCGAGTGCCAGAGTTTATCGATGGATGATAGTATTGAAGGCTGGCCATCAACACTATTTCGTGGAACGCGCCGACCGCCACCCACGTCGACCTGCGCCCGCGCCACTGCGCCGGAGCCTCCCGCTCGCTATGTGTGCTTATTCTCTGTGACATCATCACGGATTATTTGTAAGAACCTTCTTAATTCCGAGCAGTCATTCTGTTCTCTACACGGCCGGAGTGGAGATACCGCACAAAATTAAAGCGACCTTCGTGTAACAGGTATCTATCGGGTAAACATTATTACTTATTACCTCAACGCGTTGCTATTGTTCGATACGTGTGCTATTTTTCTATGTCGAGGAGATTTCTTTATTACTCACATAAAACTTGCATAAAACAGTGTTTGTTGTAAGTCAGTTTTGGAATACGACCTCATCTCGGTCGACGATTACTCGCTGACAATAAACCTAACACGAAGAGGCCGTAAAATTCTAATTCGAAGCGCCTGGTAGTCGCTGGCTACGGCTGCCCGTCTGTCGGACTGTCGGTTGGCACCCCGCGATCCTCCTCCGCACCCTTTTACTATTAGAAAAGTTGCCGATTCGGGCACCCTACACACTGCGCCATGCCCGAGACCATAACCTTCTTAGAACATCCAACAATGCATTATGGAGTAACAAAGTAAAAACTACTCTTACAATGCGATTTACGATTCATTTGATTCCATTTCTATAGAAGTTTTCAACTTTTTGACGATTACGCAAAAGAAAAGATGCTTAAGATCAGCAATAAACGATTGTTAAAATTAACACCGGAATAATATAAGTGCTAAATGATGCTGCCTTATACACTAGGTCAACCTAAAAGTATTAGGACTTTGTGTTTATGCTTTCTTTTTCGCATTAGACTAATAAGTACGGCCCCAAAGGCAGCATGACAAGTCTTAGGTTAATCTCGATTTAGGATAATGTCAGGTTCCCATCGCTAATCACCACTACCAGGTAGTGGGTCTATCTGCCTTCCATAATCTTTTTTTGTAATCGCTGAGTCAGGGTCGTCGACCGCATGGAGGCTGCCATTGCCAACGTAGCGGATGCGCGGCACCTTTCTCTCTATTACTGCCCTGCCCTGTAGGTATTTACTACTTTCTTAGCCAAGTAAAAGTTAGCGGATTGCGTGATATTATCGGCAACAGTACACCCGTAATAAAGTTAACCACCGCCTCTAACAATAGCTCATATCTATAGTCTATAGTCAATATGCTAATTTCACATCAGCATTAGGTTCAAATGCAGTAATGCGTAATGAGTGTTTGCCGTCATCATCATTAGCATTCTGCGAGCATCCCGGGTCTGACATACATAAAACTTGTTTGAACCTTGTCTGTTTCCTTGCAAAATTAATTACATAGCTAATAAGTACGTGGCACTTTCGCACTAGAAATTAGTCAGGTAATTATTACTATAATGAAGGGAAATAATATTCTATTTAAAGCAGTGGTTAAATAGCGGAATGCAAAGTGAAATTCAGATTAATTAGGTGAGTATTTTGTGAATTTACTATTCCACGAAACGCCACAAAAACATAATGTGGACCGGTACCATTCGTGGAATACCGTGAGCAGGATTATTTTTTTTATTTTAGTGTTACTTTAGTGTTAAGTTGGCTTCTTGCAGCCACGTTATCACTTTGTAATCTAGTTGATATTAATATTTTTGCGGAATGTATAAAATTATCGCTACTTGGACATCTCGATTCTCGATGTGATGTATTCTGTGAAAAGAAGTTCAGAAATAATAAATAAATATGTATAATAAAATCATCAACAAATTCAATAATGGAAACGATGATAGGAAGTTAGCGTGAAGCGACGAGGTTGTTGTGTGTATCATTATTATTGTAATGGCATCAATGTATATGTTATGTCTTGAATGTAAAAGCATTTCATTAAAAAGTGCTAATGAGATGTGACCTTGAGACTGAGACTGATTTTTAAAAATAATTCTTTACCCTATTTCATCTACTCGTTCACTACCTCATTAACCAATGCGTTAGGCCACGAATGAGAAAAAGGTTTTTAATATAACAAATAATTAATTAATCTCATATTTAAATGTGCTCAAGCGTATAATAGAAGTATTAAGTATTAGGTACTTATTTTGAATAAAATAAGAAACCTAGGAGGTCCAAAAATAACGAAGCATTGTTTGTTTACTAAACTGCGAACCTACTGAGAGACACACTATAATATGTATAGCGAGTGCGACCCGTATTTTGAATGAAAAGTACCAAAACATGAGTGGAGGCGAGCGGAGATCGTACGGCGCGCCACGCTATGAAGTACGAAGTACGCGACAGAACCGAGAGACGGGCGCCACTCCGCGCCGACCGTCGCCCGCCCCTCCCTTCGCTTCACCCTTCTTCATCCATCAGTCAGTCACACGACGGAACGCTAGCAGGACGCTCGTTCGTTCCTCCCTAGCGAGTGGTGTTCACGCGGCCAACTAGGTCACACTTTACGCACAAACAAAGTGAACCGAAAGCCGATAAGTTTAGTGTTGTGATCGATTACAGTGGGGTGGCAGCGTTACTTTACGGTGACCTTACAAACTCGCGGCTCTTTTGAAGTGTACGGGATGCGTGCGTGAGCGCAGCGCATGACGTGCTACGAAACATTGAGATCTCCGGCACCGGCCGCCGACGCCCCCATGGCGCACCACTTCGTCAAGTGGTGGCGCAACAAGTTTAGAAATGGATACAAAAAATTCAGCAGTGAGTTATTACCAGCTTATATTACAGCTTACATTTCATTGCTATAGCAGTAAACCTTCATTGCAAATGGTAGTTTGGCGCAAGTTGCCTTCAACTTCGGGAGTTCATGAATGAAAACAAGGTCTCAATTTCTGGCGAGGTTCAAACAAACACCGTAAGTAGGTAGCTAGAATAATTACCTACCTACTTAAATTATTATTAGAAATAAGAATTCAGAACGGTTTGTAATTTTTCGTTAAACTAAAACCTGCTCTCGAAAATTAATCACGATGACAAGCTCGCAATAAAGAAACATCAAAGATACTATGCCGAGTTATTTTCGTATGCATAAATTATATGAAAGATAAAATTAGAAAAAAAATCAGACACCCAATTTAATTCAACAATTAAATCGTATCGTCATGTCATTAAAATCGTTTGATTTTGCCGCTGAACGTTCTGTCCATTTGAAATACCTGTTTTAGAGGTAAATGGGTAGGTACATCGAGCTTATGAGATTTTATGATGTCAGTCGGACGTTATCAAAAGTCGGCGAGATGAAAGACGCGGCCGCGGCCCGCCCCGCCGCGCCGGCTGGGATCACCGGCGACCTCGACCGCGGCAAGCGACAACACAAAAACCAATAAAAAACGAGATAAATCGACATTAGCTCCTTCGTTTGCTTTTAGTGTTTACCTCGGATTACTTTGTAAATGCATATTCTTCTCAAGTATCTATAATGTACCTTCTCGAAGACTAAAATAGTTAAAGATAAATTCCGTTTTGATTAATGAAACCTTACAGATTTCATGTAAAAGGTTTAGAATTAGAATAAAATTAAAACTCAACTGAATTAGTGAAACTAAAAAAAAACAGTGTCGAGCACTGATTTTTTCAATAGCAACAAGCAAGCTCGTTGATTTCGATACGAGGGTAACACACATAATAACAGATCCTAACATCAAAGAAGACAAATATCACTTTGATCTCGTTCTATTTAAATGATGAAATAACGAATGTTGAACACTTCAATTTACAAGGCGGCTCTGATTTTTAACTCGCATGTGAGTTGTGAGCGAACGCTCAGAATTTGTGAAGCGGAGTTTGTTAATCAAGTTTTTGATGCAAATGGAACTACGCCGCGCCGCTCATTTGGTCGACTTCAAAGGGAACTTTTGAAGTACATTGAGTTGCCGCCGAAGCGGAGACAATGATACCTTTTATTTGACATCAAAGAAAAACTCCGCCCCACGGATTTATGTTTCTCTTTGCTTTACTTTGAACTTTGAAGATTTTAATAGTGTACAAATTACTTTGGATAACAATATCAACAAGGATAAAAGCCTGTTTAACAGAGATGAAGCCACGTTAGATGAAGAAATAAATTCGATGATTCCTATTCTATTAAATTTGATCTTAAATGAGAATAACTTTCTAGCGAATTCATAGTATATATTACGTAACAACTAGTTTTATATTTTACATATATGAGAATAATAATAATATAACAGTATAGTTTTGATATACCTACTACAGTAAATTAAAACGCTGGAATGTGGTTGTGCTTTGATTCTCGACTCTCGACGCGGGGCGGCGCGGTCATGAATGTAACATTATAGCAGTTAAAGGTACTCTAATCGCATATACATACATGTAATAATATACTCTGTAAGCACCTACATCTAGGTTTACAATTTACAACACGCAATCAATAAAAATAGCCACTCGCTAAGGCATAACGTAATTAATTCAGCGTGTCGCCATTTGTCGCAATATCATGGATATTAAATTTTACATTACGATGAGTTACTAACTCCAAGCCGTGCCCAATGCCTCATAGGATATGGATGATGTTTAACGAAATGTGCCAAAGATATTTGTGAATAATGAAATGAATTAAGAAAACTTCTCGATGTTTAAAGCCGTCATTAATTATTAATTACACCATTCGATTGGATTTACTGATTTGATGATGATGAACAGGCTGTAGCTGATTTTTTATAGTTGATCTTAAGTAAAGTTTGACTATAGAGGTAGTAATGCAACCGCTAAATGTATAAAATTAAAAGGATGGGAAAGTCAATCCGAGTATTAACAAATACTAAACAATATTACAAGCACATAAACTAGACTGTTAATGCATATTCTGAGCGTAAGCTATTCAGTTAACGATGGTAGAATCGGAATCAGAAGGGGTCTGTAGTCAGTTTCGGAATCAATACTTTGATTGAGTACGAATTATTTCCCTTACGTCTAGTTGCCAAATAAAATGTGAGATGAAATAGGACGAGAGCCGGTATAGTTGAGTGTAGGGCAGATGTATCACGGCGCGGCAGTCGGCAGAGAACAGGCCGCCGCGCCGCGCCCCTCGGCCCTTCCAGGAAACGACTCTGGCAGGCCCGTGTCGCTTACATCTCCCGTCGGCCGCTGCCATTTACAAAAACTTTTGAGCTTCACCGACAAAATAGCTTCGCCCGTCCGCTTCGACGTATATTTCACCGGCATTGTGCACGCTTTTTATCTCAGTGATTACAATAACCGAAATAGCGTGAAATACGAATAATGGCACCAGATTTCCATAGCATTTGTTTACCTGTCGGCTGCAGATCTTTCTGTTGGAGTTTGGGGCTTATGGATCGGACGTGATCACAATTTGCCCGCAGGTTATCTGAAACAATGATTATATTATTTTAGTAAACAATAAAACGTCGTTAATACTCTGATTACTAATTCCGTTTTAAGTATCGTTCCGTGAGAGATAATATCATAAGATCACGGTACTGGGTATGATCGTAAATTCGGCTATAAATATTCGTAAGCTGATTGCATCGACAGAACATTTAATAATATGTACACCTACCTATATGGGTACATCGAAGTCAGAAGATTGTTGAAATAGAACTGGCTTAGTTTTGTACCCAATAAACCCTCAACTTGAGTAATAGAAACATTCTTTATTCTTTAACATTGTAGGTGTGCGAACAGTAAACAATGCTAACGATATGTATATTCAGAAACGGATAATTTTCATCCTAGCAGGTTTTCTTGTAGTCCAAATTAGGATTAGGACTAAGTAAGCAATCAAAAGAATTGCTAGTGGAAATTTCATTAAAATCGGTTTCGTAGTTTTTAGGATATGAATAGTGTAAACGTCCGTGTCCTCGTGTATTTTGATAAGGTCAACCGCGCAAGCTCGCGTGCACTCCGCGGACTTCGGACTAACTTGATGTCTCTTTTAAAGTTTTACTCGTTTACTAAGCATCAGTAGATAGAGGACAGAGATCGTCCACCTTGTCAAATCCTCAGACAGGACCCTATAAGACTATGTTATAATCATTATATTCTCTTACTTGCAGTCGGAACGGAGAGCGAGCGCACCGATACCGAAGAGCTGGTGGGTCGTGCGGCGTCCCAATGCTCGGCCCCACCCGACCTGCTCCCAAGCGAGGCTCGGGCGCTGCTGCAGACCCCACCACCCCCGCCACCAAGACCTGTCCGCCTCTCCGTCCCAGCACCTGCGGGGAAACCTCCTCCATCGCCTTCATCGGCACCAACACCTGTTCCTCAACCAGACGAGGATAAACCCCGGTTACGGTTTGAGGTAAGAGATAAAATATTACACATTCTATATTATTATGTTAATCAATGAGTTTGGAAAGACAACCCCTTTTTAGACGAAAAAGTCCTTACCTTTTCCCCTTTGGATAAACTATATGCCATACAGTTAGTACCATATAGTTAGTACCCGAATAAAATAGATATTATGTATTATATATTCCATGGTTTCATCATCACCACTGGTCTTTTAAATAATATATAATAGATGATTAATGAGCGTCCCATTGTTATTTTACTTTAGTAGGTAGGTAACCATTGCTGTTCCTAGGTACCTATCGCCAATTAAAATAAAATATGATGAGAACATGTAGAAAAAGGTTAGAAAGTTTATGTATGCAAGTATGATAATACAAAAGTCGTGACTCCCGATGTTTATCATAATTTTCTGACAGAGTTACAAATAGCGTGGGTACCTAGATTAAATCATCACACGAATATATTAACCACTTACCGCGCATTCCGTTATTTTGTCTACCAACTACATTCTGTTGAACATCCTTACGAAAATTTAAAGCGAGGAATCTACTTACCTAATGTTTATAGAGGCAAAAACATTATTAAATTGATGGTTGTTGCCATAAGAGCCAGGAACTTTTTAAACTGCTGACAGATGCAATTAAAAAATGGTTGAACTCCACCTACTCACATTATACCTAGGATGTTCGTGTCAAGCTGCGCTCTTAACGATGATTGATCATTTGTTCAGCTCACCCCTTATAACGTCATCCCTTTTCACGTTGTATGACGCAGAAAGGTATTCTAACTTATAAAAATCCATCTCTTTCGTTAGATTTTCTCCATAATATCCATTTTCTATACATAATAGGTATAAATATGGCAAAAGAAAGTCGTCACGGTCCTGTTTTAGATAATGGACATTCATCCGTTTATGTTCTCGTACCGCCGGCCGGCGCAATGCGAGCGGCATCACTTTGCCTCGTATTATCTTAGTGATCGTAAAGGCGTTGCTAGTTTCCTTTTAAAGCTTACGATAAGAAGGACGCCGCGCCGCTCCGCCTTGTCCGGCGCCTCGAATATCTCCTACCTACATATCATGCATACCCATACCCACTATTCACGATCATAGCCCTATAACAATATGCCATAAAGAACTTTTTACTGCTCCGAGAATTACCTCGTTGGAGGAAAGCCAAAGTCGTTAAGATTCGTATTAGTCATTCGGTTTCCTATAGTATAAATTGTTGCCCTCGAATATGGCCGTATACGATGCAATAACACAGTAGCGAGCGACCCACGATTTATTTAATTCACTGGGAGTTGGATGGGTGGAGACTGGAAACTTCCGATAACATAGCGTAGATAAAGTTTCTGAGCACAAATAAACAGATAAAGATTCATTCATATTTATGCTTCCTTTATCATCCAATTCATAGTCATTCGTAATAATAATATCGATGTATAGGTACAGCTAGACTGGTCACATCTCTCGGCCCAGTAACAATCGGATGGGAGGTCATTGTTTCATGGTCCAGTTTACGGCGGAGTCGCTCCCTTCCTATTGCGACATTAACTGCGAATGTTTCGGTTGATTTATAGATACTTAGATAGCCGGACCGTTAAAATGTAGCATGCAGGGAAGAGTATATTTTTAGATGGAAGTGGATATAATTCCTTTTTATTACTTTTTAGGAGCTGACATGCGACGTCGAGTTGAAACATCCTGAGTCCTCTAAACAACAACCCCTACAATTCTCCTTCACTTTATACGATTTGGACGGACACGGACGCATGACCAAGGACGTAAGTATTTCTCGTATAAAGAATCAAACATAAAAACCTTATAAAAGATCCATAGGACGTGACACTAATGTTATACGTTATTGCAGGATATAGCGGGTATCGTCTCTACAATTTACGAGTCGATCGGGAAGTCGGTCACAGTTCCGCATTACGGCTCGAAAACTATACAAGTTCGATTAACGGTCGTGCCGGAAGACAGTAAAATGCGGAGTCAGCGAGAGAGACGGGAGGGTCGGCGGCGGCGGCGGCGACAGTGTGTGACTACGGACACCGCGGCGCCGCCCGACTGCGCCGAGCATTCCGACGACGAGCAACGAGAGAGGCTGTCTCCGGACGAGGACGGCTCGTCTAAGTCGTCGTGCTCCGCCGAGCGCACGCCTCTCCAGCGACCCCCGCCCTACAACCACCCGCGACCGCACCGGCACCCGCGCAGGGAACACAGGGAACGCAAACACAATAAAAAACGTTCCGGAAGTTTACAGAGACGTGAATTGCTCGAAATCATTCAAGCCAACATGGAAAAAAACCATATGAGCTTTCAAGCTTCAAGGTGTGTATCTAGATTTATGTAATACGATCCGAAACATTTATATATACTTGTCATGTTATACAAGTTCGTATTGAGTTATTTATTTATGTGTGGGTCTAATATAGCCTTTCAATTTCCAGAAAGCCCTGCGAATCCGTGGTGTACGAAGAAGAGCAAGTTCACAAATACCAGAAAGTTCGGAACAGATCGCACACGATAAGCGAAAAGCCTGTGAATGCATTCCAAAAGTTAAAAGGGGACGGCGGGAATGGGTACTTGGACCTGGCGAACGGGGGAGACTCTCATCTGTGCAGGTACGATAGGTACTTGCACGCGGTGATATGTTCGTCGGCAAGACACGCCAACACCGGCTACCATCAGAAGCAAGTGCAACCAGAGCGGCCACGTGACTCCAGAGTATCCCACGCTCACCATCGATCACGATCACACGACCTACCCGCACAACAATCTCAGCCCCAGCAACCCAGAGTGCTACAAATCATATTCTTATAGAACTCAAGAGAGGACATCGCCTCCAGCAATGTCCTTCTCTCCTACGAGTTACCAAGCCACGTTAAAGAACAGAGTCTCGTGTTATGTGAACGGATGTAACATTAGTCAGTGATCAGTATTTATTCAGTGTTGAGTTACATTGCGTGCGGAATTCCATGACATGTATTAGGTAAATGTATATGATAGTGTTACGGTGACTAAGCAGTTGTAATTTTAATTATTGTCACTCGAATATTTTTTGTAAAGCTACTGATATAATTAGATTTTACTGTAGTTGCTGCTCAAATACTTATTTTGTTGAGATATTTGTTAATTTCTCATCAAAAATATAATAAGTTATAATCGATGTATTGACGTTCGGTATTAGTATGTAAATTATTACAATTATGTAAGTACTTAGCGTTGTAATCTTCAGTGAAAAGTGCCTTTAAGCTTTTACATTTTAATATACGAAGTCAAATTTGTTTATATGATAACCGATTACCATAGATAATTATCATGCACTATATAATGTCAATGATCTTAGAGAAACCTCTGTAAAAATATAAGGGACGCAGTCTTGAAAAGATTTTTTATAAGCTTTTTATGATAATTTTAAAAACATATGACCAACTTTTAAACGGCGTCCTTAAATTCCTGTCAACAGATCTTTCTTTAATTATGTTCAAACACAATATCTTGCGTTTTTTTAAATACGGTACTATTCATAAGCTATGTTTTGCTCAGTAACCTATTGTATGAGTACATAATTTAACTCATTTTAGAGTTAACAGACTGATTTTAGATGTGTAAGTGTTAGGCGCTGTGTCGACGATAGTTTAACTTTGTTACACTGAAAACTTTTGGTTTCAACTGAAATTTATTGTTGACGGATTTGGAAAGAAAATAACAACTATTGAGGTGTACTATTATTGGCAAGAGAAATAGGAAAAACTTTTTGAAAAGAGTTTTAAGGGTCAACAATCAATTTTGGCGTAGAATTTTATCATGTATTAAAACGCTGCTATCTTTTCTCAATGTAGACAATAATTGTAAGGTCTCCGGCAGACTACAGACTTTCTATCGGCTCATAGTGTGGTCTCTGAATTTTTATGAAACGGATTCATCTATTTGTCCCAAATGTATGTATGTACATTTCTACCTTCGTACGAGGTACATATTTGTTAAGAAACCGACCAAGCTGTTGGCTGATGGAACGTCTAATAAATACTGCGCGAGATCCTAAGAATTGATTTCATCTGCGTTGTTAATAATTGCAATAGCGATAATCTCATTGTTTAGACCAAACGAAGCGAGGTAAGGCGTTCCCTTCGCCAAGCTATTGTGAGGCCAATGCTTGCCTCGCCCAGTCACTCAAATATTTCGTATTATATAGCTTTGCTTAAGTATACAATTATCTTATTTATTCAAACATTTGTCTCCGCCAAACGCAGATGGAATCGGTCCATTTTAATATCCTCCCTATTCTATAATCCATGTCAAATGTCTCAAAATGCAGCTGCCCGAATCTTAAGCTTAATTTATATTATCAAAATTCTGTATAACATTACCAATATCAGTATTCTTTACCTTATAAGTTTACTGAGGGTGGATTTGGCCGAACGCGAAATTAACTTTAGTCGCAAAGAATACATAATGTTAGAGCGCTTCCGCACTACGGTCAAAATTAGACGTGTTACAAAACGGACCTAATTCGGATATTGCTTTTCGCACTACTTCCGGTTCGAATCCGTCATGACGGTTTCCGTTCAAATACTACTATAGTTACATCGGTCCATTATCTTTAACAAACCAATGATATTAATATATACCTCTCTACAATGTTTGACGACTACCAGACCGTCGTTTAACGGATTCGGATTAATCGGATGTAATGTTAAAACGCTCTTATTCCTTAAAAAATACTAAGCTATGACGTAAATTACGTTATCTACATAGTTTGGTCGAATCCAACCTCAATCAATGAATCTCTAAAATGTAATCTACCTCTTATTTTGATTTCCTAATGTATTGATATTAACTTATTTTTGACATTGGAAGTCTTATACTTAATTACTTAAAAGCAGGTATTATTAGGTACTGTTTTGTGATAATTTGTTTAATGATGGAATTTTATTGTTAAGTGTAACATGGATGAATATACGTAAGGAAATTGTGAAAAAAGTTAAGCATTGTACTTAAAAATTAGTGGACGACTATCCTCTCCGTAGTCTCTGAAAATACGTGTTATTTCGTAAAGTGGAGATATTGTTAATTTTATTATATAAATGACTACAAGGATAATATCAACGAGTTTAGACAAATGCACATGCAATTTTCATAACAAATAAAACTTAAGGTATAACCACACTACTGTGTAGTGACGCGTTGGAAATACATTCATAGTGTGTTGTGTCAACACAGCACATTGTAATAATAAGTTCTGAATCTGACTAGTCATGACTCATTACATTAGTGTGGTTTTAACTTTATGATAGAAAAATATAGAATTTAAACCAATGACAATAGGCAACGATTGTCTTAACAGTAAATTTTGATTTCAGTTCAAACATGAAAAGCAAATTGCGACACTGGTAGAATCCACAATCAGTGTTGCCGTAATTGAAACAAAATACGAGTTCATTTGTTTAGTATTGCCACCTTTACAATTTTGATTTCACAATTTCCTTAGTCTATTCGGTATAGGGTGTACAGTAGAATTTGTACAAAGTGCTCGATCTTGTCAAATATATTTATTTTCAAATATAACTTGAGATTTAATTACAGTCTTTACCTCCCTATAAGCTTAGTTGTAAACGTGCACCATGATATAATTAATAGTAACATGACTGCTGATAAAGCTATTGTTGACTCCATAGGTAGGCCGCATTTCGTGACGGCGTATTCTTCTGGTGTTATAGTTACCTAGAAATTACAGAATTCTATATTACGGTTGGAAAACTACAGGTATAATGTTACAAGCAACTAGCATATATAGCTGCGTAGCCATGCAAATTCCCAATACGAGTTTTTAATGTCATAAGAAGGAGAAAACCACCATGTAGCTCTGATGTTAGCAATGTGTCAAAATTATAATCTTGACCATGAAATATGTGCAAAATTCGTAACTCTACAATGCTTCTATTAACTATAAGGACGTAAAGCAATAGAAACAAGTTCTAAGGAACATTGCATTATACTCGTTTTTTTTACATTTATTAATTTTACTAGTAGCAACCTAGCAACATTATTACAGGATACGCTTTTGTAACAAGCAAAGTAAAGCCATTTGTACGCGGATATAGATTTCAAAGAGCTTGCATAACAATTTTATTTATATTTTTCAAAAACTACTAATAATTAGTAACTGTAAACTTAACAAGACGAAGCAAATCAGATGCCCCATGGCAAGCATCATGATGGCCTACTGCCTGCTCGTATTAGACACAGTACCACCCAGTGTGAAATACAAAATGCGCGAATTTAGACATTAAGTAGTAAAGCATTCTTTTTTGAGCGAATGAGTACTATCCCTACTACGTAATTATTAAATAAACTTACCAACATAAACTTAGGATCCGGCCGATTGCGCCAAGAAAATGAAGGCACGGAGTATTCATAGAAACTGACAACATTGTCGTGGAGTACCAAACATCCATGATGCGTATGACCACCGAACATTACTCTCGGCTTTATCTTCGATATTAGGAACTCTGACGCTTCAAGGGATAAAGCGTCGATTCTAGGTCTAAATGCCTTATTTCGTTCCGGCAAAGGAGGTGCGTCGGGATCCGTGCAAATAGAGTCGGACTTTCTATGGAGAGGAAAATGCTGCAAAGAAAGATATTTATTATTAAATGTTAACAAGTGGGAATTAAAATTTTTACTTTAGCAAGTAGGTAAGCTATAATCATCGTTAATTTTACAATATAACTCACTCTATTGAAATAAAAAGCTTTCAGAACACTCAAAACTTAAAGTCAATAGGCGGATCTTAATGCAGTTATCGCTTACAGCTATCTCAACCAAGCAAGTGGATATGCAAGGAGTGTATAAAATTAAAAAGTAGGGTGTAATTTTAGTAAAGCTAATGATACAGGAAAATCATATTTTTAATTTTTACAAAAATACTTATGCAGGTAAATAGGACTGTAATACGCGTTATACTTAACATTAGGCGAGTTTTGATCTCGTTTTCATTCATCTTATTACATAAAAAGGTTGGTGAATATTACATATTCAGGATTTTGTTTGACACACTACCAAATTTATAAGTACAAACACATAATACCTGCATAATAATTGGTCTGCTGTAGTTAACTCTCTTGAATTGACTAGTTTGGCACAAATTAAGATTTGGGTATTGTGAACATTTCATTTTTTCTGAAAGTAAAAAAAAAAGATTAACTTTTTATTCGTTTAACCACTATCTTGCGTAAAATTAAGCAACGTTGCGGCCGTAGATGGTAGCAGACTAAATAAAAATGTGGGCGAGATAAAACCCTCTCTTTTATGACCCAGGAAAAATGCATTACGCATCATACCAGCGGGGCTATGATGCGCACGTCGACATAATGTCGCGTGAAATTTGATTTAATGTGAATAATACTCTATGTGGCTGTCATAAAGTCGAGATTTACGCACCAGTGAAATGATTTTGTCGTTAAAACTCCTACGTCAAAATGATCTCACTGGTGTGTAATTTTCGACTTTATGACAGCCACATAGAGTATTATTCACATTAAATCAAATTTCACGCGACATTATGTCGACGTGCGCATCATAGTCCTGCAGGGGGTAGACTTCTTTTGCAGGAGGTCGTCTAGGTGGGTACCCCAACAGTGGCAGTTATTCTACCGCCTGAGCAGTGATGTGCAAACATTACTGTGCTTCGGTATGAGGGCACTGTAGCTAGTGAAATTACTGGGCTAAAGAGTCTTAACATCTTATGACTCTTGAGTAAGAAGCGTTGGTGCAGTGCACCTAGAATTGCACATTGTGAAATTCACGGGTAGCACTGTACTGATTATGGGCAGCGTTATCTCTTAACATCAGGAGAGCGTCTTGCTAGTCTTCTTACTTCTCCACATAAAAAAGGGGGACGGTATAAATCCCTTCCTGGCTTTATTGAACTTAACTCGATAAGCATGGTAAGTTTTTAAAATTCATTTGTAAAGTAAAAGTGTCCTACCTGAAATATTCTCAATTCTGGTCCTAGCTTTTCTACACATATTGCACGAGTCTCCTTCCATTGCCATCGAATTAATAAGAACAAAGTGATTTTGTTTCAACGTTAGAAACTGCACTGACGACGTAGAGTTCATTTTTTTGGCGAAATGATTCTCCCAACCGCGTCTTATACTGTAAAACACATTGAGAAAGTTATAATTACACGACTTCACACTAATAGAATAGAATAGAAAACTCTTTATTATTCGGCATGTAACGATGCACAGCATCTGTGAGAGTGCGGGTTATACTTTCCTCTAATTTTCCACTATTCCTTCCGTTTCCGGTCCAATTTTGCCAACATGGCGCCGCGTTCGCGCCAATTTTGCCTCGTGGTCCCAGGTAGCCGCCATGTTGTTTGGCGGGTTTCTGTCATAGCGTGTTTTACTTTCCCCCAAAGTGCACGGCAATTTTTAAAAAAATATATATTTATATTTTTAATTTGCTTTAAGTGCTCAAAATACATTTTTGTTGTTGTCTAGTAGTATTAAATATATGCTTTAAAGTGTTGAAAGAGTTAAATATGGTGTCGCGCTTAAGTGAACCCTGTTTCGGTTTCGGAGTCGTCCGAAGAGATCTCGGACGTCTTCTACCAGCCGTTATCTAAAATGAAAACGACTCCGTGCCTACAACACTTGACAACAAGGTTAGTGAGCTCACTACTTTTTAAATGCATCAATATTTACGACCTATGTCTGATTAATTGGTGTGTGTGGTTCGGCGTCCGGCTCGAAACCGACGTCGGAGCCTACCGCCATGACCTTGCACAACGTGCTTTCGGCGTCCGGTCCGAAACCGACGTCGGAGCCTACCTCCGTGTCCTCGCTTGGCTCGCCTCCGGCGTCCGGCTCGAAACCGGCGTCGGGGCCAACCGCCACGACCTCGCTTGGCTCGCCTCCGGCGTCCGGCTCGAAACCGGCGTCGGGGCCAACCGCCACGACCTCGCTTGGCTCGCCTCCGGCGTCCGGCTCGAAACCGGCGTCGGGGCCAACCGCCACTCGCCTCCGGCGTCCGGCTCGAAACCGGCGTCGGAGCCTACCGCCATGACCTCGCTTGGCTCTCCTCCGGCGTCCGGTCCGAAACCGACGTCGGAGCCTATCTCCGTGTCCTCGCGCGGCTTGCCTCCGGCGTCCGGTCCGAAACCGACATCGGAGCCTACCTCCGTGTCATCGCTCGGCTTGCCTCCGGCGTCCGGCTCGAAACCAACGTCGGGGCCTACCGCCATGACCTAGCTTGGCTCTCCTCCGGCGTCCGACCCGAAATCGACGTCGGAACCTACGTCCGTGGCCTCGCTCTGCGTCGGAACCTAGACTTCGCTTGGCTTGCCTCTTGCGTCAGGTTCGAAACCAACGTCGGAGCCTGTCTCCTTGTTCTCACATGGTTTGCCTCCGGTGAAACCGGCGTTTGTGCCTAGCACGGTGGATTCGCATGATATTGCTACAGCGCCCAGTTCAGAACCAGTGTGGATGCCTGCCTGACGGTTTCACACTCTGCAGCTGTCAACTCGAAGCTTTCGCCGAATGATCATGGCTTTTCTAGAATTCGCCGTTGCGGCAGTTAATAATAATATAAGTGTTAGCAGGCATATTTAATGTATTACAATCTCAGCGAGAATCGTTAATCTAAGTAGATTGGTAACAATTAGTGAACTGTCCTGCTACCCCTGATATAATACATATATCCATCTAGTATTTGCAGTTGATGATTGAAGATGAATATATTATCTTATTAATTTCATTAAGTTAATTAATGGTCAAGGCCTGCAGATTGTATTGACCAAGCTGCAGAGAGTACATAACACCGATGTTGTGCATCGTTTATGCTAAATAACGGGGCCCCAGAGCATGTTTTCAAAATGATTGTGGGAATGCGTCTGCCATTTATTTCCAAATCAATTCTGTTTCGCCTATCAGCGAATGTGCTACTCCATTATCAGACTATTGGCTAATTTACTCCCACTACGATTGATGAAAATTTCAATGTACATTGCTGCGTTTGTTATTTTACTCATATTAAAGAGGAGGTTTAAGCAAGTAATGTAATTTTGTCTATGGATTCTATTTACATGTCGTTGGGCGACAGCCAATAGGTCCTCAGACTGCAGATAGAAACATTGTTGAAAAGGGTGTTAGAGATACTGGATCAGCAACACCTGGGACCTAGTTTTCTATCAACTATATTTTTAGTCAAAATGAGCGATGGTTCAATATTATATTATATATATTTTCAATCAGCATAGTACCCAAGTCATTGAGACTCATATATCACTTTCAAGTGCACAATTTTTTTTCTAAGTCTCATTGGATGGTGAGTCTAGACCTGTCTTTAGCACATGAGCATTGCGTTTCTTGAGGATGGTTTAGAACGGCCAAGTACTTCAGATGAACTGTTTGCCCTTCGATCTGTCATACGCATCAAAGACGCAACAAGGGCGCATCAGAATAATAGTGTACTTCGATGATTTTTTGCTAGCATATCAATCCAGAACACTTCTCTAAGAGTAGGTGAAGAATGTGATGGATACACTCACTGGCCTAGGTTGGACCATCAACCAACACGGGTGGCATTGCAATCATAACCCATTTTAAGAAGCAACGTCAAATTATGTTTACACTAAACGATGACGGTACGGTCGGCACGAAGCCGAAGAAAATACAAGTGAGTTTATGCCATTTATTTACAAAGATACAACGTCATATGGTTCTACAATCGGACAATCATACGGTGGTGGTAGTAGGGCATCGTAATTGTCGGAACCCAGGGTCGAGCCTAGCTTCGACCATTATATCCGGGAGTTTTAGTCGGTTGTTTACATAGTAATAACGATAACACTCACGTTAGTTTTTTTTAAAACTTCAATCCTACGGTGATAACGACCAGACAATATCAGGCACCTGGAAACCAGTGCTTTATTCAAAAGGAAGGCGATACGCGGTTAAAACCACTGCTGGAGATGTCTTATAAACTGCTAAATCTGGTGGACAAATGGAAAATCTCCATAATGGCCAAATATCTCCCAGGAGAATTCAAAATAATCGCCGACAATTTATCTACAGATATCGGAATGGAATCTGTTTCCATCAGCTCTCAGGAGTATTTTTCGCCACTTCGTGACTTCTTGGATCAACTTATATTTACAAATAAAAACGACGGTTGGGGCCAAATACGTGACAAAGATTGTTGGGGCTCCTCGGTCAGCTTTTGCAATGCCCTCAGACGATCATGGAGGTTCCACCTGGCGTGGATATTCCCTCCACCAAGTTTGCTTCCACGCATCTTTCACCACCTGAATTCGGCGCAGGGCACATACCTGGTAGCTCCAATGTGGACGAAAGTATTTTGGCTGCCGGATCTTCGCAAGCAAGTGTTGAGCAAACCAACGAGGATCAGGAACCTGGATCGAATACCAATAGACCGGGCCACCACCTCGAGTTCAGGACATGGAGCTATACGTCTAGGAGATTGTCGGTGGGTGGTATAGCTCAGGAATGGTCTAAGGTCAAGCGATCTTAATTAAGATCTGGCTGGAGAGAATCTACTTTGAAGTCCTTGAAGACCTGCTTGGACTCGATGGATCAATAATATATAATTAGTGTATCAAATATTATAACCCAACGGCACTACCCTTGGAAGATTTTAAGCTTATTTATTTCTTGTAGAAAAGTTAGCTTATCCTACTGTTTTTCTTCACAAATGAGTTCTTTTTGTTTTGGTGAATCGGCTCAAAATGAGAGCCTTAATTTTAATTCTTTAGTCAGTCACATATTACAAGCTATATCTCTGCAAAGAACTAGATCGGTGAAACTGCCAATTTGGGATCCAGGTGACCTGGTTGCCTGGCTCCAGTCTAATTCACCAATATAAGATTCATTACTTTAAGCATCACGTAGGCTAGCTTGTTTGCTGTTGCTGGTATCAGGCAGAAGGGTGTATGACCGTACTCTTTTGAAAATTTCACCACAGCTTTATGAACATAATGAAAATTTTATTATTTTACATCCAGCTTTCGGATCTTAAACCGATGCAGCTTCGTTCAGGCAATCAGGTTGTAAACTTTTATCCCATTGTGATAAGAATGTCCATTGCATTGGTTACATACACATATGTTGTAAATTTGGGTGGACAGCAACGAACAGCTGACTGTCACGATGCCTTGTTCGTTACAATACGAATTCCCATTCATGCAGCTTCGCGCACTGTAATTAGTAATTGGATCGAGACCGAGTTGAAATAAGCGGTATATCGGCTTCTGGCAGCATCACAGCTGTTGCGTCGCTTAATTGATATGAACATTCCCCTAAAGGAGAGATTCTTGCGCTAGGCAATTGGCGTAGAAAAAATACGTTTGCCAAATTTTGTTGTACGCAAATCATAGGTGAACCTGGCTTATCTCAGAATAATTTAGCTGTGAACTTCGAGCCAATTTAATGATTCCAAGTTTGTTTCCATCAATGAAATTAAAATGTAGATTCTACTACATATCTAAATTTTTATTACTTGTAATTTAACATTAATTGCATAATAATTCTATTTATGATTTGTTTTCCTAAGGCTCGCAATGAGAAAAAGTTTGATTGTTACTATTATTCATTGTATGTATATCTTTTTACATTCATTGTATTGCCGTTCTGTGGTCACCAGGAGATACAAACACGTCTCTCACAGATGCTGTGCATCGTTACATGCCGAATAATGATGCAAGTTTTACACAAAAATAAAACTTGTATTATTTAGCATAAACGATGCACAGCATCCCAATAAGGGCTCCTGGAGACTCCTATGACAGAAACCCGCCAAACAACATGGCGGCTACCTGGGACCACGAGGCAAAATTGGCGCGAACGCGGCGCCATGTTGGCAAAATTGGACCGGAAACGGAAGGAATAGTGGAAAATTAGAGGAAAGTATAACCCGCACTCTCACAGATGCTGTGCATCGTTTATGCTAAATAATACAAGTTTTATTTTTGTGTAAAACTTGCATCATTGTTCACACAAATACAACAATATAAACTTAGGACTAAGATTACACAGAAAGAAGTGTTACAAGTTACAATATACAAATATTATACATATAGGTGAAAATTGTGAGTGTATGTTTGTTACTCCACTAAACGAATGGACCGATTGAGCTAAAATTTGGTAGAGATAACTTCGACCCTGGAATAACACATAGGCTACAGTACTAATAAGTCGTCAAAACGCGCTTTTGACGGTTCGTGTAATATAACACACGGCGCGGTCGCCAGTTCCTTTGCTTGAACTTGGCTTGACTCGCTGCCGCGTGTCTAGATATAGTAATTTCTCATTTAACTTGGTGGACAGATTGAACTGAATATATTGGTATGCAGATAACTTATAGCAGAACAGCTGAGCGATGCTTATTTCATCTAAAGGTTCAGCTGTTTAGGTAATACACAGACATTACCTAAACAGAAATGCCGTAAAGAGGACATTAGACATACATTAGTATGAATTTTGATCCACAGATATTTGTTTCTGGTCTGGGTGGCTTTCTGTATCTATTATAAGTATGTATTTACAAAAGAAAAGTAGATATATAAGTATTATATCAGTTACCCTAACCACCATAACACAAGCATTAAGTTGCTTAGCTTGGGGTTTTTTTTTAATTGATGGAATTATATATACATGACGTGATAATGAAGGCCAGGTGCTATCGGAATACACCTGGCCAACATTGTACATGAGAAAGAATTTATATATGGGGTTAGGTGGCGCTGTGTGTAATGTCCTAAAATATTAAAAAAGAAAAACTTAATTTTTGCTTTAACTTTTCAATTATTGTAAGACTTACTTATGGTGGAAGCCAATATCATGATTCCCCGCGACGACGTGCATGCTCACATCTTCAGGCACAGCGAACAGTCTGTAGAATCTTTCCACGTAATCTGCGAACTGTTTCTCGTTACTCCATTCGCCTTCGTCAAAAAGGTCACCTGAAATAGTTAAAAACACATTTTTATATTTTATAGTATGAAAAAGCCAGAAAATAATGAGGGCGACAATTTAACCAATTTAGAAAATTTAACATGCAAAATGTATTAAATTTAATGCATGTAAACTTTGAACGTTTAGTATATTATTGCATTGTCTGCACTCCTCCCATTGTCCAGTACGTTTTTCTCCAGTTACAGGGCAACTGGTAGAAAATGCTACTTTAGCATTAAGTTAGTCCTAGCGTTGTGCTGAATAATAAAATAAATAAATAAATATTATCATGCACCAATGTTACTTTCTTGTTCTGGAGAAAAAAAAATACAGTAGGTCCGTTTCGTCAAAAGTTTTTTTGTACCTACGTGCACATAAAGATGGTCAATCGATCATACTACGTAAATCACAATTATTTGAGAAGGGGGCCAAATTAAGCCCAAAATTAGGTCTCTCGCATAGAGAGGAAAGTGAAGTACAAAATAATGCGCAAGCGCAATTGTGTCACATATTTGAATGATGTAAAGATAAAATATTTGAATTTCGAGTGTTTATACCTACATGTATATCTATATCATTTTTTCTGATGAAATCTCTTGAGATAACAATGGGCAGGCGCTCAAATCATCTCGAGTTATATTGATAAAATTGCAATCTAGACTTGTGCGGCGATTTTCGTGTGAGGTATCAGGTATGATAACGTATTTCTTATCTATTCAAAATTTAAAAACTTATGAATCAGAAAAATATACAAAATAGCAAGTATCTATTACAAATATATAAGAAACATTTTTTAACTTTACCACTCTTTGTCTTTAAAGCTGCGTCTCCAGCTCGTGTTTTGGTCTCCACAATCAACAAAAACATGACAAAAATTTTCACATAACATTGACAAACTCATGTCAAACTACACTTTTTGTTTGCACCAACAATATTTTTGTCCCCCATCGTCCCCATCCCCATGTCATTTTTTAATATATCAAATTAAAACCCCTTTTTAAAATGTGTGTAATTATATTATACAGGGCTGATCTTGAGGGATTTCCAATAAATTAATCCTATGAATTTATATTTTAAACCTAAGGCAAACTCCGTACTAGACTTGTTCTTCTAACAAATTAAAACCAATCTCTCACAATACTCACCTAAAACAAATACAGCTTCAGGACTATGCAACGTCAAAATACTCTGAAACGCACGATGCATTTGCCATTCTCTTCTCAGTTTGTCCAACCAGTGTCCTTTTCTAGGACCCAGTAAATGTGTGTCGGCGATAACGAGGGCCTTTAAGACATTATTATTATTTTGAACGTTCTTTAGAACTGGCCAGCTACACTGAAATCATTTGAAAAAAAAAACATTCATCTAGATCAGCGATCTAAAACGTCCGACGCCCAGAGAATTCGGGAGTCCTAGATTAAATTCACAGTGTGCGGCAAGATTTTTGCCGGAAAGCTAGTTTCGGAAGGCACGTAAAACTGTGCAGTCGTTTGGTCATGTGGCAGACTTTGCGAACTGAAACTGCAAAATATAGGTTTTCACAACCTACGTTTGTGTCTTGAATCTTGAAACTCTCATAACGCTACTTTCAAGCGCTCTCCTAATATCGTCAGTTCATAGTTATCGGTCGAGCCGGATTCCTTCGACCTAATCGGGGCCACCATTATAATACTGCGTGCAATTTATCAAAGTGAAAAATATTATAGATTTGAATGCCGATATTTACATATTTAAATTATATATCTATTATCATAATGATAAGGATAATGAAATAATGATCGACTGGAACATACGATAGATATATATTTTTTAATTGCATCAAATTAATTTCTTTATAAATCAATACCGTTATGAGTCGGGGTAATACGTAAACATAAAAAATTCGTTAATAAATAATTAATAAAAAAATAGTTAATTAAAGATCTAAAATTAAACGGCTTTGAATCAAGGATAACAATTGGCTCATATTAGTGGTGGTCTTGTTTGCTTGGAAGTTGAAATAATAATATCTCATCTTCGCTTCAAAATTCAACGCTCGATTCCACATTGGTGGCACCGGAGCTAAATTCGACATTCAAATTATTTTGGCGGGAAATTCACTTCACTAAAGTAACGGATTGTTTGCGGGAGTCTATATTTTTTGGATTGTTATCGGACATTCATATGCTAACTACCATTATCTTAAAAATAAATATTATATATTAAAGAATTATATTTACCTGTGCTATCACCACATAATAAATCAAATATTCACAATACAACCCGGCAAATAAAACACCACAAATAAAAAACAACAATTTTTTGGTAACGCGCCGCATGTCGACGTCAAAATCATGTTCTTACGTGTGAACTCTTAACTTCACGATATTTGTATAAGATAACTTATCATAAGTTCAATAATATTATGTAGATACAATCATCCATTGATAATATCATGATAATATTTATCGGAGCAGGGTTTCTCCACTTACTCTGACTCACTGACAGAAGAAAATGACGTGAGTCACGAAATCGAGAAATTGACCTCTGACAGTTTCAGTGTTGCTATTATGAAAAAGGTAAATTTAATAATGATGCCAGTAAGGAAACGAATTTAAAATGGCGGCTTGTACTTTCGTTTCTATGTAATCTAAAAGTCGTAGCTTTTTAGATTATGATTTAAACATTTTTACAAAATTGTCTCGCACATTGAGACGTTGTCAGTGTAGCGAGATTCTAAGATTAAGGTTTCTTTCTAAGATTAAGATTTCTTTCTAAGATTAAGATTTCTAAGCGCCACAATTTTATAATCGTTTCTTTTTTGACAATAATAAAATAAAAGTGTTCTTATAAAAGCCTCATTTATTGTAAAAATGTGTTGTTTTATTGTGTGATTAAAAACACCAACCCCCTAATGTTACACGAGATGATCATTAAAAGTGATTTTATTTTTTGTGATCAAGACAGTTGGTTTGATTGTCTAAATAATGACGGTAGATGTTAGACTTTTCCCCTAGTTAGACTTTTTTTAATTTGATATTAAATCAATGTTTTATCTTTTTCTTTAAATGACAAACAATAACGAAAAAGACAAAACATAGTATTACCGATTTATAAAAAAAAAATGTTTTGGCAATAAATTTCAGAAACAATGCAATTTTAATTCTTTAATCTTTTGATAAAAGGACGTAAAGCTATATAAGCCACACATAGGTGTGGTGTGCCGTGACGCGATTAGAATCTTATCAGTTTTTACGTTTAGTTTGGCTTGAAACACATTATAACAGCCCAGCTTAAATTGCGATATACCGTGTCGCATTTTTTAAATGAGAATTTGGCACTGAAAACGGCACGGATTTCTTGACTGAACAATGTCTTTCGTTTATTTTTCTCTTTATTCCACGGCTACTTTGGCAAAATTGTGACATATTGTGGCTCCGATTAGATCCGGCTTTACATCACACCACATTAAGAGCGTATATATCGAGTGACACTCTCTCGCTCGCATTATTTGACAAATTTTGACATTAATATAAATTCATAGAATTAATTTATTGAAATATCCTTAAGACCAGCCCTGCATAAAATTATTGCACACATTTTGAAAGTGTTTTCAGTTTGATATATTAAAAAATGGTAAGGGAGCAATATTTAAAAAAAAAATCTTTAGAAATTCTCATCATGACATTTTTTAATAATATGTATATCAAACTGAAAACACTTATGAAACATGTGCAATAATATTGTGGAGAGCTCGTCTTAAAGAATTTAAAAAAAAACTATGAATTTATATTTCAAAATTTGTCAAATAGTGCGAGCGAGAGAGCGTCACTCGATATTTACGCTCTTAAGTGTGGATCTAGCTTTACACATAAAACGTCAAAGCGTGGCAGCAAAGTAGCGAAGGCGACTTTTTTGTATTCATTTAATTTGTATGAAAGCTTCTACTTCATTACATTCTGTGTAAAACTACTTTAAAGGGTAAACATATTTAATGTAAAAAGACGAAATTGTAATTTATGTAGGGGATGGATGTTATTTCTAAAGCATTAAATCTAACATTTCATTTAAATTAAGAGTAAAAAACAGAGAATTCATATCACATAATAATAATTGTAAAAAATTGTAATCGCAAATCTGAACATAATTATTGTAAAGTTCTTAATTAAATCTTAACAAAATACATAATTATGTTGAACTTGATTTTATAATAAATGCATAATGTTATTCAATTTAACAAAATGAAAATGAATAAAATATACTATTTGGTACTTTTGTAATACTTCACAGATGTCTGTGACTTTTGGAATAAATAGACGGATCAATAGATCTTATGACCTAAATTTTGGACAGGATTTTTGATGTCTGGGTCCTTATAGGTCCTTTAGTTGATACTTATAATGAGCAGATATTAGTCGTAAGGGGCAATAATTCATATAAAATGTACTAAAGTGAAGTGAATAATAGTTTTTAAGTTGTTTTTGTACATTTTCTATTGTGTATCAATAAAAGGTTATCTATCTCATAATAGAACACACAGTGGAACATTTTTGTTGTACGATGGTGTACGCTCTGTGCGGCCGTAGTTTGAACCCGCTTTTAGCATAACTACTTGATCAAAATTTATATTGTACAAGCACACAGCTTCGCTCCTGTTAAAAGCGCTTATACAATTTATATTGTACAAGCACACAGCTTCGCTCCTGTTAAAAGCGCTTATACAATTTGACGCTCTCTGGCTCGCACTATTTGATACATTTTGCAATATAAAAAAAATGTCATGGGGAACAATTTTTTTAAAAATGTGTGCAATAATATTGTGCAGTGTCCTTCTTAAGGAATTTTCAAAATGTTTATTCTATGAATTTATATTGCAAAATGTATCAAATGTAACACACCGCCAATTGTAACACATAGCTTTTGTATTGTTTTAGTTTATAAGTTGTTTTTGTACTTTGTCTCTTGTGTTCCAATAAAGGGTTATCTATCTATCTATCTATCAAATTGTGCGAGCGAGAGAGCGTCAAATTGTATAAGCGCTCTTAACTTTTTTTCTTAGCGGGTGTCAACGTTATATCTATTTCTGTGCAAAATTTGAACTCAATCCATTCTTCAAATTTGTTAACAGAATCAGTTACATAGTCAATTACTAAATGCCAAAAATCCCATCCAAAATTTAACTCCAACATTTGTACACCAAGTCATAAATCTACGTCTTACACTTACCATAAAACTTGCTATTCAGTAAAAATATCAAAAGGTTCACGTTAATCTTAGCCTTGCCAAACATGTCCATAATAGCGCATCCTTCGTACTGTTTCTGAAGTAAATCTTGTATGTCTATATCTATGGACTCCATTTCCACTCCCATAAATTTCCCCTTGACTTTGAAGATTCCGTTGTGATCCGTCGGTGTGATTTCGAACTGTACGTTCTTGAACTGTGATGTTGAAAGACCGTCTATTTCTAGAAGAACGCCTCGTTCCATCAGTTTAGCGCCGGAATATTTGACGGTTAGCTTTGATTTTAGTTTCTGCATGTCTTTGCCTGAGCGGCGTAGGCACGCGTGGACACTCCTGCAAAATATTATTAAAATTTAGGTATTTTTATTTATTTTAGGAGAATATGAAATACTGGCTTGGGTTCATGGCTATACTCGCGTGAAGAAGTCCTTTCTGAGCGGTCTACGTCGTAGAACCTATCTGTATTCTAAATTTCAACCCAATCCGATTTGCGGTTTGGGGTGTGTTGATAGATTGTCAGTAAATTTTTCATCAATCAGTTTTTTCCCTTATATATTTAGATAATCGTGGATGTACCGGGTGCTGCGCATAATCTTTACCAAATCGTCGATTTTAGTCAATTTGAAAATGTTATCCAAACTGTCAAATTTAACATACTATAGGGGCGCTAATAATTCCATACATGTACAATTTTTACGCAAACGATGCCAAAGTGTCAACACAACATTTCTAGCCAAGATATAATGACTGGCTATGTCTCACCACCAATATCTGAAAACCTTTATCAACATGCATAAATTGAGATACATAAAGTACTGAAATAGAACTTCATAATAAAACAATCACTCACCTCTTCCCAGCATGCAAATTCGCCAAACAGGACTTGATATACTGATCATAAGAATTACATTTCTCCTGGTAATACTTAGTTTTCTCCAACAGACTCTGCTTAGTTCTTGTGAGGGTTGCTAAAGCCCTTCTTTGCGCTTGTCTGTACTTTCCCTTGTTACATAAATCTAGAGCTATAGACGTGATGAGAGCTTGGTAACCATCTTCCCTGGTCACGTAGCCTTCTTCTTCAAGAAATTGAAGGTTGAGTCTTAGTTTAGCGATGTGTTCTCTTAGAGACATGGCTTCATCTTGTCTCGCTTGCCCGGAGTAGATGCGTCTTTGGATTTTCTTCGCGTATTGTTCCTGTTGCTCTTTAGTTGTACCGATACATAGTGCTTCTAGAAGATGCTCTCCTGAAATAAAGTTTGGGTACTTTTGCTACAGAACAAATATCAATGTCGTCTGTGCGAATTAGAACCGCTTCAAAAGAAGAATAGTGTGCACGGCCACGATTTTCAATGAAAGAAGGTATGCGCTTTTTCAGTGTATTTAAATACATAATATTCTAGTTCTAGTTCAAATACAAGGTAAGCTAAAGCAAAGCAAGGCTGGTGGTCTTGATCTAATTAAGTTAGGATGTAAATGACTGCGTAATAAGAACCTAATGTCGGATCTAAGGGGGAGGGCTAGGGGTTCATGGCCCCCAAAGTCCTAATCATTTATGACACCAAGCAGTTCGCATGCCTTTTTTATAAAGTTTAGTTTGGCTAAAAGTGGTCTCAGACCCCACACTTTTTTTTGACTCTTCAAAATCTTAATCGCAAAATACCTCCTGACACTGGTATCTATAACGTTGATTTCGGTAATGCTTCCTTTCTTTGGTCAGATATCAGCATAAATAGTAGATTCATCAATCAAAATAACAATTATAACCTATAACTAGTGCTTACCATTGAGGAAAGGTATAATAGCAACGCACAGCTCCTTAGTTTTGATGAACAGTTTGTTCAAGTCCGTCATATCGTCGGCCGGAGCTTGGAACTTGTTCACGAGAGCGAGACACACTTCTAATCGGGCGTTCTCTTCTGTGCAGTCACCCATTTGCTGAAATATTGAGAGAAGAGTTAATCTATATATTTTTCACGAGCTGTGTCACTTTTTCAGCGGTTTACGTATGCCAAAAGAAGGATTTGTGTTGTAGAACGTCGGTTTTAATAATACATTTTTCCATTTCACTTTTCATTGTTGGATTGTAAACCGAAAAAAAAATTAACAATATGTTACACTCAAAGTTTATAACCAAGAACAGCAGCTGAAGTTTACAATCCCTGCCCCCCTGTCCCTGTTTTTCCTTTCCTGATTGGTTGTCTGGAAGAGATCGCTATTAGCGAAAAGACCGCCAATTGTAACACTTCATTCTGTGTGATCTTAGTTCTAGGTTTATATTGTTGTATTTGTGTGAACAATAAAGAGTTTTCTATTCTATTCTTACTATCTGTTATCGTGAAATTGTTAACTGTCCTCTGATTGGTCGACGTCCGGTCCGTGTTAGTGGCACGTGTTCGTCCACAGAGACTTGACCCTAAAATAGGCTTAAGCGACATCATTTCTGTACTAACATTGTCAACATCCCTCGAAGCGAGTGCTGCAACAGTAGGCACTTCTCCTAAATCGTCAAGAAGCTCGTTGAGTCGATCTCGTCCGTCCGCCGCTATTATATCTTGGTACTCCACTAGAAGCGCGTGAGTATCTACAATTTCCTATAAACAAGTTAAATTTAAAAACATATATTTCAGACATGATCTCGCTCATTGAAGGCTGAGCTCTTTCAATGAACGAGGAGGAGACGCACGTTTTCATTCGTAACTTTAAAACCTCGACCAATTTCGTTAAATCTAAATATATAAAAAGAAAGAGTGACTGACTGATCTATCAACGCACAGCCTAAACCGCTGGACGGATTGAGTTGAAATTTGGCATACAGGTAGATGCTAAGGCGTAGACATCTGTTAAGAAAGGATTTTTGAAAATTCAACTCCTAAGTGAGGAAAAAGGGGGCCCAAAGGCACACGTTACGATGTGCGTGCGGGTCAGCTAGTAAATTTATATGAAACATGTGAAGCGCCAGTTCATTAAAAAATCTGTTCGGGTATCTTCAAGTAATCGACGAACATACGACGTACAGAAAAAAGAAGTTGAAAAATGATTCCGAAAAATTGTATATATCTTCTTTATGTGAAGCTTTGACTCTCTCTCGTCTTTTTCTCTAAAACATTCGCTTAATAAAGACATAAAAAAATAGAAACTGTATGTTTGACACTATTTAATGTTGTACTATTAATAACATTTACCTGAACAGTGATATAGATATGTGGATGGTTCAGCAGCGTAGCCTCCGTGTATTCGTCCACAGCAAAATACTCCTCAAGCGTCGGTCCGCGACAGCATTTGCGGAACAATTCCTTCATACGCTCGTGGCACTCTATTATAAACGGATTTAGACATCGGAGATGGCTGGATTCTTCTCCAAACTAAAAACAAAGAAGTATATAATGGTGAATCAATCAGCAGTTTTATCACTTAAGAGCGATCTCTTCCAGACAACCGTGCAGGAAGAGGAAATCTACAATACTAGAAAGACGGTGGTTTCACAAAAGTCAAGACACTAAACATCTTGGATACAGTAACTACATGCAGTGCTTTTTCTTAAAACAATTTTCTTAATAAATTACGTCATCAATAAAATTGCAATTCAAGCCATAAAATTCCAATAATTTTATTAAACCATTTTTTTTAAATAAATTAGGACACCAACAAAATTTTTCAAGGCATTTAAATCAAATAATTCTTACCCCTTTCTTGGCAGCGGAAAAGTGCAAGATTTTGGCGACAGAAGCGAGATTCTTGCGTTGATCAGACGTTAGTGTAGCGCCGTTTGGTAAGTTGATGATGTGAAACGCGTCCGGCGCTACGATCGCTGCGTTAAGAAACTGGTAGTACACCAGGTTTCCTATCACCTAAAATAATAGAGACATTTTAGTTTTTTAAAAAGAATTCATGCCCACCTTGGTTTCGCCAATAGATACAGTAAGAATACTTGTGAACACTTTCTTTTATTTACTCTTCTTAAACTAAATGACCTATGAGTAAATAGGCTAAATTGTTGTTACAATAATAATATTCCTTTATTTGAGGCACACAACAAATACAATGTACCAGAGTAAAATATCCTATGTTCATTCTAGGGTAGCTTATACTGACATGCACCGAATTCCAGCATAGTCGGTTCAGCCGATTTTGCGTAAGGCAGCAACAAATATTAACACAATGTCTAGTACAAAATTTTACTTATAAATATTAGTATGATCTTAATGTATGTAAAAATTAGTCAATCACCTTTAAAATATCCTTATCAGGTGTATGCGGGAACTTCGATGTAAGCGACCTGTGAAGCACCCGAGCCATGTATGTGATACAAAACGGCAGGATCTCTGTGGAGCTGGTGATCTTGTCCAGGAACATGGTCACTATTGTCTTCAGCTGGCTGAGGGCTGTCTCTAGCCGTGACTTCACTTCAGGGTAGGTTAACGCTTCTTCTTGAGTCACGTTGTAGGGGAGTTGGCTGTTGAATGTGGGTAGTTGTTAAAGTGTAACTTAAGGCGGCTCTAGCATAACAAAAACCCTACAGCGTACATACAGGCGGAAATCGCAACCCGGTGTTGCCCGCCGTAGGTAGCGTCAACTTTTATACGTCAGTATTCGTAGCGTTATTGCTACAACATTGCAAAGGTCTGTAGAGTAAATAAAGTAAGGGTGATTTGGAAAAAAAGTAAAAGAGAAATATTTTTTTATGTGTACTAAACTACCTATCTATGAACTGCTATAGGGTTGCTATTACATACACCGAAATTACCTCGTTAGTGGTTAATAAATTTGTTTGGAGCTAGAGAAAATAATACTTACGAAATCTGTCCACTCTTCATTTCCGTGTCATTCCTCCAAGCTTTGTATATCTCTACAGGTCCAGTTTCAATGTTCAAGTCTTTGTCTTTCAATATTTTCTCAACTAGAGGCCCAATGATGGACTGCAAGCTGTTTAACCCTGACAACTGCCTCGAAAGACTAACCGCCATTTTCAAAACTAAAGGCGTCGAAGCTATTATATCAAATGGCTTAGCCACTTTACAACTTATTTCTTCCTCTAAAGTGAACCTAAAGAGTTTCAACAGCAAATACTCGTCTCTCGGATAAGCACCGAAATTGTAAAGACTCAATACCACGTTTTGCAAGAAAAAGTTTGTCTTATTCTGTGGAATGCAAAATAAAAGTTTGGACAAGTATGTTGGGTTTGTTTGTAACTCGTAAAACAAGTGCTGGTACCCATCTAGAAGGAGTTTACTCTCTTTAGTTAGAGATTTCAGACCTTTCACCGCAGTAGTGATAGTCATAAGGCCCTTGTTCTCCCCCTTTTGGAACACCAAATTAGTCAAAGAGTTGTGCTTTACTAGATTGTTTAACTTCAGACCGTGTGCAGCCACTTCTTGTAATGCAATACGATTTTGCACGAGAAGACCGATTTTTAAGTCCATGTCATCAATTTGTTTGGACAATTCTTGGTTCTTCCTAATAGATTGAACCACTTCTGATTTCAAAGACTGCAGCTCTATTTCCCGGTCGTAGTCTTCAGTGGAGAAATCTAACATCGGTATGAACTTCTTGATTACTTTTAAAGGTGGATTTGGCGAGTGAAATAATGAGGAGAATGCTTGACGAGCACGTCGACCGCGCCATAGTGCTTGGATTTTAATTATTTTGTGTTCCTAAAAATGATAACAGTTTATAGTGACTGCACAATAAAGCCACAAGCCCGCTACACATTATGCCCGCGAACTTTTGCCAAGTGGACAACTTCGTGTGAAGATTAGAACTATGGAGCGCTCTCAAGAACAGCGCGAATCGTGAACGAAAACTTATCCACACTCCTGTTTCACAACTTTTGGTGTTCGCGGTCATAATATGGCGTGTAGCATACAAGTAGAAAACCTAAGGAAGAAATTACCTGAATTCTGTACCATGCCATTGGATTTTGTTTCCTCTCCCTTTTCAACTTAGCTTCAATGGTTCTCATTTTGATCAACGTTCCATATTTCTTTTCGATAACTACCCTCCTCCACCAAGCTTGGATTTTAATGACATATTCTTCATTATCTTGGAAGTATCGAAGCCTAGCTATGACGCGTTTTCTTAAGAGGTAACCTTTGCAATAAGCTTGTAGTTTGACGACGGTTTTCTCCATTATCATCTGTTTGTACTTGTTTATGTGGTGTTTATTTGTCTTCTCTATTATTCCATTAATGTCTTTCCTAGTCAAGTACCGAGCGTGAGGCACAAAGTCTTTGGGAGTTGTCCAACTGTATGTGTAAGATTCTACGTCAATGTAAACTGTGTTCCCCGCGTCTGTATGGCAAACTATCCAGGGACAAATGAAATGCCCGTTTTTCTTTAGAGCTTTAGAAAACATTTGGAAATACACATCTTTACAGGACCCTTCTACGATACTTTTAGTTGACAAAACGGGCCTGGTTAGGGCATTCCAAAATTCATCCACATCATTCTTCAAAACTGCTAAATTCACGTGAACTAGCGCATCAGTAAGGTCTTTTACTTTGAGGGATTCGTCATTGACTAAATTTATAGTCTCTATTATGTCGTCATACCAAAGATTCTGAGATTCTTTGTGAAGTAATATTTTCTTTAGCATGCGCATGTAAAGATGGCTCTCCTCCTTATGTAAAGGCACAGAAAGTTTCAAACATGAACTCTTTAGGAGATTCATTACAGTGTCAATGTTCTCTTCAGAAACTGCTTTGTTGATTGCGTCAATTACTGTAACCACTGAAAATTAATATAGATTAGCCATGACTTCCTACTTGCATGGTTATATTGCCAAAGTATGTTTGTTACTTCATCACACCTAAACAGCTGAGGCAATCAAGCTAAATTTGACATAACAATATAACTCGGCTACTTTTTAGCGCGTAAAATTTTAGAGCACAGCTAGTTTTTTATGGTAGATCACAAAATACAATTAGTATATTTTTCTAAGCCTAGGTGCCTAGGCTTTTCAGGTTGTCAGGGAAGTTTAGGAATATAAATGATGTAATTGATTTATTATTTTAACTCTTTGAAGAAACCAATCTAATATAATTAAATACTTACATTCTTCATTAACATCATCCTTCATATTAACCATGTCAATGGCGTCACGAATATCATCCAACGTAAGCAAAGGACACGGCAGTTGTTCCTTCGACTTCACATCTAAAGCTGTAGCTAGAGCGGTCAAGTACCGCCTACGACAATGCGCTCTTAGCCCTTCCAAGTATATCTGATTAGAATTAAGAGAACTCCATACGACCGCATCATCGCCTCTCTCCACTGCTTGAGAAATGGCAGCGACAGCAGTCAAATATGACAACGAAGCCGCTATTTCACTTTCATTGAGATTTTTCTCCAACTCACACCTTTCCAATTTCATTTCTTCAAACAATAATGGTACAGCATATTTATCAATCTTAAAATTGAGCTCTAAATGAGGGTTATTCAAAGCAGCATAAAGATCCTCAGGAGTTCCTTCCTCTAGAGCTTGATTAACGTTTGCAATAGCAATTTTATGGTCCGAATGCTCAAGTGATTTCCGATTACCCTCATTGATGATATTTTGAAATATCTTATGCCAATTGGTCACACTCTCGACGTCAATATCTTTGTTACATTCTATGATTTCTTTCACCACATCACAATAAAAATCTAAGTTCTTACTGTTGTACTTCTTCACTTTAACCCAGTCTTCGGTGAATATTTTGTGTAGATTGTTAAGGTCATTATTCTTAGTAGCTTTACACAAACTTTTCCATAAGAATTTATAGTTGACGGAGGTAATGTGTCCCTGTATTTCTACTAAAGTGAGTAGATCGTCATATTCGTCTGGAATATAGCTATCATTTAAGGATCTATTTTGAGCTGCTTGTACTTTTTCATATCTAGCAGCTTGGAGAACTTTTTTGTACTCATCTATCAATCGATTCTGGACATGCTTGAGTTTTAACTGTGGATTCAGTAGGGCTGATGTTATAGACTTGTTAGAGTTGGAATCTAATAGTTTGTTCAGTTCTAAAACAGCTTGTTGTGTAGAGGTATCATCATCCATATTACTTTTGGATAAGATTCCACCTATCTTCTGGAACATTGGCAAAGGATGTGCACAATTTTGTAGGTCTTTTGAGACTGAGTCTAATTCTTCATCTGAAATATTAATTTTATTGGGTTCCTTTAATATTGTTTTTATGTTTCGATTTTTTCATATTAAATGAGACATGACTGATCCATAAACTCTGCAGCAATATTGTTTTCAAATCAGATGTTAAACTCAATTAGAATAAGTCAAAGATTGGAGAATGTGAATGACCAATCCTATTTATTCTGATCTGACAAGGGTACTGAGAGATTTGGCTTAGGTGGTATAGCAGCTTACATATTTTAAGTATCAAAATGGAACAGTGACAACAAAATCATGGTATGTTTGCAATATATAAACAAACTTTTCTTAAAGGATCTACTGTATTTTCAAAAAAAATTTTGTACAAAGGCATTTGACTGGAATCTGTCTCTCTTCATGCTACTAAGTGATGATACAGTTGGAGAATGTTAGTTTAATTAAATCTATACCTGTAAACACAACTTTTCCGAAGACATCATGTATGAGTGGAGCTTTTCCGAGCTTGAAGAGGTGTGAGCTCAGCGCATGTATGCAGTATATTAATCTAGGCATGTTTTTCTTGTCGTAAATATCTGTAGTCTCAGGTTGGAATGTCTAAAAAATAAATTAATCAACAAGGTACAAATTGAATTCTAATTTTATGGAGAAAAATTGATTCATCTTTTTATTCCATCATCACCTAGTACCTAGTTGACTTTCGATCTGGATTATAGAACTATCCCAGGGGCCTGAATTTAATTTGCCTGGAAAATCCTTTGGCAAAACACATTGTATTTTTCAGCAGAAAATGTGTTAAATAGAGATGGAAATAGTTCTTTAGGTACTACAGATACATACATACAGATACATTTATTAAAAAATATATAAATGGAGCTTGTGTTAAAGGATTGACTGAGAGGTGTTTTACATGATATGTCTTTGGAGTAGTTTATATTTAGATATTCCATACTTACTATGGGTAATTCAGTTTTCTTAAGAATTTGCAGGAATTTGTTTATGTTGTCAGTGTGTTTAAACTGTAGACCCATAATCTACAACAATATAATAATAATTAACAATTAATTATTATATTTACTTATCAAATTATGTAGTTAATGATATAATTAACAATTTTGTAAACAGAATCATTAGGAAATGATTTAAATATTATTACAATATAGGTAGGTACATAATATTTACTTCTTCTTTCTGAAATTTATTATTCTAAAAACAACACATATATGCTACTTTTCAGAGGGTTAAACAGCTGAAAATAGCTAATTACATAATGTACATCAGTAAAGTGTCAAACGGGTCTTTACTACCTTAGACTATTTACCAAGTTTGCATTATTATAATCACTATCACTACCATAGGCGGATTTAGGGGGGAGGAGCAGGGGGCCAAGCCCCCCCCCCCCCCCCCAGAAGCATAATAGAATTACGAATTTTGCCCATATTTCACGGTCAAGATTACAATTTTTTTCTCAGTTCACTTATTATTAAGAATATTTGAACTTTCTAACACACACTTTTCATAGTAAAAATTTTGATATTTTTGCCTGTCTGCACCTTGGCCCCCCCAGGACCAAATCCTGGATCCGCCCATGAATCACTACATAGTATAAATAAAGTTGGTTTCCGTGTCTGGCCGTCCCTAAGTATGCATATTATATCTTTAAAACTACACAACAGATTTGATAGTTTTGATTGATAGATAAAGTGATTCAAGAGGAAGGTTTATATGAATAATACATGCGTAATATAGTAGACAAACATGGTTTTTTTTTTATTTAGCTGGACGAACGGTGTGTCCACTAGTTATAGATAATTGAGATTTCAGTAAAACACTTACCTTATATCTTTTCTGGTCAATGTCATAGATTTTATTCAATGGGAGCATATCTGGTGCTACAAAATTCCCCAACTTTGCCAAATACACACCGTTCCTTAGATTCTCTTCAAAATCAGTGACTTGAGGGAGTTTCTCTCTTAAACATGCTTCCATCCAGGTTTTAGCTTCTTCTAGGCGACAAAGGTACTCATATGCGATGGTTCTTTGTCTGATTACATCCATTTCTTGGCCAGTTTTGCGAATATCTGTGTCACCTAACAGGATAACATTACAAAGAGGTGAAGATTTAGATATTGGTGAATTAAAACCGGAAATGAGCAGCTCTAAAGACAATCCTTCACAATATTATAGTCTTCCCATATGGTGGAAATAAAGGACCAACCGGGTTGGTTATCTTGGGTCTACTTTTGTAGATGGACAGCCTTATGTATTTTAAATCCGCTGGATCTGAATATCACCTTAATTATAAAGAAAAGTTTGAGGCATTCATTTATATAATACATAATATTTTTTTTTACAGAGACTTGAACCTGTAATTTGAACTTACAATCGTCGATCTTTCCAATTCGAGTTTCATCAAAATCATCTTTCCCCATGGTTGCTTGCAGGTCAAATTAGAATTCTTTCGCATGTGGATACTATATTATTTAAATCACCAACACCAAACACACAACACAGTCGTATTCTATTTTGCGATATTTAATTCTTTGCAATATAATATTCTTTGTTTCCGTTTTAAAAATTCAAAACATCTCGGCCGGTTACCATTTGAAATATTTTGACATTTAAGTCTAATTTGACAACTTTGTCATTTATGACCACAGATCACTATACTAGTACTACGTACAGATGCGACCGCGACAGTGGCGCGGAATCGCTTGTTTTCGCAGTGTTCCGTTTGGCGCTGGCATCGGATATATATATATATTTTTTTTTTTAATTATGGCAACAGTTGCATTTTGTCAGTGTCGAGTAAAACAGGAGACAACAGTTTACGCGAAATAATACCTACCAAAACGAAATTTTGTAAATTTGGATCAAATGAATAATAGAAAGAAAAAATATATTATGTAAATATGCAGAAAAAAACAAATACGAACAGAATAATTGTTTATAATAGAAAACTGAACTACAGAAGTTACTATATCATAGGTACTTACATAAATTTAAATTTTAATATCATTAAATGTAATAAAATTGGCTAGTAGTGTATAAATATCCACATTAACAGTTGCTAATAAAATATTAATGTTTGTAGGAAAAGGAACTTCCAAGGATACTAATTGTTCATAAAGCCACGAATGGTCCCGATTAGGACATGAAAAGAAAATGTGATTCAAATCTCCAAGCTCCAAACCACATTCACAAAGTGAATTGTCCACTATGCGCAACCTTGCAAGATGTGCAGGCGTACAAGTATGGCCAAGACGCATCCTTATAATAATAGATGTTGATATTTTATTAAATTGAAAACGGAAGAACCATGGTTTACGCGGAATATGGGGCTGAATACTGCTATAGAATATTCCTTTTATTTTCTTAGATTCCTCCCAAGAGATATTCCACGAGGAAAATAAGTATGATTTGGATAGATTAACCAGATCACAGCAGTAATTAACGTATGGATACACATCACCACACTGCACCGCGTCATTAGCAAGCTTATCAGCCATTTCATTACCTGAAATTCCACAATGGCTAGGAATCCAAACAAAACTTACTGATAAGTCCTTATTTGCACAGCTAAGTAATTTTGTTCTAATTTGGAGTAACAAAGGGTGATAAGAGGCAGCTTTAATGGGATATTTAATTAGTGCTTGTAAGGAGCTCAATGAATCCGTGAAAATAACTGTGTGTTTAAGTTTCATTAATAAAATATATTCTACAGCTTTGAAAATGCCAAAACATTCACCAGTAAATACTGAGGTTTCTGGAGGAAATTTAATTTTTTGAACAATATTATATTGACGATGGTACACGCCAACACCAACACACCCGGTTCGCGAATGTTTAGAAGCGTCAGTGTAAATGTGATGCCAACCGCGCCAATGTTCGTCTACAGCAGCATTAAAACTTATATTTGCTCCATATTCATGACGGTCAATATTCAGGTTAAAGTTAATATCAGGAACAAGTAACAGGGAATCAAAAGAGCCAATATATATAGGAAGCTTAGATGTTTGAAATACGGAGGCTTCTAGAGATTCAAATCGTTTTAAACTTGTAACTAAACAGGGGGGAGATTTATTCTTCCAATAAGGTAATGTAAAGAAAAGTTCAGACAAAAGTTGAAGTTTTGGAGGGAGGAGATGTGATGAGACCTGCATGGTGCGGAATAATAGCCTATCAGATAAAAACTGACGTCTTATATTTAATGGTGGATCAACACACTCTACTTGAAGGGCATTTATAGGACTGGACTTCATTGCACCTGTAATAAGTCTAAGTGCTTTAGATTGAATTCTATCCAATTTTTTAAAAGCAGTGACATTACCAGGCTCCAGCAAAAAGGTTCCATAATCTAAAATGCTTCTTATGAGAGCATTGTAAATTAACTTAAGAGAAAAAGGGTGCGCACCCCACCAAACACCTGTAAGACATCTAAGCATGTTAAGTCGTCCCTCGCATTTAGCAACTATAAAATCGCAATGAGGAACACCAGTCAATTTGGAGTCCAAAATCACACCTAGGAATTTGGTCTGATCTTGAATCGGCAAAATATGATTATCATACAGAACATTAACATCCTCTGGTACACGCCGTCTAGTAAAGTGAACTACAGTGCTCTTTGATGGAGATAAGCTTAGCCCATTTGAATCTAACCAAACTTTTAATAATTTTAAAGAGTCAGTAAGCTGGGTGTTAAGTGTTTCTACAAAAAAGTTTGAGGAATATATGACCAGATCATCAGCATATTGTAAAATTTCAACTGAATTGTTTATAGAAACCTCTAAATCAGATGTGTATATGTTATAGAGTATAGGACTAAGGACAGATCCCTGAGGGAGACCCTTCCATAGTGTTCTTGATTGGCAATCATAACTGTCAAGGCTTATGGACCGTCCAGCAAAAAGGTTAAAAATAAAATTGCAAAGGATTTCCGGGATATTTAAATTTAATCATTTATTCCTAAGATTTAATAAAATTACATTGTCATATGCCGACTCTATGTCTAGAAAAACTGCTAGGACAGATTTATTATGCGAAAAGGCTAAACGAATGTCTGTAGTGAAAATACTTATACTATCCAAAGTACTCCTACCTTTACGGAAACCAAATTGCGTTTGCGAAAGTATATTTTGGTTTTCCACAAGCCACTCAAGTCTGTTTTTAACTAAATGTTCTGCCACTTTAGCAATAACAGGAGATAAAGCAATTGGTCTATATGAAGAAACTTTTGACGGGTCTTTACTAGGTTTTAATATGGGAATAATCTGTTGTGACTTCCAGGAGTTAGGAATCTCGCCTGACAACATAACAGAATTAATTAAATTTAGATAATAATCCAAAGTGCAGTCACTGAGATTAGCAAAAAAGGAATATGGAATACCATCCTCCCCAGGAGCTGTGTCTTTAACACCAGAAAGAACTCCTTTAAGCTCATTGATAGTAAATGGTGAACATAGAATTGAATTATTAGTGGAAATCTGCTGGGGGATATTTTGTAATACTATTAGGCCCTTTTCTGGTACTGAAGGAGGAGCTAAATGGTCTAAATAACTATCAGCTAATTCCTGAGGTAACATAGCACCAGACGTAGGACTAATAGCCGACCTAAATCGTTTAATCTTATTCCACACAATTGAAGAATTTGTTTGTGGAGATATAGATTGGCAATAGTTTTTCCAACCCTTAAATTTCTTATCTTTCAAAAGTTTTCGTGTATCTTCAGTAACCGTAGATAAAAGTTCAAGATTTTCGCTTGTCATTTCGATACTGTAGTTACATTCTGCCAGCTTTCTTTTGTTAACAGCTGTTGTGCACTCATGATCCCACCACGGAGGGGAGGGAATACACTCAGAGCGAGCCTTACGTGTAGGAAAAATGCTATCAGCAACTTCAGTGAGCGTATTAGTAAAAGCAATGGAACATATAGATGGGCCGTGCGCTATATTTGGTAGATCTACGGTTTTAATTTCAACTGTATTTTTATATGAACTCCAATCAACATCATTAAGTTAATGTTTGAAGCGCAGTCTACGCGGGACACTTCGAAAGTTTCGTCTTAAATTCTGTGACGTAAAGTTGAACAATGAAAGTAAAATTGGGAAGTGGTCACTACCATAGGAAGAAGAGTTCACCGGGGGTAGACTTCCTTTGCAGGAGGTCGTCTAGGTGGGTACCCCAACAGTGCCAGTTATTCTACCGCCTGAGCAGTGATGTGCAAACATTACTGTGCTCCGGTAGGAGGGCACTGTAGCTAGTGTAATTACTGGGCTAAAGAGTCTTAACATCTTATGACTCTTGAGTAAGAAGCGTTGATGCAGTGCTCCTAGAATTTCACATATTTGTGAAATCCTAGTTAGCACTGTACTGATTATGGGCAGCCGTTATATCTTAACATCAGGAGAGCGTCTTGCTCGTCTTCTACTTCATCACATAAAAAAAAAAAAAAAAAAAAAAAGGTAGCACTCCGGGAGTGCCGGCAGAAGTGAAAACTTCAATATTAACGTTGTGTTTAATTATAAGTATAAAAGTACTATCATTTATGAGGTAGAATACAATGTTTATTTATTGCGCTATCGTACACAAATATGACAATTTATATGTTGTTATTTATAATATTATATCGTTATTTATATATTACATTAAATTTTATCTCTCAGAAAAATCAACTTCCATCCATAATTTCGACGACTTTTACACCATCAACAGAGCAGCACACTCAGGCACGGTAGAAAGAGTGGGAGATACTAGTTCCTCTCCCTTCCCCTCGATCTTACGCTTTTTCGATCAGCATCACGTGACCCTGACGCGAGTTTTAAAGTTTTTACCCATACAAAAAAGTGCTCAGCGCCGCTAAAGAAGTTTTCACTTCAAAAAAAGATAGAGTAGTCCAGGTGATAGAAGAAGCAAGACTTGGTGTACAGATAGATAGGTCAATTGCGCTGAAATTTTCATTAGGGGCGGTGCGGCGAGTTGGAGATCCAGTGTTTAATATACAAAGATTTTGTTGATCTATAAGTTCTAAGAGTAAATCACCACAAGGAGAGGATATCGAAGATCCCCAAGATATATGGTGACAATTAAAATCTCCCATAACAATAAAAGGTTTTGGTAAAGAAGAAAGAAGATTATTTAGTTCGCTAAATATATCATAAGATGGATGAGAAATATAAATAGAAACGAAACATATATTATTGACTTTAGCAGCTACTACTGAGAAATGTTCATAATGAGGAAGAGAGATAGAGCAGACAGAGAGAGAGTTCTTTACGAGTATAGCGACACCGCCATACCCGTCCGCTCGGTCTTGCCGGAGACATGTGAAGCCAGAAATCTTAAAAACAGATTCCGGCTTCAACCATGTCTCCGAGAGGGCAATAATGAGCGGGTTGAACTCATTAATGATGTGAATTATTTCATGTTTTTTGCTGACCACACTGCGGCAGTTCCATTGAACTGCAGCCGTGTGCAGAGGCGTTATTACTGATGGCACGAGAAATCTGTTCGAGAAAGGGCGCAGCGTTGGACGGTAAGGTATTTGATTTAGAAAGAAAAAGAATTAGCGCTAAAATTATATCAATAATGGATTTATCAGCGTTATTTTCATTATTTGTTGGTTTTAAAGCACAACCATTCTGGGGAGGTGGCATGTCGTAATCTTTCACCAGATTCTGGTGAGCAACTTGGTCATAGCCTTAAGACATTTTAGGCGGCGTTCGCAGTTTAAGGAAAACTGTTTTTTTATAAGATATTGAGTCCGAATTATGGGATCTATTATCTTTCTCAACCCTAGATGATGATGCTAAAACCTCAGCAAAAGACTTATACACCGGGGGATATAATTTAGAGGCCTCCATATAAGACATGCACCTCTCAGCCATTGTAGACTTTATTTGTTTTTGCCTATTATATTCGGGACATATTTTGTTGGTAGCATGGTGTGACCCTGAACATGAGATACATGAAATATGATCCTCATCAATTTGACAAGTGTCACCGGAATGTTCACCACCACATTTAAAACAACGTGGCCTTGATCTGCAATTAATTCGCGTATGTCCAAATCTGCAACAGTTATAGCACTGAACTGTAGGGTACGTGTACAATTCTACAGGAAGCGCGTTATAGCACATGAAAACACGTGCTGGTAAGTGTTGCCCGTCAAAAGTAACAATTATTGTTTGTGATGGCTTCCATGTCGCTACACCATCCACAATAGCCTTGAAATTAATTCGCCTAACTTTAAAAATCTTACCACAGCCATCAGGTACCGCTATATGATCTTTAATCTCCTCTTCACTCCAGTCGTGAGGAACTCCTCGGACTAAGCCTATACGCGTCACATTATATGTGGGAATGAATGCCTTCAGTTTATATTTTTCAAGGCTACCATGCAAGACAAATGTATTGGCAGCCTCATAATTATCAAAAGATATCGCGATCCTGTTGCGCCCTATTCTTTTCACGGATCCATTTACAATTGATCGGAAAGAATTATTTTGCAAAAATTTGCCAAAAGTTACGGGGTGCAGTGTAGTGTTGTCATTAGGTGAATCCTGAATCCTTTGAACGTGTACAATGAAAGGAGTTTTATCTGAGGACTTGTATAAATTACGTACCAAAGGTTGCGCAGGTGGTGGCATAATATTTGGAACCTGGGAACTCGCTTCGCTATTTTCTTGAGAAGTGACAGCATATTTGTCCGCCGCTTCTGAACTCCTTCTACGTTTGTGTTTAAGCACTTTTTGCTGTTTAGATCTCTTAAGAGTTCGTTGAGAACAATCAGTGTCCATTCCCGACTCATTAGAATAAAAAACATCACGTCCCGGACTAATATCAGAAGTGGAAATTGTTACGTAATTCTCAGGTTGAGGAACCGTCCCACCTGGGTCGGGTGGCTCGGCCATATTAAATGATAAAAAAGACTTACCTACTGAAGAAAACACAAATATAATACACTAAAACTACTATATATACAATTTATACAACAACTAATCCTAAATTAGAACTCAAATGATACAAATTAGATTAAAGTTAAAAAAATTCCAAAAAACCGCGCTTTCAGTTCGACTGTTGACCGTTGGCGCCTTTTTTTTCGCATCGGATATATTTTTTATGACATTGACATTTTAAACGACAACTAGTGATGTAACAAGTAAACCACTAAGTATCGATAACTAGTGATGCTCCTCTTATCGAAATGTTTCGACGTTCGGTTCCTGTATTAATTTTTAAATAATTTTGAAGAAAAAATAAAACAAACAAAAAAGTATTATCAACACTTTATTTCACCAAAAACTTTCTTTCTAATTTCACACTTAAAAATCATCATTGTGGGAAAGTTTCCGGGCTTCATTTATTCTCTCCATAGCAGATTTTCGTAAGCGTTCAGTTGCAATGGATTCTGCTTCTCGCAAAAACTTTCGATTCTTTGAACAAACTCTTTTTGTTATAGATTCAACTGGAATAAAAAATAGCATTTGAATTGATCTCTGCTAAGAAAAAAAGATGAAATACTCGTCATTCGCCATATTTATGACTTCCCCTTGTGGCAATTTTTTTACGAGTAAAAAATAAAAATATTCAAACCTGTTTTCTTTGCTGGAGTTACTGAAAACATATAACATTCCTTCCTCTCCATTCCTTTGGAAGAAGTAGAAGGAATTTCTAGTTCTCTTTTTTCTTTAAGTTCTGCAACAAAAAAATTGCATAATTAATTATTTAATTGGATTTTTTTTCTTCAAAAATATAACTAATATTCAACTATATTGTCTTGGTTTATTATTAACTAGCAGTCTGTTTAGCTCTTCTAATGTAAATTTGTAGCAAGCATCCAAACTTTTACATATTTTATTAAGTAGGTAATTGTAATTCTTGGTCGCAAATAAAATGCACTGACAAACCTTCAGACATTAAAGCTGGAGTCAGTTTTTGTATTTTCAGGAATAAATGGTGCAATATTCTCTGAGAATAAATTCTCTCGTTCAGTTTGACCCGTAGATGATGCATATCATCGGTCATGGAAACTATCACCATCTGAAACCAATAAATTCATATTATTTTCTAATTGACATTATTACCTACAAATGAACAATGGAGGGTTTTCTGAAATAGCAGCCACCAGTGCCCGAGCATACTTTCTTAAAAAAATGGTGGAAACACAAATTATGCAGATTTGTTTCCAATTTTTCTGATTCTAGGGTCCATGGATACAAACCCATACTAAGCAGTAGAAATTTCATTCAAGATGAAATTATGTAGAATTGTATGATCGCAAAGAGAAATAGGTAATATTATTGTTTAAATACCTTCTGTCCCGACAACCAGTAACATTTCATCATTGTCACCACTGACACTGTTCACTTAAGGTGTTATATTCTGAAACCATACAAAAATATTAATCTTAATAATATTATGATATTATTATAATACTAGAGACGCCCAGCGGTTTTACCCGCTGTACTCTACAATGCTAAGGTCTGTATGTATGTTAGTTACTCTTTCACACCTAAACAAGTGGACCAATTGAGCTGAAATTTGGTATAGAGATAGCTCAGACCCTGGAATAACACATAGTAGTTGTTGTACTGTTGTGTGAACAATAAAGAGTTTTCTATTCTATTCTAGTCATAGTACAGCTGGTCTGGTAAAACCACTGGGCGCAGCTAGTTATATATCACAGCAACATGTTGCAATGTTTGCTCTATTGGTGGACTATTTATTGCTTGATATTACTCAGGTTAGGTATTGATTTATGATGGCTGGAATTGGTAGAGATCATCACACATTTTAAACATAAAAATTGTGTAACTGTTCCACCAATGGAATATTGACCCGTTAATAATACATAGAAAAAGACACATTTATTCGACGGCTTATAAAACACAAATAAAAAAGCAAGACAACAATAAAAGTAATAATGCACATGAGCATTCATTATGCTGCCGAATGGGAACTGCCTCAGCATTGTGCTGCGTGTCAACAGTTAAACACACAGCGCTGGTATTCTGGCAGTCCCCATTGGTAAAGTTAAAAGAAAAAATATTCTATAGGTAGGTAATTAATATCTAACAGAAAAATAACAAAATATCAAACTAAGAACATTTTACAATTTGCATTATATGTATATGTAAACCATAATAATGTGATCTGTGTAGTATGGCCAGATACACTGGCGGATCCAGGAATTGGTTCTGGGGGGCCAAGGTGCAGACGGGCAAAAATATTATAATTTTTACTACGAAAAGTGTGTGTTTAGCTCGCTCTGAACAGTTAGAAAGTTCAAATATCCTTAATAATAAGTGTGTGATAGTAAGCCGAGAATAAAATTATAATCTTGACCATGAAATATGTGCAAAATTTGTATCTCTACAATGCTTCTGGGAGGGGCCTTGGCCCCCTGCCCCTAAATCCGCCTATGTCCAGATATAAATGGATTTATTTATTATTATTACTCACCTTCGGAATTTAGGGGCATGCCGTGTTCTATTTCTTTAGCTGTAAACAGGCAGGGGTAAGAATAGCGTATCCTTCTTCCTTGTCCATCCAACTGACGAGATTCGAAGTGTTTGTGACACACACGTTTTCTCAGCAGTTGCTCCTTTTAAAGTCCAATGAGCAGGGGATTAGTTATTGGCACTAAGAAAGTCTGAACTTATCGTCCTTTGGCAAGTTAAAAAGGCGATGAGTAGCGCTTGTTGCATCACAAACACCAACACAACATTTTAACGTCACCATGGCGAAAAACAGTGCAGGAACAGTTTAGAGTTTAGAATTATTCAAGCAATGAATTACGGGAATTAGTTAAAGCTGATCAGGGATCTACAACTCAAGCAAAAAGCGAGGAGATCACAGGATTCAGATAAAACCGGCGCTCGTTTCAAAGTTGAATGACAGTCACAGATCTAGGATGACAGTCGAGATGTAAGATTCAAGATGGCGCATTTTTTTTTTTTAATTTTTAGTGCACAGTAGCGCCAAACGGAACATTGAGAAAACCAGCTGTCCCAGGCCTGTTTATGACAATCTGAATTTTCTCTGAAACAAGGCTTGGATTATCAAGCATGTTGTATTTGCCAATAGTAAATAGGGTTCCTCAGGCCTCAGACATATAATAATAAATCATCATCCATGTAGGATTCTAAATATTTAGTTAGGCCAGTCATGATTCAAGATGATAAAAACATTAACAATACAAAAAATTAAACACGAATTCAATTTAAGAACTAATATTACAGATAATATTAACCAATATTAGTCAATAATATTATTTTCATCAAATTCATTTACAGTTTCAGAATTTCAACAATTTCAAACATAGGTATCTGCCGATGGCTCACTGCTCTCTGCTTCTATGGCTGTGCCAGCCGAAAGCAAATTTAAAAGTTCATTCTCTTGGGATTCTTTTAGCATTTCCAGTACTGTTTCGGTGGACACCCTCTCATCAATTTGATCATCTGGTGTGAGTCCCAAGGTCACAAAAGCTCGACGTATTTGACCGGAGCTCAACCAACCACGTTGACCTGGATCAAAACTCTTCACGACAGCTTCCAAGTGCCTTGAAAATACAATTAAATATATAAAATAAGTAGATACACATAGGTACTTGTTATGCCTTATGAAACTAATATTTACCTTTATAAATTTTATTAAACTATAGTAGGAGTAGGAGTCAAAACCCTATTATAAAGCTAGATTCGCAAGTATTTTAATAAATATTAATATTTTACTTTTGTTCGTATAATACAGGAGCATAGCCATGTCCAGCACGGAACAGCATGCAATCATTCAAAAGCTTTTCAAAGAATACTGTAGGCTTGTCAGGACTTTGTGCAATAACTTTTGTTAACAGAAATCTCATCAGCTCAGGAATACGACGGTCTCGCAAATAGGTCTCTGTTCTTGCAACTGTGCTTAAAATTTGTTGTTTTCTTGCAGATATCTCCACCTTCTCCGAAGAATTATCATCTCGAAGACATTTACAAACACTGATTTTATCGAGATACTTTGGACCACGATCGTATATAATAAAATTATCAGCTTCCTCTTCCATTTTTAATGAACTGAATTTAAATATTGAAGAGTATACTTGTTACCATAATATGCTCAGTGCTTGTTACTTGAGTAATGAGTATACACTGGAGGTAAACCACTGAGCATATAAATATGACAAAAATATGACAAGGTGCAGTAAAATGAATAAGTCAATGATAAAAAGAATAAGTAGTAAGATAACGCAAAAAGTACGTTTGTTATTCGTCAAAAAGAGGGTAGGTATTTCCCCCTTAAAGAAAGGTACATTATTATTGTAATATTATAATTATATAGCTGCAGGGCTGCAGCTGTAATTTAATTCGTGTGTAATAACCTAAATTGGTTAGACTGGAAGGAACTATCTGAAATCTATGGGATATAATAACAATGCGTTGAATCTAGTGTCCTAAGCTTAATATCGCCATTATGAGCAAATGCAGAATGCAAAAATATAATCTATTATACATATATTGTTAACTTGCTCTGAATTAGACCCAGTGGCGGATTTACAGTCTAGGCCGCCCTAGGCCCCAGTCCATGTAATACCTGCACCTACGTCGTATATAACATGTCTACTCCTACTTACTCCTTAACACATTTGGTGCCACCGACTCGCGAACTCGCATGGCGAGTCGGTGGCACCGAATGTGTTAAACAGTGGCGGATCCAGAATTTTTTTCTTGTGAACAAGGTAGGTTTGTGCATTTCAACGTTTACCTACAATTCGAATCTCTAAAATAGGAAATGTTATATCTCTGACAAGAACGTGTGCGTTAAACTCGTTCCGAATAGAATAAAATCTTAAAAACCTTGTAATGCGCGAGCAGCTTGCTGCGAGCGCCGAGAAAATTTTACGTTACAGACTACAAAAGATGTGCAATCAGAGCCGGTTTTAACATTACCAGCGCCCTGGGCGAGATTTCTACGGCGCCCCCTAAAAAGCAATTCAAATCCATACTAAAAAGGAAAAAATTCCAGGATTTTTTTCTGGGCCGATTCCGATGGGCAAAATCATGGGCGTTCAAAAAACAATCCACCTTTCCAGCTTGCTGCGAGTTCCGAGAAAATTTTGAATTTTTCAGCACGAATGATGTGCGTTTAGCTTGGCTCCGAGCGGCAAAGAAACTAAATAAGAATTCTTTTTATAAAAGCGCGAGCAGCTCGCTGCGAGCGCCGCGAAAATTTAGATTTGTTCAACACGAATGATGTGCGTTTAGCTTGCTTCGAGTGGCAAAGAAACTAAATGTCCTTATTTATAAAAGCGCGAGCGCCGAGAAAATTTTGAATTTAACAGCACGAATGATGTGCGTTAAGCTTGCTTCGAGTGGCAAAGAAAGTAAATGTTCTCATTTATAAAAGCGCGAGCAGCTCGCTGCGAGCGCCGAGAAAATTTTGAATTTTTCAGCACGAATTTTGTGCGTTAGCTTGCTCCGAGCGGCAAAGAAACTAAATAAGTATTCTTATATATAAAAGCGCGAGGAGCTCGCTGCGAGCGCCGAGTAAATTTAGATATTTTACAGCACGAATGATGTGCGTTTAGCTAGCTTCGAGTGGCAAAGAAACTAAATGTCCTTATTTATAAAAGCGCGAGTAACTCGCTGCGAGCGCCGAAAAAAATTTGAATTTTTTAGCACGAATAATGTGTGTTTATCTTGCTTCGAATGGCAAAGAAAGTAAATTTTCTCATTTATAAAAGCGCGAGCAGCTCGCTGCGAGCGCCGAGAAAATTTTGAATTTTTCAGCACGAATGATGTGCGTTTATCTTCCTTCGAATGGCAAAGAAACTAAATGTTCTTATGAAAGCGCGAGCAGCTTGCTACGAGCACCGAGAATATTGAATTTTTCAGAAAGAATGGGGCGCCACGGGCGCCCCATTATGGCGCCCCTTTTATTCGGCGCCCTGGGCGGTCGCCCAACCGCGCCCCACCCTAACGCCGGTACTGTGTGCAATGAGCTCGTTCTGAGTCTTCTATTTATAATTGCGCGAGCAGCTAGCTGCGAGTGCCGAGAAAATTTTATATTTCAGGCCACAAAAGATGTGTTCTGAGCGGTGAAAAAATAAATATTCTTATTATAGAGCAGAGCCGCCGAGAAAAACTCATGGCCCCTTGAAGCCTTTAAAATATTTACGTACTTTTAGTTATTTCTTGTCATCAGTGATTTTTTTTCACGATTGGCCGCCCCTAATATCTGGCCGCCCTAGGCCCGGGCCTACTGGGCCTTAGGGCAAATCCGCCACTGATTAGACCCGATTAATTTGAAAAATAATAAAACGTGACATTAGCAAATATACGAAAGTGTGAGACCGTGGCGTAAATATTCTGTAATGTTAACTGGCAAAAAAAAATTGGTTGTCATTGTCAATTTAATTTGATTTTGACATTTCTTTGTTTTGGTTATGTTTTTCCATTTTCAGTGATCTGTGTTTTCAGCACCTTATATTCTTATATTTTGTATTTCTTGCGGATTTATTAAAATGATGAAAGAATACGAGTAGCTTACTGTTCTATCCAATATTCGCGATGTTCTTCAAAGGCATTATCATTCACCTGATATTCCTTTACTCCATTTTCGATATTTACTTCAAGTCTCCTATCGTGCAGAATGTAAAGCCATATCAGCCTCAACATGATGCGGTGGCGAATAGATTGGTTCTGTTTGTGGTGGATGGACTGCGAGCGGAATCATTCGTTAATTATACCACTATGAAATATTTAAGGTAAAATTTGTTTATTCGTTTTAAAAATTGTGTCCCAGTGCTGAGCAAAGACCTCACCCCATTCTGTCCAAGCGACTCCTTATCCGTCGCGTTGTCATGTGCAGCTTCAGTATCATACAACTTATCTGGTTATAATCTGGTCTCTCGAATGTTTAAAGTTCAGCAGATGAAGCTGAGGTTTTCAAAACCTTAAACCAGTAGGTAAATAAATTAACTCAGAATCTCTTTAAATGCAGACCATAAAGGTGTTGAATATGCCAACATAATTTAGAGCTGTGCATGCTCTCATACTTCTTAGTCATAAATTATTGTAGTAATGCAAAATCAAAAAAAAAAATTAAATTACAGAACATTCATTACCAGGAAATGGTTATAACTACTATTTAGATTTTGTTCAGTTGTGTATGCTAAGGCTCCCTTTAATAATTGTAGGAACACATTAACTCTTCTCTCTTCTATATCCTTTGGGTCCTGGGTTATAATTAATAAATAAATTACAGATCTGTAGCAAACACAAATGGAAGATGGGGGATCTCCAACACTCAAGTTCCAACAGAATCAAGACCCGGCCATGTGGCACTTATAGCTGGCTTCTACGAAGACCCATCTGCAGTGTTTAGAGGGTGGAAGGAAAACCCTGTAGACTTTGACTCTGTCTTCAACCAATCAAGATATACTTGGAGTTGGGGCACGTATGACATAGTCAATATATTCACTAAAGGAATGAAAGACAATCACATTACTGTTGAAGACTTTGACCCTTACGAGAACAGCTTCGGTTCTGATAAGAATACAACACAATTAGATGCATGGGTATTCAGTAAAGTGAAGGATTTCTTTGGAAGAGCTAAAACGGATGACCGTATTAAAGAGAAGTTGTTGAGTGACAAGATTGTTTTCTTCTTGCATTTACTTGGTACGGACACTTCTGGTCACACGCACAAACCAAAGACAACGTAAGTATCTAGCTCTTAACTTCCTATACTATGTGATGAAATGGGAGAAGGAATATACTGTATATATTATTCTTAAGGCAGGTTAAATGCAGGCACATTAAATTTTGTGTCTGTCTTTAACAATTTGGCTGTGGCTGTGTTTTTAGTACTATCCACATGACCGGAAATTAATGTAGTATGGAAAAATCTTTTGACAAAACAAAATGTTTGTGAGCACATGTGTTTCAACCCCAAAAACACAGCTGTTGTGTTTCCCACAGTCAATGTGTTAAATGTGTTTAAATTTATTTCAGAAACTTTTTGAATACACTAGTTCATGTGGATGAAGGCATAAAAGAGATAGAGAAAGTCATCAGAGATTATTATGGAGATGATGGGAAGACAACATTCCTGATGACTTCTGACCATGGAATGACTGATTGGGGTAAAACAATCTGCTATTTTACCAACTTAACACTTTGGCTGCGGTGGCGTTTTTGGTACGAAGTCCCTTATCGCGCTTTGTGAAAGGGGGCTAGACGGAAAAAATTCTTACGAAAAGTTGTCACAACACTTTTTGCTATAGTAAGCTATTGTAAGCTGTGCGGCGTGCACATGTTTCTCTGTCTGTCTCTCTCTCTCTCTTATAGAAAGCAAGCCAGATATTTTCATTTCTATTTCGCATTGAACAGTGTGGTGTCGCGACGATTATTTTTGTTGAGTGTATACAGGTTTTTTGTAAATAATAATAAAAAACGTGTTCCATCCAACTTCGTTCCATCCGGGTGTCCCTTGACACCTCTCAAGTTTTTTTAGTACTATCCATAGGACCGTAAATTTTTTTTTTATGGAAAAATCAGTACACAATAGACAGTAGACACAATATTTTGTGTGTCACTATATGTGTTCTGACCTCGAAAACTGCTGTTGTGTTTTCCACAGTCAATGTTTTTTTTTGTTATCGCCGGGAAAAAAATGCGTTACGCATACCCTCCCACATGGGGGTATGGGAGGGTTATGTGGGACTCCCCGTGCAGAGCGACTGCACGGGTATACCCACTAAGACGACCCGGCGGCACTCCCGGATCGTCTATGTGACGGAGGACGGAATCGGCAGAGCCTTGCATCCAGACCCCCGTAGACAGTCAATGTGTTCAAATTAAAGACTGCAACTGGTTAAATAAATGCTTACTAGGTCAGTGCATGTTTTATTTTGAATTTTGACACTGACACACAAGAAGAAGGCCTGCCCTTTGAGAAGGAGTACACCAGTGCACCAGTTTGTTATAGCTATTAGGCATAGGCTGTCTGTTTTGATTACATTGAAATATCAATATATCTGTTTATTGAAATCTCAACACTATTTTAACCTCCCAGAAATTGCTGTGAATGTTGACCCATCTATTTAATCATAATCATTTATTTGCCTTTAACATAGTATAAAAGATGTACAAGTAAAATATTATGCGAACAACATGTTAAGCCATTATAATATTATAGCATGCAAATTCATTTTCTGCCAAAAAGTGATACAATTAAATAAAATAATAATAAATTCATTAACAAATTAGCTCAATAATAAAACAAGTCATAATAATAATAAGTATCTAAATGTTACATAGTTCCTTTATAATTAAAAAAATCATTCATGTCATAAAAATTCTTGTCATAAAAAGAGACCATAAGAAGAGCTTCGTTTTAAATCTATTACAAGGTAAACACTTGAACATAGGAATATCATAAACTTATACCGTCTTATTACAAAACGCGGACTAACGATTGTACCAGGATTAAACCAGGTACTAAGCGAACAAATGACATTCGTTAATCCCAGAACTATCGTAAGTCCGCGTTTTGTAATAACGCAGAAATTGTTTTTAGGTTCCCATGGTTCAGGTGACAATCATGAAACTGAGACTCCCTATGTTATATGGGGTGCAGGAGTCCAAACAGCCAAACATACAAGCACAGACTCTCAAACATTCTACTTGTCTCGGGAACACAGATTGGATATAAATCAAGTTGATTTGGCACCCTTAATGTCTACTATACTTTCTATACCAGTACCTGTTAACTCTATTGTAAGTTTATTTTTGTTATAATAATAAATAAGAAAATCTTTTACAAAAGGAGTATTTCGCTTTAAACAATTGCTTACTTGCAAAAAAGATTTGATGTTATGTGATTTCATTTCAGTACCTATCTATTATAGTATGTCTGTATTAAAATACCAAAATTGAACTATATGTATAATGAAACAAAAAATGTATGAAAAAAGGTAGGAGGGAAAATCTATTGCAACAAATAATTAATTTACTAATTGAATTAGATACTTATTAACGCTAAAGTTATTAATATTGCTAGGTCTTATATGTATGGACTTAAGGTTTAATTTATTTTGAGGCTTGCTCATACTCTTATAATATATGGAAACAATAAGGACACCTTATTGTGGCGTCACATATTTAAGGAGTCACACAAATGTTCATCTGTAACAAGTCAAAAATCACGAAAAATGTGTGTTCATTCAATGTTTCAGGGTAAACCAATAGACGGCCTAATGGACATGACACAACCAAACAAAGCCAAATCTCTATACAGCGTCAGCAGACAACTCGCCTCACAATACAACAAGAAACGACAGGATATAGAAAAGAACGCCCTATCGCTATTATACTATCCTTTTGAACCCTTTACTAAGACAAAATACAACGAAATTATTACTTTCACCGAACAATTACTGAGAGATCAAAATTACAAAGAGTTGATAGTGTTTAGTAAGGAGATAGTGGATTTGAGTATTGCAGGGTTAAGATATTACCATGATTATTATCAAAGGCCGCTGCTTATATTGGTAACATTGTCGTTCTTGGGTTGGGCCGCCTGCCTATTGAAAGTACTTAGTACTCAGAAGGCTAGCACGCAAGTGGATCCGCGTTTGAAGAAGGAAAAGCAAAATGTAATGAGATTTGGTCCTGATGTGTTGTTTTTGTTGCTGTGCACCGTTGGAGTTTATCTTGTTCATGGTAAATACCATTTTTAACCCCCGACGCAAAAACGACGGGGTGTTATAAGTTTGACGTGTCTGTCTGTCTGTCTGTCTGTCTGTCTGTCTGTCTGTCTGTGTGTGTGTGTATGTGTCTGTCTGTGGCATCGTAGCGCCCAAACGGATGAACGGATTTTGATTTAGTTTTTTTTGTTTGAAAGTAGAGTTAGTCGAGAGTGTTCTTAGCCATGTTTGGTGAAAATCGGTCCAAGATGGCCGCCGCTACAAAATGGCGGATTACTTTTTTCTTCCACGACCCCCTCAATATGGGTATCAAATGAAAGGGCTTAACGAGTAGAATACAACCCACTATATAAAATTTAAAATCCAAGATGGCCGCCATCAAAAAATGGTGAATTACGTATTGCGTTGGGGGTTTTTTTAAATTTTTAATTTAATTCACTTGTTCAAGTAATACATGTCTTAGTAATAAGTCTACCTATCTTTTGATTTATCTCTATTTTATTATAGCGTCTCTCGCTTTCTTTATCTTACAACACCTGATACGATGGGTGAGCAGAGGAATTTTTGTCAATTATTAAAGTTTTCATTTTTTTCCTCCTAATGTGAGAAATGCGAAATGGATATTTGTTTGTAACTTTTTCACACCTAAACGTCTGAAACGATTGGGCTGGAATTTTGAATATAGGTAGCTTATTTTTTTAGACCCGTGAAAATGCGTTACGCAACGTCACCCTGCGCCGGTATGTGGGACTCCTCCGCCAAAGATGGACACGGCACGGCCCACTAAAAACCTGGGGGTACCCTACATATTATGGGGATAATTTAAGGTTGAGGTGGATAATGTAATGGGTATTTACTTTTCTTTATTTCAGTACAAAATCTACCAGTCCAGTATCACATATACATCCTTTTGCCATTATATTTGTGGAGATCTGCTCTATCGCCTTTCAGTATTTGGCTACAAACATTGACCCAGTTAAAGAGGAATGCATACATCTATGGAATATGTCTGGAAATCATCAGTTACACTGTGGGTTGCGTGGCATTGGTAAGAATGACATTCTTTTACTTTTACTAAATTATTCTTAAAGCCAATGTCACATAGAGCTGCAAGACACGGGAGATCGACTGCGTCTTTAGGATTGTTCTTGATCGCGCCGGTTTAACACTTGCTGCGGCCGTTTTTAGTAGATACTCCGTAATCCCTAGTGATCTAAATTACACACGGTATGTTACCGTACTGGCTTTCAGTCCGGTAACGCGTGTTAACACAACACGTACGTAAAAACGGTCCGTAAGCCAGTGCGCCGGCACGCACACGCTGTGAGCCAAAACACGTAGGCGTATGTATGTGTGATTTACCGTTTATCGCATCGGCGTACGGTATTGTGCTCACGAAGCAACCGCGTTACAACAGAAACAAGTGAATTAAATTAAAAAATTTAAAAACCCCCAACGCAATATGTAATTCACCATTTTTTGGTGGCGGCCATCTTGGATTTTAAATTTATTTTAGTGCGTTGTATTCTACTTGTCAAGCCCTTTCATTTGATACCCATATTGAAGGGGCCGTGGAGAAAAAAGTAATCCGCCATTTTGTAGCGGCGGCCATCTTGGACCGATTTCCACCAAACATGGCTAAGAACACTCTCGACTAACTGTACTTTCAAACACACACACACAGAGACAGACGCGTCAAACTTTTTGGTTAAAAACACAAAGTGTCTGATTTCCGCAGTTAAACTGTTAGGATTATCCCATGGGGTTTACCGGGGGTAGACTTCCTTTGCAGGAGGTCGTCTAGGTGGGTACCCCAACAGTGCCAGTTATTCTACCGCCTGAGCAGTGATGTGCAAACATCACTGTGCTCCGGTAGGAGGGCACTGTAGCTAGTGAAATTACTGGGCTAAAGAGTCTTAACATCTCATGACTCTTGAGTGAGAAGCGTTGGTGCAGTGCTGCTAGAGTTTCACATAATTGTGAAATCCTAGGTAACACTGTACTGATTATGGGCAGCCGTTATCTCTTAACATCAGGAGAGCGTCTTGCTCGTCTTCTACTTCATAACATAAAAAAAAAAAAAAAAAAAAAAAAAAAAATGGGAATTTCTCGCTGTTTCAACAATATTACTTACATTCGTATGTTTTGAATTAATTCATTGTTATTATAACCTCCATTTAAGTCTACTTAGATAAATTTATGTTCTTTCAGGGCATGTCATTCACCTACAGATGGACGCTAAGTATCCCACTGCTAGGCATGGGTTTATGGCCAATATTCTCAACAACAAAGAATAATCTTCCCGCAACGTTAGTGATCCCTTGGTCGTTGGGCTGCTTGGTACTCAGTGCTTTTTCCTTTATACCGGTCGTTGGAAAAGATTCATTTGTTCAGCTTGTGTAAGTATAAATTAATGAGAACTGGTCGCATTTGGTACACTTTGCCGTCATCCGTGTTTCCCGAGCGGTACAACTTGGGTATCCTCAAGGCACGAGTGAATAGGTTACCTTTCTAGGCATCTTACGTGATCCATCATTGTCGACCGCATTTTCACTTTCCATCTGGTGGGATGTGGTCAAACGTAGGCCTATTTAGTATAAAAAAAATGTAAATATAAAAGATAAATTGTTTCTTTCGTGGGATCCTATGTCTTTTGCTATGTTTTATCCTATGTCTTTTCTGGAGACATGAAGTATTTCTATACCAAATTTCATCTTGTTTCAGCGGTTTAACACTGACTGAGAAAATCACGACCGCTGTGTTTTTGAGGTCGAAACATTGTAGAATTACGAATTTGTAATAATATTTTTGCCCGTCTGCACCTTGCCCCCCAAGAACCAAATCCTGGATCCGCCAATGAGTGATGCTACAATTCTGCGCGGAATTTCCATCGCTGCGAATAGTACTAAAAAGCCGCATTCAAAGTATATGAAGTGTGAACAGACAGATGGACAGACAAACACTTACATTCATATATATCCATATGAGTTTTTTGCCAGTTCTTCTCATTGAGGTACTTTCCCAAAAAGGCGGTAGTCATAAAGTAGAAATAAATAACCGTAAAATTGACTTAGAAAAGTGCTACGTTGTAGCCTATTTTAATAAATGCTTTTTTTATTTGAGACTAATTGACCCGACAGCTTCGTACCGCCTATCTTCATCGCAGTTTTTCCTTATTTTCTCACCGTTTAAGCTTTTCCTGGACTTAAAACATTTCAAAGCCAAAATTGGCCTAGCCGTTCTCAAGTTTTAGTGAGACAAACGAACAGCAATTGCTCTTTATATAATACATATAACAAATATCTATACATTTAATTTTCAGGCTCCTAGCAGGGTTCATATGGCTAGGGTTCCTATCTGTACACATCAAGTTGGTACTGATGCCACTGGTAGAGAAGGGCGAGGACAGACGGGACCTCATACTGACTGTCGTACAACACGTGTTGCTGGCTCTGTGTCTGCAAAACATTTATGTGCAGAATAAAAGGTTCGCTCAAGGAACGCCCGTTATGATATTGGATCAGACCGTAGCGTGGTTTATTGCAGGTATGTATTTATTGCCTTTATATGGGTAGTGTATATTATAAATATAATTGTAGCGTTCGTGACCCAGCGGTCGTTGGTCCGGCTTGTAAGCCGGAGGTCCTGGGTTCAAATCTCAGTGTGGCAAACATTTTCGCTTGGACGCTACTGTGTTTCGGAAGGCACGTAAAACAGTGGGTCCCGGCTGCTTCCTATAAGATATGATGCTGAAACTGCAACATATTGGTTAGCCACACAACCTATAAATTGTGATTTGACTCAGACATTCTAACTAGGGACATTCTATTCATTCTTCTATTCTCTCTTAGGGTAACTTATTTTGTTGGAGTATAAACCCCAATTATCATTATTTATGTTCTTTATAATAATAATAATAAAATAATTGGGATTTATACTCCGACAGAACAGGGGGTAACCTGTGTACTTACACTATCAGAGTCAAATCACAATTAGAGGCGGTGTGACAAAAAAACAAAAATCAACAACATTTATGTTTTACTAACTCTGCGTTCAGCGATTTTAGCAGCTAAAATTAGCCAGATATAAGTGTTATTCCTATGTCTAAGCTACCTGTAAATCAAACGTGAACTCAATCGGTTAAGCCATAAAGTGGCAACAACCTGTGGCCTTAGCATGACACACGGGATCTCGATGAAACTTCAAGAGTAGAACTGTCATCCCATACATTGTACTTTGTGAATTTATGGGATGACAGTTGACTTGATAGTAAGACAAGTTTACACAGCGTCTATGCTTGAGGGGCTGAAATCCACACAGAACAATTCTTTCACATTTATAGTATCGTTTGGATTTTTTATTTTTTTTTGATAAAGTACCTACCCTGTCCCCTAGTAGTGGTATTTCATTATAAGTTTTTCTTTTATTTTACTTAGTTTTTTTTTCAGTAACATCACCACTACTTCCGATATTGTTCTACAATCGTATGGCCAACCGTTTGATTGCGATCAACACTGCTCTGTTGACCTTCTACCTGATGTTGTCTGTGGCCCACGAAGGTTTGTTTATGGTGGTCTTGACGTCACACGTCATGTGCTGGATACTAATGGAATATCGGCTGCTGAATATGAAAAATGTTGAGGTAATACATTATGTGTTTTTGTCCATAATTCATCCTCCAAACAGTAAATGAGGGGGGCTTATACGTTTTTCTTTTTACACAGAGAAGTAAAAAGATGAGCAAGACGCTCTAGTGCTGATAAGAGATTGATATCTCTTACTGACCATAATTAGGACAGTGCTACCTAGGATTTTACAATAATGTAAAATTCTAGGTGCACTGCGCCAACGCCTCTCACTCAAGACTCAATAGTTATAAGATGTTAAGACTTTTCAGCCTAGTAATTTCAGTCTACTAGCTACAGTGCCCTACTGAAGCACAGTAATGTTCGCACAACACTGCTCAGGCGGTAGAATAACTGGCACTGTTGGGGTCTTACCTAGTCGACCTCCTGCAAAGGAAGTCTACCCCCGGTAAAACCCGGTTTTCTACTTAATAAAGAATATTATATTATATTTTTTTGTTTGATAAAACAATTAACATTTTCAGCTTATCAAGTACACATTCAAGTCGAGTGCGACTAAAACGACAAAACAAACTTATGCAAGAGAAATATCTGTAGAGAGAAGCATTAATAATCAAGACTTTAGGCGAGCATTCTTCTTTGTATCCTTTTAAAAATAGTAAACTGGGCCTAGCAGCAACGTTCAGGAAATAATATTTAGGTTTCAAACGAGGGAAAAACCTTAATTATTTAATTGGTAGGTTATAATATAAAAAAAATTAAGCTCATTTTGATTTTATTGGCAATTTATCAGTGAATTAAATATGTAATCCGCGCGACCATTTCTGCAAGTTTTTGGTGCGCGACCACTGCAGTGTTAAAAATAGTAAACTGGGTCTAGCAGCAACTTTCAGGCAATAATATTTTTTACATCGTAATTGTCCGAAACCGTGGTTGAGACATATCTCAACAAAAAGTCAACGTGAGTACAGCCGTGTCGTATTTATAATATAATAATATTTAGGTTTCAAAGGAGGGAAAAACCTTAATTATTTAATTTTATAACCTTAATAAAATAAAAATTAAGCCCTTTTTGATTTTATTGGCAATTTATCAGTGAATTACATAATATTATGTTTATGTAATCCGCGCGACCACTTCTGCAAGTTTTTGGTGCGCGACCACTGCAGTGTTGAAAATAGTAAACTGGGCCTAGCAGCAACGTCCAGGAAATAATATTTAGGTTACAAAGGAGGGAAAAACCTTAATTATTTAATTGGTGACCATAAAATATACAAAAAATTAAGCCCTTTTTGATTTTATTGGCAATTTATCAGTGAATTACATATGTATGTAATCCGCGCGACCATTTCTGCAAGTTTTTGGTGCGCGACCTTTGCAGTGTTAAAAATAGTAAACTGGGTCTAGCAGCTACTTAGTTCAGGAAATAAAAATTGGGTTTCCAACGAGGTGAGATGCGAGGCGGGAATCCTGCGCAGCCGGTAGCCATTTTAGTTCAAGCTATGTGACACGCGCTACATATTTGGATTTTAACCGACTTCAAAAATAGGAAGAAGTTCTTAATTTGCGTTAACGCATCGACCTATCCTTAGAATACTCACCTGAAAACTATTTTATTAAAAAAGATGGATGCTTTCCATTTGATACCCTGCAGTCTGCAGTACGTATTATAATATTATTATTTAATTAATTTAAATTATTTTCTTTACACACCTTTTATATTCTCTATCCTTAACATTTACTTCAGGTATCATACATAATTCTAGCGTTCTTCGGTACGGGCAACATAGCCTCACTGAATTCCTTCGAAGTGCGATGGGTGACTTGTTTCGTGACGTCATTCCAGCCTTTCCTCATCACCACTTTGATATTGCTGAAGACTTTCGCACCTTTCATGGTTGTGGGATGCGGTTTTGTGGCTGTGCAAACTTTGACTGAGGTAAGGGAACCATATACTAGCTTTTCCTAACAGTCAACTTTAAATATATTTACAAATTAGTTTAAAGATTTTTGTATGGAGCAGTAGCATACCTGGTTCGCCGTTTTTTTCCAAGATGGCGGTCAGCGATGAATCCTATATATAAATCTATAGCTGACATCAATACCCACAAAATTATTCTAACACCCACCTTCGTAAAGTTTCGGAGTTTTATTAAGTGGCAAAATTGGCCACGTGACTTTCATTGTCGTATGCTGGCCGTGATATAAAAAAAACATGGTGGGCCAGATTAACTAAACCCGCTAGGCAGTTCCCTGACATCTCTTGAATATCTCGAGGAACTTACCAAGCGGGTCAGTAGCATTAAATGTGTTAACTGGACTCTTTTAATGAAAGCACAACTATCAGCATCGACCGCGCCGAACGAATCGAATTTTGAATTCTTTATAAACCTCGTACACTTGTCGGAGTCGAATCGTCCGAATAGGAAGATTTCCTATACAAAAATTCTTTCGGCGCGGTCGATGCGCATAGATGTGCGAGCACCATCAATAATTATTGACGACCTGTGGCGCGGTGGGCTAATACCCGCCTGCAACGCAATTGGTTGCGGGTTCGAATCCCGCTTGGGACAATAAATGTTTGTGTGATCCACAGATATTTGTTCCTGGTCTGGGTGGCTTTCTGTATCTATAATAATAAGTATGTATTTACAAAAGAAAAGTATATAAGTATTATATCCGTTATATAAGTATTATTTATTTAATACATCTTAGGAAGACCAACAGCTTACAAACAAAATTATAAAAACTTACAATAGTAGCAAAAAGCCAATAATAGGTCCTCGCGGCTAGCTTATATCCGTTATATAAGTATTATATCCGTTATATAAGTATTATATCCGTTATATAAGTATTATATCCGTTATCCTAACCACCATAACACAAGCATTAAGTTGCTTAGCTTGGGGTTAGGTGGCGCTGTACGTAATGTCCTGAAATATTTATTTATTTTTTATAACATTAATTTCTTGTCTTTTTCAGGCACCAATGGGTTGTCTAAACATCATAGTATTAATTTACTCCAACCTAATGGGCATTCAACTGCTGTACAACGTTCGAAATACAGGCAGCTGGTTGGAAATAGGCACATCCATATCACAATTCGTTATTGTTCAACTGATAACAGTATTCATAGTCATTATCAATAAGATTGCCAAATTGTACACCGATACTAGCATAGGTGGCATAATATTTAAGAGTATGAAAAAAAATATTTAGAAAAAAAATCTGCATTGCATGCACAAAAAACTGACTCTAGTCACAAACAAAATATAATTTATCAATTAGGTTAAGCATGGGATAATAATGTTTCCTACTATCATAGATATACTACTCAAGATTCAACGCAACTGCTGCAAAGCTCGAAAACTTATCTTTCTAGCTATTGATATATACATACTTACATCCTAAGGGTACCTAATACAAAAAATAACACAAAGTAATGCAAAGTGATAAAGTTTAGTTTGCAATAATGACATAACGATCTTATGACGTTTTCACTCCGAGCCATTGACAAAATTATTGCCTCTAGTGAAGTTCAACTTTATTTTCACACTGCTAATGCTCAAAATCACTTATCCCATATGACTCTAACTTATCGGTCTAATTTGTCCCGCTCTTTCGCGTAAAGGAGTGAAAGAGACAACTGCGCAAGCAAAAACATTTTTATATGCTAATTTTGATATAATTCTACACTCACATCATACACTCACTTACACACGCACAGACAAACATACATGCATCCGCGCATATGCACGCGCATAATGTTATAATGTTCGCGCACACTCGTACATCACAAATGCACACATTCACACTCGTCTTAAACTGTAATAAACATTAGATGAATATGTCTTCTTCACTCTTATGTAAATTGTATTTTTTTTTTTTTTGTTTTCTTAGAAAGTTCACGCTTTAATAACTTCATTTGATACTTATCTATATAAATAATATTTACCAGAATAAACATTGAACATGTGCTTCTACACTATTCATAACATGTATTGTTAATATACTTGCTGTCATTGTTAGAATATTGCTCTTTCCGAAGATACAGACCTAAAGTCTAGTTTCGGAAAAAGCAGTTTCATTGTATTGTTACCTTTATTTTAAGTATAACTGTTTCGTGCATAAATTAATGTAACTTGTGTCTTTCTAATAAACTTATTATTATTATTAATTCTACATTATTTTGAATGTTAATCACTAAAAGTAGTGGTAAAATGTATAAAACTTACCTAAAATATGAAATCCTATATTATTTTCTCTTTGTAAGTGTATTCTTTTTGCAATTCGTAAGAGCTTCGTTCCACTTGATAGTTGGCGCGAGACTGACGCCGAAACAGCGCTCATTATGGATTTAAGCACTGTTCAGTTTGGTCGATTTTGAAGCGGTTAGGCGTAATCCAGAGTAGTATATCTATGCCTACTATGTATATCATATATAATATGCGATAGGTTGTATGGATGGTTGACGTGTACACGCCTGGAACGATTGGGCTGGAATTCGAGGTGTATTCCCACTAGCCCCATGTTGCATTTATTGGATATTTACGATCTACAAAGCAGTTTGAAGTAGGGACAATAACTTGTCAGTCTCCATTCAGTGGTATTTGCCACCTGGGGGGCAATTCATGTAGGGGCAAATGGGAATATGTCTCCTTCCATATTGATTACTCCCATGTGGCATGCGGGAATAAATTCCCATTTCTGTGCCGCTGGGTGAAGAGAAGGATTGGTAATCTGCACAGCAGTTTAAAGTGGGACAAATAACTCCTCAGTCGCCATTCGGTGTTGATTGCCACCTGGGGGCATTTAATGTAGGGGCGAATGGGAATTTACCATATTCGAAAGGGTATCTAAGTAACTTAGGTCCTATAATGACACATATTATGCTACTTTTCAGCAGGATAGCTGCTGGGAGATCCTATTTTTATTTAATAATTTATTAAATCATTCCATTTAACTACCATGTACTTCTAATCTAAGATTTGTACTTTTGCATTTATACTGTATTCTGTATGTAATTTAAGGCCTTAACACATCTCCACTTTAAAATCATTATTTTTGTATTTTGATACAACCGCTTACTTGCGATTGCAATGAATTCCCAGAGTTATTTTACCACACACTTGGTAAAGAAATCGAAATTTCTTATGTAAAATTATGCCATAGTATGTTATGTTTGACGCCTAAACAGCTGGAAATGCTTATTCTTTAGTTTCCTATTAGTTATTATTCCACAATTACTAGTTTAGCTGTGGTTTTGAGATGAAAATGTGTTTAAGGTCTAATATTTCTACAAATAAAACCAAGTATATAAAAACAAATTGTTTTATTATCCAAAACTCATATATTCTGGCAAAATACAATGATCTCTAATATCTTACATATAAAGTTCGAAGTCAATTCGATTGGAAGTGTAAAACTGGCTGTCCTCTCCATGTTTTCTTACCCATACACCAGTTTTAAAATGCCCTTCAGTAGACCATTTGTGCATCTGCTCTGATGTTACAGGTCCTGTTACTTCAGCATTGTCATCTTGACTCCATTTGAACTCCCATTTTACTTCATTTGATTCCTCCTCGTTCACATCTTCTGTCTTACTCGTACTACTAGTCCCCAATGTAGCTTTCTCTTTCTGATCAAAATCATCTGCATACATATCCAAATCTGCAGCTTCATGTTTACTTTTATCCTTAGCTAAAACACCGGATATCTTTTCATAGGTTTCCTGGTAAACATCCATGTTGCCCATTTTGGTCAGTATTTGGTTGGCAAGTTCTGTTACTCTTGTGACGATTTTACCACTTTCATCAACTATACCAGCTTTTTTCCTTTTCCATCTTTCTGCACTTGATATTTTACTGCTTGCACCTGAAATTGGATAAATGATTTCAGAGACAGGCTAGTAAAACTAATATTTTTTTTTTAATCAAATAATTTGTTTTTTAATATTTTAAGAGACAGATACAAGCAGATAAGTAGATGGCCCAACTGATGGTAAAGTTTTCCTTACAGTTTTTTCAGTCAATTAAGTTGTATAAAGTAAAAAACTAAACAAAGAACAAGGAAAAAAGTTAACACATTAACTGCTGGAAACACAACAGTTGTGTTTTTGAGGTAGGAACACAAATGCTGAAAAACAAATTGTGTTATGTCAAAGGATTTTTTCATACAAAATTAATTTCAAGCATCTGGGATAGTTAAATAAATAAAAAGCAATTTATTGACAGTAGAAAAACAGAACATACACACGAAAAAAAAGTAAACAATTTGAACAATTCCATTGTCAAATGGGATAGACTCGGCTTTGTGCGGCACAGGGAGAAACCACTGCAGCGCTGGTTTTCAGTCTATCCCATACTCGAGTGCCGTAGTTCAATATAACACCACCATAGTCAATGTGTAAAAATTACTCACCAAGTCGTTGCAGTGCCTTAGCAATAGTCTCCTTTGGTTTCATATGCTGGACAATTTCTTTATAGTTCTCGATCAAATCAAACTTTTGTTCAGGCTCTTCATCTTCACTGCTAGATTCATCACCAAGGCCTTTATTATCATCATCTTTGTGCACTTTGTATTTGTCCTCAGGCCTGCCCTTAACTTTCACCCAGTCAATATTGTCGAGCCACCCATCTCTTATCTCTTTTTCTTTTTTCCAGTGGTAGTGACCCTGAGTATCAAAATGGCCTTCTTCAAGCTCTTCTTTCATATTGAATGGGGTGATTGTTATCTGCAAATTAAAATAAAATGGTAATTTTTCCTTCCAAAATTATACCTTGTACATAAATGTTACAAGGGTTGGTAACTGCTAAGTTTTCTAGTAAACCTGTGATATAGGTATTTTTTTGAATGAATGGACAATGTGGCCTTGACTTTAAACATTTTGTTAATTTTCCCATAGATTAGTTCATTATAAAGGTCATAAGGAAAGCGTAAAACTGATATTTCGATTAGTAATAAAGCAGCATCGAAGCTTTTCTCGCCTTTCAATAGTAACTTACTTCACCTTCCATTCCACCAACGCCATCCTCCTCGCCCTCTATATCATCAGCGTTTAGAACATTCTTCCTTTCTTCTTCGGCTCCGCTGTCCTCTTCATCAGAATCCAAGGAATGCTTCTTCCCCTCTTTCTTTTGCACATTATCTGCTCTTTCTTCTTTAACGTCAAACGCTACCGATGCCGACCGCTTGGCCATCTTATAATATAAGATTATACTTTATCAATAATCAATGGGTATTTTATCATAGAGCAATATTTATTACACAAATCGCTATTCTAAACGAAATAATGTTTATTACAATGCTAAAACGCCACCGCCATTACAATCATGCACTACCTAATCTATGCAATCATGTTGTCAAATTTTAACTTTTACAATGACATTGATTGAAGTAAAAATTTGACAGTTGACTTTGGCAATATTCTTTTTTCGTTCTATTTTTTTGCACTATATGGTTTGAACATAAGCCAACAAATTCGAATAAAATTCTCGGTTTGGTTAAATAATTATTATATTATCAACTTAGCCGGTTCATTAACAATAGGAAAGGTCAGAGTTTGAAACAAAGTACATAATATTGAGATTTGTTTATTACCTAGAGACAGAGATTATCCTTTGTATAATATAATTGTATTAAAGTAGGTACATTTTAGAAATAAGTACTTAGGTGAGTTTATTATAATGTTTGGTAACAAGTTTAATAAAAACAGTGCATTCATTTAATAGGTGAGGCAAAGAAAGGATTAAATAAATTCTAATGGCAGGCAAAGCAAATGTTGTTTGAAGGATATTTTCCTTATCTACATAATTTATAATGCCTACATGCACCTTGATAAAGCAGAATAGGTACTTTGCCAAATACTATTATAGTTTAGCTACAAAGTTTGGTATACTGAAGCAGTGTAGGTATCTACATATGTGTTTACAAACAGAATTACAAAAAAAGTTAAGCATAAAAGCAGTTAAGTTACGCATATCACAGCTTCTTAATAAACAAACACACCAATAAGTATAAGGTTAAAAGCAGTTCATTGCTATCTTCTATTATCAGAATATTTATTTTTAATAGTGCTGAATTATAATATTTCTTATAGCTTCTATCGAAATATTATTTGTATAAGTACACTTAATCCTTCTTCCAAACCAATGTATAATTGTTTGCAGGCATTTCTACTGTATCAATGAGCGAAATATTGTTCTCTCCCGCTAATTTAATTAAATTGGTAATATCACGTAGGCCCCATGATGGGTTTCTTGCTTTGAGAGATGCATTAAATTGTACATTACTGTCCGGTGTTATAACACCATCTTTGCTATAAGGCCCATAAGTGATCAACAGTGCTTCAGGCTTCAAGAATTCTCCAGCGTTTTCAAATAAGCCAATAGTACATTCATAAGGACTTATATGAATCATGTTTGCATTGTAAATGTAGTCTATGCTGTTTTCTTTGAATCCATAGTTCGACAGTTTACTTCTTATGTCTAGTTGTATTGGTTGGTTTATGTTTTTCGTTGGGCAGTTGTGGGCATAGTAAGTTATACTTCCCAGTAATGATTCATCCACTTCTGTAGGTTGAAAAGTGACATTAGGAAAATTTGGAGCGAAGTGAGCAACATGCTGTCCTGAGCCAGAAGCTATTTCAACAAAATATGATTTTTCATCACTATCCTCACTAAGTACAAGTCTTTTTAAAACTTGTAATATAGGCTCTTGGTTTCTTGTTGCAGCTGGGTATATCAACTTTTCATTCATGATTCTGAAGCAAAAATAAATTATATTAACACTCAGTAGCAACAGAAACTGAAATTAAAAAGCTGGTAGTAGATCTAAGCTTCACATTATTGAGCAGAAAAAAGGGCAAACCAGGGGAACCTTTGGAATGGTGCCTGCATATTGAACAGCAATAATATTGATGATCACAGTTATGAAGTATCTGTAGGTACTCTAGGTCTCTATATGTGTGAATTTTACTTAAAATATATCTTCTTTTATTCTACACCAACACCACAAGCTGTATGATATTATGTAGTATAATAGTTTTAATAACCCATCCAATAACTAATGATGTCATTGACATAAGTTCAGGCGCGGATCCAGACCATAATTTTGGGGGGGGTCATCGGCTATAATTTTTTTCAACTATTTTTTTTTTTGGAGACTCGTTTCTGCGTATTCTTGTAAATCTTACATTTTTCAGTACGAACGATGCGCGTTTTGCTTGCTCTGAGTAGCAAGGAAACTAAATATTTTGAGTTATAAAAGCGCGAGCGGCTAGCTGCGAGCGGCGAGCAAATTTTTGAATTTTTCAGCACGAATCATGTGCGTTTAGCTTGCTCCGAGTGACAAGGAAAATAAATATTCATATTTATATAAAAGCGCGAGCAGCTTGCTGCGAGCACCGAGAAAATTTTAAATTTTTCAGCACGAATGATGTGCGTTTAACTTGCTGCAGAGGCAAGTAAACTAAATATTCTTACTTACAAAACCGCAAGCAGCTCGCTGTGAGCGCTGAGAAAATTTTGAATTTTTTCAGCAAGATTTATGTGCGTTTTGCTTGCTCCGAGTGGCAAGGAAACTAAATATTCTTATTAATAGAGCGCGAGCAGCTCGCTGCGAGCGCCGAGAAAATTTTGAATTTTTCAGCACGAATGATGTGCGTTTAACTTGCTCCAAGAGGCAAGTAAACTAAATATTCTTACTTACAAAAGCGCAAGCAGCTTGCTGTGAGCGCTGAGTACATTTTGAATTTTTTCAGCACGAGTTATGTGCGTTTAGCTTGCTCCAAGTGGTAAGGAAACTAAATATTCCTATTTATAGAGCGCGAGCAGCTTGCTGCGAGCGCCGAGAAAATTTTGAATTTTTCAGCACGAATAATGTGCGTTAACCTTGCTCCAAGTGATAAGGAAACTAAATATTCATGTTAATATAAAAGCGTGAGCAGCTTGCTGCGCGCACCGAGAAAATTTTAAATTTTTCAGCACGAATGATGTGCGTTTAACTTGCTCCGAGAAGCAAGTAAACTAAATATTCTTACTTATAAAAGCGCAAGCAGCTCGCTGTGAGCGCTGAGAAAATTTTGAATTTTTCAGCACGAGTTATGTGCGTTTAGCTTGCTCCAAGTGGTAAGGAAACTAAATATTCTTATTTATAGAGCGCGAGCAGCTTGCTGCGAGCGCCGAGAAAATTTTGAGTTTTTCAGCACGAATAATGTGCGTTAACCTTGCTCCAAGTGGTAAGGAAACTAAATATTCTTATTTATAGAGCGCGAGCAGCTCGCTGCGAGCGCCGAGAAAATTTTGAATTTTTCAGCACGAATGATGTGCGTTAACCTTCCTCCGAGAGGCAAGGAAACTAAATATTCTTATTTATAGAGCGCGAGCAGCTCGCTGCGAGCGCCGAGAAAATTTTGAATTTTTCAGCACGAATGATGTGCGTTAACCTTCCTCCGAGAGGCAAGGAAACTAAATATTCTTATTTATAAAAGAGCGAGCAGCATGCTGCGAGCGCCAAGAAAATTTTAAATTTTTAGCATGAATGATGCGCGAGCAGCTCGAAAAAATTTTGAATCTTTCAGGACGAATGATCTGACTTCGCTCGCTCTGAGCAGTATGAAAATTAAATATTCTTATTTATAGAGCGGAAGCAGCTCACTGCGAGTCAAAAAAAACAAACTTTTATACATGCGAGCAGCTTGCTGCAAGCGCATAGACATAGCTGCAAAGACGACATAAAGTGCTAACAGCTTGCAGCAGTTAATATAATATCCAATTAATCCTAAATATGAAAGATACTGTGCAGTTTGCTACGAGAACCTACGGATAATTCGTAGGCGAGGACTGAAAAAAGAAGCTTGATAAAAAATAAAAAAACAGCGAAACAATTTTCTGAACTTGTACGTAAAGCTTGCAGCTAAAAGAAAATTTCCTAATTCTATGAAAGTAGCGTAAAACCAGTAGATATGATCGGATTTTTTTTCCGACTAGGATTTTGGGGGGGGTCATGACCCCCTTGACCCCCCCCCTGGTTCCGCGCCTGCATAAGTTATTATTTACATCTTATCTTACTAGTATTACAAACGTGAATGTTTGTAAGAATGGATGTCTGGATGTTTGTTACTCTTTCACGCCTGAACGGGTGGACCGATTGAGCTGAAATTGAATTTTATAGATAGCTTAGACCCTGAAATAACACATAGGCTACATAAGTACTGCGGGTAAAACCGCTGTTATCTATAAATCTGTATGAACTACTCACCTCTCATTTGAATGAAAATCGCAAGCGATTTCTTGAGATTTCGCCATAGGTCTCAAATTATATTTTCCAACAGGAATTAAGTTTTTATTAATGTACTTATGTATACTTCTGCAAGAAAACGATGTAATTCTGTATTTAGAAAGTAACATTTATTATTTGTATGTCGTATGTAATTCTTTTGAAAAAATAAATAATTTGGTTTTCTAAAAGGTACCTATTTAACCCAAAATATTAAGTGACAGTGGTGACAATAGACAGTAAATGAAGTGACAGTTGACAGTCAATCATACGTTGACAGTGACTTATCAAAATTGTTGACAAAATTAAGTTCCTTTATCAATATAAATATATATGCGCCACTCAGCTTTGGCATTTGCAAAATATGGTTTTTTATGATTGTAGCGTCGCGTGGACGCCGGGTGGGACTGGACAAGCCGTGCACCACGTTTCTCCTTCCTCGCGTCTATCCGTCAAAGAACATTTTTAGACTGCTAGAGGGGCTGAGAATTCTTAAAACCTTTAAAAATGTTTGGCTATATGCAATTTTGCCTAGAAGTCATTGTCAACTGTCATTTCGTGACATCTGTCAAAGTATCAAAACAACAAAATTCAAAATCAAAAACAAAAATGGAAAAAGGGAAATTGATTATTTATATAAAGTGAAGTTCAGTTATTAGAATAGAATAGAATAGAATAGAATAGAATGATACTTTATTGCATACCAAAATACAAGAAATATTGGTATTTATTATATAATTTATGGATAAGTTGCACTCCACAAAAACGCTGCAGCAAAAATGGAAAAATTTGACAAAGAATTCCTGATGGAGCTGTTCTTGGACAACGACAGCGTTACCACAGTCAACAGGCTAGCGATCGCTATCGCAGACGTTGTGATTGAAAATAACGATATTGTAAATAACTTTAACATGGCTATGAAGGATGATTTTGAGAATGACTCCGATGTAGAAGCTAGTTTTGTGGAGGTCAAGCCTACCCCTAGAAGGTATAAGAATTATTTTGAGCGGGAAGTTCCTCAATTTTCTGACGAAGAATTCGAAACTATGTTCAAGATGAAGAGGAGTACTGTACAGGTGATTTTTTCTCACTCTTAAAATGTTCATGTGTGTGTAATGTTCATGAGTTAATCAGTAGGTTTAAGTGTCAAATCTTTTTGAAACTAGTGCTCAGTAGACTATTAATGGGTAACTTCTACTGTGCAGGTAATATTTAACTTCAGTTTATTCTAAAAGATTTGCCTATACTTTTTTGACCTGTGTACCTATCATATTATATCAAATCCTGTTATTTGTTTCAGGCATTGACTTCGTTTTTGAAAGACATGGTCCAACCAGGTTTTATTATCCCACTGGATAAGAAGGTTCATGTATTTCTGATGTTCCTTACAAGTAGCCTATCCTACAATGAAATTGGGACTCTATTTGGTCTGCACAAGTCCTCAGTCAGCCTCATAGTCAATGAAATTGGATCCTACATTGCAGACAACAGGTATAACTTTATAAGATGGCCATCAGTGGATGAGCAGCATATGACCAGAATCAAGGTAAATAGTATCTTTAAATTACCAAACTGTGTAGGTTTTCTAGACGTCTGTCGTTTCAAAATTGGACCTAAAAGGAAAAACCATGAAACTATACTTCTACAAGCTGTTTGCGATGAATCCCTTATATTCACAGATATTTTCTTAGGAGCAATAGGCAGAACAAAGAAATCCAAAGTGTTCAAAGATAGTCCTTTGGCATATGAGTTAAGAAACTTTGTTGAATTTGAAAATCATATATTAGGTGATTCGGAATACAAACTGCAAATGAACTTGATCACACCATTTTCGAGTGAAGAGGTTTTGACCAGTGAAGAAATGAAGTTCAATGAGGCCCATTTGAAAACTAGATCTTATATTGGCATTGCTTTTGAGTTGTTGAGGGAGAAATTTACTAAATTGAAAAGTATTGATACTGTCAAGCCAGAGAGTGTGAACATTTATATCTACTCGGCTTGTGTTCTGCACAACTTTATATTAATGCATGAAGGTAGTTCTAAAGTTAAGGAGGAGCCTGTGATAATTTGTGATGACGGTGTTACGATGAACTCAGATATTGTTCTGACGCCATTAGAAAAAAGACAGTTTCTTTGTAATTATATTAATTACATTGATTCTGATGGTTGAGAAATAGTACCTATATAATGTGAAAAATGTGTCATTTGGGTTGTGAGGCTCAATGTTTAGTGAAGCCAGGGATGGGACACTTACCAGGCGATTTGACTGACAACTCAATTACTAATTCCATGCAAGCTATATAACTGTTATTGCAGATTACTATCATCATAGATTCCTGTAATAGGTGACTTTTACTGCTCATCATCATTGTCTGATTGTGTCATGTGTCTCTGTATCTAACATTGTCTGAATCCCTTTATTCAGTAAACCTTAGAGAAAATTTGTTTGTTGGTATCCTCTCAGTCTATCTTTGACTGTCATTGCTTTAGATCAGGCAGGTTAGGTGGTTATAGATAAAATACAATTTTGATTGCACTAGTATCATAAATGGAATGTATGTTTGTTATCTCTCACACTTTACCAGTTGAATCTATTTGGTATGTAGTAATGTAGGTAGCTCAGGCCCTTGGATGATAATAATATTATATAGGCAGCAAAACTACTTAGAACAGCTATAGTAGTATGTACTAACAAATGTTAATGTAAGAGTGTGTGTTTGTTATGTAACAGTCCAGATTTCATCTCTGTTCTTATATTCAGTTATTTACTAATGATATTAGGGAAAATAAAAATACCATTTAATATTATAATACCTATATTTTCTCCACTAGTATGGAAATTAAGATCCTAGTTTAATGATTTTATGATAATATAAAAATATAAATAAAAATGATTCTTTTGTAAAAAATTTATACCAGAAATGTAAAATGATAATTATGTACAAATGTATTTGATAAAAATAAATGTACTACTGTAATAGATGCCTAGTTTATTACAAAAGAACATGATGGATATAACAATATTATTTAACTTAAATTTTAGTCTAATGCATATATCTTTGTAAATAATAATATATGTACAGAAAACGTTTCTCCGTAAAGAGACTTTGATTTTTACACGGTGGGAACACTTAGATTTAGATCTGTGGTGGATACTGCGGCCTAATTGAGTAAACAACTTTATCAAACAATTTAATTAATATTATATAGGTATTGTTTTACATAAAATTAGTTCAATTTAACAATTTGTTAGGTCTTTGTCAAAAAAAATGGTTGCAAACTGATCCATCAGTTGATGATACCTTTTGCATCAAATTTTTCTCATAAATCTTGAAACAACAATTTGAGTACAATAAACTTTAAATAAAACTACACCTTTTTGAGACCTATAATGAAGTATCATTCGGGCTTTGAATTCGAGCAGAATAAAATTAAAACAATGCTATCGAGGCAGACAAGTAAAATACAGGTAATGTAGGTTTATAAATATTTTCTCTGTCCTCATATTAGGCACTAAATTGGCAACCTACAAGGCACTATGCACTTAGCACAGCAATTCATGCTATAATCTATAATAATTTCATATTTCAACAAAATGTAATATATTTTTATATTATTACATTACATGCTATGATAAACATCTTATTTACTGTAATGCCAGCATCATCTAATATATTATTAAATGAGTATGATATGAGATAAATTAGAATGTTAGTTTATATCTTTAGTCATAGCCGTGATTCTGTAGGCTTTGGATCATTTTGATGGGAAAATTATCGAAATATTCGTAGTTTTAATCAGATTAGTTTAAATAACGCGTCGGCGGGATGCTTATTGTAGTTAAAAAATGTTAAATTAATTATGCTAATGAAAAAATAAAGAAAATATATCTGCATAGTACTTGCTACATGTTGTTAGATAAGGGGAACCACCCGATAAGGCTGCCTTTCTATTGATGCGGAGCGATTTGGCGGAACGGCGAGTAAGGTAAAAATCCACTAATAGAGTTGCAACAAAACTTCGCTACGCCGATTCCATTGATGGATATTTACCTCGCTCACCACTCCGCTAGCTAATTCAGCATCAATGGACAGGCAGCCTTAACTGGGGAAGAACCCGTTATTATAATATTACTACTGATGAAGCCGACATTACAAGGAATTGTAATAATTTTGAGATAACTGACCGTTTTGTGTCATGTTCGACTATGTCAAACAAAATTCTTAAGCCTTTATTTATACTAGCTCTACCTATGTACAATAACTATATTTACAAAATTAGCTGCACCGCGTATATATTCTACGTATAATATTTATCATGGAATGTAATTATTACATTAGCTAGTGGATTTAAGACTAAAGCAGAAGAATATTTATTATTATTCACTACAAAATTATTTACGTCGCATTCCGGACCGTCGCGGCGCGCCGATTCGGTAATGGTTCCGATTATAGCGCATAGAATATAATCGGTGGTAAATCTATTTCTGCTTTAGTCTCAATTACATTTTAATAGGATATAACAGTATTTCAATATAATATATCCTATTTTTAAATGCATAATTTAACGTTTGTTTATGAGATAGCATAAAACGGTATAAACTGTACATGCGCTCGGCGATATTTACATTGTATCATAGTGCTGATACGTCAGTCACGCTCACAACTCTCACTGCACACTACACAATTCAACTACATAACATTGCCTTGGCCGATTCTCTCGGAAGACTTGGCACACGCGACATATTACATCGTCCCAATCACTTAGAAATGGACCCGTACACAATCTGTTTAGGTAATCCTCAAATATAAGTCTTTTTCACTTTTTGTAATGTACCACACTTGAGATCCTTGTCGAGTGATTCAGTGGAATTCCGCAAGTCGAGCGTGCGCTCCTTGCCGAGCTCGAGATGCAAATTGTCGGGTTTGGGGCAAACGTTCGCTACCATGTTTACATTCTTCGATCGCGGGGGCATGTATGTAGTGTTCGCATTCAGTGGAGTTTCTAAGGCACATCTGAAAAGAATAAATTTTAAAGTCAGCGCAAGTTTCTACTTGAAAAGAGACGCGCAACATCAATGACTTTGCTGTACATTTTCAAAGGTTCAAATACTTTGAATAAAACATTCAGTGCTCTTAACAAAAAAACGTAAAGCGAAACGTAGATGAATATAAGATATTAACTTCTGTAATTTCAGTGCAAAAGGCTAAAAAGTGAATAACTTGGCGAGTATTTTGGACTCACTTCTTGAAATCATAAAAACTCGCCTGGAAAAGAAAACTGTTAGCATCAGTATTGGATAAATTAAAAGTTAGTAGTTTTTAAGTTTATTCAGGACAGGTATCCGCGAAAGTATGTCTTGGTACACACCTGTTCAATCGATTGTGTTGTTCGTTGAAGGGCGAGGTATCTTGAAGAAAAGGGTGTCGAAATCGCCGGGAAAAGAGATATCCAATGACGAATCCCACCATGAGAGTTACGAGACATGACGCCACTACGGCCGTGAGAAGTGCTTGTGCACTGTAGATATTGCCTTCAGCTGCTTCCACTGTCAGCAAATCTGAAACCGAATGTTTTGTTAGAATTTGAAGTTAGGTAAAATATAAAATTCTATGTTTTCCTATGAAATATGTAAATTTAACTTATCGACGCCGCAGGATCGTCCCATTTCCAGTTCTCTCATGACCACGGCTAGTGTAATTGAGCCGAAATCTCGAGGTTGGTTTTATAAAATGTTTTTGTAAAACTAACATTAAATATCTACGTGATAAGTCGCGGTTAATAAAATGAACATGAGTTCAAATCGCGAAGTTCAAAGTGTATTAATGATATTAATGAGTATTTTAAGAGGTAAGTGTATATTTAAAATATTACCTGTTTCATGTTTATTACTATTCGTATTCTTTTCTTCGGACAAAACGTTCGTTTCGACAACTTCTATTAAAATTTCATTTTGAATATCATCAGTTTTTTGGCGCATTTCCGAGTCTGATTGTGAAGGCTTTTTTGTGCCCGGGTTCCTATTACTGTGCCGGTCACCCGGCAAGAGAGCTGGCAACTTATTACAAATATCAGTCTTTCCATACTCTACATTTTGTAGAAATCTTTCGGGGTTCGGAAATTGCCGGTTTCCTACCCAAGAACATTGTTGTTGTTTAGAATCCCACGCGCAATGTGGGTCTTGTAGAGCGACACATTCTCTGAAAGTTAAAAAGGTGGTTTTAGTAAAATATGTTAAAAAATAAAAGCTTTGGTTTTCAAAGCTTAAAAAGCTTTTTTAGAATTATTTTAAACTAACCTGCACGATTGCACATTCCCGCAATGAGACAGGGTAACCGCCTTGATAATGTCCCCTGACGAGACTATTAGCTTTTCTGTTGTTAGAGCGACGTGCATTTGTTTTATAGGCACGCCTTGAGGTAGAACTTGCATCTCGGATATCACAGCCGTCCTTACTGGGTTCTTGCTGTACTCATCATTGCTTGCGTCAAACACGCCCTCATTCGAAGCTACATTCACAGCCTTTATTACTCTACCATCGTCAGTGCCCACGTACATAACATCGTATTTATTCCCATTCATCGCTTGCACTTGCGGATGAACGGCGATTGATGAAAATCTGTACTGCAAACTGACTCTGATGAGAATTGGTCGCGCTAAGAATGATGGAACCGCTTTATCCATAAGCGAATGTGTTTTTATAAAGTTAACGGAAGAGTCGGAGAGGGTTCGACTGTCTTCCACACAAGAACCTGGCCTGTTTTCAGGCACTTTTTCTTTGACCGGTAGCCAGTTAGAGTTCATACCCTCTTGACCCTTGAATGACCCCTCAAATGCATCCAAAATATCTCTCATGGCGAAAGCGCACACCGCTGATCCTCCAATCGCATTTTGTGGCGTAGTAAAAACCGCATACACTATGTCGTTTCTACTGCTGCCACTTCCGTAAACGCCGTTTATAAGTTCTGTGGTGGCCTCTGTAAATACAGAATCAAGAATATAAAATTTGTACCATTGCTTGTTAAAATTTGTAGGTATTTACACATCATGATTCATGAGCATGAATAGTTACTCAGAACTTACGTATTTCGTCAAAGTAGAACGGATATTCTCCGGGCATGGAGCAATTGAGCCGAGCTTTCAAAAACGAAGTCCACCGATCATTGAAGGTGTGGGGTCCACCTTTATCGTTTATGCATACTCTTGCTACTCTTGAATATACAGCCTGCAAAAAAAATAATAGAAAGATGTTGGAGAGAGTACTATAAATTTTTATCAGTTCACGTAAGTGGGTTTATGCTGCATCTATTTGCTTTAGAATTAAAGGTAGTAGGTACCTACGTCCTGTGTTGGCACTTATGTCATAATAGGCTCTACTAGTCATGTAAAGTCTGGAAAGAAGATTGATTTTGAATTTTGCAAATTTGAATAAGTAGTTATGACCACAACTAACCAAAAAAAAATAATTAATAATTAAAATATTATATAATTTTTTTTTAAATTACCTTTCCACAATTTATGTATTCGACAGCTGTTTCTCGGAAAAAGAAGTAAACGTGGCTCGTTGAAGCCACGGCTCCAACGAATGATGGATCATTCAGCAAAAGTGAATCTGATCGTTCTGTGCGTACTGGTTCACGATAGATCAGTGGATCTGTTCCAGAAAAATCAGCCGCCGTCGCAGTGAATAGTTGACCGTCTGAAAGTAAATATTGTAGATCGATTTAGACTTTAATATATTCTACTTTCAACAGCCGCGTTCGTGTTTCTAATGATAAATGTAATTAAATACTCGTTCCTTTTGCGGTTAATGTTATTAAAAACCATTACGACTGATGATAATGTCTCGTAAAGACCAATACCTAGCAAATTAAAAGTCCGGTTGCTGCCTAGTAATATTATAATGAGGCTATTTTTTCAGTTCTTTTTGCCAAGTCATTAGTCGATGATTACCAACCGTTGACACAGCTCTAGTCGCCTGTAGACCTGTTTATTTTTATTCCTTTGCTGTATTTAACGGTAAAGGTAATAAATCGATTGGTATCGGGGTCTATGGGCGGTCGTGCTCTGTTCAAAACCTCTAAGCGGTGTGAGTGCAGCTTCGTGCCTAGTTTTTAGATCATCTTCACAATGTGTGTTCACGACCGTACTAGGAAGCGGTCGAATAAAGGTTAAATGATACATCTGTGACATTTGAGCGAAGCTCTATTACTAATGGGGTTACTGGGTACACCACTTTCATGGATCCACCTGCTACCTACGTAGTTACACATCTAAGTACGGCGGCGACATAGTGATTACTATTCAGGCGAGTCCGATTGCTAATAATACATCAAGCAGTTAACTCAACCGGCTAGTCATATCTGGAATTTAAATTACTTACCGGTGAATATTGCGGTAGAGTTGTGTTGAGGGTCATATGGACACAGTCCAGTGCCATCAATTTCTTCCACATGATGGTTAGCCGGATTCCTGGCGTACCGCCTGCATAGAGGCTTGAAAGCGTTGGTCCCACATACTAACAACCTGCCGTGAGAGCGCGCTGCCACGCGCGGGTAATTCTGACACTCATCTGCTGATTTGCCTTTCAATTGGCATAACTCCCTGTGAGCATCGGTCGATTGCCATTCTATTCGCTGAGGACAAAATAGAAATATTTAATTACGAAGTCTATTTACTTATTCGAAGCTTAATAATTATGCCAGATTATAGTCCGAGTGCTGGCGTTATGTATTCACAGAAAACATGGCTGACTATTGTATACATAATGCATGGACGGCCCTAGCAAGCTAATTTTACGATTTAATTCAGAATAGTGTGAGTAACAAAAAGGCGTACGAGGCAGAACAGTCGAAGAAAACTAACCATGTTAGTCGATTAGTATTCGGGCGACGCGGAGTGGACGCCCTGCGCCGCTGCGCTTGAATAATTCAGAGCTTCACTGTTCACCGGTCAGATCTAATATGTGACGAGTGACGAGTATGTAATTTAAACATTCAGCTTGACACAAAAACTTACCATTTTTTTCCTGTTTAGTTTAGGCTCTTGTAGTTTAAAATAATTTTCGAATGCGAACGTGAACATTATTGTGGAACACTTACTTACACTTTAATGAAATAGGTAACAATTACGTGAATTATTTTTTTATAGTTCCCGATTCCCGAGGCCGTTGAACACAATTCCATATACTCGTAAAATACCTTAGCACGCCTGCAGTATTATAAATAAACTGAATGAACATTTTTTGATGAGTGAAACGTTAGCGATTTCTGGCGTGGTGCCAAAAGCTGGTCCGGCCCTATGTACGCTCGTATCGTATTTTTATTTCATGCGCAGATTGTGATGCCATTAATCGTAGCATCGAATGAATTATATATTTTTGCTCTTACGAGAGCCAGATTGAAGTTCAGCGCCAGTAGTGGACCAGAACATAGTTTACTACCACGTCGATAATTTTTATTTTATATCCGCCAGCTAGATATTTTAAAGCCATTTTCGGCTATATTTCTAGTTGTACCTATATACTTAATTATGAATTATGGCTCGGTTCAACACGTTTGTCCTAGAATATAACATTATTTTTACTGATTATTAAGTCATTGATATAATGCATTATTAGGTCGCGTCGCCAATCGTAACGTCTTCGTAGACGGTAGCTATCTACCGTACACCGGCTTTAATCGAAAAAGAATTGCCCTTATCTGCAGATAGCCTCGTTACAGGTCCTCCTTAGACGCCTGTCGCCATGTTCTCGAACTTTATTTGCGTAACGGCTACTGCTTTATCAATATTACGATAAGTTTTGAATGTGTACCTAATACAGGCAGTATATTTAATACCTACTGTATAACTGTATATAACTTAGCAAATCCTGGAGCTTATTTAACAGATTCAACGTCTACATTATGTTTGTTCGACCTAGTTTGTTTTAGATAATCTACCTCTATATCTGGTTCGGAATCACTACAAGCTAGCAATTCGAGTTTACCATTTATAACGTATGGTATATGATCGGATTATCAAACTATTCCTGTCTAACTTCCCACTGGAACCATTCTTGAACAACAGACTTTTTATCAAAGAATTAAAAAATGGCACCAAAATAAAAAAGAAAAATAAACATGTAAACTTACCTGATCAATATTTTCTGACAAGTCGTATAAACTGAGATTGTAAACCGTATTTCTGAAAAGAAAAATGAAACATTAACTTCCTTACTAAAGAGACAAAAATAAAATCTAAGTATGGGCAATGGGAGTGTGAAACTTACCTGCCACCTACTATAATAGAGAAGTCATCCTTGTCTAATATACGGAAGTGGTCCGGCGCCGTCGCGTTGCCCACGAACTGTTCTGAAGTTTCATCGCCTGTAACAAACCAATTCATTAAAACTTTCGCACGACTCCCACTTGATAATCTCGAACCGTGTTGTGTTATAAACTTGTAATTATGGCATAATGCCGCCTTTACATAACATTTTAAAAATGCCAATAATAGTGGGTAGATGCACGAAATCCTATTACAAAATACGTAGAATTTGAAATTCAAACTTCGTCGAATTAAAGCTAGCTAGCAGCAGCCATCTATAGAAACTTCTTTTTGCCAGATGAAACGAACAATGTGTCTATTGTAGAGCGATTAAACAACAATGAACGTACGCGATTTCATAACGATTCGTTGGGAAATTCTCACGTGGTAACTCCGAAATCGCATAGGCATGCTTTGCACCATTGCACCTGCACTCGCATATATTTGAGAATTTACTTTCATGTTATACCTACCTTCTGCTCCCGGTATAATTTTAAATAAAGCTAGTGAAGGCTTTATCCCACCACATTGGTTTAATTCGAATCCATCTTTGTCGTAAAATCGTTAACATCGCTCGTAAATATCTATGATAAAAAGCTAGCCTATGTAATACATCGAAATTAAAAGCAAAAGATAACAAATAGGTTTATTTACCTTGTTTGACGTAAATGCGAGCATTCGCATCTGGCATCCAGGCGTTTGCCGTGGATGCGAGCAACACGAAGACAGCACGGGCGACGGCCATTTTGTTTCAGTCCCTTCTTTCCACGCTCGCCATCTTTCCCCGCCTTTCTCTCCGTTCTGATAACAACAGACATAAAAACAAATTAATAATACAGTAAAACTCATGTTTTAAACATGTTTCCATATTTATTATCTAAATCTACGTGCATAAATTATCTCTATCGAATATAATTTAAATAATTTAAAATATCGTTGGCTACTTTTAAACAAAAGTTAAGACGTTGACCTGCCGTTTAATAGTAGCTTCAGTAAAGCCATTAATTAAAATTAATAATCAGTGTTTTGTATTAATTGTTCATATAAATACAATAACAATAATTATTATCGTTACGAGATAAGAAAACACACTGTAAACAATATTTTTGCTCTCCTAATTGGACCGTAATGTAAGTTAGACAATTTCATTTGCTTTGTTTGTCGTATCAAACAGGGCCTCATAAATAAATATGTAAATTAAATTCATTTTGTCCCAAAACATAACGGTATTACGGTGAAACGAAGCTTAACCTTTTATTATATTTAATAGCCGTCTTTATGAATTCAGACAGTATTTACCTGCCTATAGATCCATAATATAAAACTGGAATATTTATTATCTCCTGACGAATTATAATTAATAATGTTAATCACTATGAAAAATGTTCAACTGTACGGTTGTAGCTCATATTATACTGGAATGGTGAGTTCTCGGTCACACGAGATTCTTCGCTTGCATTGCATCCTCGCGGACCCGATGTTCAGGACATTTACCTATTTATTTTGTTTATTTCCAACCGGCTTCGTAATCGTGAGAAGAAAAACTCGATCTCACAGCATCATCCGCTGCGTAAGCTGTGTTCGATATCCGTTTATCATTTTAATCCAGTATTTATGCTCCCATCAAAATATCTTGTTAATCATAGAGACGAGACGATCTCGTTTTTATATTGGCGTGTAACTGTGTAATCTCATACAAACTAAACTACACGAACCTACATAATATTAAATTCATCGTAAAAGTTATAGATCTATACTGTATCCATAACATAACGGGATATCAATATTTATTAGCTTCGCATAAATGTTTATGGCTGAAATAAGTTGTGTAATAATAGAAGGTGAATGTGACTTAGGCCTGGATGGACTAGCTCGTTTTACTATGCGTCGTAACACTTTATTAGAGGATCTCTACCTGTCTTTAGGTACAGGTACGTGTGTAAGGGTAAGGTACGATCAGATCAAAGAACCTTTAGAAAATCTAACGGAGAGTTATGGAAACGGCAAGCGATAACTGGAAATGTGAAATTTATTTTTACTTTTATATAGGACTTTTCTCTATTTACAACGCGTCTTTATAAATGATTATTTTAACATGATTTATGTATGAAAGGATTATGCCATTATGTAGTATTACGTGTGCAATCATGTGTGCCATTAGGTACGTAGGCACAACATTTGCATATGCCAGCGTTATTACTCAAAGGGTAGAAAGTTTCATGTAACAGGAGGCGTGCACAATTGCACAGATGTTGCACAAAAGCATCGCTAGGGGTTTGTGCTCCGACATTACTTTCCACTGCTCTATCCATATGTTTTGGGATGCTGTTGCTATTTTGGGAGTAGAGAGCAGACTACTCTATTGTTCTGTATTGTTATCGATACAATATTTTAGATGGTTAAAATCTGCCGCATTGTAAGTGACACCTTGCGCGTCGGACCTGCAATTTATCGTGGCTTTGAACTAACAGAACTGTAGTACAATTGCTGGGCTAAATTAACGAGCGGTCGCTGAGCGTAGGTTCGATGTAACTAACATCGCTGTCAATTTGCCTGTGTAGATTTTATGGGCACTTCGATTAATGGTATTATAGGAAAGCAATTACGTAGGTGACGCCCAAAATAACACGATGTGTTCGTTACGTTAATCAGCCTAATATTCAGGAGTACTAAAATGTATCAATAGGAATTACGGGCGATACCTACAGAAAAGACAAGTTTGTCGATTGTCTCTCTGATAAACTATATTCTTAGCATTAAAATGAAATATTAGCGTCTATATTCCCATGAAAATTGTGTCGACAATTTTCGACTTTCATGGAAGCCGTATAAAATTGATTTAATAATAGGTACCTACGAGTACAAAAATCATGAACTTCAATATCAAGTTTTCTCATTACTCTCATTGGCTTCGGGCATTCTGGATTGTGTTATACAGTGCAGAGCCTGTTTCTGTGACATTAATAAGATAGGGCTATAATTACGCAGTCGCGGTTGACATTCAAGCTCTTATGTCGTGATGAAGCCCTACACGGTCCCACGCATTTAGGAAGCTGCGGTTCTTTCTGTCTCGAATATAATAAATTCATAGCCGCAAACGGCGCGTTAACGTACAGGGGTTATAGGGGTTTATGCTAAGACGATAAAAGACAGTTTTTGCGACATTTTTCCATATCAACGCACGATTTATAACTGCTTCCGGCGATGTCGTCCCAGAAATAAGTGGATAACATTTGAAATGAAATGTTGTAGAGATAGGAGGACGAAATGATGAAAACGTGACGGGTCGTTGAAACCGGGTTACTGTATGAATCGAGCTTTATTTGGAGTAACGCTCCTTACTAGCATTTACATAAACATATGTTATTTACTTTGTGTCTATGTAATATACACGGTTACCTAAGCGTTAAATGGCGATTAATCACATGAATACGAATATACGTATAAAATTAACTCGTGTCAGTGATTCATTCAATGAATTCTGCATTTATTATTAAAACTTAGGTAGGTAGGTACTTATGTACTAACAATTACTAAATATAATCCTTAGGTACATGATTCTGACGTCATATGGACGTGCAATTTAGGAGTGGTCAAACTGTACTTGTACGAGAGTACGAAGACCTATAATAGCAGATGTCGTGTGCAAAAATTACATTTTGTTTTCTTTATTCCATTGCTCATATTGAGTTTGTTATCTTTTAATCAGCACTGCAATAGGTATACACTCATGTATTTACGTGACTCTTCATTGTCCCTTTGTTTTATGTACATTTGCATTTGGATTTGTTGTAATTCCAGTCGTTACTAATGTGTTTTCCACTAATTTCGAAGCATGTCGACCTACATAAAATACTATTTCTGACAGTGGTTTGGAGCACTTGGATTTTCTGTAGATTGGCTTGTGGCCGATCTATGGTTAATAAAAGTGTTCTCAACTGCTGTAGTAGCTGTAGTATTGTTAGTTTGTTTTTCTCAATAAAGGAAAAAAATAATTATATTAATGACAATACTTCGATTTAAAACACTAGCTTCTAGGACTCTTAAATGACTGTACGAATATGTCAGACCCTGATTACAGTAGATATAAGATAGTACGAGTGAGTAAGAATCTCACACGTTACCTCTATAATATATACAAGTACTTGTGGCATGAAGTCGAGTCCATTATTATTATGCCCAATGATTCACAATTTGTTCATAATGGCTCGACTGTACTGTAGAAAATCTTTTCGGATTGTTGTTGCCGTTTGTAGCTGTTAAATGTTGGTGATGGGTTGTGTCGCTGAGATTCGTGAACATCAAAGTAATCGTCTAATACATATTATGTAGTTAGGTACATAGTACATAGGCATACGAGTACAACGAGTACTATACAAACCAAAACATAGCAGAAAAAACCGCTTGCTTACTAAAAATAAACATTTTGCCGACTTGTTTCTGGAGTACCATGACTGTCTAATTCACAACACTGTTGCTATTGTAAATTGTACTTATACGCTGAACTACCTCATCTGACTCTGACCCATTGGCCTCCGAAACAATTACCTACTATATTAAATGTTTAGAGTGCGTGAGCGCATCTGGTATTTTAAATTTTCGTCTATTTAGGGTTGTCATGATTGAAAACTGTTGAAAAAGAATTACATAGGTTGGTACTGCTACATAGTTTTAGAAATGTTTCTTAGATAGGTACTTAAAGTAAATCTGGTGTACCTATATAAAAACCTCTGCCTCTGTGATTGTTACCAAACTCCGAAACGGTTTGACTATTTTTTTGTGTTGGTATATTTGGTTGGTCTGTGATTAGGTCGTAAAGCATTTTTACCAGACCAATGCGAAGCGCGAGTATAAAAGTTCCTATTTCATCAAGAATTCGCTTCGTGCATTATATAATTGTCACCCCCTACAATTTTGAGCATCTATTATTTTGCCTAGCATATGTTGCGGCTATTTCTAAGGGCTATTTCCTTCCATCTTAATATTAGACATTGTCATAAGATTTTTTTATGTACTTATAGCGTCTTTGTGTGCGGTAACTCTCTCTCTCTACTTCGCTCTAGTGTTGATCATGTCGCCGGAGGTCTAGACCCTCTTTTATCATTAGATCTTTTATTGCATTGTATTGCCTCTGTTTTGTGGACTAGCAATTCTTTTTAAAATTTTTATTGCGTCTTAACATATTTTTAGTGCAAACCCTAATTCCACTGACGGGCCACTCCACAATTCATTATCAAGACAGATGACGCATGTGTAATTACGCCAGGATGTTGATAATATGTTTCATTCACTGCTATTGTAATAGAATCTTGCCAAAGATAAATACAGTCCTTTTATTTATAAAAGGAAATCTCTGACGGTTGGATCAGGAACTCATAAATATGTAACCTACCACAGCCGTACCACGGTATTGCTTTTGTCTTTAGATATTTTAATGTGATTTACAATTTCTAAGTAGATACTTAAACGTTTGAGCTCGCTATAAATGTTAGCTTTGTTGGTCTGATTGGGGATGGTTTTAAAGATGAAATTTGAGATATTGTTAGCAAAGCCTAACAAATAAAATTATCACATAGTACCTACCTAGTACTTATCTACAGATTATTTTTATCACTATTTTAAGCTAATCCTGTTTTAAATTCATTTACCTAATAAACACATAATATGTATTTTAATAGGTTTTTTGGACTATATTATGAATGCCAATTGTAGTAGAATGTGTAAGTACATACTACCTACCTATTACTGTTTTGACCGATCCATTAGTTTATCTTACTAATATTATAAACGTGAAAGTTTGTAAGAATGGATGTCTGGATGTTTGTTTCTCTTTCACGCCTAAACGGGTGGACCGATTGAGCTGAAATTTGTAAAGTATAGAGATAGCTTAGACCCTGGAATAACACACAGTACTGCGGGTAAAACCGCTGGGCGCAGCTAGTAATGTTATATTTATTAGTCTGTGTGTGTCCTCATAAAACACAAATGTGACGACTCTTATCAACTTAGTTGCTCATAATTTATCAAGATATCACTCATTTAGATAAAGCAAGTAAAGTTCCTACTTGAGGTGTGTTCATTGAAATTAAAACTTAAAGAACTGATATCAAGGCAAACCTCGCCTTTCGCTCTATAATAACATATGCAACCGCTAAACTGTTTTCAATTAACAGCCACCATAAGTTCAAAACTGCTATTGTTAACGTCTGTAGATGAAAATAGAGGCAGGAAAATAGAGGAACAGTCTACTTTTGAACGATCAATTTACACCGTTTACAGTCGAGAATACTAAGTTCAGAGTGGCGGTTCGGTGAGATCGTTTTTTGGGTCCCGTATTGTTGTTTGGCTACCCATGCCTTGCCAGCTAACGGAGCGTCGGCCATAGCATCGGTCTACGGTCACTCGCCCGCTAGTAACTTGCCCTGTGTCAACAATGCGCGCTCTCTCCTTCGCTCCCCTATTTAGTTTTGTTTGTGCCGCCTCCACAACTAACACGCACCCAGTCTATGGCTTATAATTTTTACGCAGCAATGCGGCTATAACGCGTTTCGACGATCATTAAATGAACAGTGAACACTCACCACACGAAATTATTCTCCGTTTTGTAATCCAATTACGGTTCACGTTCAAATCCCGGGTCATGGGGACAGTAAAATCCAATTTTGGTCACACAAACACACTATTATAAAACAACTTTTCTGACTAAAAGTCAGGTAGAGCACAGCGATCACTTCACAAAATCGGTCGAAGACACAATATTATCACAGTAGACGGCGCGAACCGGTTATGTAGTGGGAGAGTGTAACAACTTGGTAGTGTTTACAGACGCGTTGTTGGAGCGAATCGAGTAGCGCTGCCGCGTGCTCTCGTGGCGCACTCGTCAGGGGCACTGGCGCGACAGGGGCGCCCCTCCATCACCCGCGCCCGCCGCCCGAACTTGTCCAACAGGCTTCTCTACCGTGCGTGTGCGCCGATGCGATGCCACGTTTACCACTCCCTCGATACAAAGCGTTGCCTACGATTTTTTTTGTTTTGTGTTGACGCTTTGAAATGAGGGGCCATAAAGTAGAAAAACTTGGGAGTACAAAAAATGCTTTCTATGATATACTTAGGTATAAATATAGTTAAAACTAGGGTAGTTCTGAAATTTGTAAACTAAGTTGCAAAGAGTTAACCAACCAACCAATACAAAATATAATCTGAACAGCAAATGGCAACCGCCACATGTGGCGAGGCGACTCTAGATCATTATTTTCATTATTATTACTGCAGCACCCTTCACCCCTCGTTGTGTGCCAGGTAGGGAATAGGATCCAATGCCGTGTGGCTAGGGCCTATTGAAAAAAATACTTGAGGGTGCATGGTTTTAAAATTATTGTTTATCGCTTCGTAATAGTAGTGATTCTTCAAGTTGCGAAGATAATAATAGAATTGTGATTTACTCTGAAGATTTTACTTTCACGTGATTTGTGTGTGGGAAGAGCGATTATGTTTAAGACATTGCCTCCGGCTATAGGTAACAATCACAATCTTGATGTTTCAAATATTGTCTTGTCTGCGATGGAACTACATAGGTATTTATAGAAAAGATAACTCGACATTAGAAAGATTTAAGATATGTTCAACATTTGTTTTAAATTTCAAAAAACAATTGAGATGCAGATTACATTTTAACGAATATCTGGGTTTTAACATACCCCATTAATATCAAAATAACGTTCTAATGTTTTGACAGTTGAATAGTGTTCATGAGAAATAAATTACAAGCATAGAATGTGGTACATTTATTGTGGGAATATTTGTACGTGTCAGGTGCTACCTGGTAGAGTACCTGCGGTAATGGCATTATGCAGCCACAGCCTTCTGTTAAATCTGTGTGCTCACAGTCGCCAACCGAGAATTTCGGATATTCGTGATGCTTCCTGAAGCGATTTGATTTTCAACTACGTTAAGTTCGACGCCAAGATTTAGTTATGGTTGGGTGAATTTTAAACTGGGAAAATGCTAAACGAAATCTTACCTATCCTTTGTAGGAACAGATAAGATATATTTTTGTAAACTTATAAAGACTCGTGGGGAACGTAGCCTATATTCAAAGATTAGGCGTAGGTAATCGGCTTATTCCTTGTCACTTTAATACCTTCCCTCGTCAACTAGAAAGCGTGAGGATAGTAAAGGTATTATCGGTGACAACAGGCAATAATAAATTAACGTCTTTGATACTGGTTTCCTCTGTTACGTGTGAAATCTTATAAAAATCTTCTTACCAATAAACTAAATACCTTCTATTTCACTTCAAGATGTATATAATTACCATCGTGGTATAATATTGTTCTCACTAAGTTATAATAACGACCGATGCGATGCCCTGTGGCCACTCTCTCTTGAATAACATATTACGAAAGATAAGTGAGAAGAGGTCCGAGATTTCTGTCTCGCGATAGTCGGCAGGTAGTAGAGCCCCGGATGGGACAAAGCGGTTATCGCTAACATTTGTCACGAGCCAGCCTATTCAGCTATGATAAAATTTTCCTAATTTCCTGAACTATATAATGCGCAAGCTTCACCTAAATAAGATACGTTAGCGGTTAGTTGGTTTGTAAACCAGCGCAGCGGTAGACGACAAATTGTCTTTAAAATTGTCAGATTAGCCAGGAAAATTATTGGTGGTGTATTATTTTAGCTCGGTGTACTTTGCTCGGAATTACGTTATCAGATATGAAACGGTTTACGATCTCTGTGGAGTCTGAAGCCTATTTGCATATCAGTGGGTGTGGGCGCGGAGTGTGCCGCGACAGGGACAATATATTTCAGCAAAAGACGACGTCGCTATCTCCGCCTATTGTACAAAACACCAAGAAAGGTGCTTTTGCGACTGGCGTTGTGCCACGAACAAACAAAAGTCTTTACGTACACTGATATGTAGATATAAACCTTATGCCTTAAGGTAACGTGAACTTAAGGTTTTCCTCATGTAAATACTCATGAACTTTTTACTGCCAGTATCCTATTTTATTTCTAGAAAAGTGCTATTTGAATAACATGAGATACTTAATTAAAAACGCTGCAACACTTTTATATTATGTGAATACTTAATTAAAAAGAACGTACACTGAAAAAAAAATAGTGATTGGTTTAAACAAGATGTTGTTTCCATATGAGCCTACAAAAATCATTATTGCTGCAACTAAGAATAACGTTTATCGTGTTAGTTATAAAAGAGATGGCTTAGTTGCAATAGCAAGCTAAATATGGTTGAAAAACAACCTATATTAATTGATAATCTAATAATGCATCATAATAAAAACGACTATAACTATATGCACTGAACAAGACAGTAATCAAACTAAATAACTACTCTTTATAACGGTGGTACAGTACTTAACTAACAAAACTAAGAGAAAATCAACAATTTTGTCTTAGTTGCAGCAATAATGATTTTTGTAGGCTCATATGGAAACAACATCTTGTTTAAACCAATCACTTTTTTTTTCAGTGTAGGATATCATTTCAGTTTTTCACGTTATAGGTACGTCGCCTAATATAGGCACCCACCCGATATAATAGATATATCCGTATTTATCTGCTACATAACCCGCTGCGATTTAACCCAAAAAAATGACGTCTTACAGTCTGATCCACTCGAGTTTTCTAAATTCGTCTCGTCTACGGCGAACGATAAAATTAGAGCGAAGGAACGCATGTTCTCTTTTATTATAACGTCTATAATACGAGTTGCGTGACTTCTTTGGAATTAAAATGCCACGGTTTTGTTATGGTAATGACAATAATATTATTGTTACGTAAAGTTTCTAAAGAATACACACGTTATTAAATGACTTGTATAATACGTACTTTTTATATGCACCTACCAGATTCTATATATTAACCCACTTCTAAAATTGCTTGTAGACTCAATAGTCCACTAATAATTGGCATATCTCGCAAATCTCATTGGACTAACCTAATTCTCATTCAAATCCAAACATTAAAATTCATTTTCAAACAATGACCTGTAGGCTGATGAGCCACATGAATTTGCGGATTTGTGTCATAAAGCGGCCTTACCGCATACATAAGAACAGACAATACACATAGGTAATAATTTAGCAGGTGATATAAAGCCGGTGGACGCGCAATGGTCATCTATTTCTAAACAAATGCAAATTGAGCGGGTGCGGGTAGGCAGAGCTGGACATCCGCTTAATAGCCGCGCATTGTGCTCCGTGCGCTAATGGGCGGGTAATTGGCACGAGGTCAGCGGCGGTCAGCTAGCTGCCTACCCATAACCCATACTAGCCACTGGCCATACATTTCACCGAATGCCATGATCTCTTATCCCGTGAGGTCCCTGCATTCGACGCGTGCCGCGTGAAGCAACGCCCTTTAACCGTAAGATTTAATTATACACCTAATTAAACGCTCTATCGAAACTTCGATTTAATTGCAGAGATCCGTTTCCGTTCACGATAGAGCGCATGGGATATCTAGTTTTCTGCATGTTGGAATCATTCATGCAGAACTACTTTATGGTCTATCGAATGCTAACGACTTTTTTATTGAAGGTTTTCAAATAGAGATTAAAAGTGTTCTGAAAAAGTTTATCGCACTACATACAGAATACAGGTAGTATGCGAATTAATGGATAAATCGATGTGTGTCTAGGAGTTGTTTTTATCCCAGGTCTTTTTTTTTTTTATGTTATGAAGTAGAAGACGAGCAAGACGCTCTCCTGATGTTAAGAGATAACGGCTGCCCATAATCGGTACAGTGTTACCTAGGATTTCACAATTATGTGAAATTCTTGGAGCACTGCACCAACGCTTCTTACTCAAGAGTCATAAGATGTTAAGACTCTTTAGCCCAGTAATTTTACTAGCTACAGTGCCCTCCTACCGGAGCACAGTAATGACAAGTAATGAAGTCTAAACGTTTGGAACGATTTGGCTGAAGTTTTGTATGTAGCTTAGACGCTAGAATTTCTAGAATGTAGGTAAATCGCTGGGCAGAATCGAAAATGAGGTAAAAGTAAAGACAAACACTCACTGTGTATATTGTTTAAGACCAAGAAATTATGATTGGTACCGAAGTAGGTACTCAGATTTGGGATATCTTGCAATATATTGAGAACAGGGTTTAAATTGGGCTGCAAATATTTATTGTACATATTACTTTGTACATACTCGAAAGACAAATGAGCAGACTTGTATGTCAGTGTCCTTTTCACAACAGAGCAGCACATTAGAAGTGTCCTGAAAAAAAAAAGAGAATAATTTGAAAGAAAAGCACCTACTGTACATTGTTTAGGAGCAACAAATCATGGCTGGTACCAAGTACACAGATTTGGGATATGTTGCAATATGAAATAGGGTTTAAATTGGGCTACAGTGATTGTGCTCGTGAGATAAGTGAGCGGTCTCGTGTCAGTCGGTTGTCCTTGTTCGCCCGGCCGCAGGAAGTGGTTCATTGTGTAGCGGTGACCCGTGGCCACTGCGTCCACACACGGCTGAGACTTGATACTGATCTACTGTCACTGTAGGCACACAATCTATATGTACCATATTTATATTATAAATACGACACGGCTGTACTCACGTTAATTATTCGTTGAGATATGTCTCAACCACGGTTTCGGACAATTACGATGTCCTTCCTGCAGTAACCGACGCTGACTGGCCCGCGCCCGCGCCGCACATCGTAATTGTCCGAAACCGTGGTTGAGACATATATCAACGAATAATTAACGTGAGTACAGCCGTGTCGTATTTATAATATGAATAACACTCACGGTAGTTTCCAAGTGTACCATATTTGTATCCTACTAATCTTACTAATATTATAAACGTGAAAGTTTGTAAGAATGGATGTCTGGATGTCCGGATGTCTGGATGTCTGGATGTCAGGATGTTTATTACTCTTTCACTCCTAAACGGGTGGACCAATTGTTTTTTTTTTTTTTTTTTTTTTTTTTTTATGTGATGAAGTAGAAGACGCTCTCCCGATGTCAAGAGATAACGCTGCCCATAATCAGTACAATGCTACTTAGGATTTCACAATTATGTGCAATTCTAGGAGCACTGCATCAACGCTTCTTACTCAAGAGTCATAAGATATTAAGACTCTTTAGCCCAGTAATTTCACTAGCTACAGTGCCATCCTACCGAAGCACAGTAATGTTTGCACATCACTGCTCAGGCGGTAGAATAACTGGCACTGTTGGGGTACCCACCTAGTCGACCTCCTGCAAAGAAAGTCTACCCCCGGTAAAAAATTGTGCTGAAATTTGGTAAAGAGATAGCTTAGACCCTGGAATAACACATAGGCTATATAGTAAAGCGGGTAAAACCGCTGGGCGCAGCTAGTAAGTATTATAAATGCGAAAGTTTGTAAGAATGTATGAATGTAGAGATGTGCTTGTTACTTTTTCACGCCTAAACGGGTGGACCGATTGAGCTGAAATGTGGTATAAAGATTTCTTTGACCCTGGTATAACATATTATGCTACTGTAAAGCGGGTAAAATCGCTAGTCCCAGCTAGTGTATTTTTTTACATTTAGATTAAACTCGAAAGGGTCGGCTTGAAATTTGGCAAACAGATAGGTCGCAGAAATCCGCTAAGCAAAGAACTTTGCAAAAACAAAAGGCAGCGAAGCCTCGAGCATAAGCTTGTTAACATGAATGGTACTATCTGGCACAAGAAGGAGGCTATGAGAGACGAATGAATGATAGAAGTATTTATGTTCTACTAAAATTTAACAGCTAATGTTCATGAAAATTAAATACCAAAGTGTAGCGTTATATATAGACTAGATTATGCTCGCGGTTTTGCCCGCATGGACAAATCCTATCTTAGCGGAGGTCTACGTCATAAGACTTATCTGTGTTCCAAATTTCAAACCAATTCGTGCAGTGGTTTGGGCTGTGCGTTGATAGATCAGTCAGTCAATCAGTCACTCTTTCGTTTTATATATGTATGTATTTTGAAGAAGATAGATTGGTACACTTTCGAACTGTAATCTAGGTGTACTTTTATTATTGGCTTCAGTTAGACTTGTAGTAAATATGTTTGTCTTTTAAAATACTTCATTGCTTTTATTTTCATTGAGCAAACAATGTGTGACGATTTTAATTTTTTAATTGCTCTCCGCTGAAGTGTTAATTGTTAATAGATGCCCGGATGCACTCAGATAATTACAGAGTTTAATGGCATACGTCGCGTCAACTATTCAACTGTTGACACATGTCTTCAGAACTTGTTCTTATAAAATCCAGCCGTTTTAGACCATTTCAAGAGCCAAACATGAGACTCGTACAGCCAATCCTCTCTTAGAAAAACCTTTTGATAGAATTATGACTAAGAAGTAAGACACCCTAAGTTTTAGTGATAAATTATGCAAGCTCATATATTTGATTTAATCTAAATTCGTCTTTAGTCTCAGCACGTCGCAACAATTGTTCAAGGGTGGGTGTGGTTCTAATCGCATAATACCTACAGCATTACAGAACGGAAGCGTTTCGTGTGTAATTAAGGTTTCATTTCCGTATTTACCAGCGACAATGGTATCTCTACGGCAAAAGGAACGCGTAAGTAATAATTAATCTCTAGTATTGAGTGTGAGAAAATGAAATAAAATAGATAAATGTCGTGAGTCGTGAGACTGAGGGGAAACAAAAAAGGCTGTGTCTACTGCAGACGCAGAACGACGCTAACACAATTTCCCACAAACGGCAAATATATTTGTTGGGAATTGCTTTGTGTCTGAAAAATATAGTGTTAGGCATAGGCGGATCCAGGATTTGGTTCTGGGGGGGGGGGGGGGCAAGGTGCAGAAAGGCAAGAATATTATCATTTTTACTAAGAAAAAAGTGTGTTTAGGTCGCTCTGAACAGTTAGAAAGTTCAAATATCCTTAATAATAAGTGCGCGAGCAGCTTGCTGCGAGCGCCGAGAAAAAAATTATAGTCTTGACTATGAAATATTATGTGCAAAATTCGTAACTCTACAATGCTTCTGGGGGGGGGGGGGGGGGACACACACCTTGCCCCCCCCCCCACCCCCTAAATCCGCCTATGGTGTTAGGTATACTAATCAGCGAGGACGAGAATGAGGTAAGGACAATAGGCAATTTTGCTTACGATGTTCCCAACAGAGTACAATAGGCCCATGTGCATACAGAGTGCAGTAAAGATTCGCACGGTAGGGTATAATAGGTACCTATGTACATACATATTATAGGATCTAAATAACATCAGGTACCTATGATATAAATACGTATGTGACTTTATGTGGCCTAAGGCGCCTAATTGTAGAAGCACTCAGATCTCAGAAATTAAAATACGTAAGATTTTGTCATATTCATGTGTGGGAATCATTAATTTTGTATGTTTTTAAAAGACGAGAATAATTATACGCATTTAGTGGGTATTTCATTATAGAAAACGTCAACAAATCTATGTACTTTTCTATATTTTAAGTGCTGATTACGACCTAAAGAATAGAGATCCAGGCGCATCTCCACCGAGTTGGTGGCGTAACTCTGCTAAAATGTTAGTTTACTCTTTGAATTAACACATTGCTAACGGCTATAGTAATAAAACACGCATAAACCGTTAGGAAACTCGAGACGTTTCATACAAAATTGACTTTTATTGGGTAGAGTACAATAGCTTGCCGATATCTTAAACAGGGTCTCATAATAATAAGGATTATGTTTTTGGTCTTTTTAGAAATTAGGTAATAAGATAAAAAAAAATTAAGTACCTGAATATTTAAGTTCTCTTCACCCGCCATGAACCTCTGACTAGTAGAGAGGTGTGAGATGACTGGCATCGTTTTCTGAGCTAATTTCTTTATGGCAACATTAAAAAACATAAGGATTTATAAAACCTTAAAATATAGGTAAGGTGCGTAAGTCCCCCATAAAGTTAATTTCAATTCTGTCGCGTGTTGGCATAAATAGTACGAGTGTAGGTAGGGATATGTAAAGCAACTACTCGGCTACATGTGACACATAACCTCATTTGTCATGAACCACGGTAATGTTTAACATCCTGCTTGACTCGTCCCTTTTTGTGCGGAGTTTCGCGATGTTTTGTGTTACGCCGGACACAGGAAGTCCGGAGAGCAGCGAGATCTGCTACATGGGCTATATGGATCACGTTAATGATGAAACTGCACACATTGTTTTGCGTGTGGTAGTTAATTATAGCGTGGTCAGGCTACAACGCACGTGTCTGCTACAGTTTTACTAATAAATATTGTACACATTACGCTTACATGTTCTATTCCAAGATCTGTGATCTAAAACACACAATCGAATTGTGAAAAGGAACAAAATTCACGCACTATCCATATAATATATTATAGGTACTCGTACTTATTCTTTGGATTTTAAGTTGACTTTTGTGTTTTTTATAGGTAAGTTCCTACTTACCTACCTATAAAAGACTTATTTGTTAGATTTAATTTATACAATGAAAGCATATTAAAGAAAGTGGATCTCATCAGAGAAAGATGCATTATAATAATAACCATAAGTAAGCACACAAAGTTCACACGTGTGCAAAATGCAAATGCACGCATTTACAATATAATATGCAATATGCTTCGCGTTTTACGCTTAGCTAGGTGTAACAATATCGGTAACCCAATATTAGCACTGAGTAACGGGCTGCCTGAAGTCTAACTGCGCGAAGTGAACATGGTATACCTTCCTACCTATAAGGTATTAACTGGCTGTATGAAGAATTTAGCGTTGTTATAGGTAGCTAGCTAACTTGAGGAACTTCAAGACATTTCCAATCTTATCAAAACTATGCACATTATACTTATGTATTATGTCGGAAAAGATATCAAAGAATCCTTTTGAATTTCAGACAAATGATTAGTTTTACTTTCATAAAAAATATGGTAAATTTATGGTCATTTTCCATTCTAGACAACTCTACCAAAAACTCTGCTTTTAGACCCAAAATTTTAGATACATATTAAAATATGTATTAATTAGGACATTTTCTGTAATATTCTTCTCTCAGTAGTTACTGCTATGTTTCATTTTCTATATTCTTATATCCTTGTCTAAAGTAATTAAGTAGGTACTTATTGAGTTTGTCAATGAATACAAATAGTGACGTCAAAATACCTCAACATGGATAATGTTCCAAGTTCCGAAGCCTAGTTTCTATTGGAATAGCGAGTCGCAGTGAGCGAGCAAGACGTTTAACCTAAATTGTATGATTGGCCACGTCGGTCCTGAGGCCCTGTAGACCCTAGAGATCGCAGTGATACGTCCGTCACTCGACCGTCTTCGGAATTACCTCTGGGATGCTCGTTGAACTGTCCATACTTTATAAACTTTAAAAAGGAAACATCTACTCGAATAGCGTTGGTCGTTGGTGTTATTGATTTTATTTTTATTAGAAAGCTCTCATGTTTCACTGCATACTTTTTGAACACTTGTATTTCGTTATTGCATATCCACGCCTTTTTTTTTTTTTTTTTTTTTTTTTTTTTTTTTTTTTGTTAACGCCGGGAAAAAATGCATTACGCATACCCTCCCATCGAGGGAATGGGAGGGTTATGTGGGACTCCCGTGCAGGACAGCTGCACGGTTTACCCACTAAAACGACCCGGCGGCACTCCCGCATCGTCTAAGTGACGGAGGACTGGGAATCGGCAGAGCCTTGGCATCCAGTCCCCCGTCGACGACCGCCCGTCTTTATAAAGACGGGCCCTTCACGCCCCTCTCAACGAGGAGGGGCCCGGGAACGGTCCCGAGTGCTCGGCCGTTCCCACCGACGGTGGTGGTGAATTGTGCAATGCGGATGAAGGCGCCCTCACGCCAATCATCCGCTATTCACCACCTGGGGGCTGGCGTTGGCTCACGTAGAGCCGCCTTCTCCAGCCCCTTCTCCTGCGGAGCGGTTCTGCGAGGGGGCCATGCTGCCTCGTACGCTCCGCAGTCTCCTTTTGCGACATCACGTCCTCGCAAAAGGAGGCAACCGCGGCCCAGGCCTCCTCACTCCCCAGCATGGCTGAGATCACGCTGGGGAGCGAGAGGTCCGGTCCGACCACTGAGGTCAGACCCTGGCGAAGCTCGGCCCACGACGGGCACACCTCGAGGGTGTGCTGGGCCGAGTCCTCCGTCGCGCCACAATGGGGGCATGACGGCGTCTCCCTTACCCCAATCCGGTGCAGGAACGTCCCAAAGCTGCCGTGCCCGGACAGAACCTGCACCAGCCGGTAGGAAAGGAAGCCGTGGGAGCGCTCGCGCCATCCCTCCAGGACCGGCCCGAGCGCGTCCAACGTCCGGCGCCCATAAGTGGCGCTGGCGGCATCATCCTTCCACTGGCGGAGGATGAATTCCTCCGCCTCCTTACGGACCGCCTCCCGCTCTTCCTGCGCAGGGGTTTCTCCGCGTGCCCTGCGCTCCGCCGTCCACTGGTACACCCTGGTGAGCACCTGCGCCTCGAGCTCCCAGGGCGGGGTGCCAGCCAGGGCGCACACCGCCGGAAAGCTTACCGTGCGGTAAGCTCTCACCATCCGCTGTGCAATGACCCTTTGGGGTCTGCGGATGGCGGTGGAGACGGCGCTCATCGGCCTCGAGAGGCAGTCCGACCAGATCGGGGCCCCATAAAGGGCCATGCTTTTGAGTATGCCGGCGTACAAGCGCCGGCACCGCATCTTGGGCCCCCCCAAGTTTGGCAGAAGCCGAGAGAGGGAGCCAGCAAAGCTGACGAGGCGCTTCGACATTTCCTTAAAATGTGTGCCGAAGCGCCACCCGCTGTCGATGGTAAGGCCCAGATATTTTATCTGAGCCTTCACTTCAATTCTGACGCCCTCCACTATGATGTGGGCATCAGTGGGAATGCGCCGCCGAGGCCCCCGAAAATAAACGGCCTCGGTCTTGTGCAATGCCACGTCCAATCCTAGGCGGCGGATCCTTCCAGCGATCAATGATCCGCCCGCCGAGGCCAACCTGGCCGCCTCTCCAAAGTCTCTCCCCCGGGCAGTGAGGAGAGTGTCATCGGCGTAGCAAATGACACTCGTGCCACGGAGGAGAGCTCCCCGCAGGAGCCAGTTGAAACCGACATTCCACAGGAGTGGGCCGAGGACAGACCCCTGTGGAACCCCGGTCTCAGAGCCATAGCGCCGCACGCACCCTGCCCTGTCCGCGAGTAGGACCGCACGATCCGACAAATAACTGCCGAGCAGTCTCCGCATGTATTGAGGCACTCCGTGAAACCGGAGTGCCTCCAAAATCGTCGAGTGGGGGACGGAGTTAAAAGCATTGGCTATGTCGAATGACACAGCCAGCACTCCCTCCCCCGCCTCCACAGCATCCGTTACCTGCCCCTTGAGTCGGGCCAGGGCATCTATTGTGGACCGGCCTCCCCGAAAACCAAACTGGGCGTCGGAGAGGTCCGGCCCCACCTCCCGGAGGTGGCGGTTTAGTCGGGCGGCGACTACGGCTTCGAAAAGCTTACCGACCTCATCTAGTAAAACGATGGGCCGGTAAGCTGAAGGCGAGTCCACCGGGCGCCCCGCTTTGCGAAGGAGGCAAAGCTGCCCCTCCTTCCATGTCTTCGGGAACCTCCCAGCCGTGAAACACGAAGAGGTCCCGAATTCGTTCCTCCATCTGCGAGGTGGCAATTACCAACACTCGTGCAGGAACACCGTCAGGCCCAGGGGCCGTCTTTTTGCCGCGGAGACGGAGTCTCGCGACACCGAACTCCACCGGCGAGACTGGAGGGATCTCCTCGTCCAGAACCACCTCTCGCGGGGGGTCCATCACTGGAGGGGTGAACTCGGTCCGGGGAGGAAAAAGGGAGCGAACCACCCCGTCCAGTGCAGACGGCTCAAGGGTCTCCGCCACAGGGGGACCACTGGGCCGGAGCTTGTTCCGCGCCGCCTTATAGGGCCGGCCAAATGGGTCTTTGTTCAGCCCCTCGAGCATCTCGGCCCTTGCCGAAATGACCGCGGCTGATATGGCCGCTTTGAGGTCCTCCTTTGCCTCCACGTATAGCGCGTAGAGGCAGTCTTCATTGGCCAGATCCCGCGGTCTGAGCCGACGGCTCCGCGTGAACTCCCTCCTCTTTGCCACACAGGCCGATCGGAGGTCCGCCAAATCCTCCGACCACCAGTAAATGGCACGACGAGGGGGCGGACGGCGGGACCGAGGCATGCTTGAGTTGCACACCTCGGTCAGGGACCTCCTGAGCTGCACCGCCGCAGCGTCCACGTCCAAGTCCTCACCAGGGGGCGCCAGCCAGTCCTGGAGGAAAGCCGCCTCTTCAGCCATCTCTCGGTCCAGACGAGAGAGGGCCCACCGTGGAAAGGGGGATTTGCCTGAAGGCACTGTCCCCCGGGGGCCCTGGGTGGAGATGTCGAACCGTATGTAACGGTGATCCGACATGGTCTCCACCATCTCCACCCGCCAGTTCACAACACGGGTGGCCAGCGCAGGGGTGGCAAACGAGACGTCCACCACTGACCCTCCCTGCTGCCTCACAGTCGTCTGGACCGATCCCCTGTTAAGGAGGCACACTCCGGACGTAGCCATCCACATATGAAGGGCACGGCCCCGGCGGTTGCAGGTAATGGCCGTGTTGCCCCAGGCCTCCGATTTGGCGTTCAGGTCCCCACATAGGAGGACCTGACGCGGTGCTGCCCTTCGGATGACTCCGGTGAGGATGTCTAGGAATTCCTCGAATTCCGGAAAAGGGCGATTTGGGGAGAAATATGCGCCCAATATGGCCAAATCTCCCCATGCGGCGGCTATATAACCCAGTCCTCTCTCTAAGAGTGAGAGAGGAGGGGAGGAGGACCGCGGTAAAAGCGCCACCAGGTCGCTCTCATCGCCCAGCCAACGACCGTACACCGCGTACGGTTCGGCGACCACCGCGACATCCACCAACCACTCAGCCATGGACTGCGTTAGCAGATCCTGGGCTGCTCTGCAGTGATTGGTGTTCGCCTGGAGAATACGATGTGCGACTCTATCCATTATTCGGACATCGTATTCTCCTCCGCAGCCGCCGAGGTTCCCACAACGGGAGCGGCGGGCCGGACCGGCACCTGGGTTTTTCCCTTCTTGGGGGGAGGATTACAGTTCCTCCCCTTCATTATATGACCCGCCGGACGACCACTGGCTGCGCACACTGCGCAGCGCGGCGTGGCCGCTGTACAGGAAGCGGACTTGTGCCCCTCCTGGCCGCAGCGGTAGCAGCACTCCGACCTGTCGACGTTGGACGGACAAAGCGCCCGAGTGTGTCCGATGGCGAAGCACTTATAGCAGCGCATAGGCTGCTCATCAAGTGCCCGGACCACACTCGAGCTGAACCCAATAAGTAGCCGTCCCTTTGCAAGGACGGCCTCGGCTGCTGTGACTGGGCACTCCACGCGAATGGTGCCCAAGCCACCACGGCCGGGTCTAATATCCCGGCCTTTTACCGCTGCGGCATCACATCCGCTTATAGCAGCAATTTTCGCCACTACTTCTTCCTTGGTGACTGAATCGTCGAGGTCGACCACCTCGAGCGACACAGTCTTTACAGGCCGGGCTACTTTGGCCACATCCGCGATGGCCTCCTGCATCTTAGACGCAAAGAGGTCGGCGTTGGCACCGCCCTGCGCCCCCGGGAACTCGAAAATGCGTGCGCCGGTTTGGGTTCGGCGACACGCAACCTTCTCTATCCCGAGCTGAGCGGGATCAACGCTGGCGCGGGCCCGCTGCAGGACGGACATATATGTCTCGCCCTTCTTCGCGGCCTCCTCTGTGAGGGTCACCACGACCGCCGCGGATTTTGGAGCAGCCAAACGCTTCCTCACTCCGGCATGTGCGCCCTTAGCTGCTGGAGCAGCAGTGGAGGGCTTGGGCGTCGTCCTCTTTCCTACACCCTTTCCCTTGCCGCTCATCTGAGATGGGCGTGAGGGAGCAGAGGCAGGCATAACTGCCGCCTTTTTACCCTTCCCCTTCTTGACCACCTTTGTCCACGAATTGGACGGTGTGGTGGCAGGGAGAAGAGCATCCTCTTCTTGAGAGGACGGTACCGGCGTGAGCCTTATCTGGGTGGAGAGCGTTAGCTCTTGGGTAGAGGGCCCTGGCGTTGGCTCTCGAGTAGAGGGCCCCGGCGTTGGCTCCCGCTGGGAGGACACCAACCCGCGTCTGACATCGGCCGCAAGCGGCGGACGGATGCGCTTCTCCGGCAGGAGTCTATCCTCGATGCCTGCGAGGCAGGCTCTCGTGAAGGCCCTCTCCTCCATGATTACCTTGCGGATGATTTCCTCAAGGTTGGAGGGGGCCTCGACCGCTGTCCCCTGCACGGCTTGTGTTGGCCGTGCGGTGGTTTCAGCCAGCTTGCTCCGCAGTTGGCTGACTTCGGCTCGCAGGATGACGACCTGCTCCTGCAGCTCAGACGTGTCATCCACCACCGTCCGCTGCGCGAGCTCGCGGATGATGCACCTCATGTTGGTGGCCCGGCATTTAACGGACCTTTCGACAGCGCCCTTAATGGCCGAGGATTTGGAGACAGACTGCAGGATCTGCTCTTCATCCTCCTGGGCCATTTGCTCCAGCTCCTCCTTTGAGAAGCTTGAGTAATTCATACTCAGCAACCCCCTACGACGGACTTTCTTCGCCTGCTCCTCCTCCAGGTCTTCCTGGAGTTGTGTACGCTCAAGCAAACTGAGGTGTGCCTGAGCGTCCGCTAGTCCCACATCATGGGTGACTTTGGGGTTTTTAACCCCCTTCCCTTTTCCTTTCCCTTTCCCTTTCCCCTTCACTTTCTTGGCCTTCAAGTTATTCGAGTCCGAGCTGTTACCCTCGGCTCGAACCTTCAAGAAGGCCCTCTTGCGGGTTGGCCGGCTGTCGACGGACATCGCCGAGTCCGAGGCGAACCCCGCGGACTCGGGGTCGACGTCAACATCCGACCCATCCACACTCCAAAATAGGCTCGCCGCGGAAGGGTCGCGGCTAACCCCTGATGCCGAAACATCGACATCGTTTGGGTCCTTAAAAGGACCTTTCACATTACGCTCCGCCATGATATTAGGTAATTTACCCGCCAATTTGTCTCCAAGTATCGCGTTCGAGATTTGGTCACCCATCTGCCACTCCGTTACGGTGGTCAGATGGGGTCCAGGGCAGACTACGAGGAAGTATCTGAACGCACTTGGGGACCTGCCCCGCATATCCACGCCTGGCCAAGTTTATTTTCAATCTATGATTGCTATTCCATTAATAAATAAATCGATTTTAGTCACTTTATGATGAATTTCTAAGAGTTAGTCTTATTGTTTAAATTTATTAAAGTAAACAATTTACTTTAAGTTCCAAACAGAAAAGTATTTCATTCTAACGGGTCTCCATCGGTATCGTCGCAGTTTACTTAATGAAGAAAGGTTTGAATCTTAAGAGTGTCAATAAATAATCTCCAACGATCACTTAGATTTATAACTGTGATTACTCGAGTGGATTGTTTCTCGGAAAAATAATCTCGAAGCGTTTTGTTTGTCTCACCTCGAGACTTTACAAACAAACGAATGGCTTATTTGCATAAGAGAATTCGGCGAACAGCACCTCCCGGGGATTATTTAATGAGGATTTACCTAACATGACAATGGGTTATATAAAACAAAGCTTTGAACACACGTAGCTTTGAAGATATATAATTATATCCTCGAGGTTTGTTAACGATTAAAGGATTATCAAATGCGAAATATCAAACCAAAAACAGAACAAATATGAATCCTTTATGTTGGCTCTTTGCCATTTGCATCCACTATCGACTTACAATTAGGGCTTGCAACCGATTATTCGGTTAACCGAAAAAACCGATTAACCGACCTATTTAAAAACCGGTTTTTATACGGGCAAAAACCGATTTTTTCGGTGTTTTCGGTTTTTTTTTATTGCTATGAAATCTTATAATAAGACTGCCTTTGTGCTCATTTTCTATAAATGGACTCACAGACAGACTCCAATAAGTGCCACCAGTCGCCCATTACATATAAATTCAACAAAAAGGCCTGTGCACGTTGGACTATTTTGTCTCGGTGTGGCGGGCTTAAATCATTTCATTTCAGTAACTATTGCTCTTCAACATAAGCTTATGTTTGAGAGCGGTAAACGTATATATAAAATGTTCTGAGTATGTTCTTACTAAATTGCGAATAACTGTATCATTAAAACATGATTAATCATCCACTCTGGAGCGATTTCACACAGCACACGCGTGGTTCCGCTTCTTTCTGTTTCTAATTCTGCGGCTCTCTCTCTTCAGTCGTCCCCTCATGGCTGAGGATCGTGGTCATCACTGGTTATAGACGTTGGTGTTGTGACTCGTTTGACAAGCTGCTTTCACTGCTGCCGTGTCTATCCATTGTATCCCTGATGACCGAAGTCCAAAACTTGGTAGGAAGGAGGCCTTTCTTTTGATCACCCCATCTTGTGAGAGAGCGACCACGGGCTCGTTTGCCTTCCGTATTCCCAACTAAGATCAGCTTTTCAAGCCTCTCCTGACTATGTGGCTGATATAGGTAAGTATTATCTGCTGGCAGATAATTAAGAGGCGGGCTCGGATATGAAGCTGCGAAAGAATTAGATGCATTGGTGCGATTGGCAGTTTACGGTATTCGTAGCATATGCCTTTAACTCCACATCTCGAATGCATCAATCCTTTGTCTCTCTCGAGCTCGTATTGTCCACCCCATATAGGAAAATTGGATATGCCAGGGTGTGTATCAACCGGGTCTTTGTGACATTGGATACCCCTTCTCATCCAGATGTTATTGAGTCAGCTCATGGTATCCTTAGCCATACCTATCTATTATCTATACGTCTCTTTAACACCGGTGCGCAGTCACCATCGTTGTATATTTGTGCGCCCAGATACATATAATGGTCCACAATGTCAATCTCTGGGATTATGTTGGTAGTGGGAAGTTTTCCGGCGCGTAATCTTCGTCTTGTCTCTGTTCTCTGTTTACTGCGAGGCCCATGCAGTTGCTCTCAACCTCGAGGCTTTTGAACAGCTCCTGCATGTCTTCTACAGACGTCGACAAGTTGACCTTGTCATCAGCATATCGTAAGATTTGATATGCATTTACCGCCTATCGAAAATACCTTATCCCAGTTTTCGAGCACCTTCCGGATAATAAATTCCTCACAAATGTGCACACTGCTTAATGTGCAGCGGCCAACAATCACGGTGATATAATATTCTCATTTTTACATGAAATCAAATTGTCATTGTTGTATTATTTAGTGAAATAAAATGATGCGGAAAGGAAAGCGCGACATCTAGTTTTAGTTTAGCAAGATATTGTACTTCATTTCACAGATTAGTCAATATTACTAATTCGGAAGTAGTTTTTCGTCGGAATAAAAGAAAGTTACCGTTAAACGGTTGTTTTTTACAAATATTATGTAGAGTTAGCATGTTTTCTTTTTTGAAATGGTCAATTGTACTTAGATATGTGTACAAAATAACCATTTTTAACTTTTTATTGTTTTTTTATTAAAAAAACTATCAAAAACCGAAAAACCCGAAAAAACCGATTAACCGGTTTTTAAAAATCCAAAAACCGAAAAAACCGATTTTAAATTTTGGCCGGTTTTTGCAAGCCCTACTTACAATGCTATGTTAGCTCCGAATACTTTTCCGCGCGTGGCATTTCAATTAACTAGTCTTTACTCTTCACTAACAAGTGGTTTTCCACCCGATTGTTTGACTGTTTCAAAGTAGAGCGTTGTTATACGAGCACCTGTTCACAGAAATCTAAATTAAGCCAACGCGTCTGATGCTAGGCGTTTCCTTATGTATGCAGTCTGGGCGTCGAGACGCGTAGTTTCTGCTACTTGCCTTTTCTAGTTTATGCTTCCCGAGATTGAAATAATCTGGCGATCATGAGCATCCGCTTTTAGTATAACTACTGCAGTTTAGTCTAGTTTACTTAGGATTTTGACTCATCGGTATTGTAGAGATATTCTACTAAGAGATTTCAGACGCTCAACCTCTCGTGATTTTCTCCCCTAAAGGAATTAAATAAGTATCTATTGCATAATGTTTTTTTTTTTCATTTAAACCACCTTCCGTCGTAACTATGTTGGTGGAATGAGTAACAAACACACATAATACACCAAAGGAACAACAATTTTATTTTGGCGCTATAATTATTACTGGTTGACGTGGGACTAAATTCACAATATAAAACTTTTAAGTGCTTATTAATGTATGAGGTAATAATATTATCTAAAGAATGCCTAAAACAAGCGGTGGAACGAGCGCTATTCTGGTAATGTCGGCACATTCTCAGCAGATTTACGAGACTGAAGACATCTCGATGAGGCGACGCGACGCCACTGGAGTCGGAAGTTCGACCGGTTCCGAACATTCCTATAACTCCTGCGGCTCTAGTACCGATTCGTACCAACTTATGGTCGATATCAACGAATTATTAATAAAAATGTTTTTATGAATGAACATGTAGGTATGTTAGCTGTCTCATTAGTGATTATAATGTAATTTAAACGGATATACATACTGACAATATTATTACAGGTCAAGGATATACCAGATGATGTCGACTAATGATGGCAAAAATTCTCTGCCTTTATAATGAGAATAAAAACAAAATCATTAAGTAGTAGCCTCGAGTTGTGAATCTATTCAAACGCTAGATCTATTATTTGCTTATTTTTGTTTAATTTTTGTTCTTTTAATGTTTTATCTTCTTCTTTGTCGTATCCTCATGACTGAGGGACGTGACTGTGATGCGTAGTCCTCGCCACAAGTTTCCTCCAGACGCTTCTGTCTTGCGCCATCTGTATGGAGGTTTGCAAGGTGGCTCCTGTAGCGTCCTGGGTCGTGTGGGTCCATCTTATAGGAGAGCGCCCTCTGCCCCTCTTCTCTTCGACACAGCCGGTGATAATCAGCCTCTCCAGGCTGTCTGGGTCTCTCCTGACTGTGTGTCCGAAGAACTTGAGGACTCTCTGCCTATATAGTCGAGAGACGGGATTTGACCTTTAGTAGCTTGAGGATTGATTCGTTTGTGCGGCGTTCCGTCCAGGAGATTCTTAGCATCCGGCGCCAGCACCACATCTCGAACGCGTCAATCCTCGATCGCACGCGGGCTTTTAGAGTCCAAGTTTCAGACGCGTACAAGAAGATGGAAAATATTAGGGTCTGCATTAGCTTCTTCTTGGTGTTACGGCTAATGCTCCTATTTTGCCATACTCGCTCCAATCTTTTTACAGCTGCTTTTGCCATTTGAGCTCTTCTGACAACTTCCTGCTCACAATCACCGTCGTCACTGATCTGCGACCCCAGGTACACAAACTTATGCACCACCTCCAGATCTCGCAGTTCGTAGGTTCGCTGCAGGGTACCCGCTCTGTCTACGAACATAAGTTTTGTTTTAGACCTATTAATCAGCAGACCATACTCTCGACTGGTGATGTCTATTCGGGCCAGGAGTTCAGCTAGTTCAGCTTCTGTAGCGCCTATTATTGTGGTGTCATCGGCAAAGCGTAGGTTGCTTAGCAAGCTGCCATGAACGCGGATGCCTCCATTCCAGTCTTCTAGAACCCTTCTCATTACGTGTTCTCCGATCAAATTGAACAATTGAGGAGACAAGATACATCCTTGACGTACTCCTCTTTCGGGGTAAAAAGGGCCTGAAAGGTCATCCTCCAACCGAACCCTAGACTTGCTGGTGATGTAAAGGTTCCTTACCAGAAATGTAAGATGTAATGTTTTATATAGACCAACAATAATAACGGATTTTATGAAGCATAAATTGCAAATTTCTCAATCTTGAATGTATCTAATGACTTTTAAAGATAGTTTTTATTCTATTACCTATATTTTCTAATGAAATCACTTGACACGTGGGACGTGGACTCTAGGTCGACTTATAAATTTTAAAGTACTATTTTTAATTTTTCTTTGAAGTCTGAAGACTAAAAGAAGCCATAAACTGTTTCCTGTAGTTTTAATAATTTTGATAAACCATGTAAATCTTAGTTTATATAAAAAGATGCTGTGAGGACACGAGATGAAAGCGGTTATCCCGCCTGATGGTGAGCGGTTACCATCGCATAAAGATATAAGTAGTACCTAGTACTTAGACGTCTAAACCAGCCGTTGTAGTGCTAACGCGTTAAAGGACAAGTAGATGAGATATTATTTATATCTCTCAAAATCTAAGAAGCCAAGCAAGACACTCTCCTTATGGTAAGAGATAACGCTGCCCGTATCAGTCTACATTGCCACCCAGGATTTCACGATGATGTAAAATTCTTCTTACCTACTCAAGAGTCATAAGATGTTAACACTCTTGATTCCTCAGCCCAGTAATTAAACTAGCTATCGCATATTATATGTATCTAATATATTTTTTAGATTTTAATCGATAGATAAATAATATTACGAAATATTCATCGCGTCATAAACATTTTTCAATTACTTAACTAGGCGTGCATTATCCAGCGTTAAATACAATTTAATGCAGTTTTAATGTTTGTTGTGAAGCGGAAAGCCGATTAGCAAACTCGTATAGCCTCTGGTTAGAAAATAAAACCAACGGGAAAAGGCGCCAGAACTAATTCCTACGCGAAAAAGTCTGGTATCTTCTGTGGGAGGGAGAGGCAACGCACACCAAATAATGATATCACTCTAATGAATTTTCAATAATGTTACTACGCATGCATCCGACAAAATTGTTACTAAGAGTTTATCTCGATGCTAAGAGCACAAAATATATAGACACGACACACAGGGATAATCTGTATTGTGACAACTAGTTTTATGCCCGATGGTCTTTTTTTTGCACCTGGGGATGCCTGACAGTGACATATCCAGTTGGTTTATGATCTAAGCCTCACAGGCACAAATGGTCGCGTGTATTGCGATATATAAAATGTTTCAGAGACAATAGAACTGCCCAGCCATTAGACAAGTAAAGTACCGCCAATTTTTATGTGGGGCATATGGATTGCTAAACCTTGATAATGGCAAATTAGGCTTTTGAAAGACATGAGTAGGTACCTACTTGTGTCAATAGTCAATATACACGTACAAAAGACGATGGTAACGCAACTTAAAGAGTTGTTTAGGAACTAAGGTATCTTATGAGTACCATATCGCTAAATTAGGTTATTTTTAGAAATTGGAATTGATACATAACTATAGAATAAGTAATAGTTGCGCTACAAGTGCACATATTTTTAAGCAGGCCTATAACTCAAGAACATGGCTTTTCACTGGATAATAAAATGAAGGTACACAACACAGTGACCTATAGATCTTCTTGTAAATTGACACGCACGAAAATCACAGGTATGAGGAAACTTAGTTACCCACTCTTACCACCTTTGTGGGTCGTCTAGTCACGATGATACGCTTGCGTGATCGTAAGATTTATGAGGATTATTTTTTCATCTAGTAGGTATACAATGCGCACATTTCTCAACGGCTAATCATAACGAGGGAACTAAAATAGCCTGGAATTTGTTCTTGTTATTGAATGAGTGTGACGGTAGCTCCTCGTTGAGTGTCGACACAATTTGTTGATTACAAAAGAGCAGCAATTGAACCGTCAGAAGTGAGAACGTAGGCCGCAGGAAATGTTCAGATTGAAACTTATGTGCTGTAGATTTATAATGGTCATCTACATCTAGGTAGTTAATGTATTGAAAATTGAAAGGCTAATATGACATCTGCCCTATTAACGAGCCTATAGAAAAATCTGATCAGTAACATAGATGGCAAATTGTTCTTCGACGTTTGTTAAGAGTATGTTGGCCTAATAGGTTGTCTGATTTTCTAAACTTATCTCATTAGGACTATAGACATGCCCTAGGGTAAATAATAATTATACGTGTCCTCTTGACTCTTGTAGTTGTAGTATAAATATATATATACTAATCTTTATTACCTACTTGAATTATTATTATGATAGCCCTTGTTACATCGAGATAAATGTATAGACATTACTGCAAACAGTCTCTACTACAGACATGATCATAATAATATAATACGAGTACAGTAATGACTAATGACGTTCTGCAAAAAGATTCAAACCATACATGTTACGTGTTACGTGATACCTTTCATGTCATTTTTTCCAAACAATGATATATCAATCACGTAATAGCATCTCTAGAGAAAGTTACATCTACTTACACGCTATAAGTAGACATCGTTTCCTCCACTATTGTTTGCAAATGACTCATGAAACTATTGTTCTCTAATGAATATTTGTTATTTGCTGTAGATATTTATTTGCTGGCATCATTACGGTGGAATTAGGTTGAATTATGCAAGCAAAAAAATTGTTAGGGGTCTCTATTAATTGGTTGGAAAGCGTTGGGAGTTGTGGGTAGGCGGTGAAAGCGTGGTCAGAGGTCGCGGTCGGGGCTCGAGGGTATGTCATTCAATTGGTGGCACCAAACGATGCGATGTGTCATACATATATGATACATCTACCTATAAACAATAGCTTTAGGTACATGCTTACCAATTTTTCGGACTTCCTCTTCAAATTTAATTTCATAGAGCAGTTAGCGATTTAGAAAACTTCCATCGCTATCTTGTCCCAACATTTCAAATGACAAATGCACGAGTGAATAGTATACCCAAACCATAAATTAAACAAAGGTTTGTCTTACAATAAAAGTTGATATCCCGTTGCCAGCTATTCATGGTGACTACGGCCGTTGGTTTTACGATTGTCTCAGTGAAGACAAGGATCTATTGTCAAAGGTTTGGAAGGACTATCTTTTTGCGTGACGTTATGTGGAAATGACTACGAAGTATCTGTAGAAGTTAACTACCAACTTAAACAAAAGTATCTTCCGATGGTATCACTTAATCTTGGTCCTAAAAGTTACGAATTACGACATGGAGCTTTTGTTGCGTCCTGACAAATTATGTTACTTATTAGTCATCAAGCAAGTTTCCATTAACTATTAACTATATTCTATCATAATAATAATTCATTATAGAGTCGCTACGTGGCACAAATTGCTGGACGCAATCGAGCCAGCAATGGCGACCGGCGACCGGACGAATCTCATTAACAGCCCAGATTGATAGCCCCTGGAAAATGTTTTAAATTATTTCACGCTACATTAATATTGAATATCATGCCGATGCTACTTTGCCGATGTCGGACACCTAGTTAATTTACTCTTGCCGAACTACTACACACTTATTAATGTTTGGTGGAGTTGGCTCCCGCAAACTTTCCCATCTACTTAATGCTCTCAGCGTTTTCCTGTTTTGCTTTTTGGTGTTGTGGCGAAATATGAAGGATTGCTTAATATTTTGGCTGTGATTCATGTTACAAAATAGGTAGAACCTTACCTATAGAATTCATAAAAATCTTCAAACTCATTAGAAGGCTGAAGGCAAACATTAAAAGTTTCTTTGAGCTGTTACAGAAAAGTTCTCATGCTTTGTACTTAAAATTACAAAAAATGCACCTTCGTGATAGCATCAAGTTTTTGTAACGGGTGACATAATTGCAAGAAGTGGTCTAGAGTCACGTAGCGCTGTGTAATCTCCCGGTTATTGTGCTCGAGTTTCAAGAGGCGGTGGCTAAGAATCTACGAGTAAGAAACATCTTCGTGGCACCCAAGGGGCCGTGGAGATCGAATCCGAGCTCAATTTAAATATTTAGGTAACGGTTGTTGCGCAATGAATCGACTCGTACTACGTCCGTGATGTCCATTTGATCACTTATGCATCAAACGCGTTCCGACACCCTACCCGCCGGCACCATAAAGTAACTGCCTCACTCTGCCTCAGCTCCGCGTCTTCTTAATAACATTTTAATAGGCCCAGTCAAGTTCAAAACATAATAAAAAATAGATGAGAATATATGTATACCTCCTCGTTATAACTCGTATACTAACATTAATCAAGCCGCGCCTTGTTTTTTTATGGTATTTTACATATATAAAGAGTTCCTATCTTTAAATATATATAATTTATTAATATATTATTATTGTTAGGTGGTCCTTTAAACTTCATTCTATCGGAATACGAATTTAATCTTTATTACCACACAGTTACCGACACACAAGCAGACGAGTCTGCCATCTAATGTTCGTATGGTCGAAATGAGAAAACCTCCTTTTTTCGCCGTTAAAATAATTGGTAATAGCAAAATAGGACCAATTTGGTTCTGATAAACTCAGTCGGATTTTCATCAAGATCTTGGTTCTGAATGGATGTTAGGAAGCTTTTTCTCTGTCAAAGAGTGACCTGAATTTAGAGCTGAATTTCGTTAAAATGACAAGATTTAAAAAATATAATCTCGCAAAAACACATCGGCCAATTAGTTTGAACAAGTGGTCGCAGAGTTAACGGTCCCACTGCCTGCAGTAAATGGAGCGGCTCGTTATTACTTCTCTATGAATTGGATTTTTAAATTTTTACACTTTTTATTGACATCGCATCCATTCAATTTTCTAAATGAATTATTAGAGACACGAGTTATCTTACTAATATTATAAACGTGAAAGTTTGTAAGAATGGATGTATGTTTGATACTCTTTCACGCCTATACAGGTGAACTGATTGAGCTGAAATTTGGTATATCTAGAGATAGCTTAGACCCTGGGTTAACACATAAGCCCTGGATTAACGCAAAAGTTATCTGAAACCTTTCCTTTCAGTCTTCTAAAGTCTTGAGGTTTAAAAAATATAATCATTTAAAAACTACAAGGCTTAAAAATAAAATAACTTTAGGTACTACAAACTCGTACGTGTATGACTTTTGTGCTACGCTTGAGTGCAGAAGAGGTTGTCACTTGTACCGGTCAGTGAACATCAACGTGTGTCTGCCCTGACTGAACATGCCCTCTAGTCTCTCGTTTACTGAACCGATATTATTTAGATACTTGTGGATTGACATAAATAGACAAAGGTGAAAAGAATATTACAAAAAAATAATTAGAAGTTGTTTCTTTAAGACATAAATGACGCCACGTGGTAAGTCCACTGGTCATCAATTCACAAACGCACACACTCGCAAATACAATCTACATCGTGAAAAATAGTGAAGTGTACAAGTAGTATGTAACTATAAATCAGTAATGTGTATGTACAAGCGAGAAGGCTACTACACCTCATTTCTTTTTCTGCTTACTGATTCTAGTAGTTTTTCCATTCAAGGTAAAAAGGGGTTTTCAAAGCGTAAAATCCCTTCGGTAGAATTACGACGACTTTTCCCAATATTCAACCGGCATCAACTTCGCGCGGTTATTACAAACTTTGCGAAAGCTGCAGCAATGCGACAGACGTTAATTTCATAATGACTGCTGTCAAACGTAGCTAATTTTACTAATGACAAAAAATGACGATTGACAGCAGTAATTGCAATTTAACGCCTGTCCCATTGCTGTCGCAAGTCTGCAACAAGAAGGTTGTTTAATGTGTAAAGTGGCTTAGGAAATGATTGGGCATTTGAGATATAACTACTCATATATTTCAGAATAAACATCTTACAACTGTGTAGGATTAAGTCCCACAGAAAAATAAAAATAAGAAAATCTATTTGCACGCATCTTCGGTAGATGAAAGCTGAAGCTGAAGAAAGTAATGATAAATGATAGTATCATAAGTTGAAATAATTCTTGAAATTAGTCCAGTAGTTTTTGAGTCGATTAGAAACAATTTAAAACTATGTCGTTTTCATATTAGTTTAGAAGTACATAATATAAATATGTAGGTATTCTACCTAAGTAGATGTTTTATATTAAAATACGAGTTGCATATTATGTGTAAATAAATAACCACATCTAAGTACGTAGGTACTAATAGAGTAACGTATTCAAATAACAATAAGTAAGTAGATAACAGTTCTAATTAAGTTGCTACAAACAATTGACAATCACGAAACCTCTAATTGACTTTTTCCTACAGAGAATCAGAGAACTTGGTTCAGAATTACGTAGATCCTAATAACAAAGCTTGTTGAGCGCTTGTTACTGTAATTGATCCTTCATCATGATGGATACAGAGGACAAGTTCAGTCGAAAAGGCCCAAAGAAACGTCACGATATAAGAAAAGTCATCAATCAAGGCCCACAAAAAAGAATTCGCAACGGGAGGCAGCATCTCAAGCAAACTTTATAAAAAATGAAATCTTTCCCCCCGGCGTTGACACGCTGAATTGAAATACAACTCGGTTGTTTGAGTAATCAAACGGTAATTGTTCAATATTATGTGTGATTAAATAATGACTTAATCAAAATAATTTGCTTTTGATTAAAACATGAAGGACAGAAGCAATGGATTTAAATTTTCCTTAAATACATAGAGGTAGATATTATGACGTAGACTTCCACTTAAATGAATTACTTACCTAATAGAACTAAAGCCACGACCACTATTGTGATTTGTGTTTCCCGTGATAGACTACGAAAATTACCTACAAGTTTCAACACTCATAGATGTTGTATGTGTATGTGTATTCTTCCAAAATTCTTAATGGTTTCAGAAACCTTCAAGCAAAGGCTTATTGGCTGTTGACTAATGACGCGAAGTCCTAACTTCGACTTATTCCATTAAGTCCTATGCACTAGAAAATACATTAACTTGTGCGTCCACATTTCCGCGTAAGTAAAAAAAATCATTTTTTGCTCGCAGAACTTAAAGAGCACTTGATCTCATATTATGGTTAGCAAAGCGAGTGGTCGAGCGAGGTTCGTATACGGCAGCGATTCTTGTTTTAAGTTCTTATGATTCTTGCTCGATGGGTAGGTCTTGTCTGTTATTGGCATTGAACCTTACTTTATTTGGGCATACTATTACTGCTTCTTCGTTCTTCTCCCACGGCATTATGTTACATTACCACACTATATGGCAAGAAAGTGGCAAGAAGTTAAAAATTACGAAACTAGATCTAATATGTATTTTTAAAGACACTCCTTTTCGAATGGGCGATAGAATCAATGACATTATTATAATTAAATTATGCTAATGCACGATTTGCAAATATACTTGAAAGAGGACTTTTAAGGCCTACGACCTAATTGAATAAATTAAATCAGAATGTTGACCAAATTTAATAAATGTAACGCCACTCCTTTTGTTTTACATTACCATGATTAACGTCAAAATGAATATAACAGAAAATTAATATAAGGTATAATTCAAATATAGATTTATGTAGATATAGAGTCAAACCATTTATAATATGCATGTTACAGAAGAGCAAAATGTTTTTGAGCTATATGAGAACGACCTGCAATTTGGGAATGGTCGAATTCTACCCACTCATTAGTATTTAACCGCCGCGGGCAAAGACTGCCTATTTAAACGTATACCTAACTACCATGCTAATTATGAAGTGTTATGAGAAGCCAAGGTTATGCAATATTAACGGCCCCTAGCATTCACAGCAAGGTGTCGTATGCATTCATAATCATATTCTATAGGTATAAATATTGTATAATATGTATAGGGAGGTACCTGAGTATGCTATAAATAAAATAATGTTTTCCGACGCGGTTGTCTGTCTGTATGAACATGATAATCTGAAAAAAAAGATAGTCCAATCAAGAAGCTCCAAGAAATAGAGAAGTGACGAAAGTAAAGAGGAATGACCAGCATCTTGTGTTTGTTAAAAACGTATTCCCCTATTTTGTAATAATGGTGCTAGAGCTAAAAAAATATATTGAAGGCTACTAAAGCACTTGTAATTTATGTTTTTACAACAAATCATGGGTAATAACGAAAGAAAATATGACCTTTCAAACTTTCATATCAAAATCTTTCGTAATAATTACAAATTAACTGTAATATAACAAACATGAGAACGATCATCAAACATTTTGATAAAAAAATAATGTGTAGAGCTAGAAAAATGTTTTTTATCAAAAATAAATCTTTGATGACTAAGTATTTTAAATTTTGAAAAATACGACTCAACGGAACAATAGTAGGACCATAACATGTGCTCTTCCCTCCAAGTAAAGCCAGAGCAGGTCGCTAGTATATGTATAATACGACACTGGACGTGATAGCTCGCAGTACGAGCTGCAATAGGTACAGTACTGTGTCATTGCACGTGAGAAATGTGAACGGAATACATAAGCAAGATAATACTGAGGGACTGACGGTCACTGGTCACTGTTGAACACTACTGTTCGCTAAACTTTTTATTTAAATGCTAACTAAGTTACTGTTACTAAGGCCCAGCAGCATATAGGTAAGATTTGTTAAACTACCGCTTGTATCTCCATATTACTAAATCAACAAATCTTCAACTATATAGACGTGAGTTGTGCCGGATCGTTGATTTAGTTTCAGAAATATTATGTCTGATTAAATAACTGATAACCTGCTTATCCATATCCATACATATAATAAGAATGGAAATTTCTCCCCATTCATTGTGATCCTTTACTAAGGTGAACTGTGAAAATACGCATATGAACAAAACGACGCGAAAAAGTCGCTTGCGCGATCTAATTCGTAAAACATTTTGTCAATTTTTCCTAGGGAAACGTAAAATAAAATAATAAAATAAATAATAATCATTTATATCAGACACATCGCCCCTAATTTACATCAAAAATTCGAAATAAAAGTAATAGAATATAAAGTAAATTCAATTCAAAAATAAATAGTGCCAAAAACGCTACAGACGCCATCTATCGGTATGGCTGTAAACTTGTGGTTGACCTTTAGTTTAATTTGGGCTAAATTTGTAAATAGTTTGTGTCACTGGTGTGGTTAAACAACACCACCGATTTGAATAAAATTTTCACTAATACGTTGCAGTTTTCTCTACTTGAACCTTAGTCTTGGTTTTAGTCAAATCGGTTCATAAATAAAAGAGTTATATCAATCTAAAGATTCGCATATAAAATGCTATTAAACAAGAAAGGTAGTCATAGGAACCGCGTAATCAAAAGACAAAACCTCATCGAGTTTGGGCTCATTTGATTCGTCTTGACGAGTACTTTGATACTATATAGTAACCAGGGTCCGAAACGGAGCTGGAAGGTGGCCATAGGAACTCCGTGATTAAAAGAAAAAACCCCATCGAGTTTGGGCTCATTTGATTCGTCTTGACGAGTACTTTGATGCTATATAGTAGCCAAACAAATTAGAATTCATTTAAATTAGTAAATGTAACTTATTTCTCAAATGAATCAGCGCCAGCGGAAAATAATCTAATGTGCGCATGATGCGTGTAAATATCAGTAATAAATATCTTTTTGCTGCTTATTTTTAATTTCTAAAACATGTAAAATCATCTGAAGATAAATAGAAAAATTCATTTACAGTTCATTGTAAAAGTAAATTATTTTTCATACAAGCTAGCGCTACGGAAAATAATGGAACTAATGTCCTAAGAAAAAGAAATATCGTTTATTCTGCAAACAGTTTTAGAAAAGAAGTCCCGCGTAACCTAGCGGAACTAAATAATAGATTTATAATTACTGTGAATACTTCATTTATTATATATTTTTTATTTGTTAGATTAATTAAATATAATGTACCTATTTAATTGAGAAATTAAATATGAGAAATTATGAATTGTTAAAAATCTGTAGATATTTTAACTTAAAATCACGCGATTGTGGCGCTCCATCTAGGGGGATCTTTTGTAAAAATCACTGGTTATCCGGAGACACACAGACATAAAATCTGTTCACACCCATTTAGGCTAAGAACTAATACAACTAGAAGTACCCATATTATGTGTGAGCGTGACGGCAATAGGGAAAATTCTATGTGAAGAAAAAGGAGAACCTATTTTTCTTCCGTCCCTTTCAGCGTGGCTGGTTTATTTGTTTGTCACAAGTTCAAACTATGGTTCAAATGATTTCTTTGTGACAAATATACCATCATTATCTTTTATTTTTTAAGATTTTAAGTGCTTCAGGGAATAATTAATGGTTTATGTGTACTCATAGTGGTAATGAAATGGTAGGATGTGCAGTTTTGGGCTGTAAAAGCCGTAGTGAACAACATTAGGAGAAACTATTGCTGTCGCATAGGCGGGCACGCAGTAGTGAACCACCTGCATTTAGGCATACATCCAGACACAAACTGTCACGTTTATAATGTTAGTAAAATTTTGCAATGATTATTATAGAACCTTTTATCTGTGTTATAGATAATCATAGGCGGATTTAGGGAGGGGGGGCAAGGGGCCAAGCCGCCCCCCCCCCCCCCCGAGTCATTAAGCAAGCTGCTCGCGCACATATTATAAAGGATGTTTAAGCTTTAGGGGGGGGGGCAGGGGGCCAAGGTACCCCCAGAAGCATTGTAGAGTTACGAATTTCGCACATATTTCTGAAATAAAATTTTTTTTTCGGCGCTCGCAGCTAGCTGCTCGCGCACTTATTGTAATGGATGTTTAAACTTCCTAACCGCTCAGAGCGAGCTAAACATACACTTTTCGTAATAAAAATTATAATATTTTTGCCCGTCTGCACCTTGCCCCCCCCCCCCCCCCCCCCCCAACCAAATCCTGGATCCGCCTATGATTTTAGGTATACACCTCAGTGGTAGAGTCCTTCTCACGAATGAGGTCCCGCGGAATTTTGCGGAACTAAATTACATTTTTTCGATAAATTCTGGACTTCATGCCATAAATAATTTTTCACCACTCTCGCACGAAAATAGTGTCTTTGGTCATCGATTTCAGTGAGCAAAAGCCGTTTTTGCTCTCTAGAGAGTAGAGAGGCAAAGTGATTTGAATTTCGAACACAATTTTATTGGCTATGAAGAAGTTGGTGTGTTCTGAAACTTATTTGTGTACAATTTTTATTTAACTGAGATGCACATAATTTTTAATGTTATTTATTGAATTTTAACTTTATAAATTGTATTTTTTCAATAATATTTTAAATAAAATACTATTATAGAATAATAAGTCGTAAGTGAGTTTTTTTTTTTAAATATTATTACAATTTGTTTTTCATAAATATGTCACACACACAAATTTCGAACGCAACTCTTTTAATAAAAATAAAAAAATACAAAATGGCGGGATGTAGAAGTTTAGAGTTTACAGTCAAATGGAGAATGCGTTGTGACGTCATCGATAAATGCCATCTTTGTCTCTCTCTTTTGTATGAGGTAAGTGAGATGGCACTTATAGTTGTCATTTTTCTTGCGACAGTGGTGTTCACAACACATTTTCCATTTGGTTCTAAACCTCTTGGTAAAGATTCAACTAAATATTTTCAACTTAAGTTGTAAACTTTTGCAAATTTCTATTTGTGATCTAATAGTCTGTTTAATTACAAAGAAATGAGTGACCCCAGTGATGAAGGTAGTTGTCTTACGCCAAAAAAGTTGAAAGAACAAGTTTCGAATGCCGAGTTCAGCTATTTGCCTGAAAAATCTAAAGTGAAATATGTAAAGGCGTACGAATCCTTCAATAATTGGCGCCTCTCAAAAAATGCAAAAACATATTCCGAGACCGTGATACTATCATATTTCATGGAACTATCTAAAACAAGAAAATCCAGTACATTATGGAGCATTTTTTCTATGATAAAAGCTGTCTTGAAAACGAAACGTGACCTTGAAATAGAAAAATTTCTGAATGAAGCACCAGACAGTAAATACCTCGCTTTAAAAGTAAGTAAATTGATACAAAAGCTAATTTATTTCAAAGAAAACCTATCTAACTGTACCTATCTAAAAATAAGTAAACTAAATTATTGTTATTTTTTACAGGTTGTATTAATTATTGGCATAAATGGTGCGTGCCGCTCAAATGAATTGTTGAATCTTAAGGTAAACGACGTTGAAAAGCATTCGGACAAATTAATATTAGTAAAATTATTGAATACAAAGACTAAAATCGACAGATCATTCGTCATTAGTGAAGAATATGTGAATGTGGTGGACAAGTATACGGCATTACGACCCGCTAATACAAAAACTTCAAGATTTTTCTTACATTATGATAATGGAAAAAGTAAAAAACAGCCCATAGGCATCAATAAAATCGGTGATATGCCAAAAACGATTGCTAAATTTCTTCAGCTTCCGGACTCCCATCTTTACACTGGGCATTGCCTGAGGCGGACGTCAGCAACACTCTTAGCTGACTCAGGCGCTGATATTACAGTTCTTAAACGCCATGGTGGCTAGAAGTGTAACAAGATTGCAGAAGGATACATCGAAGATTCTAAAGTTATTTAATATGCTAACTTTTAAAATTTGCGATAGTGGCGCCCCGCAAAAAGAACTCCTTTTGTGAAAAGCACTCTACCTATCAGTCACAGTTCCCGATTGAGCAGAAATTTTGCATACCGGGAATCGGATGACAATGCAATAATTTTATGACATGGAAGTGATCTGAAGTCTGATGATGGAGCTGAAAGGTGAAATTTGATAGATATATTATAATAAATAGTTTGAGTACGTAGGTATATGATAGTTTCATTTCAGAAAATTTCATTTTAGTTTTTTTTATACAACGATGTAAGAAGATGAGCAAGATGCTCTCCTGATGGTAAGAGATAACGCTGGGATTTAACGAAGGTTAAATTCTGGGTGCACTGCTGAGTCATAAAATGTTAAGATTCTTCAGCCCAGTAATTTCACTAGCCACAGTGCCCTCCTACCGAAGCACAGTAATGTCTGCACATCACTGTTCAGGCGGCAGAATAACTGACACTGTTGGGGTACTAGCCGATCTCCTGCAGAGGAAGTCTACTCACGGTAAAGAGATCACCATTAAATGACGCGGAAAAAAGTCAAGAGTAACTGTACGGAATCAAGCTGTTATTATTCCGTATTTTTATTAGTTTTTCTGATTTAAATGATAATTTGATATATTTTTGTTTACTGTATTTAATCTTGATGTACTATATGTGTAAGTGGTAATTTATTGCCGTTCTAATTTGTACTGTGGTATAGGTATAACGATAGTTCTGGGACTTATCCCAGGACGTCTCTGAAATCTAAGTATTATTCACAAAAAATGTTTCATAATATTATTTACTAGCTTATGCTCGCGGCTTTGCCCGCACGGCAAAATCCTTTCTTAGCAGTGGTCTACGTCATGAAACCTTTCTATGTTCCAAATTTCAACCCAATCCATCTAGCGGTTGAGGCTGTACGTTATACAGATACATCAGTCACTAGCTTATTCTCATGGCTTTGCCCGCATGGACGGGTTACGTTTCATAATACCTACGGTCGTTTCAACTACGGTCGATATAACTACGGTCGATTCGCATAAGTTCATTTCACATATTGGACGACTCGCTTACAGTGCAACTCGCCTGCGGTTGATTAAACTATGGGCATGTGAACTAATGGGCGATTCGGCCAATGTTCATTTGATATATTGGTTAATTCAACTATGGACGACTCACCTACGGTTTATAAATTCTTTGCTACGCGTGTTTTTAGTACAGTATTCAGGGCAAACCGAAATCTGTTGGTTAGGTTAGGTTTGAACAGTGACCACAATGCGCGAGCCGAGCGAGCGAAGCGAGCGTGCCGCGGCAGCGGCCGGCGAAGCGCCAGATATTTTTCTTATTACTGAATTATTTATCCTGTGTCATGGCATCTTCAGGCATTTTGGCATCTTCTTTCATCTACCTCATCATGGCAAAGTGGCATAATAAAAACAACACGTTTCTGAATTCTGTACTATAAACAAGTATTTTTTAGCTGTCATACCTGACTAGCAGCCGGAAACGTGGTCTAAAAATACGTGAACGGTCCGTTAGTTCGGTCAAAAATAGGCAAATCGTCCAATAGTTTAATCAACCATAGCTCAATCGACCGTAGCTGAGTTAACCGTAGGCGAATCGTCCAATATTGATTTCAACCAATAGTTATTATGAACGTAGGCGAAACGTCCAATAGACATTTTGAATAGTAGGTGATTCGATCGTAGTTACATATTGGCAAGGTTTGCCAGCCTTTACTAATTCTACGCCCATTAAGTCGCAGAAAACCCGTGAATTGAATCCCTCTTTTCCGTGGAATTGGAAATCGAATTAAATGGTCTGTATCAAATTCATTAATATATGAATAATTTACTGTCACGCGCTACGAAGTGCGCGCGGGTCAGCTAGTGTATTATATAATCCGTTACATGGAATCCGTAGTTCGAATCATAACAATCAATTTGTGAAAATTTTATTTATATTACAATAGGTATACCGTACAACCCTATTTAAATAAATATATTATTTGGGTTTGAATTTGGTCCTAGAAACTACGACTCATGATCAATGGTCACTGTATCATTAATTTTGCTTTAGCAGAAAGCAGACTCGCACAATCCTAAAAAGCAGCAGTTGTGCGTGCGACATGCACGAGATAAAAATCATTAGATTAATGATGTTTGTATCCCAGGAGCAGGGACCAGCGGCCGATCCCGCGGGACCACCTCCATTTGTTATTTGTAGCCAGCGTTTCGCCTCGATCACAATGCACGGAACGTTTATTTTGCTCAATACCTACCACCTATCCAAAACGTGATTTGTTTCCCAACCTTGCTTTGTTGATTTTTTACGCCGTCCTGTTTACGCCAAAAGAGACTGCTGGATGAAGTAAGAAAGACGACTAGTATGACTAGTATAGTTGAGAAGTAGTTACTATAGATATGGAAGTAGTGGAAACAATTTCGCAAGAAGTATTTAGGAGCATTAAGGAAAATACGGTGCTTATTGCTGCCTTGGACGTACTTATTTTTAAGAATGATGAGAAATTTGAAAATATTTCGGAGTCTCAAATTCATGGTGTAAGGTCAAAAGAACTCATTACTGACCGTTATCAAATTCATAACATCGAAGCGGCGTTGAAAGGTCACATCAAAACATCATCTTAAATTCAGAAAGTCAAAGATAGGTCTGTTCATCAAAGGTTGGTCTATTTTCGTTTACCTTATCTCCGGTTCCTATCTGTTAGATATTTTACAGGGCTGTCAATCGATATTTTTCAGCTTTATATTTTTGAACTGTAATTCAGTGGCGGACGTGCGCAAAATTCAATATGAAAAAAGATTTACGCGTTATATTGTGCAGTTAAAAAGTTATTGGAAGCGGACCAAAAGCAAATCACCGCGCGATGCATCGACGCTATCGCAGTTAGTAACCCTATTCGTTTTTGAGAGCGTGTGCCCTCGGCTATAGTTCAACGTGAATGGCATGAGGTATCACACTGACTGAAGATAGCTTTAGCTCTATCCGTCTATGAATTCTTGCATCACCAAGATTTTGCATAATACCCACTTTATTGCATCCGAGCTGAATGTCAACCGTGAGATTAAAACCTTTTCATATGGGTACAGAGTACAGAGCAGACTACAAAGAAATTATTCACGGTACGACTTATTTAAATACAATAAAGACACCAAGTAGAAGCTGTAAAGTGGGATCGTTCAGGACTAACGGGCGATACACTCCACGGTCTGGTAGTTTCAGGGATTATCGTGAACTTTTTGTAGTGGGACCTACAGATTTATACTCGAAGCTATCGCTCGGGGCTTAACTTTGAAACTAATCTCGATCCCAGTTTAAATTTGCATTACGACTTTTACTTCGTGACTAAAAGCTGGTCAGATACTTATTTAGAAGAAAATCAGGCTATTTTTGACTACATATTTATTAATTAGACTAGCTGACCCGCGCGCACTTCGTAGCGCGTGACAGTAAATTATTCATATATTAATGAATTTGATGCAGACCATTTACCTAATTTGATTTCCAATTCCACGGAAAAGAGGGATTCAATTCACGGGTTTTCTGCGACTTAATGGGCGTAGAATTAGTAAAGGCTGGCAAACCTTGCCAATATGTAACTACGATCGAATCACCTACTATTCAAAATGTCTATTGGACGTTTCGCCTACGTTCATAATAACTATTGGTTGAAATCAATATTGGACGATTCGCCTACGGTTAACTCAGCTACGGTCGATTGAGCTATGGTTGATTAAACTATTGGACGATTTGCCTATTTTTGACCGAACTAACGGACGGTTCACGTATTTTTAGACCATGTTTCCGGCTGCTAGTCAGGTATGACAGCTAAAAAATACTTGTTTATAGTACAGAATTCAGAAACGTGTTGTTTTTGATACCTGAATGATTTCTATCTGTAGGTGCGCAGACAGCTTATTATGCCACTTTGCCATGATGAGGTAGATGAAAGAAGATGCCAAAATGCCTGAAGATGCCATGACACAGGATAAATAATTCAGTAATAAGAAAAATATCTGGCGCTTCGCCGGCCGCTGCCGCGGCACGCTCGCTTCGCTCGCTCGGCTCGCGCATTGTGGTCACTGTTCAAACCTAACCTAACCAACAGATTTCGGTTTGCCCTGAATACTGTACTAAAAACACGCGTAGCAAAGAATTTATAAACCGTAGGTGAGTCGTCCATAGTTGAATTAACCAATATATCAAATGAACATTGGCCGAATCGCCCATTAGTTCACATGCCCATAGTTTAATCAACCGCAGGCGAGTTGCACTGTAAGCGAGTCGTCCAATATGTGAAATGAACTTATGCGAATCGACCGTAGTTATATCGACCGTAGTTGAAACGACCGTAGGTATTATGAAACGTAACCCGTCCATGCGGGCAAAGCCATGAGAATAAGCTAGTGACTTATATGCTAGTGACTTGTATCTGTATAACGTACAGCCTCAACCGCTAGATGGATTGGGTTGAAATTTGGAACATAGAAAGGTTTCATGACGTAGACCACTGCTAAGAAAGGATTTTGCCGTGCGGGCAAAGCCGCGAGCATAAGCTAGTAAATAATATTATGAAACATTTTTTGTGAATAATACTTAGATTTCAGAGACGTCCTGGGATAAGTCCCAGAACTATCGTTATACCTATACCACAGTACAAATTAGAACGGCAATAAATTACCACATACACATATAGTACATCAAGATTAAATACAGTAAACAAAAATATATCAAATTATCATTAAAATCAGAAAAAACTAATAAAAATACGGAATAATAACAGCTTGATTCCGTACACTTACTCTTGACTCTTTTCCGCGTCATTTAATGGTGATCTCTTTACCGTGGGTAGACTTCCTCTGCAGGAGGTCGGCTAGTACCCCAACAGTGTCAGTTATTCTGCCGCCTGAACAGTGATGTGCAGACATTACTGTGCTTCGGTAGGAGGGCACTGTGGCTAGTGAAATTACTGGGCTGAAGAATCTTAACATTTTATGACTCAGCAGTGCACCCAGAATTTAACCTTCGTTAAATCCCAGCGTTATCTCTTACCATCAGGAGAGCATCTTGCTCATCTTCTTACATCGTTGTATAAAAAAAACTAAAATGAAATTTTCTGAAATGAAACTATCGGGTAGTTCCCGTTCGTACACACCTCCATCGTTCACACTGTTACCGAACGGGAAAAGGTCAAAAAAGATGTTTCGCTCGGTCACAGTGTGTCCGATAAACTATCATATACCTACGTACTCAAACTATTTATTATAATATATCTATCAAATTTCAGATATTATTAAGATATCTCATACCCGTCGAAATAACGTTAAATCCTTTCTTTTTTAATATTAGGTATTAAAAGTAGAATAATAATAATATAAAAGACCGTGTAACGACGAAATTCGACTAAAATACTAATTCGCCTTATTATAATTTTAGTTTTAGCAATATAAAATGATATCGTGTAATAATGCTAACTTTAAATTACGTGGTTCCTGTTACCACCTTCCAGCTCCATCATCAGACCCTGGTTACTATATGCATAGTATCAAAGTACTCGTAAAGACGAATCAAAAGGACACAAACTCCATGAGGTTTTGTCTTTTGTTTATGCGGTTCCTATGACCACCTTTCAGCTCCATCATCAGACTTCAGATCACTTCCATGTCATAAAATTATTGCATTGTCATCCGATTCCCGGTATGCAAAATTTCAGCTCAATCGGGAACTGTGACTGATAGGTAGAGTGCTTTTCACGAAAGGAGTTCTTTTTGCGGGGCGCCACTATCGCAAATTTTAAAAGTTAGCATATTAAATAACTTTAGAATCTTCGATGTATCCTTCTGCAATCTTGTTACACTTCCAGCCACCATGGCGTTTAAGAACTATAATATCAGCGCCTGAGTCAGCTAAGAGTGTTGCTGACGTCCGCCTCAGGCAATGCCCAGTGTAAAGATGGGAGTCCGGAAGCTGAAGAAATTTAGCAATCGTTTTTGGCATATCACCGATTTTATTGATGTTTTTTACTTTTTCCATTATCATAATGTAAGAAAAATCTTGAAGTTTTTGTATTAGCGGGTCGTAATGCCATATACTTGTCCACCACATTCACATATTCTTCACTAATGACGAATGATCTGTCGATTTTAGTCTTTGTGTTCAATAATTTTACTAATATTAATTTGTCCGAATGCTTTTCAACGTCGTTTACCTTAAGATTCAACAATTCATTTGAGCGGCACGCACCATTTATGCCAATAATTAATACAACCTGTAAAAAATAACAATAATTTAGTTTACTTATTTTTAGATAGGTACAGTTAGCTAGGTTTTCTTTGAAATAAATTAGCTTTTGTATCAATTTACTTACTTTTAAAGCGAGGTATTTACTGTCTGGTGCTTCATTCAGAAATTTTTCTATTTCAAGCGCAGTAAAAACTTTTGCCCTGAATCCTTCTGATTTTCTTTTTAAAAATGCTATCAACTTATGATATTATGTGGCTATATCAAGGTCACGTTTCGTTTTCAAGACAGCTTTTATCATAGAAAAAATGCTCCATAATGTACTGGATTTTCTTGTTTTAGATAGTTCCATGAAATATGATAGTATCACGGTCTCGGAATATGTTTTTGCTTTTTTTGAGAGGCGCCAATTATTGAAGGATTCGTACGCCTTTACATATTTCACTTTAGATTTTTCAGGCAAATAGCTGAACTCGGCATTCGAAACTTGTTCTTTCAACTCTTTTGGCGTAAGACAACTACCTTCATCACTGGGGTCACTCATTTCTTTGTAATTAAACAGACTATTAGATCACAAATAGAAATTTGCAAAAGTTTACAACTTAAGTTGAAAATATTTATTTGAATCTTTACCAAGAGGTTTAGAACCAAATGGAAAATGTGTCGTGAACACCACTGTCGCATGAAAAATGGCAACTATAAGTGCCATCTCACTTACCTCATACAAAAGAGAGAGACAAATATGGCATTTATCGATGACGTCACAACGCATTCTCCATTTGACTGTAAACTCTAAACTTCTACATCCCGCCATTTTGTATTTTTTTATTTTTATTAAAAGAGTTGCGTTCGAAATTTGTGTGTGTGTGACATATTTATGAAAAACAAATTGTAATAATATTTAAAAAAAAAAACTCACTTACGACTTATTATTCTATAATAGTATTTTATTTAAAATATTATTGAAAAAATACAATTTATAAAGTTAAAATTCAATAAATAACATTAAAAATTATGTGCATCTCAGTTAAATAAAAAGTGTACACAAATAAGTTTCAGAACACACCAACTTCTTCATAGCCAATAAAATTGTGTTCGAAATTCATATCACTTTGCCTCTCTAGAGAGCAAAAACGGCTTTTGCTCACTGAAATCGATGACCAAAGACACTATTTTCGTGCGAGAGTGGTGAAAAATTATTTATGGCATGAAGTCCAGAATTTATCGAAAAAATGTAATTTAGTTCCGCAAAATTCCGCGGGACCTCATTCGTGAGAAGGACTCTACCACTGAGGTGTATACCTAAAATCATAGGCGGATCCAGGATTTGGTTTTGGGGGGGGGGGGGGGGGGGGGCAAGGTGCAGACGGGCAAAAATATTATAATTTTTATTACGAAAAGTGTATGTTTAGCTCGCTCTGAGCGGTTAGGAAGTTTAAACATCCATTACAATAAGTGCGCGAGCAGCTAGCTGCGAGCGGCGAAAAAAAAATTTAATCTTTACCATGAAATATGTGCGAAATTCGTAACTCTACAATGCTTCTGGGGGTGCCTTGGCCCCCTGCCCCCCCCCCCCCCCTAAATCCGCCTACTCGCTCTGAGCAGTAAGAAAGCTTAAACATCCTTTATAATATGTGCGCGAGCAGCTTGCTTAATAACTCGGGGGGGGGGGGGGCTTGGCCCCTTGCCCCCCCCCCCTAAATCCGCCTATGATTATCTATAACACAGATAAAAGGTTCTATAATAATCATTGCAAAATTTTACTAACATTATAGACGTGAAAGTTTGTGTCTGGATGTATGCCTAAATGGGTGTGAACAGATTTTATGTCTGTGTGTCTCCGGATAACCAGTGATTTTTACAAAAGATCCCCCTAGATGGAGCGCCACAATCGCGTGATTTTAAGTTAAAATATCTACAGATTTTTAACAATTCATAATTTCTCATATTTAATTTCTCAATTAAATAGGTACATAATATTTAATTAATCTATCAAATAAAAAATATATAATAAATGAAGTATTCACAGTAATTATAAATCTATTATTTAGTTCCGCTAGGTTACGCGGGACTTCTTTTCTAAAACTGTTTGCAGAATAAACGATATTTCTTTTTCTTAGGACATTTGTTCCATTATTTTCCGTGGCGCTAGCTTGTATGAAAAATAATTTACTTTTACAATGAACTTTAAATGAATTTTTCTATTTATCTTCAGATGATTTTACATGTTTTAGAAATTAAAAATAAGCAGCAAAAAGATATTTATTACTGATATTTACACGCATCATGCGCACATTAGATTAGTTCCATTATTTTCCGCTGGCGCTGATTCATATGAGAAATAAGTTACATTTACTAATTTAAATGAATTCTAATTTGTTTCCTGATGATTTTACATGGTTTAGAAATTAAAAATAAGGTGCAAAATGATACCTACCTATGTACAGACCCTAGCTACTATATAGCATCAAAGTACTCGTCAAGACGAATCAAATGAGCCCAAACTCGATGGGGTTTTTTCTTTTAATCACGGAGTTCCTATGGCCACCTTCCAGCTCCGTCATCGGACCCTGGTTACTATATAGTATCAAAGTACTCGTCAAGACGAATCAAATGAGCCCAAACTCGATGAGGTTTTGTCTTTTGATTACGCGGTTCCTATGACTACCTTTCTTGTTTATTAGCATTTTATATGCGAATCTTTAGATTGATATAACTCTTTTATTTATGAACCGATTTGACTAAAACCAACACTAAGTTTCAAGTAGAGAAAACTGCAACGTATTAGTGAAAATTTTATTCAAATCGGTGGTGTTGTTTAACCACACCAGTGACACAAACTATTTACAAATTTAGCCCAAATTAAAGGTTTCGTTTACAGCCACATCGATAGATGGCGTATTTTTAGTTTGTCGCACTTTTTGCTTTTCGATTTTTTTGAATTGAATTTACTTTATATTCTATTACTTTTACTTCGAAATTTTGATGTAAATTAGGGGCGATGTGTCCGATATAAATGATTATTATTTATTTTATTATATTATTTTACGTTTCCCTAGGAAAAATTGACAAAATGTTTTACGAATTAGATCGCGCAAGCGACTTTTTCGCGTCGTTTTGTTCATATGCGTATTTTCACAGTTCACTTTAGTAAAGGATCACTATGAATGGGGAGAAATTTCCATTCTTATTATATGTATGGATGTGCCCAAAGCTTACGTACGTTATATTGCAACCAAAAATAATAAACTAAAGTAATTTTGACAAACTTAGTTTCCCATATAGTTCAATGTTAACAGGATGTTAGCAAATAAAATATTTCCTTCCCCAGGAAATGACTAAACTTAGTCTAATATATTATGTACTTACATGATGTATATGTCTAAAAGCGAATAAAATATATGTAAGGCCTCATATATTTTAAGTTTAGGTTCACAGTATTATTGCCTGAAAGAAAGGGTTTATAATTAGCTAACGAGGTTAAAAAAAATATATTTCACAGGAGAAATAATAGGAATTTAATTATAAATATGCCATGACTACCAGACTAGAGACTATAAAGATTTACGGTTGGGGTTAGAATAGTTGTGTGGTCCGAAATAGACCAAGTTATCGAGAAACAATCGAGGAGTGATGTAGAGTCAATGATTCACGAAGCAAGAGTTGCTGAATGAGTCACGGCGCTAAGAGATATTCTCAGAATAGCAAAGTACCAACTAACCTTGAAAATCGAACAACACTCATTGGACAATACGAAATTTGAACTTTGAAAAGCACTATTATAATAATATAAGGAAAGTGTAAAATTAAATATTTAGAATGAGGATAAAGTGAAGAAAAAAACAAACTAAGAACATGTCGTTACCTAGGTATATGTAATGATTAAAGTCCTTTCCATAGTGTTATCTTGAATCTAGATGAAAATCCTTTAAAACATAATATAATTTTTATACGATTATAAGAACCTCAGGTTTATAACCCTTTTACTAAGCTAAACCAGCTGTAATGACGTCTGATATTTATTGTTTTACTCAACCACGGATTCGGTTTCGGGCTCCTGCAGGGCTATACACTTATCTACCAGGGAACCGAACCGAAGACCGAATTGTCAAAAATGTATGAAATGACGTATTAAGTCGTATCGACCTGACGTGACATTTCACGTCATTTCATACATTTTTGCAAATTTTTGACAATTCGGTATTCGGTTCGGTTCCTTGACGGATAAGTGAATAGCCCTGCTGGATGACATAGCAATCATAATTTTAACAAATATACAGACTACAGTGACCACTGTGTTAGCTTAGTAAAAAGATTATTTTTAACACAAAATTTCATTAAAAAGATTAAAAAATAAGACCTTATAGTCTTTAAATACACCAGTGAAGACGACTGCAAATTGAAAGGGAAGATAAACGTTGAAAGTTATAAAACGCCCTTAATATCAGGACGATTGCTCATTCGTATGAACATATCCTATAAATCTAACGGGTCATTGTGCTTGTGTCACAGGCAGAGACGAGTTAAGAAAGTTCCACGATCGAGAAGCAGTCTCAATCGGAATGGGCATCGTATCGCCATTCAGGGGGATCCGTGCGTCGCTTGTCCTATCGAATCAAGATAAATTAGTGCGCGATTGAACGCTTTATAAAGACGAATGTTATAGATAATATACGACTAGAGCCATGTAGAGGTACTACGAGTACATGCATTAATCTGTAACGCTCGTACAAATATAGATTTGTATAGATATGGTGCGGTGTTGTTGTCTCAAAGATAAATCTACGTATTATAAATTGCATGGAATTGCGTGCACTACCGGCAAAAATATCGCATCATGTGCACTTGTTCCCTTACAAAGGGGATTATGAGATTGAGTGACGTTAATGCGACAAGGAGTCTTGGTGGAAGGATGAAGTTATCCTTATGGAAGCATAGTGACTGGTACCTATTGCTGTAGACATTTCATCAATCCATATATAAGTAGATAATAATAGGACTATTAGAAGTAACTGTAACAATTATTTATCTACCTCTGTACTTGTAAAGGTATGATTAGAATCTGTTTTTTTTTTCAAGTTAATTAGAACTATCAAAGCAAAAATGTTGCGAAATTATAGTTAGTGTTAATTCACGTTTTCTAATTATGATAAGTGGTCTGTAGTCTGTAAATATCATTAGATCAGCGCCTCGGTCTGACTCGATATAACCTATACCTAAATTTTAAATACATATTATAAAATGGCCTATCACCAAAATATGGCAATAGGTACATGCTGGGTAAAGGCCAAAGAGTAGAATACTAAATTGACGTGTTTGTTTTCATCTTCGGCTGTATTATGTATATTTATATAGTTTGGTTAAATATGTATTCCTAAACTCAGGCAAGTTCAAGTCTTTGCTATAGCAAAGGTTTGAGTGTTTTAACCTCTTCACGGTTAAACAGCTTAATCGATTGAGCTGAAAAACGTATAGGAAACAGGTTGCTTAAACCCATTTTTTTTGGACCCAGGAAAAATGCGTTACGCATGTGGCATGTGGGACTCCCCCGCCGAAGATACCCACTAAAAAACCTGGGGGAGGTTGCTTAAACCCTGGAATAACTCATAGGCTAGCTAATTAATGGCGGGTTTGTATTATGTACATATACTATATAGCTACAAGACGGAGACAGTAATGAATAAAAAATACGTAATTGGTCTCTAAGCTTCAACCATGCTACCAACGACCAACATGCACAAGCTGAACTTCGTATGCATATTATATGAAGTAGAACATGGCTATGTCGGGGCACGGGGGCAGGAGGCTAATTGGCTGTCAGCAATGAGTCCCGTGCTCGTCTACTCAAACCGAGTGCCATAGACGGCTCTCTGACACGAGGCGACGCGCCGTCGGGCACCGCCGGTGACATGCTGCCTAAAACAAAACAATGACGCTTGATTGGTTAGGGGAGAGATATGCCCACTGATATAAGCTACGAGTAGGATAGATACCGGTGCATCAATGCGTGTGAATAGGTACCAAAAGTATCTCTGTTTCTCTCTGTTCTGTGTGTTGTATTGTTTCTCTGTTCCTGTGTCTTGTGTTCTCTCTGGTTTTTTTTCTCATCTATGGAGTCAGTCACAGGACTCGGGAGCAGTTAATTATGGTTTGAAGGTTGATTTTTTTACAATTCGATACAGTGTGTTTAGTGTTTGTTATGAATAGATGATTATTTTAAATGGACTCAATAATACATACATGCTATGAAGGCGATTTGGCGTCATCTACCCCGGTACATACGTGGTTAACAGATATGCTTCTGTGACGTAGGTAACACTGCTAAATCAAATTGAATTTAATAACCAACACACAATAAGCGTTAGTAGATATGTAAATCTGTGCTAATTTAGAAGATTAATAATTAAGTGCAAAATATTAGTCCGTGAATTCGTCCTTATTTTATATTCACAGTCAGCAGTGGTACAGCTTATAAATATACGGGGAAATTTAATTAATAGAATTTAGATAGGTTGGGGATATTTCATAAATTAGAGGTGCTAATTCAAAATTAATTTATTCAAATAGGCCTCGAAAAGCACGTTGGGAAGTCACGCCGTAAATTTAATGATTAATGGCTGCTGTCCATTCGAAAACGAGTCACTATGGGAAGAATGTTCAAAAAACCTTGGGGCCACACACCTCGGACTCGGGTTAATCGCTAAGAGAACATGCTGCATATGAAAGTGGAGAACAGCTATTAATTAAAGCTAACTACGTAACCTTCATGTCGATTTTATGCGTATTTAATAAGTGAGATAAAGTTGGCGGAAACGATGGCCCACATAGAGTACCTGTCGAGATGTCTTGGTCACTGCGACCGAGGCAGGTGTGCTCATTAACATTATACACTCATTAACGGTATCGTCCGGCTCCCAAGCCTCATAAAACATGTTTACCCACTAAACTTGAACTTACCATTCATTACCAGCACATTTTTTATCTGACGACGGAATCTTTTTGTCATCGATTGTTTTTCATTCGATGTCGTAATAGATTTACTTTAATAAATTCAAGGTCCAGTAGCTCCATTTGTCAAGGTCTGGTTAACAAATCACATAGAACGTTTAGTTGGTCCACTTCGGCGATATCATTAACGCGAAGTTTGATGCGCGTTTCGCGATTTCCGTTTTTGCTATTACAACTGCGCAGATTGCGTAGCTGAGATGAATAAACTGCACTGCAAAAGGCAAAATAACTTCGCAAAGCAAATTTTATTCACATTAAAAATGGAAAGAATTTCAATTATACGAGTTAAGAATAATTCTGTTTTAATTATGGTTTTAGCGTCCATTTTATCCTTATTCATTGAGGCCTATTACCGCGTCCTTATTTCGGCGATTTATATGGAGAGTAAAAAAACGCAATTTCGTATTCCGGCCCACAGCAAAACACGGAGGCTCACATAAATCTGCGGAGACTTATTTCCCTAATTCGTTGGCGGAGACATACAAAGCGCCGAGGAACGTCCCGGGACAAAGTAATGAACTAATTACATTAGTCTCACGATGCTCGCGAGAGATGCCACTGAAACGGCTAAACCGACCGACTATTAGGGGCGTGATGTCCCGAGAATAATGATGATTGCGGCTTAACTTATCTCACAATTACTGGCTTAGGCTCTGCCTATTAAATAATACTCCGCTCCGAGATATTAATTTCATGTTTGTCCGAAGTCCGAACCCGAACTGTGTCATCGTTGACCTAAACAAAATAAGGGAGCTAATAAATTTCCATAAACACGAGTTTAATATGTTTTGGGTGCACGATTTGTCATTGAACAAGTGTTCATAGAGATTAACATAAAATCACGTAGCATCGCAATTACGGTTGGGAGGTGTGGAGTTTGTTTTGTTGTGTAATAGGATTTGTGATTATTGGATACACGGAGAGGTTTTTACATTGGTTTGTGAGCGTTAATGGTGGTTTCTGTTCTCCGCAAATGCGGAAGACAGTTTGATGCCGTTATTCCGTCTGGCTGGGGCTTGCGACCGCACATTGCATTATCTACCTCCGCCGTTATCTTACCTGTCAAAGCTCACTAACACTCTAGGTCTTATCAACAGTCTATATTAGGGCCTATGGCCTATACCTAATGGATACGATTAGTACCTAACAATATTTGTTTGTTGTTGTGTAATTAACACAAGAATTTAGCTTAGTAAGTAAATTTTAAAACATTATTATACTGATTTTAAGCTCGCTTTCAACAAGCGTGGGCGAGACGTACCTACCTACATTTTTGTTCATGACTCGAACCGCTCGACTGATTTCGATAAAATTTTAATGTGTGATGAGACCACCTGGAAACTACCTATACACTTCAGAACAACACTTTCCAAATTGGTTCATGCATGAATGCATGCATACAACATACAAATATTTAAAGAAACCGACGAATTGTTACTTTATTGAAGTTGATTAAAAAGCTGAAAGATATCTAATTATTTAGCCTATGGCCTGTAGTATATGTACAATGTACCTACCTATATTATGCACAGATATTTTTTAATTATCGCATCTTATTTATTAGTATTCTTCATTAGTTAATGCTAATGAAGTTGGCACTAATGAAGATGATGCTATTTACGACATTAAAAACAAAATTCAGCGCAACATTTACAGTTTTAAATGTTGAGGTTATCGATTGGCGGTAGGTGTGTAATAATAATGCAATACCTACATTTAAATTCCAATACTGAATTAATGCAAAATATGTTATTAGGTACCTATATCATAATACTAGCTTATACTCGCGACTTTGCCCGGATAAATCCTTTCTATGCGGAGGTCAACGTCATAATTACTACATAATATAAAACAAAGTCGTACCCCGGGTCTGTCTGCCCTGTATGTATACTTAAATCTTTAAAACTACGCCACGGATTTTGATGCGGCAGATAGAGTGATTCAAGAGGAAGGTTTATATATATTGCTAGCTTACGCTCGCGGCTTTGCCTGCATTCTTAAATCCTTTCTTAGCGGAGGTCTACGTCATAAAACCTATCTTTGTTCCAAATTTCAACCCAATCCGTCCAGTGGTTTAGGCTGTGCGTTGATAGATCAGTCAGTTACTCTTTTCTTATATATTTAGATTCATGCGTAATATAGTAGAGAAACTCTGATACATAGGTATGTTAAAAAAATTATACTCAGAATATGCCCCAATTTTTAGATTTCAAGCAATGATGCACAAAATATGAGGAATCTTGCTCTAACCGAAAACACAGACCACAAGTCTAGTTTCGGATAGAGCAGTTTTCACCACCATGATACCTCCTTATTATACCCAAATGTTTCTGTATCATTAGATTTAATGTACCTATTTTATGAATAAATAAATAATTTTCTATAAAGCGCGACGAAGTGCGCGCGGGTCCACTAGTAACACTACAAAACAATCTATGTATGTTCCAAATTGAACCCAATCCGCTCAGCGGTTTGAGTTGTGCGTTGATAGATCAGTCATTCTATCCTTTTATATATTCAGATTACGTACATTTTATTACCATCATTGAATTTAGCATTTAAATCAATTAAAAATTAAAAAACAACGATCTTTTTTGCACAATAATCTATGAAACTTGTCTCGCCAGAGAGCTTTTATAGACAAGGTGTTGTAAAGTTTAATAGGTATTACGCATGTTGAATTGCGCATATAGGCACTCTAATGAGAACTGGATCTTATTTTATGATCCATAAAGTGTACGTAGACTTTTTGTTTAGAATTTAGGACACCTGCATTCAGATTTAAGACTTCCTGCTCCACCTACTACACCTGTTTATGATTTGTCGTTACGTTTTAACTTCCTTGTTATAAGTGCATACACATTGTTGTTATGTTGTTTTTTCGTCAAACGTCAGAGACTCAGTTTTATGTTGTACGTGTCAGCCAAACAAAATGTTCTCAATGACTAAGCAACCTCCCTTAAGCTGACCTGCAATTTAGGAGTGGTCGTATTCTATATACAGAACTCTCCACCATTCCTCGCTTAATTTACATGGACTATATCATTGCCATTTACATAATATAAGAAAGGAGCTCAGAGAACGAGATTTATAACTGAAACGTTTTAAAAATAGGGAGGAATTCCAGTTGGAATATACAGTCGAGTAAAGTCCGGAACAAATTGTCACCAGTCACCGTGGCTTTTGTGGAGCGGCGAGGATCTTCGAGGATTGTTATTGATGTGAGACGAGGACCGCAGCGAGCGAGCCGCGGGACCCGGACCGACGTCGGATAGTCTTCATTACGGGCGATCATGCGTGTGCCTTCGCTTCGGAAGCGGAAAAATCGTGAAATATCGTCCCGAACGTCCGACTTAACGCGTATGAATTGCCACAAATCCAACAGTATTGGGCTCCCATCTCTGAAATATCCTCGTACTCGTGAGTTAATCAACGTTTTACCTACATTTCCCGTTTCCCTCGACGAATTAAATTCAACGAGAGCGTCGCTCTCAATTATCTCTATCATAACCTGTTTGTGGTGCACACGTGTACCGCGAAAATACAAATTCACCGTTTTAAAATTCATGTGAGAAATATATGGTTTTAGTGTAATCAGATGCATTTTAAATATAAACTCGTCCATTTTATATTTAGTTTCGAGGCGCGAACGTTATTTGGCCCAGATAAGGCTACAGTAGCTCTAATAAACATTTCAGTTGGTTTTTTTGTGTCGCCTCGTGTTTAAACAGTTGTCTGTGTTAGTTGTGAAATTACGATCGTTATTTGTTCAGTAAACACGCCTTTTCAAATTAAATGCACAGCTGCATTATTGCATTCGAGACATTTGCCGGAATTAAGGTAATTATTAAGTTATGGTACCTATTTAAACTAGTAAAATTGTCTTTCATAAGCCTTTCACTCAACATTATGGACGAGTACAGTTATGTGCCTATTATCTAGGTATGTTTCATTATTATTTTATGAAAGTTTTCAAGGCAAATAAGCTGTAATAATTTACAATAACTATAAACTACCGCAGAATATTGGGATCAATATACTCGTATTTCTCATAGAATGTAGCGTAAAGCGTAGCAGTTGATAGTTGTGTTAAACATATTATATTAATATTTAACATTCATCGGGGTAAAAAATATGGATAATAAACAACAGTAAATTAAATGACTTATCATGCAGTCGTAGTTTAATAAGGCCACCCGAAACCAGGTAAATGGTACGCAACGTGCGATTGCGCAGGTTAGGCCAGCACATTCCAGTTAAACGAGCGTGCCTCTCAATTACACGGGCTATATCCCGGAATGTGTAATTTACCCACGTAATTCCTGTCGGATTCCGTCCTGTCGGTTGCACGGAACTATTTTTATTGCTTGTTTCCTATTTTCTCCGAGGGGAACAATATAACTCGCGAACTCTAACCGAGTTGGCGGGAACAAGTGTATTGTGAATTGCACGTCGCGCCTCGCCCCTGCGCTTAATAATGTTTTCTTTTGGTTTCTTAGGTCCCGTGGGAAGAGTTCGCTGTCGATGATTGTTTAACGTTACATAATAAAGTTTGCTGTTCAGGTCGGTGAGTGGCATTTTCATTGGTTTAATATCATTGCTTGTCACAGCTCTATTAGCTATTATTAGCGCTGGTTATGTGCTTTTCATTATACATACTTATTGTAGTGCGTTTCACTGCAGGATGCCGGACACTGCATTTACCTTTTGGCCAATTAAATAAATATTTCAGGACGTTTCACACAGCGCCACCTAACCCCAAAGCAACTTAATGCTTGTAATATGGTGGTCAGGATAACGGATATAATTACTGTTTTCCTCTCGCTTACCGCTTAACTCTATGGTGAGCGTAATAACTTCACGCTCCAAATATTGTCTAACTTCAATGTAGCCTCCGATGTTGGCAGTGATCCTTACAATATTTGACTAAAACATCGTAATCAAAGTCAACAACAATAAAGATAAGCCTTTGGATACCGACAGTGTGCTTCCGGAGAGGATAAACCCGTTTCATTCAGAATGATAAATCGGATTTGAACTCTACCTATACGTACTTATCCGTATCGTGGTTCCTGTTAACAATAAAGCGAGATAAGTGATTTTGGACTGATGCCAGGACTAGGCCCGTCTAGCCCCACTCCATTTGCTCTTTACATAACTCAGCATTCAAGGCATCATTAATCTTCCTAGTTCCACGCCAAGCCGAGTTTAATTTTAATAAAAACTTTGCCTTACTACGGTATTAATTTACATGGCATAATGAATGGTACGTTTTACCTATAGAGACCCACTTGTTTCATATCGTATATTTATTCAAGATTCCAATTGTGATACTGCGGTATTTTACTCCTTGAGTTTGAGGAATAATTTAATTAAGATTATGTGATTTCATAAATCGTGAATCATAAAGTTGAACCTACTTCTTCCTAATCGAGTCAAATCTAAATTAAATGTTCAAGCCATTGTTTTATCGCAGCGCAGTTCCTTGTAAAGTTTTCAACTTGCATAACTACCATAATATTTGTAACCCTAGCATGATTTTTAATCAGTACGGATTTCTTGCAATCCTATTAATTTGGTATCATAGGTTTCTTTTAAGACCAGTAAGTACGGTCGGACCAATTTTCCGTATCATTACTAAAATTTCATATAAAAATTTAAGGCAGACATAAATTTACTGCCCTTTAAAAAATACGTCAATGTGTTTTTCTTTATCTGTAACTGTAAAAAGCTTGTTTTATAAGGTTTTAGTAGAGGTCCGGCAATAATCGTGAATGAAACCATAATTCACGTAAAACCTGGTGCTCGTAATTCAGTGGTCGCTGATGTGGCACACTGGCACGTAATACAAGATTTTAGAAGCTCTCCAACCCTTGGGAATGACCCTCGAATGGTCGAATTCGTCCTTCAGCCCAGACGTTGCCGTGTTTTATAGTTTAGGGTCAAAATTTTAGTAGAGCTCGTAGAGTCACAGGTGCGTGCTGCTTTTAGAAACGTACACTAAATTTTACTTTCTTTCTATAGTAATAAAATATTTTTATGGCACCCAAACAGATTTGAAAATTCACCTTATATTTATAAAGTAAAATAAGAAAACCTAAGAATTTTAGACAAAATTTGTTCCGTCGCGCCAGGTTGTTTATGAAAAACTTACATAAGCATAGAACAATGTTTACAAATGTCCGTTTAAGAGTGCCTGTTATTAAAGGCAAGACTGTTTTGAATTTACATTTGTGAGCAGAAACACGGCGTGAAATTCGCATTCGTTACTTTTTCCAGAGAGAATATCCACCTGAATTCACGTGTTACATAATAAGTGTAGCTATATACTCGTACTCGGTATCTACAACGAACAAAATAAATATTTTGGCGAAACAAAATCCGAAAGCTGTTCGAACGTAGCCATGAAAATCGTGATTTATCTGTCTTCAGGGAAATACCTTCGAATGCCGTCTGTCGGTGTCGATGCGGGCGTAATACCTTAATTCGGCTAATCTCGCCATTGAGCCGAGAGTGCGGCTATACCATCCCCTCCGATAAGTACTCTCGTCTCTACTCAGCCTAAACATCTCTCTGCGAGAGCTATTTGTCGTCTGAATAATTCATTAGACCGTCACTAGCTTAGTTTACCATCGCAAACGTTGACCACGTACCTGTATTATTGGATTGTTTTTCAAAATATTCCATTAACTTGGTTGTTCTTTAGTTGAATAAAACAATGTGCTCGTACGTCGACGGTTTGTTAGACACGCACGCTTGTTGAATAACAAAACCTATGTTTAAAATAAATATAGAAACTGTGTCTAGACAATTAGGTGAGTCGATTATGCGTACGTGGAAAAATTTGCCACTTGCGATTGCGTCGAGAAACAGAGTCGTGCAAAATCTGTAGATTTACTCAGTTACGAGTATCTCGATTTTACATCGACATGCAAATCTCTATCACGACACTTGCCTCACTTTAAAGTAGTTTCCAGTAAAAAGTGTCTCGGGTTCTGCGAAGTTCCTTACTTAACTTTTCATGTTTCTTTTTAAAGCTGTTAAATATGTTGCTTGACATGTACAACCGGTTTTTACTTTGCTTCTGTATTTTAAGTTTGGAAGTGAATTATAGGAATACGAAGAGAAATGTTGAGATTGGTCTGAGGAACAACTTTAAAAAATCGGCAGCTGTGCAACTGACTTTAAAAAAGAGTCAATTAGGTACCTACCCTAATAGCTAATTTACGTAAGGTTGTTATTTGGAACTTCTATGTAGACTCATTGTTTCTAAGTATGAAAGAAACAAAAGGAAGATATTGCTCTACTAACCCCAACGAATATGGTTGAACAAGAAAATCGTATTGGAAAGTGTTCGAAGGTACTTTCGCTAGCACCATTATTTTCATATCGACTTCGACTCCTTAAAAGGTTCAAGAGCTAAGTGCAGTCTCTAAGAACGACGACGAAACGGAACTGAATGGATGTTCTGATTACCATAGCACCACAGATGATGATATACCGGAGAGACATGACGAATGTCCACTTTTTTTGCATGTCTCAAGTAAGTGGAGTAATTCTCTAACTGTGTATGAAATTCACGCCGTTACTGATGGCGCACATCAACTAGACTATAATATTATAGTATCGAAAAAAAATTACGAATTATATTAATTGGCCCAGATGACGAGGGGGGGACAAACTAGATTCCTTCTGCAAGCCGGACCACCATAGCACTTAACAGAAATAAGTTGAACAGTAAAGTGAATATTTGTTCAGACAGACCAGGTTGACGATAACAAACAACATGATGAAATATAGCAATCTCTTTTCTGACTACATAGAAGAGAAAAAGTTAGTGGTAACTTATCTGAAAGTGACACGGTTGGTTTACATACAAATCGCGATCGCGATATCTATCCAATACTGTTATTATTATTTTTAACCCCCGACGCAAAAACGACGGGGTGTTATAAGTTTGACGTGTCTGTCTGTCTGTGTGTGTGTGTGTGTGTGTGTCTGTCTGTGGCATCGTAGCTCCCAAACGGATGAACGGATTTTGATTTAATTTTTTTTGTTTGAAAGTAGAGTTAGTCGAGAGTGTTCTTAGCCATGTTTCGTGGAAATCGATCCAAGATGGCCGCCGCTACAAAATGGCGGATTACTTTTTTCTTCCACGACCCCATCGATATGGGTATCAAATGAAAGGGCTTAACGAGTAGAATACAGCCCACTATATAACATTTAAAATCCAAGATGACCGCCATAAAAAAAATTGAATTACGTATTGCGTTGGGGTTTTTTTTAAATTTTAATTTAATACACTTGTTATGTATTAGGTATCTACGTCTCATTCTGATTGCGATGGCTAAAGAGTTGAAACAGTTCGTGTAAACTGCTAAACCCTGGGAAAGATTGTATAACTGATCAAATTCACAAAAGGATGTAGTAATTAGTATTGATAAACGAGAAGAACTAGTTTTAAAGGAAAATACTTTTAGTTGTTTTGTATCCTTTTAATTAGGTAGATACCTAAACTGGTGATTACATAATATTATAAACTTAGGTATTACGAGTTGAAGAAAAAATAAAAAAAGGCATAAGCTTAAAAATAAATTCATTTTTGGACCTAATACGAATATTTACTCTCACTAGTTTATATCAACGTTTGCGTTCATTATACTCCTATTAGGGGAATATAATAATCACATCAAGAGAAACTTCTGGACTTGTCTAAAATACTATTTCAAGGAACATTTTCTGAAAGCTTGATTTAACAATCCGGAACGTTTTCTGGAACTCTGTCGAAAGTAGAAATGGCTAAATTCGCTATGAAAAGTTAACGTTATTCGATTACACTTTTATTATGCCAGATGCCCAGTGTTCTTTAATTTCCTTCGTGGAAACGGTCGGCTTTTGTTTTTATATTAATGAGTGGATAACGTGTCTGCAAAACACATCTCAGCATGAGAAACTTTGATGTTCCGAAATCCGAACGCAATGTTAACGTTTAAAAAGATCTATAAAATCGTTGCCATGAGGTCTGTTCTCCAAATAAATATTGTGTAAGAAAACTCGTTTAGAGAGGTTATCTCTTGCAGAAAATTGCTTTGCATCTCCAAGGAAATATCACGGATACGAATAGCGCTTTTTTCGTAACTTGGGAGGGTAGTAGAAACAAATATTGCCAAACTTGTATGTATCGAGACTGACGTGCTGTATTATGTGAACGATTTCTCATTTCGCTATATTTATGAACATGAAAATTGGTTATTTAAATAGATATTTCCGAATTTAATTTATCTAGGTAATACGAATAGACGAACGTGGATTTTAACAATAATTTCCAATAATCGAAAGACATTTATTGGTTTTTATTATGGTAGAGTTTCGAAATAACAATATTTATATTACAAAAGTGCAGCTTATTTGCTCAGCTCTGCTGTCATAGAAATGTGTATGTAATTTATACCATTATACAGTGGAATACTTACTTAATTGATTTTGTATATTTATACTTTTAAAAGTTAGGTAACTTTGGTAACTTAAACCCCCATCACCACTAGAAAATCACCATCAATAGATATATCCATGTTCGCAATTGTGGCAATTGGCAATGTTATCACAATAATAAATCATAGGATTTTTTACTTTTATCAAAACTTTACGTTAAGTACAGAATATTTTATTATAGAACATTTAAATATCTGTTTTGACCTGCTCAGTGTCCTAACACCCTCTCCCTAAACCAGTTACGTAATCATAGTTTTACCATGAGTCATGAAGTAACAATGCTGTCGCCATTTCACTTATCCAGTCCTATTTCTATAATAGCGTTCCAAAAACAACGGTGCCTTGAAGCGGACACTGACGTTTTAATAAGCAGGGTTGGTAATTTCATTTGGAAGGGAAGGGATGCAAGGGCGCAAGTCACGCGATTGCCCAGACACTACATATTCATGATGAGTGCTGGTAACCATGACTTGTGGAAAATCAACGGCTTTATTTGTAATCGTATATGAGAATCATGTATGAGACCAGATGTTATACAAGAGTACATATTTAAATAAAGACTAATCAGACGCTCCAGCATGGAGAGTGCTCCTCAGAACTCCACGGGTTAGTTCCACCATCACCCTTTTACTACCGAACTTCTAGGCAAACGGCCCTGTGCCACCAATATCTGGTGAGTATACCAGCAGCCCGGGGGCCCGGACTAAGCGATTCGCTTCGTCTTTCATTATGAGAACGGCGAAGTTATGGAACTCGCTACCACTCTCAGTGTTTCCCGAATGCTATAACGTGGGTTTGTTCAAATCAAGAGTGAATAGGTTCTTACTGAACAAGCGTGCTACAACTTCGACTGCATCGTCACTTACCAACAGGTGAGATTGCGGTCAAACGCTTGTTTAGTCTGCTATAAAAAAAAACGTAGTTTGATATTCCAAAATCGGCAACGGGCGCGACGTTCTTCCCTCTGGTGTGGTATAATATTAGGGCATTGTAGGTAAATAGTGGTTCTCAATGTCTGTCTAACTGATCTATTAACGTAAACAGCTGAACGGATGGGGTTGAACTTTTAAATACAGATAGGTTCTTTAAGAACACGTAGACCTAAGTTAAGAAAGGATATTGCCACTTGAGTAAAGCTCTAAATATAAGTAAGAGTATAAAATGATACTCATATAGAGGAGGTACATCAATAACACCGAGAAATACGTCTTCAGTCAAGTCCCTTATGTTATGAACTATAATAGAGCTCGAGCAGTAAAACTTCGTAAATCACGGACTAGATCAAAAGAAGAACTGCTTTATTCTGCTTATACAACTGGCTAATTGGTTTGATGAGCCCCATTGAAGATAAAATCCTCATATTTTTACATTTTATTATTGTTAAAATCAATCTTAATGAGTCTAGCATTTACTATCGTGACAGGAAATATGCCATAGATGTTATCAGGACGCGACGCGACCAGTTTTAAAGTAACTATCGGATGTCATGCTAATATTTTTTGGTCGATTTAGATGAAAATGTTCTGGTAAATGTCTTTTGAATTAAAATACACGAGTATTGTAAAGATACAATATAAAAATAAAATATATTATTGTGGCCTTGGCGTCTTTATAGATGATCTAACATTATGATAGTGAAAGGATTTTTTATAACTACGATGAGCCTTCGCACACTTTATCTCACATATAAGTCATCGAATCACTCCAGCATACAAATTAAGGTATGTAGTTACAAAATCAAATCTTATTAATTCAAAATTACGGTAACGTTTTTCTCCCAATCCCATCCCCAATCTTTGAGAGACCAAAAATGGGTCTGTGATTTCACTTTTAACGCATTAGGTGCCAACTACTTTATTTGAAGAAATCTTAAACTTTTTGTTACGATTATAGTATTGAGTTAAACAAAAGCTTTTAAAACCAAACACCAAACCGCAATGCACTAAACTAAAAGTACGAGACTGTATCCCCTTGTAGATATACATCTACATATCAATTATGGGGTACGAGTAAAATGGTGGAGTAATGAAAGGGGAGTCCATTGGAGAGCCCAGTGAGTCATCCGACTGCGCCCAGACGGCGCCGCTAGTTCGAGCTGCATGTCCCTTGCCTTAGAACTATAGGCTGTTGTTACTTGTTACACTTCCGCTGAGACAAGTTTTTACGTTAAAAGTAATTCAAATTTAAATTATTGCAGGATCGATCCGAAATTGATTAGATTGGATTAGATAACACTTTATTGTACACAAAAACAGAAAAATATAATATAACATTAAATACGTCAAGTAGATTAGAAATCAGGTTTTAACCATTATTATTTATGTGCTTACATTTAGTCCTTTGCACGTTTTATAATTCTTCACTAGGGATTTTTTTATATCGTGTTATCCTGCCCACATAGGTATTGAACATACATTATGTAACTCGTGAATGATTTTTTTACAAAATTTTGCCCTTGTCTTACTGAAGGTACGATATTATGTGTGTAGAATGCAAATGATGCCAAATTGTTAAAGCTAAGTGAATTATTTTATGGTTCTTGCCTAAGCTAAATCTTTTATTTATGCGCATAAAGAATCTTAAAAGTGCTCGTCGCCCGTCGCTACATACGAGTACGAACATACTTACTTGTCGGCTCAATCGATGCGATGAGGCTAAAAAAAGCTCTAAAACTAACGTTACTAAATTATTTGCGCCAACGGAAGTATTTTGCATATAAAGGGTTTCATTGATCGCCGCGTTCGATAAATATTTAATTAGTTTATGCAATAGGCAATGTAGCGGTCCGTTGCTCTAGATGGACTCCACTTCACTCCACTTTCACTCTCGCCCCGATTTTTGTTAAATTCAAATTCCAAGGCTACAATTAGGTGACACAAGAATTTGTTAATTAAACTATAAACTTTTAATTATAACTTATGTTTGATAACTGTTAATAAAACTAACGTTATCTACGATTTTAGTTAATAACAATTAACAAAGAATTTTAATGGAATTACGATTAAGTAAATAGCAAGCTTTGCGATGGAAGCCACAGAATACCAAATTGTAATGCCAATCATTCCTAGAAGCATGCTTTGCTATTTTCTATTGGTAATTGAGGTTTTACCTAATTTCAGTATTAATGATTTTTTGGCGAGTCTTAGATGATGGTAGATGTAGTCACTGTGGAATAGAATGAATGCCCAGATTAGCAAGAAAAAGTCCGGATCGTAAGGGTATATGGTATTTCGTGACGTTTGGGTTATGCGACTAAGTTGAGAAATGCCTATTAACTTACTTACCATTCAATGTCTGTAACATTTTGTTTTTGTCGGCTTATCTATAGGAATTGCTATAATATGTGTAAATAAACAAATACTCCTTAGGACATTGGCGTGAAGTCGATGAATCTGACTGGCAAGAGATGGAAGAACGGTATAACCATTGGGGCTACAACTATTATAAAAGGTATATGGCCAGCCGAGGGTAATAGAAGGCTGAAATGTTGATTTTAACTTTTAAAAGGTTCTTTTTAAAACGTCAAGTTCTAGTTGTACAATTCAGTGGGTTAGAATTACATTGTGGTGCTCTATCATTTCCACTTCCCGCTAATGATATTTAATCTTTGACCGCGATAACATTAGACAAACTCATACCTATAATGTAACACGAGTTTCCGCGTGTCGGCAGTTCATAGTTCACGGTGATAAATCACGCTGGGATTTTTTGTAATACCCTCTATATCAAATAGTATATTGTAAGAACAAAACGTGAACTAATGAGTTACATGTCCTTTAGATGGTTCACAGGGAAGTAGAGATGGAGTATACTATAATAAAAATTTAAAAATATTGTTTTTTGATGACTAAATCTTAAATAGTATACGGAAGATAGCGCGTAGCGTTCAAATTAGCTTCCAAAATCCTATTTTTAAGTAGTCAACAAAAGAAAATTTTGTTTCATTTATGAAAGTTGGGTATCACTTCAATGTGAAGCTGTAATGTACCTACTACAAGACTCGGTTATTTCCTATAATATGATATGTAGGAGGCAGTCAAGTCATGTTGCTATAAAAGAATCTTGGCAACCTGAAACTGCAACATATAGGTTGCCAGATACACAGCTTATATCATCAGCGATTTGACTCTACAGCTTAAATAGAGCAACAATTGCTACGAGTATGTTGGAATACAATTAACAATATTTATCTCCCACCATATTGTATTCACCAACTCGATTAGTTCGGATTGTATCGATATCGCAAACATCGAGCGTCTATAGCGTCTTTAGTCTATAGGTGCCTTAAGTTGAACTGTGAACGTTTTGCGGCAGTAGTTCCGCGGAATCGGCAAACACGCGGCAGTGCCGGCTGTGACCGCACTCCCATCAAGATAATATTACGAGATACAGAGCTTGCGGTCTGGCTCCGGCTCAGATCTGCACTCCTGGTGCGCCCAAACCGAGATATATCAATCCTGTCTGCTAGAATAACGGGTAATTCGGTTATTGCTCGTGTTATTAACGGTAGGCCTCTCCGGGAGTGGCCTGACTGGGTTAGATATGTAGAAAACGTGCCTTTCCATTTGAAGGGAAGGGTGGTATAGAAAATTATGAGACTTAAAAGTTTTAAGCAAGTAGGTACTCTTTATTTCTAAAATTTCTTTATCGGCCGTTCTTATATTGTTATCATCAGATTGTCGGCATGCTTCTTTTGTCCACTGACGTATAGAAAATGTGCATTTGGGCTGTTGATTTGTCATGTCTATGCCTACCAGGAACTCACATTTTGGTACTTTTAAATACCTATGAATTAAATAATTAGACCAGCATACATTTGCCTTATAAAGATGCCCTAAATAACAATTTAAGGACATTTTAGCTGCAATTATATTAGACGGTAGGGCAGACGGGCGCGTCGCGGCGCGTGCGAGCTTTTTATAGCCGGCGCCGAGCGAATATAGATGCAGCCCTGCAGACGCAGCTTGAGCTGTTCATATTGTAAACAACTCTTATTCGAGCGAAAACGACCCGCAGACATATGTATATACCGCTTATTAAAAGGGTCGGTCAAAAGCTAGCGAAGATTAATTGAAGGTCTTATCGCTGATGGCGAACTCTTCCAGACAGCCATGGAATAAAGACAAGAATGCGAATAATAAAGTTCTTAGGCATCATCATCCCCATTGGTCAATAACATAAGATGATCTAACTAGCGTCAAGTTAGTGTCCGGCATTTCTTTTGATTGCTGAATGAACCTATACGAGACTTGCAACAGTGATTGCAAAGGTCGTAGAGTTCTATGGCCTACCACTTATATTACAAAGACAAAAGTTTGTGTATGTATCTATGTACTCGTATATAAAATCTTCACATCTAATACGATTGGCATGAAATGTGTAGTTTAGAACTTACTAGCTGCGTCCAGCAGTTTTACCCGCTGTACTCGCTATCTCTATACCAAATTTCAGCTCTTCCTGTCCACCCGTTTAGGCGTGAAGAAGTAACAAACATACACACTCACTTACAAACTTTCACATTTATAATATAAGTATGATGCTACTTTTCAGCCTGTACAAAGTCCATCTTCAGTTTAACTTGCTCACTTCAAGGCAGAACTTAACGAAGTTATATTTGCACAAGCACTATAGTCTGTAGTAACTTTCACTGGGTTCGATGACCTGTTAACGCAAGCTCAGAGAAAATAGCCCGAGGGCCCGTTATAGTCCAGTTAGAGGTTCTTTATGCATTTTGTGTAAAGCTAACAATATTATCATAGATTTCCTACATCATTAATCTCGTACTTCATACTAGCTGTGTTCCGCAGTAGGTACCTATATCTAACCCGCGTAAGTCCAAACAGTTAAGCCGTTTTTATTTCAGAAAAAAATACATTATATTATATTATATAGGTAAATAAATCCATCCATATCCATACATATAATAAGAATGGAAATTTCTCCCCATTCATTGTGATCCTTTACTAAGGTGAACTGTGAAAATACGCATATGAACAAAACGACGCGAAAAAGTCGCTTGCGCGATCTAGATCGTAAAACATTTTGTCAATTTTTCCTAGGGAAACGTAAAATAAAATAATAAAATAAATAATAATCATTTATATCGGACACATCGCCCCTAATTTACATCAAAATTTCGAAGTAAAAGTAATAGAATATAAAGTAAATTCAATTCAAAAAAATCAAAAAGCAAAAAGTGCGACAAACTAAAAATACGCCATCTATCGATGTGGCCATAAACGAAAATTTACCAGAGTAGTTTTATTAGGCTTAATTTGTAAAAAGGTTATTACTTATGTGTGATAAAACGGCACAACCGAATTGTATGCAGTTTTCGCTAAAACGTTGCAAATTTCTCTAATTTGTAAATAGTATTGGTTTTATTTAAATCGGTTTTTAAATAAAAGAGTTATATCTATCTAAAGATTTACTTATCTATTATATAAAATCGTTCGTACACTTTTGTTCTATCAACGCACAGCCCAAACGGCTGGACGGATTGAGCTGAAATTTGGACAGCGTATTCGTAAGAAGATTTCATCGTGCAATAAGAAGCGATTTTTTAAAATTCCCTCAGGAACAGGAATTATTCCCGAAAAACGAATGTATGCAAATCCGTAACCGCTGAACCGATTAAGCCGAAATTTTGTAAAACGATAGTTGGGATTGTGATTAGAAACATCAAATAGTTTTTTTGTCAGAAATTTACTTTTAAGGGGGGTAAAGGGGGGTCGAAGTTTGTATGGAAAATTTAGAACCGCTGACCCTATTGAGCTGAAATTTGGTACAGAGATAGATTGAGTCCTAAAAAATTGAATGGTATACTTTTTATTCCAAAAATCAACCTCTAAGGCGGGATAAAGGAGGTCAAAGTTAGAATAGGAAATCGGTAACCGCTTCTTTGTTTAAGCTGAAATTTAAACCAGCGTGTTCTTTAGGTAACGAAGGCGACGTATAAAAAGGGATTTTTGCAAAATTCTTCCGGGAACGGGAATTATTCCCGAAAAACGTTTGTATGCAAATCCGTAACCGCTGAACCGATTAAGCTGAAATTTTGTAAAACGATTGTTTAGATTGTGTTTAGGAACATTAATTTTTTTTTTTTGACGAAAATTAACATTTAAGGGGGGGTAAAGGGGGGTCGAAATTTGTATGGAAAATTTAAAACCGCTGACCCTATTGAGCTGAAATTTGGTACAGAGGTAGATTGAGTCCTAAAAAATTGTATGGTATACTTTTTATTCCAAAAATCAACCTCTAAGGCGGGATAAAGGAGGTCAAAGTTAGAATAGGAAATCGGTAACCGCTTCTTTGTTTAAGCTGAAATTTAAACCAGCGTGTTCTTTAGGTAACGAAGGCGACCTATAAAAAGGGATTTTTGCAAAATTCCTCCGGGAACGGGAATTATTCCCGAAAAATGTTTGTATGCAAATCCGTAACCGCTGAACCGATTGAGCTGAAATTTTGTAAAACGTTTGTTTAGATCGTGTTTAGGAACATTAATTTTTTTTTGACGAAAATTAACTTTTAAGGGGGGGTAAAGGGGGGTCGAAATTTGTATGGAAAATTTAAAACCGCTGACCCCATTGAGCTGAAATTTGGTACAGTGGGAGATTGAGTCCTAAAAAATGATATGGGATACTTTTTATCCCAGAAATCAACCTTGAAGGGGGAAGAGGGGGGGGGGTAGAAGTTTGAGTAGAAAATCAGTAACCGGCCATCTTTTAAAGCTCAAATTTGAACAGCGTATTTTTTATGTAACGTAGATGACCGATAAAAAGGGATTTTGCAAAATTTCCACGGGAACGGGAATTAATTCTAAAAAACGTTTGTATCCAAATCTGTAACCGCTGAACTGATTGAGCTGATATTTTGTAAAACGATTGTCTGAAGTGTGTTTAGGAACATTGAATAGTTTTTATGTCAGAAATTAACTTTTAAGGGGGGTAAAGGGGGGTCAAAGTTTGTATGGGAAATTTAGAACCGCTGACCCTATTGAGCTTAAATTTGGTACAGCGGTAGATCTAATCCTAAAAAATGATATGCAATACTTTTTTCCCAGAAATCAACTTTTAAGGGAAAAAAGGGGGGTGCAAGTTTGTGTAAAAAATCGTTAGCCGCTTCTTTGTTTTTGCTGAAATTTGGACAGCGTGTTCTTAGTTACATAAACTAAGACGACCGATAAAAAGGGATTTTGTGAAATTCTTACAGGAACGGGAATTATTCCCAAAAAACTTTTGTGTGCAAATCCGTAACCGCTAAACCAATTAAGCTGAAATTTTGTAAAATGATGGTTTGAGTATTGTTAAGGAAATTTTTAATAGTTTTTATATCAGAAATTAACTTATAAGGGGGGGTCAAAGTTTGTATGGGAAATTTAGAACCGCTGCGCTGACCCTATTCAGCTTAAATTAATTTAGTGCAGAGGTTGATTGAGTCCTAAAAAATGGGATACTTTTTATCCCAGAAATCTACATTAAAGAGGAGGAAAGGATCGTTAACCGCTTCTTTATTTGAGCTGAAATTTGGATAGCGTGTTTTTAGGTGGTTTTGGCGACTCACGAGAAGGGCTTTTGCTAAATTCCCACTGGAACGGGATTTATTTACAAAAAACAATTGTATGCAAATCCGTAACAACCAAACCGATTGAATCGAAATTTTGTAAAATCATGGTTTGAGTTGTGTTTAGGAACATTAAATATTTATTTTGACAGAAATTAATGGGAAATTTAGAACCGCTGACCCTATTGCGCTTAAATTTGATACAAAGGTAGATTAAGTCTTAAAAAAAGATATGGGATACTTTTTATCCCAGAAATCAACCTTTGAGGGGAGGAAAGAGGGATCCAGTTTGTGTAGGAAAGGTAACCGCTTCTTCGTTTTAGCTAAAATTTGGACAACGTATTCTTTATGTAACGTAGGCGACCGATAGGAAGGGATTTTGTGAAATTCTCACCAGAACAGGAATTTTTTCACAAAAACGTTTGCATGGAAATTAGTAACCGCTGAACCGAAAATGAGCTGATATTTTGTTAAGTTCTGTTAATGAATAGTTTTTTTATGTCAGAAATTAACTTTAAGGAGACTAAGTATTAAAGGAGGGGGAAGGAGGATCAGAGATTTAATGGGAATTCAGGAACCATGGAATTGATTTGAGTCGCGGGAAGGATGGTGTGAGAAATTAGTAACGAATAATAATTTAGCTGAGGTACATTACAGTAGAGATAAGTTAAAGAGTTACCGGGAAAGGACCACAAATAGTTTTAATTCCTGAAAAGAGGCGTGAAAATTTGTGAAGGCGATAAACTACCGCTCAACTGAGATAATTTGACCTCTGGGAAAGGACATAGGATTGGTTTCTACGGTAGCGAACAAAACTGCATAGAAATACCCAACCCGATATTCTTCGCTACCCACAGCGGGAGCAAATAATATATAGCCATGCCTTATTTTACGCTTACAAAGTCACGGGGATGGAAATACTATCATAGTGAACATAGCAGCACCAAATTCGCTTTATTAATTGACTCTCACGCGCAACGAAGTGCGCGCGGGTCAGCTAGTAAATAAATATTTCAGGACATTTCACACAACGCCACCTAACCCCAAACTAAGCAACTTAATGCTTGTGTTATGGTGGTTAGGGTAACGGATATAATACTAATACTTATATACTTTTCTTTTGTAAATACATACTTATAATAGATATTTAAACCACCCAGGCCAGAAACAAATACCTGTGGACCACACAAACATTTGTCCCAAGCGGAAATCGAACCCGCAACCTTCTGCGTTGCAGGCGGGTATTAGCCCACCGCGCCACAGAGGTTGTCACAGAGGTACATACATGATACTCACATAGGTATATACAACAATTCTACATGAATTGTCTTATTACGCGCAGTAGGTAATTGTTCCCAACTTATTTTGTTTTGTCCTCTTTACGTTTAAATACGAGTATGTAAAACGATTACTGAAATTTGGTATCTAAGTAGCCTATACCAAAGAATTTACTCTTTGCTGTAAAACCGCTAGGCACTGCTAGTTACATTGAACACAAAATTAGAAGTACTTAATACACACAAAATATACCAAATTGCTTAATTTTAAATTACTCCCTACTCCTACGAGGCAAAAAGACAACGCAATTTCAGGAATTTCGAAATTTCTGCGAGTGTAAATTTTATGAGAAGATAATAAAAATATTTTATTCCAGACACACATTCCAGATTAAATTAAATTAAATAAATCTCCAGTATGTATGTACCTACTAAAGCTACGTTTGCCATAATTTAAGCAACTGCGGTCTCATTTTCACTAGGTACCTACTCGTATATTACTCGTAACTATTAGGGCGTCTGGGCTTGTAGGTGTTAATATACCACTAACAAATTTAAAAATTACATTTATATTAAATGCAGAAAACTTTATTGTCACTTTGTCAACACTTTTATTTTAGTCAGCGCAATCTACGAGCGCAATGTCTCCGCACAAATAAAAATAATGGCATTGTCTAAATTTAACGCAATAAAGACAATGAATCGCCTGGCGAAAGCTACGTTTTGCACAAAGCTCACTGCAACGGTGCTCCATTTGCATTCTGAAACTCATCGTGTAAACAAACCCTTATGCTACGATTAGAATAAATGTGACCAAAAATGGAACTACATTTTCGGCTATATGAATTCTTGTTATCGTGCTAGCAGATAGCTAGACAGTGGCGCTGTCTCCCAAAATAATTTGCATTGTCGCCTTTAGATTTTTATATTTATGTAAGGGCTCTTGCTCTTGAGATAATTCATTCTAATGTGTGTGACTTTTTCTATACGGAATAATTCCGGCTTTTATAGGTTTCTGCTACTATTGCTTAAGATCAGATGGAATTGTGGTCAAAGTTCTAATAGAATAAAAATAGATTAATATTGGAATATTATGGTTATTGGTTGAGAAGTGCATTAAGAAAGTGCAATATGGTAGAGCCACTGTCTTCAGCGTAATACATTTGAATTTTAAATTTAATGACGTAGAACATTTATCATCAATAATATGTTGCGTTCAACTTTGTTGATGATGTTGGATAATTTTATATTTTACTTCTATACATATTATGTCATTTTCCTATAGGGAAAAAGTGTAAGTTAACGTAAGATGAGCCGGTCCTAATGTAGCCGCGGCCATTACTCGCCCTAATGGATATTTACTCGCAACATAAAAACTCACATTTTAAGGTTGATAGTGTTTTGATACACTAAGTAGAGATGATTGAAGGAAATACGAATGTGGATAGTAAGAATAAGGATGTTGATAAGATAAAAAGTCTAATTTGTCTGTCATTTTAAATTATGAAATAAGTAATATGACAGACAAATTAGACTTTTTATCTTATCAACATCCTTATTCTCGAGAGTCAAATCACAATAACTGTTTAGCTAGTTGTGTGGCTAACCTAAGTAATACCTACGAGCAATTTCAGATCGCCAATATTATACTGCAATATGACCTAACGAATTCTTCCTACATTTTCCTTAGAAAATAGCCGGAACCCATAGTATCACGCGCCTTTCAGGCGAATTAATTTCTGCACATTGATATTTAATAAACTTAAGCCTCCGGATTAATAGCCGATGTGCGACCACTAGGCCAAAGACACTACACAAAAAAAAAACAAATAACTAGTTAGGGCAATAATAATAACTCTATCGATCCCCTCACAGCGGTTCTCACTTAACCGGCGACCGGCATTAGTCCACGCGCCAACCAATTTAACATTCTTTATTTACAACAGGACTGTAACTAGCTCGACAATAAACATAAAATACAAGCCATATTTCAATTTAAACCGCCCGAAGACGGTAAAAATTTCTAATTCTATTTCTTTTTCTATTAGTGTCTGTTATTTCGGCCTCCATTTAGATATTGAATGTCAAAGAGTAAAGTTGGAAGGGATTAAAATAGGAATGAGGAATAGGAATTGAAAATAACGTGTTGATTTAACCGTTGCTGAACGTAATAGACGTGGGCGGCTACCCGGCTAGAGCTATAACTCGATATAACTAAATCTATAAAGTAGGTACACGTAACTATACTAGGATAAGTAGTTACAGAGACGAAAAACAAAACCAAGAAAATAGTTCCCTAATTAAGCCTCTACCACATTAGGCAATAGCAACTCACGACATCGCCGCGACACCTCTGCGTTTTTGTTGCGACTCTCCAACGGCTCTCCGGCGATCGGCATATAAAATATGTCGCCAAATGGTCGCCGCAATATCGCGACGTTGTTGTCTCTCCGACTACTTTTGTCACCCGCTCCAGAGTCGTTGTCGCCCAATATGGGGTAGCTTATCGTCAATTTAATCGACACGAAAATGCAAAATAGAATAATTCAATTAAACATGATGTTAAATTTTAAGAAAAGGCTGTTTAGGCAGAAATATACAACAGTTGATATTGTACGAAGGGGATCGAGCTGAGTGCCGTATCACAGACAAAATACCTGAATGCAGTGAACGCTCACATTTTATACAGTTTTCTTTTTCATGTTACACAATAGAGACACACACACACACACATTAAACACACAACGATGATGATGATGTTACATGAGACTGATTTAAAAGCAGATGATCTACCAGATGGTGATGCGGTTAAGTCACTTGTGTCTGAAGTCAGATGTCTGCAGCAATATTGATATAGTGGTATTGCCATAGTGGTGTCGGTCATTGCTTCACAGAACATCGATCTGATGATAATGATAATCATGTACCTAGGTAATACGAGATGGTGAATGATGGGCTACCTATACAATTATGTTTCGTCTAAACCCCGAAGTGCGGTTACGGCAAGTAAGTACGGTTAAGTAAGTTAAGTCCGAATCGTCACATGTAATTATTTAATGACGTAAGCTCGATTTAATCTTTGTTTCATTTTTAAAATGGTCGTACTCTAATTAACCTGAACCAATATTACACTAGAATTAAATCAGCATAAACAATTTTCCAAGAAAAACCCTGAAAATTACTACTCATTACAATTAACTGTTACGTTACAGTAAATAATTACAGAGTTTACTCATCACAATGTATGTACGTACTATAATTACATAACAACGGTAAGTGGTAACGGTCAACATGTTCCACCCCACAGGACGTCCACTGCACCGCCCCTAAACGCTACATTATGTTATTACTGGCTTTAGAAAAAGACCGCAATGACGCCACAGAAAAACTAACTACAGACTGTCTAGGATGTTTAACTTGGTGGGAGGGCGCTTGCGTTTGTTTCCTAGACTCTCAAATTTCAGCAAGATGCCTCAAGTATATTTTGTATGAAGGAATTTGTATGAAAACGAAGCGTGTCACTTTTACTTTTTCACTATTTGTGATATAACAATGGATTGTTTTTGGGATTTTAAGATTACTTTGACTTCTTACTGATTACGCTGTGTTAGTAGTTAAGTAGTAGACCTTTTCTATGCCACTGGAAAAACGAACACAAATTGAATCATTGAAGTGCCGCATTTATGACACATTAAATTAGTTAATTCATTGAACTGGCGGCATCTGATACTAGTGAATATTTGTGATCCTATAGCATTTGTCAGCGGCTTAGTGCCAGGCAAAATTAATTTCCTTTTTAGTCACCACCATTTACCTGAACAAAGCCCAAGGTCATGGAAACTGTAGCCTCCACGCGAACGCGTGACGTCTGACAGTAATGCCATAAGCAAAAATGTTAGGCTTGAGTTAAGACCTTGTGCGGGATTATTATAATGAAGCACGTAGGTACACAGTACACGGTACAAAAATGTGATGCGCTTGAGATATCACATGATATCATCGTCGGCAACCGTAATTTACACTTTACACGGGAGCCACATTTAGCGAGCTTGTAGGTATACGAGCGTGTGATTAACCAGGAGCTCAATTCTGTTATTTTACCTGCAGTAAGTCTGAGAGCTAAATAAATGCGGGCGAAAACACTGACGACTGAGTTATGGCGTTTAAACCGTGATATTAAATCCATCCTCCATCAGTACGGAGATATAACAACGTTTGTTGTACTGAAAAGACCTCTACTAACTACCCTTTCTATCATGATGCAAATTGTGTATAAACCTTTCTTATGTATGCATAACACATGTATTATTCTAGGGTTTATAAACTACCTATGTGCCAAATGTCTACTTAATCGGCCTATCCCTTTAGGTGTGCAAAATGATCAAACATCTAAATATTATTTCTACATCTATCTACAAAAATTACGCTACGTGACACTTGCAAAATCAGATGTTAAATGGTTACCATGGGGCGGTCAATCAGAGTTGCCAACAACGAGATCAATTAAAGAAAGAAATTGTATCCCATAACTTTTCCTACGCAGTAAATTTATCTGTGACATTACTCAGGCCTAGTGTAGCGGCTTGCAACTAGCAGTATTCAGTATTAACATTCCGTATAATACGAGCCTCCAGAAGTATGTTAAGCACACTCATCCATCGCAGCGGTACCGGAAAAGGACAAATGAATGTTGGTACCTCCATAATGGAAGCAAGAAGACCTGCAACGGGACTCTCTAATTTATTAGACGCGTTAATAACAAGATGATTAAGAATACCGCTAGTTGGCTCTTGGCTTAGAATTGAAGCTTACTGACCATAGTACTCTTATATATCTCTGATTGTAAATAAATAGGCAAAGCGCTTGTCGGGCTACGCGCAATGTAGGCTTTCGTAGTACTGGCAAATCGAATATTTACAGTTTTAACTTTCGTCAACGATATTGTTAAAACTTTAAAAGATATCTTAACAGCTATAGTCTTCCTAGGAAGTTCATGGATGTTTTGAAGGTTCATAAATTATTATTTTGTACCGTTTTCTTACTCTCACTATAACAAGATACCACACGATATCACAGATAAGGGCATCTGTGCATAATTCCTTGTTGACTACGGAAGCCTAAAAACTAGCTATTCAAGAACGGTGGTTATTGACTTTCGGTGCGTTTTCATAGACGAGATTGAGAGTAGAGCGGACTAGATTCGACCTATCATAGTGTTGAAATGAAAAACATAGTTGTTTATGGACTGCAGGGCTATTGCCTAATTCACACCCACTAAGATTGATGTCCACTGCAACGTACATTACTGCATTTGTTATTTTACTCATAATAATGAGCAGGCTTAAGCAAGTAATGTACGCAATTTAGTCTATGGATTCCAGCGTTTTACACAATTTGGGTGGGTGATAGCCAATAGCCTGATCTTCTAAACTTCGCGTCAATTGAAAAGCACCTTTGAGGGAGTTTTAAAATTCAAATAGGTTTTAAAGAGACACAAATAAAATTTATTTAGAATACCTACGGTTTGAAATATCATATGAATATTCGTATGATTAACCTTTTTAGGTCGTTACAGTTATGATAATTTAATTAGGTAGTTAATAAATGCCAAGATATTATATTTTTAGGAAGATGCTAATAATTCAGGTCTAATATTTCAAATAATGATGTCATTCTAATTTAATAGATAGGTACCTATATTAATTCCCGTAAAAGATCTTAAAGCAAACAGCATAATGAGACAGGGAAGAAGGGTACATAAAATGTGTCTAATTCCAGCAGTAGGCAATTGAAAGCTGATGATGAATGCAAAAGTAGATAATTCAAAAGAAAATAAAATATACCAATATATTTAAAGTTCACGACTTACATCAAATATAGATGCCTATACTTCGTTTCAAAAACAAAGATAATTTTTGCGGGGTTCGAAGGATATATCTATGAAAATATCATTGATATATTCACAAAAACTGTTATATCCGATATATCTTATGATATATATCATATTATGAAAAATATCCGATATATATCCAATTTATTAAGATATTGATCCTTTGAACCCTGCAAATTACCTAAAAAATTATCTTTGTTTTTGAAACGTAGTATAGTTCTATCCTATTCCATATCATTTTAAAATCACATTTAAAAACCTGTTTCGTACAATAAAGGCCTTCAACTCAGTGTTGTTTGTTAGATAATATAGCAAAGATAAACTTCCTCTCCATTCCCAATTTACGATTTAAATTTAAGTAAAGGAACCTACATGCACATAAACTGAAAGCTATCTCGGTTTAGTCCCGCCACGAACTTTTATCACCGCATTTATGGTTAACTTGTTCGGTTACCACTTTATATGAAAAGGATTTTACTTTTAACCTTGCTTTGAATATTTTGCTATAAATAAAACCGAATAATACTTTCCAATTTTGAAAATAGTTAGGTGTTTTAACCAATTTTACAAACGGAGGTTGTCACATTGATATTTGTTTATGTAACAATATAATGTAGTACCTAAGTAAGTTACATAAGTATTATTAGAACTCAAAGATATTTACATAAGACAATTCTTAAGGCTGCTAAACAAGTATGTACATATAGGTACAACATTTTAAAAGTAAAGTGGAACAAAAGCTACTGCTGTAAATTACTGGGCTGAGGAGTCTTAACATCTTATGACTCTCAAGTAGGAAGCGTTGGCGCAGTGCACTGGGTAGCACTGTACTAATTATGGGCATCGTTATCTCTTACCATCAGGAGAGCGTCTTGCTCGTCTTCTTACTTCGTTGTATAAAAAAAAAAGCAAAACTACTAGACTTGTTAACGTTCTTTTATTTTGGTTAACATTTAGTTTAGCTTAGTGCAAAATGAACTAAAATCAAGTTATAGGTACTTAGGTACAGAGTTAAAGCAACGAATTTAACATTACGGTTCTACGCTACGAGTAGAATAGAATAGAAAACTCTTAATAATTGTATTATCACAAGTATACAGAGAATCTTAAAACTAAAACACAATTTCCTAACTTAAGTGTAACGAGTATGTTGGGCTATCTGGATATTTGCTACTTGTAGCATAAAAAGTACAAGAAAAATAATTCATCAGTGTCTCATACGTTCATATAGAAGATGAGTTTTGTCTTTGAAATAGCAAAATGTAATACGAGTAGATATCTAGTAAAACTAGATACGTACAAGATAAGGTATTCCAAGGACGAGATCACATCTGCAATATGACATAGCATCAGGTGCTCGTCGCGATGTAACGTTAAACATGGTGTGAATGCAAGCTATTGAAAAAAAAACGGATAATATAATGCAAACACCGAACTGAAACCCAGCAATTAATACTGTACATAAGCAGACGGCTCACCTAATAGTGATTACTGTCATCTAGAGAAGACTACAACTCCAATGGTACCTATAGGCACGCAACTCGGAAAGAAGTGGAGAATCTCTCCTTTCATCACAGACTCGACTACATGCTCATTTTTGCATTGTAGTCTCTAAATCCATTCAACTCGCGTGCCTACTGTACCTAGATATGGCTGTGACTGGCAAAATGTCAATTATAAAATGTTCCAGCCAAGTAGCAACGTCATGACCCCCAAGTAACTTTAGTAGGTTATATACAGACATTTTTGTAAAATTAACAAATAGAAAAAATAATATGCATGTTTTTATCAATGTTCTATCTAACAATGATGGACAAACTTTTGTTGGACACGACTATTGCCTTTATAACCTGATCTAAAACCCGTATTCTTCAAAATAAAAGCTGTGAGTCCGTCTTGTTTTGTGAAGCGTAGTTTCAATAGCATCTCTGAGCCCAGTTCTCGATGTAAGGGTAAAACGCTGGTAAGGTCGCCAGAGTTCACTGGTTGATACAATACAGGTGCATCCACACCTGGTGAGAACACGCGCGAATTTTAATTATTGTGGAAATTAATTGGATGGCTTGAAATGTAAGTTTACTATTAGATTAATAATGCGACCGTAGACTGTAGGTGGCTGATAAAGTAATTGCTTTTATGCTAACATTTCTACATACCACTTATTTATTTTATTTATTTATTTTCAGCCCGGTTTATCCCACTGCTGGGCAAAGGCCTCCCTTCCCTCTCTCCATTCATCAATACAGAAATTGTTAAAAAAAAAATACTTTTGCACCTAATTTGAAATGTTTTAAGTTGTGTGTAAGATAATATAATTTCATACGTAATATTTTAAAATTAATAAAATTGGGGCATATAAGGCTGACTTTTGAAATTATACCTCTTCAAGATAGTTACATATTTTGTGTTGTGTTTGTGTTATCGGTGCGTGCCGCGTGCCCCGTATTACTTCCAATACTAGAAGATATAATATGTACCTATATTTTTAAATTATGTATTATTTACCTCTATAAATTATATTATCATAATTAAACTGACAGTGTAATTAGAGTAAATAAACTGTTCTATTGGAGTATAAATCTGTATTAAACCAAAATTATTATTATTTAACTAGCTAAATAATTCCAATCATATCAGTTTGATCAGGCTTCAGCGGGTAATCAATTCGTAATGTGACATAGGGTAGGGACGCGATCAGAGATGGCACTCCAAAACTTTCAGGATTCTGTAATCAATCATCTTAAATCCACACATCGGATCACTAGGGCTCCATTACACACGCTTAGACGTTTTCCCAATAAATACAACTTACGAGAGCCTTTCGATGCTCATGATCTTCGATTTATGAGCCGTCAATGTTATCTACTCTATTACGTCGTGTAAAACAATTCTTCTATGATAAATGATAAATTACTAAGTAGGTGTTCGAGTTCTCTTTAGTCGAGTAGGTAACATAAATGATGAATTATTATGTGTTGAAACCTTTCATAGACAACTAGTCTATAAAAACTGCTTTTCTACATAATAATATAGTCTTAATTTAACTTTCACTTTTGGCTAACTTGGGTTAAGTTGTCAAAAATTAAATGTTCTTAGATATGTAGGTAGTAGGTACCTACGGCTGACTCCAGTTTTCCCCACCAAGGAATCCCCCTCGGGGGATTTCTTTACATTTGTGTAAAATTTTCCCCACCGTCCCCAAAATTTGAGAAAGTGGGGAAAATTTTACAGATATGTAAAAAAATCCCCCTCGTAATTTAATATATTTTTCTTGTATGAGAAAATCAAAATCCATAATACCTACATAGGAAGATTATGTTAAAAGGCGTGTCTCAATTTTGTTCTAAGTTCTCTTATATCTCAGAGACACGTTTAATTTTATTGCTCTACTATTACTTAGAGCCTGGACACAGCTGCGCCTATGGTCGAAGACATCTATTATAATACATACCCAATTTCAGCTCAATCGATTCAGCAATTTAGTGATTATCTTTAATCAATTTCAGCTGCAAAATGACTTCTGGTCTGTTAATATTTCTCAAAGGCTGCTATAATAACGAAACTAGTTCCATATTTGGCTACATAACGATCATAAACTGCCTAAATCTAAACCCGATCATAAATTCAATTTATTAAAAGGCGATAAATGCCAGCGCAGTGTTTCGATTACCTTCCGCATTATGGCCAATAAACTGCTGTTCTAAAATTGAAGAAATTAGAACACGTGTAGCATTCATAATAATGTTTCGGCTAAACCGCTAAACCTGTTGGGTTTTATAACACTGACCGCACCTGCTGAATTTTATAACAGCCTTTTAACTGGAGGCAGTATAAGTCATGTGTACCTACTAACGTGTTTGGTTTCACCTGCCTACTGCCATGTCACTAATCAATTAGGTACAAAATTGATATGTTTGAAGTCTACGTTCATATACGAGGTCCTCCTCCTTGTGTCGTATTCCCCATTACTGGGGGTCGTGACCCTTTGTAGGACCCCCCTTTGTAGGATTCGATCTCTGATGATGGAGCGCCATCTGGGTCGGTTAGATGCGATTTTCATGGCCTCGTGAACAGGAGCTTCGAGGGTGGTGCGGATCTGATCAGACCAACGCATCGGGGACCTCTTTCCTTCGATTTTGCCGGTGAAAATGAGTTTCTCTAGATTTCCATCTCCCTTCCGAGCTATATGGCCGAAGTACTCGAGAATCCTCTGAATACAGCGGATTGTTGACAGCCTTGTCTTCACTTTTAGTTGCGTCAGAATCGATATGTTGTGTGTATATACGAGGTATATTTATTTAAAATGTGTAGTAAGGTGGTAAGGTCCTCCTCACATTGGGCTATAGCGACTCTAGAGCGGGTGATAAAAGTCATCATAGAGTCGCACAAGAAAACATAATAAAGGTATCACTACATAGTTCTCTGTTTTCCTATATATCTATAAAGCCACCGTCATTCTAAAACTTGTATTTTTCCTTTCCTGCTTGGTTGTCTGGAAGAGATCGCTATTAGCGATAAGCCCGCCAATTGTAACATTGCTTAACTGAAATGTACTTATTTAGTGTTAATTGTTTTCTTTGTTGCAATAAGGAGTTATCTATCTATCTATCATAGTATAAAACAAAGTCGCACCTCGCGTCTGTCTGTCCTAATGTATGCTAAAATCTTTAAAACTACGGAACAGATTTTGATTCGGTTTTTTAATAGATAGAGGGATTCAAGAGGAAGGTTTATATGTGTACAAATGCATGCATAATATAGTAGAAGAACACTGATAATTTTCTATTTGGTGCGACGATGTGCGCCTGTAGTGTTACTAGTGAACAATAGCAACACTACAAAACAATCAATGTTCCAAATTGAACCTAATCCGTTCTTTGGTTTGAGCTGACCGTTGATAGATCAGTCAATCAGTCATTCTACTATCCTTTAATATATTCAGATTACTGCCTACCTTTTATACTACTCTACCTTTTATATATTATGGTGTGCTAGTTATTATATAAACAGTTATGTAATAATATTATAGGAATCAATACAAAAACATATCTAAATAGATATGCTCAAACGTTTCCTTTGTTTTTAAAGTTTAAAATCAGTCAATTTTATAACCCGCGACATAATTCGTACTTGCATCAAGCTAAAAGCAACCTCTCAGTCTAATACACGTTTATTAAAGTGATTGCTTTTAGCCGCTATTGAGTGTATTGACGTATGTTCGATTGCAGCTAATGTATAATTAGTAACCGAGTTCTTAGCTCGAATGTATCCACGTGCAGGCGGAATGTTGCTCCCAAGGCGACCTGACATCACCGCTTCGGAAAACTAAATCAACTCAGGCAACAGAACATATTATTATAAGCTTTTATTTACTTTCACCTGTCTGTTGTCTGTCTGTCTGTCGGTCTATCTGTCTGTCTGTTATCAAGACTTGCAAGTTTAATTAGATCCACTTCCCGGTTTCCGATTAAACTGAAATTTTGCATGTATGTAGGCATAAATCTTATTATGACATGGAGCTGATCTGATGATGGAGTAGGAAGGTGGCTTTAAGAACTTCATAATTAAACGACGCAACCCTATCGAGTTTGGGCTCATTTGATTTGTCTTGACGAGTACTTTGGAGCTAAATGGTAATAATATTAAAAGCTTGTATAAAAAGTTTTTTTAATTTCTCTTGTTAAGAAGAAAATTTAAATAAATAAAGCCTTAACTTGAAAATGCTTGATGTAAACAATATCGTATGATGTTCCTGCACCAGGGATCGGGTCTAAGCTCCTACTTGTTGCTCCTGGTAATGGATGCTTTGACATCGGACATACAGGAGGAAGCACCCTGAGGGCCTATTGGCTATCGCCAAACGACATGTAAAACACTAGAATCCATAGACATTACTTGCTTAAAACTCCTCCAAGTCCCCCCCGCGCGCGCTCAGCGGAACAACATGTTTTTATTTGCTCCACCAATAATAAATGATTTCAGTGGTTAAAAGTAAACAGAATCCAATAAAAAACAGTGATTAAACAAGTTGAAGTGCATAGTACACAGTGAAATAACAATTTAATAATAACTCGTGTTATATTAGTGTTATTTAGAAAATATAAACAATAGTTTTGATTCCGACATCTTAGATAAAACTTTCATGTTGCAAAAAACTGCAGTGTTCGACTTAAACGCGTAAGCGACGCGTTCTGCACGGCGCTTACGTCCTTTCAGCCGCACTACTTCCGCTAGAGCCAAATTATTGAACTCTCGTGACCCCGCATAATTCCAGGAAAGCTATCTTTACCTATTTTATTTGTCGATTAGTGCTAAGAATATTTATACATAACCACCTACTCATTAATCTGTGCATCAGGGACTACAGTATTATTTTTGGTGACCTCGGTCACCTTTTCGGTGACTACGTGGACGAAGTGCAGGTGAATAGTGCTACATATTATATGCGAACTATCTACCTATTAATCTGTGCATGCATCTGGTATCGTCCAATTTGGCTCGCTAACTACGGACATTCGAACATTAAGACCGGAGTCTTCAGGAACCTATGTCAGTTTACTTTTTACCTATTCATTTGACCTAACTGAAAATGTTTCTCCGGACACCTGTCAAGGTCAATGATCCCTCACCCTCTCAAGACGTTTTTGAATCTTCGGATAGCATGAGTTCTCTACGATATGACAGTTATGACTCTCCGAACTCTGAATTAGTAACGCTATGCGACCGAGATCCCGGTAGAAATGTTAATGTCGGCCCTGGGGTTACTAATGATGTAATCTCCATATCTGCTGAACTGCCAAAATCTCCCGCAGACGCTGTTGCAAAAATTTTTGAAGACGCATCTTCCATAATAACTTGCGTTACAGAGAGCAGAACCGTTACCAGCGCAAACAAAAAGAAAATACTTGAATTGGCTAAATCAATAATGGAATCATCTCAGGTCATCACATTTGCTCGAGCTCAACCACCGGTAATTGAAATCACTGAAACAACGACTAATTCTCTACGCCAGACGATTAGGGAAGAAATCACTAACGCAATAAGGACCTCTGCGTTACCAATAAATCTAACTCCGCGAATATCGTATGCTGATGTCACTAAATCAGCGCCCAGACTACCTGTTCGACACACTAGCAAGCCCTCTATCATTGTCGAGTCGAAGAAGGGTGCTAAAACTAAGGATGAGGTTCTACAAGATTGGCGCAACAGTATTTCCTTTAGGAACACAAACTATGCGCCTGCTAAAATACACGCCATCAGCAACAACAAGCTACGCGTAGAGTTCGATAACGCGCAACAGCAAGAGGAGACTCTTTGCAAACTCAGCGCCCCGGATTGCAAGGTCACAGCTGTATTGGCGAAACGCTTAAGACCTATGGTGGAATTGAAAGGACTCTACGTAGAAACTGATGCTAACGAAGTCATAGACATGGTCAAATCCCAAAATGAGCCAATAAAATCTCTCATAAACAATGACGACGACATTATACTTAAATTCCAACGCAAAAATAAAAATGACAGACTATACAACGTCGTGCTAATGGTCACACCACCTATCTACAAGAAGATGCTGGATTTATCTACCATTAATATTGATCACCAACGTGTGCAAGTCATAGAGTTTGTGCCCCTGCTACAATGCTTTAAATGTCTGCAATTTGGTCACACACGGAAAAGGTGCGAAAATGACAAATTGGCTTGCTCACATTGTGGAGCTGATGAGCATACCTTTAATAACTGTGCTCTAAAATCCAAGACGCCACCCAACTGTTTCAACTGCTCTGAACACAACCGTAAATATAGAACTAGTAAAAGTACCGATCACGGCGCTACTTCCAAATTTTGCTCCATTCACATACAAATGAACAACAAAATCATAGAAAAGACCGATTATGGATACTAACAATGTTCGAACAAATAACAATCAATCTTCTAATAATAGAAACTCTGGTCTAATTAAAGTATTACAGTGCAATCTTGGTAGGGGCTTCAGGGCTCAGCATGAATTTTTAAAATATTTTATGGACAATGATTATAGCATAGGGCTAGTTTCTGAACCCTATGTTGGTAAACACAAGTCGGTACAAAATATACAAGGCGTGAATGTGTTTCAATTTCCAGGAACTAAACACACCAAAGCTTGTGTCTTCATTAAAAATGGCTTAGGTACGGCGTTAGGTATGACACAATACTCAAGTTCAAACCTTAGTGTCGTTCAGTTAACAGTAGCGGGACGCCGTTTGCTGTTGTCCTCGGTATACATTGAGCCAAATATAGATGAAAATGGCATCTTAAATAAAGTTGCGCACTTAGTGCAACACAATCTAGACTCTTGGCATCTTATCGGGGGAGACTTCAACGGGTGGCATACGCTCTGGGGCTCGTCCCGTATTAATAGTAGAGGTAATGACGTGGCGCAATTCGCACTTACAAATGATTTAAATATCTGTAACGTCGGCTCTACCCCGACGTTCGAAACCATCACTCACGGCTTACCACGCACTTCAATCATAGACTTAACCATGGTCTCTGAGAATATTGCATCTAAAGTAGACGGCTGGAAAGTTAATCTTGACGCGTGCCCATCAACGGAACATAATGCAATAGAATATAATATTATGTTTTCGAAGCAACAGTTCATTAAAAATAAATCACAATCAACATATAAATACAATACAAAACATGTCAAATGGGAACAGTTTGAAGAAAAACTTAAAAATAATATTGAGGAACTAGGGATAGAACAAATAATCATTGAAAATATGAACATTAACGAGCTAGAAATTTTTATTGAAACAATTACGAAAATCATCCAAAATACTTGCGACCACACGTTGCCTCAAAAAGGAAAAACACGCGATTATAATCCTTGGTGGAGCGAACAATTAGATTCAATGAAGAGGGATGTTATTAAAATCCATCACCGACTCCATGATCTTAAGAAAAGTGGTAAACCCCTTGATGACATCATCGTTGAACGCGACCAAGCTAAAGAAAAATACGCCGCTGCTCTATGTAAAGCGTCAACAGACGACTTCAGACAATTCTGCACCCGTCAAGGGAAAGAAGACGTTTGGTCCATTACAAATCGTCTGCTTAGAAGCGGGCCTCCCCGTCAACCTCCCGCTACTCTTAGGCTGAACAATAACCAGCAAACCGTCGACAGCCAAGATACCGCTCGTGCATTGTTACAACGGTTTTACCCCGATGACAGCCCGGATTCCAATGCGAGACATTTGCTCACCAGGCAAGCGTCCACTCTGATCCCGGAAACTCCCGACGAACCTCTATTTACACAGGAAGAGGTCCTGGACTGTATCGCATCTATGAGTTCCGATCGTGCTCCAGGACTAGATCACCTCACCTCCGATATCTGCTACGAATTTACTAAATGTTACCCAGAGTTATTAACCCGAATTTATAACAAATGTATGATGCTCTCTTATTTTCCTACTTGTTGGAAAATAGCTTTTGTGAAAACTTTGCCCAAACCGGGTAAAGACGATTACAAGGATATCGGATCGTATCGACCCATTGGATTGATAAATGTTTTTGGCAAGCTTTTTGAGAAACTCATTACCAAACGCCTTACATATCATATGCAGATAACAAATACTCACAACCAACGACAATTCGGCTTTAAGGAACGTGCATCGACAGTGGACGCGCTTAATACTGCTCTCAATCTTATAAAAACCGCTAAACTGAACAAAAAGCTCGTTATTGCTGTATCACTGGATATTAAATCGGCGTTTGATAATGCATGGTGGCCAGCATTACTTACCAGATTGCATGAAATAAAATGCCCCAAAAACATATTTAAAATAATTAAGCACTACTTATGTGATCGTAAAGTAAAATTGAACTATGCCGACGCTACCATCACTAAAACTATGACTAAAGGCTGCATCCAAGGATCGGTTTGTGGTCCCACCTTTTGGAACATAATTTTGGATGAACTGCTAGCTTTGAAATTGCCCGAAGAGTGTCATATCCAAGCCTTTGCAGACGACGTTCTTCTGGTAGTCCAAGGTAAATCTTCAGCTGATATCCAATATACCACTAACGCTGCTCTGAATCAAATATTGGAATGGGGAGAAAACGTCAAACTTGAATTTGGACCCTCCAAAACTCAACTCATCGCATTTACTCCACGGGCTAAGCGATCCTCTATAATGATGGCTGGTCAATGTCTGCAGTATGTTGATAGCATCAAAATTCTTGGTGTCATAGTGGACAGGAATCTTAAGTTTATCAAACATGCACAGTATACCATAGACAAAGCAAGGAAAATATACAACAAGCTTTGTAGGTTTGTCAAACCAACTTGGGGGATCAACAGCGAAAATGTTGCAACCATCTATCGACAGGTTATTGAGCCTATTATAACTTATGCATCATGTATCTGGGGCTCTTCAATTAAGTATAAACTGGTACGTGATGCTCTTGAATCGTTGCAGCGCGGCTTCGCCATAAAAGTTATAAGAGGCTTCAGAACAGTATCTGCAACTGCTGCAATTGCTCTAGCAGGATTTACACCACTTCACCTAAAAGTCAAAGAAAGAATGATTATAGAGCAAACCAAATTGTACTGTAACTCAACATACCTACCTGATGACCTTGAATTAGAACAATCACCTCCCCCATCTCAACTACTACACCCTTCGAAAAGAAAATCGTACAATTACCACTCGGCTATTGACCAGCCTGGAATTGACGAGCATTGTTCAGTCACCACGACAAAAATCTTCACTGATGGTAGTAAAACAGAAACTGGAAAAGTAGGTGCTGCTTTAGTAATTTACAATCCTGGAGGCAACAAAACTATAAAGAAATTTAAATTATACGATTCATGTTCCATATTTCAAGCCGAGCTCTACGCCATCAGAGCAGCGTGTGCTTGGATTTATGACACCAGACAAACTGACGTGGTAATATGCTCCGACAGCATGTCAAGCCTTGAAGAGATTAAAAACAGAAACTCTATTTGTCCATTCGTCGTCGATATTCATAATATTCTAAATCAAGTAACCGCGGACGTAAAATTCATTTGGGTCAAATCCCATATTGGCATCAACGGGAACGAGGAAGCAGATGGTGCGGCAAAAATAGCAGCTTTTATGCACAAAAGACCTGATTACGACAAAATCCCATTAAGTTTTGTAAAACACAAAATAGCTGAAGAAAATCAGTTAGAAAGTGAGCGTATCTACCTCAGCAGTCAAACGGGTGCTCAGACACGAGCGTGGTGCCCTGAACTTAAAAATATAAAAACCCTTTTAAAAGCTGTTAAACCCACCTTTGCTCTTACACAAATTCTTACCGGCCATGGTTACCATCTCGCATATCTCCACCGATTCAAAATAGTGACCAGTGATCTCTGCCCCTGCAATGCTTCTACTTCTCAAACAATAGACCACCTCCTTAAATTTTGCTCTCGTTATGATGCCAAGAGATTCGATCATGAACAAATATGTAACAATTTCAACGTGGATCCATACAATATTTTAAACCTTCTGCAAAATGATTCCTGTATAAAGTCATTTATATTTTACATAACACATATAGTTAACACTCTTAAAAAGTTTAACAATACCTAGAAATGTAAAGGCTTATATTGTATCAATAATTATAATTAGCTATAATACTACATAATTATTATATAAAACTTTATTTAAGACATTAAATAAAGTTTTACACATTTAACATTATTATTTAAGTGACAATACCTAGAAATGTAAAAGCTTATATTGTATTTATAATTAGCTATAATACTACATAATTATTAGATAAAACTATGTAACTTATTTAAGTGAGCTCTCAAGTCAAATTTTAAATTAACCATAACTTATTCTTTAACAATACTTTTTGTGACTCAAACAACATTCTAATAATATTGAAGAAAGCTGCCTGTATCCAATAGCAGGAGCTTTCTTTTATCTATAAGAGCTTCACACCGAAAAAAAAAAAAAAAAAAAAATATGAGTAAAATAAAAAACGCAGCAATGTACATTGAAGTTGTCATCAATCGTAGTAGGTGAGAATTAGCCAATAGGCCCTCTGGTCCCTGGTGAATGCTGTTTGCCGACGACATTGTGCTTGTTGGTGAAGTGTGAAGACGGGCCTGAGTTACAGAAGAGACTAGTAAAATGGCAGGACGTAGAACGTAGGTCTGGAGAACGTAGGGCTGAAGATGAGCCGGAGTCGGGGGAAAATCGTATACTTTTTTACGTCTAACCCTATGATAGCTCTGGCAATCTATTAAAAATATTTCAGCTCATTTATATTTGCATGCTTCCTGCAAAAACTCTATCATAATTGCTTCAAATTATCGATAAATCTATAATTACTAATTACCAAGTTATGTAGATACCTAATTAGGATACCAAAAATTAAAACGTTAAAACAAAAATTAGTGTTAAATTTTTGTTACTTCTTTAGTTTGTCTTTCCGTTTGGTATACCTCAGCTTAGACCTTAGACCTTAGGTGTCTTAGACCCTAAGGTAATTTCCTCAGGTGAAACCACAGGACGTAACTAGTCAAAAGTCAAAACGTGATTGCCAAACCTTGTCGTGTCAGTGAAACTTAATCGGAGGACTAGCGAATGAGAAATGAAAAGTGGAGGTCGCGTCGAAATGTCGGAATTAGCATTTATACTATTGTTTGCGTGTTCTTGCCGCGGATCAGTGGCCTTCTTTCACTCATGGGACAATAAACATTCTAATGATCTAGTTTATTGACCTTTTAACTACACATAAAAAGTACTGTGTGTGTGGGTGTACCTTAACCAAACTTTCGCATTTTAGGTATAACTAGTGGACACGCGCGCACTTCGGCGCTTAATAGAAAATTATCAGTGTGCTTTTACTATATTATGCATGTATTATACATATCCTCTTGAATCACTCTATCTATTGATGAAAACCACATCAAAATCCGTTGCGTAGTTTTAAAGATATAAGCATACATAATGTCAGACATACCCGGGAAGCAACTTTATACTATGTAGTGAAGTTCTAGAGCCCTCATTATCACTCTTTCCCTCTTATAGCGTTTTGGATACCTATTTCCCTACTTGTCTTTACTCTGGGTTACTCGCCATTGTACTGTGGGTAAGATGCACCCTAAGGCCAACCCTTAGTTCCAAGCTAGCCAACAAAATTTAAGATTTAAGAAAGTTACTATGATTCATCATAACTTTCAAATTAGGTTTGTCTATAGGTACAGCGAGATACTGAAATGGTAACCACATTGAGTATATTTATAAATAAATAAAAATAATAATAATTGGGGTTTATACTCCAACAGAACAGGTTATCCTACTTTCACTGTCAGAGTCTAATCACAGTTTATAGGCTGTGTGGCTAACCTATATGTTGCAGTTTCAGGTCGCCGAGATTACTACAGGGCCTGCAACAGGACCTGACGACTGCCTCCGACTATCTTATAGGAAACAGCTGGGACCCACAGTTTTACGTGTCTTCCGAAACACGGTAGCGTCTAGGCGAACATTTTTGCCACACTGAGATTTGAATATATATTTAAGTCATGAAAACAAAGGGGTAAATAGCTGGGCTTTTGTTATTTTTTACGCAACAAAAAATCACAGTAAAATCCTAAAGTGTGCATCTGCACTGAGTGTCTTTTTTTTGAAGTATCAGTAAAAAATCTGAAATTTACAGGGGAGTTAGTAAAAATATAGTAAAAAATAATGCACAGGGTCTCGAATTTCTAAAACTTGAATTGAACGAGATATGACCAAAAGATTAGGACACTCAATCCTGATGCGCCGCTAAATACGAATATTTTCAAAAGTATTGACCCTAGGATTATAATTTTTAGTTCTGGAGTTAGTAAAAAATTTCTAAAAACTTTTGGGAAATTTTCAAATCAATAGAATGTGCCGTTACAGATTTATAACGGTTTAACTAGGACACTCAGTTCTTACGCCGTAAGGATTGAGTGTCCTGCTAAACATGGGTTTATTGGAATAAATACATAAAAATAACATTACCATCTTGTAGTCTGACCCTCAAAACAATTTCTAAAAGAGAAACTATGTCGAAAAAGCTTACCCTTTTAAAATAAATGAAAGATTTCATTTTTACGAAACGTCTGTACTGAGTGTCTTTTATTTTTGAAAAAAAAGGGTCAAATAGTAGTTTTAGAAATTTGGCACTTGGTGCAAAAGTTTTTACTAATTGAATACTAAAACATGATATATAATTTGTTTTTCTAAATTGTATATTTTTAGAGTAAATCCACTTTTTGCGGTTTTCTGTGAGTGTCTTTTTTTTTTCGAGGTTGAGCAAAATTAATGAAATTCACAGGGGAGTTAGTAAAAAATTAGTAAAAACTTTTGTAGTAAGTGGCGAATTTCTAAAACTTAAATTGAATTTTTTATGAGCAAAATACTAGGACACTCAATCCTTACGTTTTAAAAAAGTGAAAAACCTCGATATCTCGGTAAGTATTAACTTTTTTTTCAGGATTTTTTTTTCTAGAGTTAGTAAAGAATTTCTAAAAACTTTGTAAAAAAAAATATACAGGCTAACACGTGGTGTTACTGAGTTATAGCGGTTTAATTAGTTTCACTGAGCGTAAGAACTGAGTGTCCTAGTTAAACGGCTCTACAGATAAAACTAAACCTCGTAGATAAAAACAACTTATATCCACGAGTTTTACTAATTTTTTACTAACTCTGGATATAAAATTCATTTTTGTAAGTTTTATATTTTTTGAGAAAAACCACATTTTCATGTTTTTCACTGAGTGTCTCATTTTTTTCAAAATATCAAAATGATTTTTTCAGGAGAGTTAGTAAAACATTAGTTACAACGTTTGCACTAGGTGTCGAATTTCTAAAACTAAAATTATTCTTTTTATGATCAAATAACTACAGTCCAGACGCTCGAAAAACATGAAAAACCTCGATATCTCGATAAATATTAACTTTTTTCCTAGGATTTTTTTTTCAGTAGTTAGTAAAAAATTAGTAAAATCTTTTGCACTAGGTGCCGAATTTCTAAAACTGAAATCAAATTTCTTATAATCAAAAAACTAGGACACTCAATCCTTACGTTTTAAAAAAGTGAAAAACCTCAATATCTCGGTAAGTATTAACTTTTTTTTCAGGATTTTTTTTCCAGTAGTTAGTAATGAATTTCTAAAAACTTTTACAAAAAAAACCAACAGGCTAACATGTGTTGTTACTGATTTATAGCGAATAATTAGTTTCACTGAGCGTAAGAACTGAGTGTCCTAGTTAAACGGCTCTACAGACAAAACTAAACCTCGTAGATAAAAACAACTTATATCAACGAGTTTTACTAATTTTTTACTAACTCTGGATATAAAATTCATTTTTGTAAGTTTTATATTTTTTGAGAAAAACCACATTTTCATGTTTTTCACTGAGTGTCCCATTTTTTTCAAAATATCAAAATGATTTTTTCAGGAGAGTTAGTAAAACATTAGTTACAACGTTTGCACTAGGTGTCGAATTTCTAAAACTAAAATTATTCTTTTTATGATCAAATAACTACAGTCCAGACGCTCGAAAAACATGAAAAACCTCGATATCTCGATAAATATCAACTTTTTTCTTAGGATTTTTTTTTCAGTAGTTAGTAACGAATTTCTAAAAACTTTTACAAAAAAAACCAACAGGCTAACATGTGTTGTTACTGATTTATAGCGGTTAATTAATTCTGTTTTACGGAGCGAGCTAAATGAATAAAGCCGTGAGTTGTTCTCACCATGAATAATTCTTATACCTAGGCACTATTATTCAACTGACCACTATTTAATTTGTTGGCAATACTTTCTCTCTGATAACATACACGTTCAAACACTTGGCTGCCTCCCGACTCCCGGTGCCCAACTTTTACGAGGCTGCTGACTTTGGGAAGATCAACTTTTGCACACAGAATTAACACACACTCACACACGCACATACACACACACACACACTAACAGACATAATACACCTAGGGAGCTGTTTAATTGAATAAGAAGGAGGGCGCCGGCAACTGCAACATAGTTTTATAAACTATCGCAATTTCCAACGTTCATGGCGTTTAATATTAACGTGTATTTTAAGCGCAAATAAAGATTTATTATTTATATTAAGGGGTACGATTTTGCAAATTTACGCTAGGGCGTATTACAAGACGGATGTCGCAAAATTTAACAAAATTTATAAGAAACCAGTTGTTTAAGGATCTGAAATTTTAAAATTGGCGCCAAATGTATTTTTATTTATGTTATTGGCTTTTATTTATATTGTTATGATTTTGCAAGTTTACGAGGGCGTAGTGCTAATCCATTCGCAGCTAGCAAAAGGAGCTAGCTCATAGTGAATAGGTCACTCATACAAATACGCACGAGTGGTGTATATTAGCGCTGCAGTACCTCATTCCCGCGTAAGTAAGACGGGCTCGCATATACTTACAGTAACACGTGTCAGGCAAGAATAGAATAGAAAACTCTTTATTGTTCACACAAATACAACAATATAAACATAGAACTAAGATTACACAGAAAGAAGTGTTATAATTGGCGGTCTTATCGCTAATAGCGATCTCAAGGCAAGCTTGGTTGCAAACCTGCACAACGGTAAGTAAATCATTATACTGCCTGAGCATAGGCTCAGGTTGAGATTTAACAACCTCTGTGGCGCGGTGGGCTTATACCCGCCTGCAACGCAAAAGGTTGCGGGTTCGATTCCCGCATGGGACAAATGTTTGTGTGATCCACAGGTATTTGTTTCTGGTCTGGGTGGTTTTCAATATCTATTATAAGTATGTATTTAAAAACTAAAAGCATATAAGTATTATATCCGTTATCCTAACCACCATAACACAAGCATTAAGTTGCTTAGTTTGGGGTTAGGTGGCGCTGTGTGAAATGTCCTGAAATATTTATTTATTATTTATTTATTTATTTAATTATAGGTTAATGCAGATTTATCATGCACACCCCTAGCCCCTTTACGTATGGTATGGTAGAACATATTATATTATAACTATTATTACAAGTTTTTAAAATACCTAATATTTTCCACATAAACCCTACTCTTCATTAGATAATGTATTCATCCAAAAGTTGGTTGCCTGGAAGAGGTCGCTTTAAGCGATAAGGCCGCCCATTGTGGGCCAATGTGTTATAATATTGTCATAGTAATTTAAGTACCTTTTGTTACATTGGACACAATAAAGAGTATTTCTACTCTTAGAGTAGAAATACTCTTTATTATTAATAAGAACGTGCCACTTACTATAGGTTAAAGGTTAAATTTTGCAACGTCCGTCTTGCAGGTTACGTATACCTACGGTCATGTCAACTACAATCGAGTGGCCTAAAATCCCTGTTTAAAATAACTAATGGACTTGCATCGCTCCTTTGCTCAATTAGTAAAGTCGTAATCACTACTATTTATTTGAGAACTTGTTTTGACTATGATTATGGTTGAAATTGCTTTAACTGGTGTACGGGGTGTACAGTGTACAGTTATACAACAAAAAATAACTTGGAAGGCTTTTATTTCCTTAAAAATTAATTGATACAAAATTACGAGCAGAACCGTGAAGCGCCATTGAGAGAAGATTGAATGACAAAAATGCACAGATATAATTGAAAATTTTGACAGATTAATATTTGACATCATTTTTTTCTAATTTGCTTTCTGTACATCTGAAGCATTTGCCAATAACATAAATAAAAATACATTTGGCGCCAATTTTAAAATTTCAAATCCTTAAACAACTGGTTTCTTATAAATTTTGTTAAATTTTGCGACATCCGTCTTGTAATACGCCCTAGCGTAAATTTGCAAAATCGTACCCCTTAATATAAATAATAAATCTTTATTTGCGCTTACAATACACGTTAATCTTAAACGCCATGAACGTTGGAAATTGCGATAGTTTATAAAACTATGTTGCAGTTGCCGGCGCCCTCCTTCTTATTCAATTAAACAGCTCCCTAGGTGTATTATGTGTGTTAGTGTGTGTGTGTGTGTATGTGCGTGTGTGAGAGTGTGTTAGTTAAGGACCAAATGTACGGGTCAGACCCCTTCGGGTCAGATTAAGGACCCCAGTACACTGAGAGGGTGTTACTGTCCTACGCTGATACCCTACCTACAGCCTATCCCTATCAATACGTCTACGGTATATATAAATATATAGATAGAACAGGATACCTGTCACCAAGAGACCTAAGATGACAGGCGGAAGAGGTAGGAGCAAGGGTTCCAGGTAGGATAACTCACTGCCGGTCAAGCAGGCTCACAAGACCGATCTACTGACGGCTAAAGGAGTCTTGGCCGCAGTGAGTGGAAGAGACAAATCAAAGCCACGGTATGTGGTGAATGTCTAATAATTTATTTTTAAAAACATGATCTTAAATACTACTTAACGCTATGTAAACATAGACCAAGTTTATTTTAAGACTACATCTGTGTGCAGCAGCGGCAGGTTATTGTTGACCCAGCAGTTATGGCAGCGTCTAATGTTGGACGCCACTGTGTCTGGGCGATTCAGCAGTTTTCTGGTTCTTGCTCAATTTCGCCGCCAGCTACGCCTGGGTGTGGAGTCAGCTGTTGCAGGCCGGTATTGAGGTCGCGGTTGAGTTTATGTTTCAATGAGTTGAACACTGTGTGCAAAAGTTGATCTTCCCAAAGTCAGCAGCCTCGTAAAAGTTGGGCACCGGGAGTCGGGAGGCAGCCAAGTGTTTGAACGTGTATGTTATCAGAGAGAAAGTATTGCCAACAAATTAAATAGTGGTCAGTTGAATAATAGTGCCTAGGTATAAGAATTATTCATGGTGAGAACAACTCACGGCTTTATTCATTTAGCTCGCTCCGTAAAACAGAATTAATTAACCGCTATAAATCAGTAACAACACATGTTAGCCTGTTGGTTTTTTTTGTAAAAGTTTTTAGAAATTCGTTACTAACTACTGAAAAAAAAATCCTAAGAAAAAAGTTGATATTTATCGAGATATCGAGGTTTTTCATGTTTTTCGAGCGTCTGGACTGTAGTTATTTGATCATAAAAAGAATAATTTTAGTTTTAGAAATTCGACACCTAGTGCAAACGTTGTAACTAATGTTTTACTAACTCTCCTGAAAAAATCATTTTGATATTTTGAAAAAAATGGGACACTCAGTGAAAAACATGAAAATGTGGTTTTTCTCAAAAAATATAAAACTTACAAAAATGAATTTTATATCCAGAGTTAGTAAAAAATTAGTAAAACTCGTGGATATAAGTTGTTTTTATCTACGAGGTTTAGTTTTGTCTGTAGAGCCGTTTAACTAGGACACTCAGTTCTTACGCTCAGTGAAACTAATTATTCGCTATAAATCAGTAACAACACATGTTAGCCTGTTGGTTTTTTTTGTAAAAGTTTTTAGAAATTCATTACTAACTACTGGAAAAAAAATCCTGAAAAAAAAGTTAATACTTACCGAGATATTGAGGTTTTTCACTTTTTTAAAACGTAAGGATTGAGTGTCCTAGTTTTTTGATTATAAAAAATTTGATTTCAGTTTTAGAAATTCGGCACCTAGTGCAAAAGATTTTACTAATTTTTTACTAACTACTGAAAAAAAAATCCTAGGAAAAAAGTTAATATTTATCGAGATATCGAGGTTTTTCATGTTTTTCGAGCGTCTGGACTGTAGTTATTTGATCATAAAAAGAATAATTTTAGTTTTAGAAATTCGACACCTAGTGCAAACGTTGTAACTAATGTTTTACTAACTCTCCTGAAAAAATCATTTTGATATTTTGAAAAAAATGAGACACTCAGTGAAAAACATGAAAATGTGGTTTTTCTCAAAAAATATAAAACTTACAAAAATGAATTTTATATCCAGAGTTAGTAAAAAATTAGTAAAACTCGTGGATATAAGTTGTTTTTATCTACGAGGTTTAGTTTTATCTGTAGAGCCGTTTAACTAGGACACTCAGTTCTTACGCTCAGTGAAACTAATTAAACCGCTATAACTCAGTAACACCACGTGTTAGCCTGTATATTTTTTTTTTTACAAAGTTTTTAGAAATTCTTTACTAACTCTAGAAAAAAAAATCCTGAAAAAAAAGTTAATACTTACCGAGATATCGAGGTTTTTCACTTTTTTAAAACGTAAGGATTGAGTGTCCTAGTATTTTGCTCATAAAAAATTCAATTTAAGTTTTAGAAATTCGCCACTTACTACAAAAGTTTTTACTAATTTTTTACTAACTCCCCTGTGAATTTCATTAATTTTGCTCAACCTCGAAAAAAAAAAGACACTCACAGAAAACCGCAAAAAGTGGATTTACTCTAAAAATATACAATTTAGAAAAACAAATTATATATCATGTTTTAGTATTCAATTAGTAAAAACTTTTGCACCAAGTGCCAAATTTCTAAAACTACTATTTGACCCTTTTTTTTCAAAAATAAAAGACACTCAGTACAGACGTTTCGTAAAAATGAAATCTTTCATTTATTTTAAAAGGGTAAGCTTTTTCGACATAGTTTCTCTTTTAGAAATTGTTTTGAGGGTCAGACTACAAGATGGTAATGTTATTTTTATGTATTTATTCCAATAAACCCATGTTTAGCAGGACACTCAATCCTTACGGCGTAAGAACTGAGTGTCCTAGTTAAACCGTTATAAATCTGTAACGGCACATTCTATTGATTTGAAAATTTCCCAAAAGTTTTTAGAAATTTTTTACTAACTCCAGAACTAAAAATTATAATCCTAGGGTCAATACTTTTGAAAATATTCGTATTTAGCGGCGCATCAGGATTGAGTGTCCTAATCTTTTGGTCATATCTCGTTCAATTCAAGTTTTAGAAATTCGAGACCCTGTGCATTATTTTTTACTATATTTTTACTAACTCCCCTGTAAATTTCAGATTTTTTACTGATACTTCAAAAAAAAGACACTCAGTGCAGATGCACACAATCCTAAAGGGATCTTGATATGGCTGTGACATATGATAGGCAGACGGGTGAAGGGACATGAATAAGTTATTAGTGTTAACTTCTGTTTCTGCTATGGAGAACCCTTGTTTAATGGATATTCCTGTTCGTTTTTAGGGTTCCGTAAATATAGCTAGGTATCGAATACTTTTCTGTTCATCTATGACTTTGGTCCAGAAAGGGCGAATGCGCAGCGAATCTACTCGTGCGAAATTTATTTATTTATTTATGTACATACAGTAGTGCTAGATACTAAATTATTCGAGATACAAGGCACACATACGAGTACGAGTACATTGCACCCACAATTGACCTTTACCTAATGGTTAAGGATTTATAGTAGCGACGCTGCACCTTATTAACTTTTATTAAGTAGATTTTCATTTAAAATTTAGAGATTAGTTAGACTTCATTTGAAATTCTAACAGGGTATGTATTGCCATGGCAGTTATCTGTATCCTATGGTTAATCTTAGATTATAAAGTAAACGATGACGTGTTGGATATTAAAGATGTCTTCTTTTCCAAGAAGGATTTTTTTCATTCTGTATTTTTAACCTCCGACGCAAAAACGACCGAGTTTCATAAGTTTGACGTGCCTGTGTGACTTTGAGTGTGTTTTTAAATTAAAATTTTACTTCTTAAATAACTACGTTTTGTAAAATAAATTAAGTAATTTGGTTTACAAAACGTAGTTATTTAACAAAGGAAAGGTGATCAAGTGATCACCTTTCCTGATTATACATAAAAATAAGAAGCAAAATGAAATACGGGACCGTGCGTGTTTAATCCCAACTCCACTTAGCTATTTATTATTTGCAAAAACAGTGGAAAGTGGCTGGAATTATAATGCACTTTAGCTAGAAAATGGCTAAGATACTCTCAAGCTTAGAGTTTACTATTGTCGCCTGGCTTGGTGTTCGGTAATCCAACGGCTTCAGTCGAGAACGGCTCCTTTAGCCTTTAATCTTTAACAATACAGACTGGTATGATATACGATCTCTTGGGAGAAAACTCTTAATATTATAAACTACTATCGTTTTTTTAGTCACTACTTTCATAGACTATATTAGGAGTCTGCTTCTACGGAATATAAACAACCGTGTTTTAGTGTATCATGTATATTTTATAGTGTACCTACCCTACATATTGTATAACATAATTAATTTTCCCTTAATTTGTTCACACTTGCTCTTAATGTCCATTAAATTTCCAAGAATGAAAAGTCAACCATATGAGAAAAGCAATCCTAATAGGACTGCTATATAAAAAGCCAGTCCATAAACCAGCGACCAAATATTGTTGATAGACATTGCCATAACGGCTATTAATTTTGACAGACCTCCGAAGGTTAAATCGAATGGTTATGGATACGACTATTTCCTCGCCCCCACATACCCGTTGTCTTATGAATGAACAGGTGTCTGCCACCCACAGTTCATTCGTTCTACCGTAGATATTAATCGAAGTTTATTAGCAGGTCAGGACTGTCACTAACACCCTCACCGATAAGCTGTGTTTGAGTGTGCTAGAGGCATTTAAAGGAATAGTGTCAGTAAAATTAATGGTTATATATAGGTTTTATGAACTACTCGAACGTTTACCTACATAATAATCTGTATAAGTAGGTACATATGTACTTGTAAGTCATCCCAGTCCTGATCTCAATTTGCACTGATGCAGCTGATATAAAAATCTATTCACTATTCACCCATTTAACTAATGTGTCAAAAGTTCCTAAAGCAAACTAGAAAATAACTTACCCATTACTTGAGTATAAACTTGTGTAGATCAGCCAACCTCGTTAGATTTTTTATCTGTAACAAAAAGTACAACTGTTAAATAATATTTAACCTTATCACCGTCGTTTTTCGTACAAATCAGTACCCATCTAAAATTGCTCTAATCGAGTAATAAGGATTTTTTGTTAAGTACTAAACTTTGTTATGTATTTGGTTCATATTGGATGGATAATATTAAATCGACGATTCGTACACATCGACGTTACCCGCAATGAAATCTCAAGTCAGTTACATAGAATTAGAAAAGTACCTATACTCTGTTTGATAGTTGTCATTTGTTTTAGTTTTCACTTGAGCGGTATGGTGTTTGTTCGGTCTTTGGAATCATTATGATCGAGGGTAGTTTGACACTTTTCCACCAATATACATTAAATACTGCATTTCACCGAAAGTAGTCAGTGCGTGTGCATAATGCAGGCACGAAGCCTTTGCTCTCAATTTTTTTTGGAACGCCTCTGAGTTCTGAGCCGATTTGTGCCGAAATTCTGTGCCGTGCATCGTTCGCTGCCGAATTCTACGGCGCATTCACCGTGCGCGTGTGATATTTTTCTGGGACCCTTTTTGAATGTGACAGGCTGTTTGTGAATATTGCATGTTCATATTTGGAGTGCAGCGGTTGGCTAACCTACAGGACTGCCGCGTTGATCTGCGTCTGCTACTGCTCGCGGCGGCGCCGAGTAGATTTAAAGGTTAGTGGTGCCCTTGAATTCTATTCGTCCAAAGTGGTTTGTAAAGACCTGGTCAGTAACATACCTCTGCAGGCTACTCTTATCATCTGAGATAGTGTAGATTGCAATGTTTGAACCCTTAGCCATCGTTCTGGTCATTAAACGTACAAAAACTGCAGACGTAATGAAGCGCAACTGAATATTAGGGTCACCAGTCAATAGCTACTAACAGCAAAAATTATATAACAACGAGATAAATTCAATGGTGCGCGTGCACAGACATTGACTAACCGTTGCTCCGTTGCTGCAACTAGGGTATGTCATGTCTGGACAATCTCCGCTGTGAATCTGCCGTCACGGTTCTATACCGATTTGTGAAGTTATACAATAATCGTGAATCGTGACCCACTTATGAGATGCCGCGCTTTGTAAATAAATCTACAGCATTTACTTGGAAGGAACTTTAAATGCAAAGCGGTTTTACATTTTGATATTGAAAGTGGAATTATTTATTGCGAACCTTGAAAATTTATTGAAAGTTGCTGTAGGATTGCTGTTTGCACCCTCTCAATAAGTCGTTCTTTAAAACTTGTATTTTATTTTACAAAAGTTTATTTACATTTTACGTGCTTTTATTGCCGAGTTACTTTCAAACTGGTTAGTATGAGGAAAATAAAAAAAAACCATTAAGGTTGCATTATCTGTTTCTCATGATTCGAAGAATACCTCAATAAAATCATAAAATATCAACAGGAAAACATCAATCAGAAGATCAGTTGCCTAATCTATTAACATTTCAAATTAAGCCATTTACACATTATTGTCGTTTGATCAATTCAATTTCCCAGAGTGCTTCATCAGTGGGTGCTAATAAGGCCAAATCTTGGGGTCAATCTATTGAGTAACATGTCATATTAGGTGGGCATCAAAAGCGCCGCGCCTTGTATGGTAATACAACCAAAAATGTATGGGTAAAGACAGTATAAAGAGAGCAAAGAACAACGCACCTATGAATAGTTTAAACTTTGATTTTTTTTTTAGTTTTCGTTGTCATATTTTCTTATCTTATAATGATACTATTAGATTAGAAAACATGATTATACTGATTACAAAAAGTGAATTAAAAGAAAACATTAAATCAACTTCAAGCTCGCTTGCATTAATCGAGGGTTGGGATACACGTTTTAAATCATAGCTTGAAAACCGTTCGACTGATTTCGATAAAATTTGTAATAGAATGATTTTTTTAAGTCTCTTTAAAAAGGATAAATTAAACAAAACATAGGTTTACTTCCATAGGTATAATCTGTACAAGATATAAGTATTAGGGCTTGTTCACGTGAACGCGCGGGCGCGGGCGCGGGCGCGAAATATCAAACATATGACGTGCTATGAAAGTGTTCACGTACAACGCACGTGCGGTGTGAGCAAAGTCTGTCGCGCCCGCGCCCGCGCCCGCGTGTTATAGCGTGAACAAGCACTTAGTAAATCAGCATGTGCGAATCCTCTTACGAGTCTAATTTTTTTAAGTTACCTAAGATATTATGTAAATTAGTATTATAGCAATTACATATAACTCCACATTTACACCTACTCAATCGATTTGATAACTCGATTCTTGATATACCAGTTTTCATACAAACGAGTCATGCTTGCAAACATTGTTTGGGGCTTATAAATATTTCAAGGGTTATTATTTAACAATCACACTGTCCTACAAGCAATTAGTAATTATCGTTCGAACAATCATTATGTTTTACAGTTTTAATGCCTGTGTTTATCGTTTGAATTTCAAAACAAAAAATATGTTAAACAGCAGAGATTTATCAATAATTATTTTTGCCCTTGTCAACATCCCCCTATTGGCTTAACCTGAGTCAATTTCAGTCCATCTTATTTAAAGTATACTGTTCGTCAATACACCAAAAGAAAACAGAAATTATACGAGACGCAAAAATAAGTGTTTTTTTATATAACGAAGTAAGAAGACGAGCAAGACGCTCTCCTGATGGTAAGAGATAACGCTGCCCATGCTACCCAGGATTTTACAAAGGTAAAAATCTGAGTGCACTGCGCCAACGCTTCTTACTTGAGAGTTATGAGATGTTAAGATTTTTAAGTGTGAAGCTTTATTAGCCACAGAGGTACGTAATGGAGCCTGGCAACAATTACAATAGTTTTTTTTATTATTATTATTATTTATTGTAGTGGTCTTTTCTCTATCATTGCAGAATGTAGGTAGTGTTTAACCACTATTAGTTTGAACTTGTAGTCAAACAAATTGTTCTTAACGTGCACGACAATGTACAACATACTTAGTGATCAGGATTCTACCTACATTTTTCGAGTACACAGTTGTGGCCATTTGCTTGTCTTGACCCACTGAATTAGTGTCGACTACATATTTTAGAACAGCTATGCTCTGTCATAACTGAGGCTTACACCGTAAGAGTGAAAATTGCTATCCGTTTGGTAACTGTCGTTTTCATTTGTACCACGTAGTAATCGAATTTAACGGTTATTGGTCGGTATAAAAAGTTGCAAGCTAGTGCCGTGACGGTGTGGTGAACCGAATCCAGTGGTCACTGTACTAACTATGATTCATAACTTACAAAACTATTATGAAATTGAATTTGTAAAGAAATAGCGCGAACATGCCACACTGATCAGCTGCATTACACACTATTGAAAAAGTTTTAGAGGATATAAATGTTATGTAAACTGTGATACGAAATAACGATGGAGGTGTATGTAGTAGTTATTCCATTAAAGATATTTTTTTTTTATGCAAATATAAATATGATATTTAGGTAAATATTTTTGGTACCTCGTCACGCCTTGTAAGGTTCAGTCGTAATATCCGCTGAAAAGGAGCTATGTCATTATAGGGCCAAAGCTATCTTAATACCAATTTCAGCTTCGGTTTCGCCGTGAAGATGTATCAAGAACACACATTACACATAAACACATCCATACTCTAATTTATATAACACATCTCGATCAGTAATAAGTAGGTAGGTACTTCAAGACTTAACTCAAAACAGCAGTATACTGATTTGACAGAAATTTTGTGTGTAACTGTTATTTATTTATTATTCAGCACAACTCTAGAACTAACTTAATACTACCTACAATATCTAGCATTTTCTACCAGTTGGCCTAAGCACTATTTATTTACTTAGAGATATAAGGGAACTGACAAACATAGAATAAATGTTACAACCCGCAATAGATTAAAATAGTACAATAACTGCTCTTCAATACTAGCTTTAAGTGCGTAAGTACAAAGACAGATTGCGACCTAAAATAGGTATATAATTGACGTAGTGCAGTTAGTACCACAGCACTAAAGAATACATTGCAATGCTAATCTTATTCTCAAGCTGGTCGTAAGTCTCACGTGACTAACTTTAAGACTTAACCTAACTTTGTTCAAACAACTTGTGTGTTTTAATTAATTAAGTTTATTCACAGTAGAAATTATCCAATCCCAATAGGGTTCATTATAATTCGTGATATTTGACGTCTGCTGAAATCTCAATTACCTCTTGAGTAAATAATGTAACTATTTACCTACTAAATTTGCTCTGTGAAATTGAGCTAGATAATAAATTTGCTGACATGGAGTTTATTGTTTTTTTTAGAATTGTTATTGGACTAGGAATGTTGCGGGTTGTCGCTTGCTCAAATATAGTTTTTAGTGTTTTTCTGCGCGTTGTAGGTACCATCTCTCAAGAAGATCTTTGTAAATCAAATCGCGAACTCATTAAGAAGAATTGCAACAGGCACTCAATTCGTACTCGGGGTGCCGACAGGCTCTCCACAGTACAGTGGTCTCTCAGTAAGTCGGAGAAATTGATGCATGTGATGGGCCCAGCGGTTTATAACAAGTTACCGGAGCACATTATCAATGTCTCTAGTATACAATGTTTTAAAATAAAACTAAAAAATGGTTGCTTGAGCAAAAATTCTATAGAATTAAATTTATTTTATAGAATTAATTCCTTAAAGCTATAGCTTTAAGGAATTTATGGAATTTAAATTGCAAGTTATTGTGGTATCATTATTTTATTAATGGTTCATTAATTTATTTATTGTTATATTTATAATTAATTTGTTGGACATGTAATTTTTATTATTAATAAATTATGATTATGATTATTATGAAGAGTATTTTTGCAGAGTGAAAATTAAAAACAATAAAGATTTTTCTTTCTTTACAATATTGTAATTGTAAGAGTACAGCGGTTTAACCCGCTGTGAGTTTAACAAGCATTATAACGACGTGGTCTCAGTATATCTACCAATATATTAATATACACACACCAAAAATTAGCATTACTTTAGGCGTTTAGTGAAGATGTAACAAGCACAAAGATACGTACATTGTACATCCATACTTCATACTTTCGAATTTGTAATATTAGAGATAAGTTTAAATTATGAAAGACTTTGTGAAATTAAGTTCGTGGAAAGCCCTAGGGTGCCTAAAGTACACTACATTATGTAGGCACATAGAACATAGGCTTGTTTAAAGTTCCAAAACATAGTGTTATTTACTGAACCTCCCTGAGCCCTCAGGTACTTTATCAGTGTAATTAATTGGCTTGTAATGTTGGGGACTTGTATTTATTACAATAATGTCCTCTGTTCTAATTTTTATGTAGGAAGGTACTGGAGTATACGAGATGAACACGAATTTTAAACCGAATCGAAAATAGGAGGTTATCGTTTCGATATGTCTGGATGCAATATTGTTGGAACTGCTAGATTTTAAATAAGACAAACCTTTATGGCTTCCGAGCAAATGTACATAGAAGTATTTTTATTTTTCTATATTGTTATTACTAGAATATATTATGCATTGCACTAAGTATCATAACTGTTATGATAGTGTGTGAATATTGTGTTTAAAGTTGATATGAACTTATATTCTTGTTTTAATAAAATGGCTGAGTAGATCAGGTTAAGAAACTGATATACTGCCGTGGTATATCTATAATGCCGTTATCTACCAAAACCTAATTTTAAACTATGAGCAAAAAAACCTAAAAAAATAAGGTACATAATGGCATGCGTCTAGATGTCAGTTAACGGCATTATAGATAATATACGGCAGTATACGAGTATTAACATTTGAAATAAAAAAAACAAGAATTTTTCAGGGAGTGCCACCACAGAGCGAAGCCACCAACGGCAGACATCCGTAATGACACCGCAATCTTTCACACGCGTTATCACAGCGCCGTCGAGGAAAATGTTCAGATATTTGAAAAGTACGAGTAATGGGTGTCCCGGGAGATAGTATAATGGTGGTCTTAATCGCTTTGTTGAGATCGAGGTGTAATTAACATTAATCATACAGATGTGGGCTCGGAGGAGTAATCGGGCACATCACTCCTGACTGACATGACAGGGTACACAAAAACAAATGAATTGCTAGCAAGACGAAGAACTTCTAGATTCCTGAACCAATTGACCGATCAACTGTGATATTAATATTAGAAGTCGAAGTTGTTTTTGATTTTTCGCAGGATTTTTTTATAAATATAGAAACGCCATGTCAAAAACAATACCTACCCGAACCTTAATATACTTTTTTATACATGGGCAGTAGATTGACTATAATCTCATCTGTTGGTGCTTGACAATGTGGTCTAAAATGGAGCACGCCTGTTCATTAAGAACTGAGTTCTCCGTTATCCTCAGGAGATTTTATTGTAATATCTGATCTGACAGTTTTTAAAAAGAGCTTAATTAGCTCTTGGTCGATGTGATGCGTGACCGAAATCTGGCACAACATAGATAAAAGTATTGCTATCCAACGAGGCAACCCTGCCAATATTCTTGTCTTCTTCAGATCCATACTCTATTATCCCTAAAATAGGTACTAACTTCTACAATTTCATTGAATTATTTTCTCATGTATCTACCTAGGTATATTTAACTATGGCTTTTATGGCGTTCGTTAGCGCTTGCTGCCAAGCCTTCAGGTTATGGATGATGATGTGACAAAAGAAATGTTCTGCCCACGACGGTGACTAATAACCACTCTGTTAAGGCCGCGGTAACCTTTCTCCTAGGTTAATTAGCGGTCATACGAGTGAAGGATCGAGTGCTTGGGCGATGTAAAGTAGAGGGCATTTTTACTTTTACTTGTGATCGGCGAGCTTTGTAATTAAAGTCGTGCCGCGCTGTAAGAAATTGAAAGTATTTTAATCGCAGTAATGCAAAACTAAATTTCGTGGGTTTACGCTTTCTTACCAATTTTATGAAATTACCTTCCTATCTCATGTAGAATTCCTATACGTAAATGTACCTACCTGGTCTTAAAGTGAACCCCTTGCCGATTGTAATAATTATTATAATTGTCCTTCAGGTTTAGTGGAACGGCGTGCACTTTTAAGGTTGGATGGTTACAACTACAACTTATGTAGGATTAAAATTGTTAACTTTAGACTTCCTTTAATTGACTGGGAACTAACCTCAAACTAAAATTAAAGTAGGTATGCCTACCTACTTAATCCATTGGACAACATCAGGAGTATTTTATAATAATCTTAATTTTAGTTTAACTTCATAACTGATTTAAGTCTACGTATCTAACAAAGTTTCATTTCGACTATCCATCAAAATTTCAAAATAAAAATTCAACCTTCCAACGTCCTCAGTTATTTCTTCACAAAGCGAACTCCGACAATAATTTCCTTATAATAGGTATTAGTATTTTTCTAATTCCAATTTAGTGTGGTGGGATCGCGTGATGGGAACGGCGGTGCCTGGCGGTGTCCCGGCCGCCGTCACCGCTGTCATGTAGCTGGTCACGCCACCGCGCCGCGCCACTGCGCCGACTGGATGTGCGAAATAAAAAGACTCGGGGCATTGTAAATTATAGGCAAGTTCTACTCAAACTCAAAATTCATTTATTCAAATAGGATAAATTGGAGCACTTTTGCAAGTCAAATTAACATTTTTTCTATTTTAATACTCTACCGCTCGTTCGCAAAGCACCTCTATGAGAGATCTATCTACTCTTGTGTTATTGAGTCTCAGTGTCATATTTTCAAACAAAACATTATGTCATTAGACAACAACTTGTAGAGTTTACGCGAAGTGAAGCGCATGCTTTGCGATGATCTTAAACATTAATATATTTAATAAATACATAGGTACCTTTTTTTTTTTTTTTTTTTTTTTTTTTTTTTTTTATGGAGGGAAAATGCCTTCGCACTACCCTTCCGCCACGGGGGTGACGGAAGGGGGAGTGTGGGACTTGCACCCACTAAAAACCCCCCGTGAACAATCCTTCGCCGAACAGGGTGAGATGGGGTCGCGATAGCATTCACCATCTCACCCTAGCTGTAAGCCCGGACTATTAGGCCTCAGTACCCGTTGGGAGACTGATCTTGTTCACGAAGATCAATCCCCAGACATGTGTGGATCGTGCAAGCCGGTAGAGTCCCCCGACTCCACCGGCGACCCACTTACACAGGCGGGAGGAGGTGGGCAAATCTCCTTCTCCTCGCCCCCGTTCGTCTGCGCCGGAGAGGATCAGCAAGAGCGTTCTCTTCTCTGATCCTCTCCGCAGCCTCCTTTTGAGACATAACATTTTCACAAAAGGAGACTACAGTCTGCCACGAACTCTCGCTGCTGAGCATTGCGCTTACCACGCTTGGCAGGGAGAGATCACCTCCTATGACTGCTGTCAATGTGTGTCGCTGCCGTCCAAATGCAACACACTCTTCCAACGTATGGAACGCTGTATCTTCAAGCGCCCCACATTCATGGCAAACTGGCGTCGGCTCCCTTCTAGCGATTTGGTACAGATACTTACCGAAACAACCGTGACCAGAAAGTATCTGCACCAATCTGAAAGTTAAGGAGCCAAACCGCCGTTTTACCCACCCTTGGAGGACTGGCCGAACGGCCTCCACAGTTCTTTGACCAGAGATCGGTGGGGCCAGATCCTCCTGCCATCGCCTCAAAACGGCGCCACGTGCCTGTTTCCTCAGGCGCTTCACCTCATCCCATCCTGGGGGCTGCCCAAGGGATTTCCTGGCAGCCACGAAGTTATATACTTCAGCAAGGACCTCCGCCTGGAGCTCCCAAGGTGGGTCACCGGCCAATACACATGCCGCAGCCCAGGACACCGTTCTGTAGCTGTGGATTACCCTCGTCGCTATAATCCGTTGCGGGCGTCTTAACAGGACTTTGTTTCCCCGACTTAGAGCGTCCGCCCAGACCGGTGCCCCATACAGGGCCATACTCCGGATTACCCCGGAGTATAGGCGACGGCAATTAGCATTTGGACCACCTATATTGGGCAGGAGTCTACTCAGGGCGGCCGCCGCTCCTACGACTTTTGGAGCCAGTTGGGTAAAATGGGACCCAAAAGCCCACCTTCCATCCAGTACGAGACCCAGATATCTCATTTGGGTTCCGACTTTGATTGGAACTCCATTTAAACAAATCTGTAGACCTGGAGGGGGTCCCTTCCGAGGCCCATGAAAGAGAAGCGCTTCAGTCTTACACAAGGCGACCTCCAGTCCTAAGGTGCAAATGCGGTCAATTATAAAGGCCGCGCTCCACTCGGCTTGCCGTATAGTCTGGGAAAGATCTCTACCTTTGACTACGACTAAGGTATCATCAGCATAGCACACCACCCGCACACTGGCAGGTAGCGTGCCTCTGAGTACCCAGTCATAGCCTATGTTCCACAGGAGCGGCCCAAGCACAGACCCCTGTGGAACTCCACACCAGATTCGTCGGCGTCTCAAGCCATCTCGCCCTTCTACCAAGACATCGCGGTCCTGGAGGTAATCAGCCAAGAGTCTTCGTAGATAAAAGGGCACTCTATGATACCGGAGCGCCTCTTCAATTGTACCATGAGGAAGACTGTTGAAAGCATTGGTTATGTCAAGAGAAATAGCCAACGCCCTTTGCCCCTCCCTTACAGCTTCCTGCGTCCACTGTTTTAGCCAAAGTAGGGCATCTATAGTCGAACGCCCCGCCCTAAACCCATATTGGGCTTCGGAAAGATCAGGTCCAGCTTCACGCAAGTGCTGAATAACACGGGAGGCTATAACTCTTTCAAGAAGCTTGCCTGTGTCATCCAGAAGCACTATAGGCCTATATCCGGAAGGGGAGGATTCCGGTCGACTTACTTTCCTAATAAGGCACAGTCGACCATCTTTCCATAGCTTTGGAAACCGTCCTGATGAGAAGCATTTATCAAACAGCTCCCGAAGTCGAGGGCCCAGTTCCCCAAGAGATAACCTAAGAACATGCCCTGGGATTCCGTCCGGTCCCGGCGCTGTCCTCTTACCGGAAAGACGTCGAACTGCCACCTCCATTTCCGCTTCTGAAATAGGTGGGATAGGCGTCAGATCTAACTGCTCTTCTACAATAGATGTCGTCATCGTCGGAGGAGAATAGTTAGAGTTAGTCTCAGGAAAAAGGCCTTCCAACACTCGGTCTAGTAACTCCGTGTCTAGAGACTTTGCGACTGGAGAAGTCTGGCCACGGAATTTGTTCCGAACCGCCTTATAAGGACGTCCCCATGGGTCTCTGTTCAGACCTTCTAGCGTTTCTTTATTCGCTTTTGATTTGGCCTGGCTGATGTCCAATTGAAGTTCTCGCTTAACGTTGGTATAGACGCTGTATAACTGGCTCTCAGCCGCTAATTCTTCAGCTGAGAGTTGATCATCTCTTCGACCGTTTCGTCGTCTCCTACAGTGGGTGTAAGATCTTCGTGCTTCCGAACACTTGGAACGGAGTTCTGCAATCTCCGAACACCACCAGTAAACCTGACGGCGATCTGGGCGACGTCGAGATCTCGGCATAGCCGCATCGCATATGGCCGTCACTGCATCTCTAAAGCGGGTCGCGTCAACATCTACTTCCGGGTGCATGGAACCAGCTGACCAAAGCTGAACGATCGCTGCCTCCTTAGCTAATTCGACATTTAGTTGACCAATTGCCCAACGGGGGAAGATATTTCTTTCCACTAGTGAAGACCTTGACTGGCGAGAGGAAGAGATCTCGAATTGTATGTATTTATGATCCGAAAGGGTCTCTACCTCTGACATTACCCTCCAGCCTTGAGCACATGAAGCAACACTTGGAGTAGCAAACGATAGATCCACCACGGACCCCCCGTTGTGTCGCACGCATGTGTGGGCTGATCCTCTATTAAGCAAAACTAGCCCCGTGGCAACTGCCCATTCCCTAACGATCTCCCCTCGAGAGTTAGTGAAAGGGTTGCCCCAGTCTCGAGCTTTGGCATTCAAATCCCCTAGGACTAAGACCTGACGAGGTGCCTGTCTCCTCACTACCACAGATAGAAGGTCGACAAACATCTCCAGTTCTGTCACTGGTCTATTGGGGGAGAAGTATACACCAACAACTGCATACTCTCCCCACCTGACCACTACGTATCCCGATCCCCTTTCTTGGACCAAAAATGGATGGATGCTATTAGCCCGTTTTACTAACGCCACAGTGTCATTTAGATCTCCAGCCCAACAAGGGTTGGGATGGGGCGGAACATAATATGGCTCTGCGGCAATCGCCAAGTCTATTTGCCATTGCGCCATAGTCTGCATTAGCAGATCTTGTGCTGCGGCGCAATGGTTGAGATTAGTTTGAAGAAGGCTGCAATGCTGGACCATTATTCAGACATTACAACCTCCTCCAACACCGATTGGCGTGCAGTCTCTTGGGTGGTCTGCTTAATGACAGCAGGGGTAGCCTGGGTCCGAGTAATCTTACCCTTAGTATGCGGTGGAACGCATTTTCGTCCCCCCATTATGTGTTCTGAGGGTTTTCCTGATTCAGCACAAATTGCGCAGTTCAGGCTAACCTTTATGCAGTCAGTCGCTCGATGCCCTGGCTCTCCACACCTGAAGCAAAGGTTGCCTCGGTCAGAAGAAACTGGGCACATTGGACGCGTGTGCCCCAAGCCCATACACTTAAAACAGCGCAAGGGCCGCTCTCCTAGCGAGACCACACGCACTGAGGACCACCCAATTAAAAGCTTGCCCTTGCTCAGAAGCGCTTTTGCTGCTGGGATCGGACATGAAACCAGTGCGGAGCCAGTTCCGCTAGGACCAAGGCGTATTTCTCCACATTTTATGCGCCCGACTTCACAGCCACTTTCTTTCGCGACTGCTAAAACCACCTTTTCTTTTGTGGCTGCATCATCCAGACCTTTAATTACCACATCAGTGGTTTTAACGGGCCTTGTGATATAAGCCAGTTCGGACACAACTTCCCGAAGTTTATCTGCAAGTTTATCCGCCTTTTCATTATTTTGGGAGCCTGGGATTTCTAATATCCTAGCTCCCGTGGCTGTCTGACGAAATCTAAGTTGTTCGATACCCAAATCCTGAAGGTTGACTTTATCCTGCGCCATCTGGAGCACGGTGCTATAAGTCACACCCTTGGCCGCTGCTTCAGATTGTAGTGACAACACGACCGCCGCAGTTGTTGGAGACTTAAGCGCCTTCTTACCCACCAATCCCGTCGTTTTAGAGGTCAGAGCTAGAGGCTGAGAAGCGGTAGCCGGTTGACTTTTAGGTCTGGTATCGTGAGATGATGGAGTCTTAGCAGAGCCACTGGCAGAAGTTGATGACTTCACATTACCTTTCCCTTTCTTTTTTCGCACTACAGTCGTCCAGGTTTCCTCTTGAGCGACAACAGCGGAAGCATCGCTACCGCAAATTTGGGACTCCCTAGGCACAGACAGGCCCACAATTGTGGCTGTGGAGCTAACACCAGAAGAAACCTTCTGGTTCTCCTTCAGGGCATTTTCGCGAGGCCTTGGCGTAGCAACTGAGGCAGCGACTGCTACTTTGTTTTTGGCATCCGCTCTTAGAGGAGGACGAACCGTCGGGGCGGGCAGAAGACGATCTTCAATTCCCGCAAGCCGCGCATTTAACATATCTCCAATAGTCACAGTTAGAGAACGCTTGAGCTCTTCTACAATGTCGTTCCCTAACGTTGTAACTGAGGGCTCCTGTCTTACAGGGGCAGAAGCAGCCGCAGTAAAGGCGGCTGCAGCCTCCGTTTTGGCTTCGGTATAGCCACGACGCAGTGCCTTCACCTCTGCTTTATTCGATGCGACTTCGAGACGCAGACGATAGATTTCAGCTCTTAGCCGGCGTGTTTCCTCCGCCTCAGTCCTTCCCGCAAGCAAATCTACTACCTCTTCAAGAGCCGATGCAGACCTTCTAATGCGGCCAACAAACTCGCCTTTGAGGTTGTTTGACTTTTTCGCCACCTCCAGAATGCAGGCGAGTTTTTCGCCTGCATGTGCCCGCAGCTCTTGCATGTTCATTGAGTTAATGTCACTATCCACAATAGTAGCATCAGACTCACTCGCATCGGTCCCTTGTTTGGCAGAGGCGGAGGAGACTTTGGCCCCTTTTTTAGTCCGTCTTTCACACAAGACTTTTTCGAACTCCTCCTCTGGCTGGAATGACGGTGGAGAAGGTCTGAGGAATTCCTCCCTAGATGAGCCTGCTTTAGCAGACTTGCCTCTCCCTCTTGTGGCCGTGCTGACTTTCGCAGCGACCACAGTAGTTGCCTCAGTCTCTGTGTCAGAGTCTAGGTATCCAGACGCAAAGAACTGTGTAGAAGATCGCTTGCGACGGCCAGGCCCTCTAGGAGCAGCCTCTGTACCGCACAATTCTTCGATTAAGCTCAAGTCAGAGTCGGTGCCATGAATAAGCTCCTGTTCCTCTTTTTGCGAGTCAGAATTCTCTTCTTCCATCATGTTGTCAGTTAGTTGGCCCTGAGAAGGGCCCTTTGAATGGCCCTGAGAAGGGCCTTTGCGGACACGTCCAATTACATCCCTAGATTGAGACGCCATTGCCAAGAAAATTGTTAATAATTAATTCGATCGTAAATTGCCCACAAGTTTTGCGCTCGAAGTTTGGTCACCCGTCTGCCACTCCGTTACGGTGGTCAGACGGGGTCCAGGACAGACTGCGGGGAAGTATTCGAACGCACTTGGGGCCTGCCCCAAATACATAGGTACCTACACCATCAAATGGTAAGTAAGCATATAATGTACAAAGTACTACGCTACTCGCTACAAACCCCGGCAAAAATATTAGTTTCCTTCTCAATTCAAAAATAACTGAGATTTGTAAAAGTTATTTTACAAATTATCTCTATGTATAATTTAGAAGAACTCTATGTATATTGGTAAAACATTGAAGTCAATTAATTAATCATTTCCGTTCATTTGGTTGTCCGTGCAGAATGCGCTCTTTAGCGATATTACCTCCTCTTGAACATTTATTAAAGTTACCGTTGTCGTTGCATTTTCTTTGTATGTGGTGTTATTGTTGTATTTTCTTTGCATATGTGCTATAAACTATTGTCTTATAAATTTACAAACTGTTTGTGAAGCACTCGTGCGCCTGCAATTTCTACAACTCTTCTCTATTAGCACAAAGTCTAGCCATTTCTGGCTTCGCGACGCGACGCGGAAACGGGAAATGTACGAATACGAACTACCTGTATAACTAAACCAACAACTACATTCTGAGTCAGCACGTATGTTTGCTACCCGAGCGTACCTACTTGTTTCAGGTTGAATATTCAAAGGACAGGCCATTAGAATGAAAACGATGTTAAAGTAACACATTTAAGATGCATTTATTGAAAAGTTCTTGGTTTGGAATTCTGAGATTGAGTCCTGAATCATCACCAGTAATAATGGTGACAATCACTACAACTCGACAAGGAATAAAATGTTCTTAAAGACATAGAATAATAAATAGGTCTGTGTACAATAGGCGTAACTCTGACTGTGCGCAATACACGGTTAGGTTATGTGAAAAAAATGAAACCTACACCTAAATCACCTATTTATCTTAACAACTGTTCAATATCTATAAAATTTACTTTTGGTCGGCCTATACTTATTGCCATGAGCGTAAAGTAGACAAGGCCCCTAATCAAATAGACTGACTCGAAGCTAAAATAGAACTCTAACGAAGTAGCCACCTGTCTGCGAGATTCGATCCCGCAACTTCCTTCACATGACAAGTCTAAACAGTGACTTCCTAGCATTAGTGTATTGTAGCAGCTGCATCTCGGGTTGTAAATCAGCGCCTGCGCATCTCAACCAATAGGACGCCGCGGTACGCACCTGCCGGTAAAGGAAGCTCTAATGGCTACCCGTTGCGTTTTGATTATGCGTCTATAATACCGTTGGATCTCGTTTTATAAATAATATTTAACTTTTATATAATCGAAGTCTCGAATGGTAAATTGATATTTGAAATTCTCACAGCTTGCTCTTGGGAAAGTCATTGATGTGATATTTTCAGAGAATAAAATTATAATAAGAAATTTTATGTTAATAATAAGTAGATGTATAACATTCCCTGTACCGTATTTATTGATCTAACATCAAAATCTCACACGCAAATAATGTTTAACCACCATTTGTATGGTTTGTATGGTAAACTAAGTCCAAGAAAAAGGTGTTATTCATATTCATAAAATTCAGTGGGTAAACAGAAGTATTATGTGTAAAATATTAACTTTATTAGCAACACTAAGTAGAGCCCATCCACTTTAAGTAGCTAAGTCAGCCAAGACAGAACCACCTATTTTTTTATAAACAGGCAATACCTATCTACTGCTGATCCCTTTAAATGCAGCACCATTAAATACTGGAAACACAAATTATGTGAACACAAATCTTAAAAACTTTCGAAAATATTATTTTTTTCTTTCTTTTTCTATTCTATTTTTTTATTCAGCCAGTACTAGACATGTGCGCCGATTATAAAACGACCGGCGGCGGCGTCTGGTCGAAAAATGACCGGCGGCGGCGGCGTAATCGGCGTGAAATCGGCGTGGGGGTAAAATTCATCAAAAATCAAAATAACGCGTGCTGAATGACGTTTCTTAAATAATATTTGTTATATTTCATGAAATTAGGCGTTATTTTGCGGAAATCTATGCTAATTATTAATTAAATATCAATATGTCAATTCATAATTCCGCACCAATTTGACGCTAAAGAGGTGGCGAGGAATTTAAACGATACACTATATAATAGTGAGCATTAATTCCACCATCTAATGCACTACCTAACAATTCGCATATGCCTGCATTAAGAGGTTAATAATTAATAACTAATTGCTCGTTAGTTAAGTCATCATCTCAGCCATAGGACATTCACTTGCTGAGCATAGGCCTCCCCTTTAGAATGCCATATATACCAGCGTCTTCTTCCGGAGACCTTTAGAAGATCGTCTGTCCACCTTGTGGGTGGACGCCCTACGCTGCTTTTGCTAGTCCGTAGTCTCCACTCGAGCACTTTTAGACCCCATCGGCCATCCGCTCTACGTGCTATGTGGCCTGTCCATTGGCACTTCACTTTACTTATCCGCTGGGCTATGTCAGTGTCTTTAGTACGTCTACGGATCTCCTCATTCCTGATTCGATCGAGTAGAGAAACCCTCTCCATAGCTCACTGAGTGACTTTGAGCATTAAGATGAGGCCAATAGTGAAGGATCACATTTCAGTGCCGTAAGTCCTCACGGTAACCTACTAACACACATTGATTAAAGACTTTCATCTTGAGGGTTTGTTGAAACTTAGACTAGACTCCTACAGGGGCTTACATCGACGAAGATGATGAAAACTGCTGCAAGTATTGCTAAGATAAAAATAGTATACAACGAGAGAGCTGACATGTTTTTTGCTTCTACACGAGGGATCCTCAGAGACTTGACTGTAGGTCTCCCTCGTTAATGCTGGGTACGGCGGGGATACCCACTAAAACTGAGGGTGTTCCTGTGGACGCCATAGTACCGGGGTAGCGGGAACGCCGAAGCCCTTTTCCACGACCCCGACGGCGTTTGGTCCAAATTGACAGGAGGACCAAGGTCTCAGTGGAGTCAAGAGAAGTTTAGCCCCACCCTCCAAAGCGCACCACCTTGTGGGTCGGTTTGTCAGCGACGAGTAGCCCCGTACTTGGTCTTGACTCTAGACCCAGGTAGAGGGATGGGAAGGACGTGGAAGATTCACCTCGGATGCCTTCTTTTCCGGGCACGCATAGGGAGGTCGGTGGTGAACTCCCGTTCGCATTTCACGATCCTCTTCTGCGATAGTGTCCTCTTGCAAAATGAGACCGCGGCCTGCCACGATTCCTCGCTTGAAACCATGGCTCTTTCCATGGTTGATAGTTCTCACTATTAATCATGGAAAGAGCCATGGTTTCAAGCGAGGAATCGTGGCAGGCCGCGGTCCCATAACTGCGATGAGGGTACGGTGCTCACTGACCCATGCTTCAATGCACTGATCCAATTCGCAACCACAGAGGTGGCAAACAGGGGTCGGTTCTCTGCCGGCTACGTGGTGCATGCAAGTACTTTCCGAAGCATCTGTACCCGGAAAACACCTGCACGAGCCGGAAGGTCAAGGACCCGTGCACCGTTGGAGTAGCGGACGGATCAGGCGGGGAGACAACCGGGCAACTTTGCCCGGGAGCTTGTTTCCGGATATTCCACCACCCGTCGAGGACGAGTCCAAGATATTTCATCGAGGGCTCGACCGTGATGATAAGTGACCCCGGCGTTATGTTGGCCTTTGCTAAGTCCACACAGCGCCAACGATTGCCAACGAACCCCATCGTTGGCATTCACTTGTTTGATGTGGAACAAAATGGTGGAAAGTGGAAATCATACCTCCGTACAAACATCACGCTTTTAATTTCACAAAATGTTAGTCATTTACTACACGGGTAGCAATATCAACAGGTAGTGACAGTTGCGTGTCGAGCCGCCGACTAGTCCTTTTCACGAAAGGGGTCCCGCGGAATTTTGTGGAACTAAATTTAATTTTATTGATTATTGCTGGACTTTGTATCCTAAATAATTTTTATTTGTTAGATAAAATTAATTCCTTTTTAATTAAGAAATTATTATAAGAAATTATGAGGAGTTAAAAAGTTATAGATATTTTAACTTTTAAAATGTGCGATAGTGGCGCCCCTCAAAAAGGACTTATTTCGTGAAAAGCACTCTAGTTTCATTCTTTTCTATTCTTTCTACCTCTTTCAAGACGTTTAAATTTATGTGAGACCTTTCTTGTGTTTTATTTGGATAATAATGATGATTAAAATATTATAATTACGTTAATAAAATTAAAAATAAATCACGCCGATTTCACGCCGATAAAATGACCGGCGGCGGCGGCGTGGCCAAAATGACCGGCGGCGGCGGCGCGGCGGCGCGGCGCACACGTCTAGCCAGTACTAACCAGCCACCACCCCTGCCAGTACCTACCTAGTATACAGGTAGTTCGAAGGAAAGCGTGTGTACGGTTCGTGTCGTTACTGGCCCAGTATGCCCACAAACGATTAAAATTCAAAGCCTGTAGGAATGTAATTACTTCACTTATACCTTACAACGTCTGGCCAGAGTTCCACGGGCCATTTTATCCGTAGTCCGTAGTAATCAAGTTTAGTGCCGGCTTAACATCTCGAGTTTAGATCACGGCAAATTTAAAGGATAGGAAATGCCATATAATAAGCTTTAAATGGCAGACCAATAACAAAAATAATAATTCGGGTTACTACAATAATTATAATAAAACAGCGGTCACCCTAATTGCTCAACTAGAAATTTATCAAATTACAATTATACAATAATTGTTAAGATGTAAACCTATACCTACATGGTTAGGTATATATTTTTTTATTTATGTAATAGGTGACAAACAAGCAGTCGGCTTACTTAATGATGGTAAGTGGCTACCATCGCCTATGGATACCTGCAATACCATTCTATATCTAGAGAATCAGGTCGCCAAGACTACGAGTATAAAGCCTCCAACGTAACCTAACGGCAGTCGCAAGGTCAATCCTTGATTAGGGTACAACACATCCTTTTGTCCTCATCCCTCAAGTAAAACTTGGGTCTATCAAACACTTGGCTGCTCTAAATAACGCTTCCACTTCGTTCCTAAGATCCTCTCTCATGGTGGCCGATCCAATTTTATACAGCTCTCTGTGGTTTAGAACGACTCGTTGGATGGGTCGCCATCGATCAAGATTATGGCAATTACCATTGGATGTTGTAATAAATGTCAAAGCATTTATGTTAGCGGTGCTATTTAATGATTCTAATGATTGAATCAATTTCCCTACGGATTTAGTATCCGGCTAATAAGATGAACGATATAACTGAATTCCTCTATTAGACAGTCTCTAAACCATATTATTATATTTAAATATCGTCTTCGAGTCTAAAAAAATAAGTTTAATATTAATTATTGTAATCCAATTGACGATTATAATTTGTACGATTTTGAGTGTGCTTTGAGAACTTATTTTTAACATAAGTAGGTTTTGTGTCTCCAAAATCTGCTGTAATTTTATCACACTATGAAAGCAATGTCTTGCCACTTTGCACCCTTTTGAAATAAAGAATTTTTGAGACCTTGGAAAAGAAACATAAAAATTCATTAATTTCGTCTATTAATAGAAAATATCTTCGCAGTGATTAAATTCCCAATCACGTCCTCCTTAAGTTGTGAGAGCCTTTCTCTATCTGTAGCAGTAACTTGTGCCCATTGTTCGTACCTAATTCCTCTGCAACTTGCTCAGGTGTTCAAACCGCACAATCTGCAGTAAAATGGAATGGACCTCGAATATACTTCTTAATAGTTAGTTAAAATTTAACAACTGACTTTATTCATTTCTATCACAGAATGGTATTTTATCCGGCTTCAAATAATGAGGTATACTTAATTCGATATGTCACACTTACACACATATCTCCTTATATTATTATTGGCACAGATAAAAGAATTTATCGGTAACCTACACCTCTAATGAAAAAAGTTTAAAACAGACAAAAGTTTTTATCTGCGAATTTCTCCAAAACTGCTATACCTATCATTTCTTTTTACTTACATTTGGTCCATGTTATGTTATAATGTTGTGTATAGTACTCCCGTGTATAGGCCTTACTAGCCATTCTCGTAAGTGCCGTGAACATGGACGCTGCTTAAATCATCGTTTATGATGCAAAAGGCCAGTGATGATGATGATGATGATGGTGCAGTAAGACTTTCATTAAGATCAGTTCAATAGTTTCCAAGATATGAATATATTTGCAGCTTTTGTTCGTTCCTAATATGTCTGCAAGTAGCTCAACAGCTCAGGTGTTCAGACTGCACAATCTGCAGTAAAAAGGAATGGACTTCCCTCGAAGATATCCTCCGGCCTTTATGTTTCTTAATAGCTTGGTTAAAATTTTATAACTGACTTTATCTTGATCATTTGCTATGAAATGATGGCAGATATTGCGTTTTGAAGACAAAAGTAAAGCCAAGTTCAATAACAATTTAATTTGTCGCGTTCGAATCATTTTTCATAAGTCTTAAACTAATTAGTTTTGCTTCACATATCCAGCGCAAAAAATATTAGGAAAATTAGCATTTTTATAAACAAGTGCTGAACATAAATTATGTGCTCGACTTATTGAGAGTGGTTCGTATTCTATATTCTATATACTGCCTATTGCTAATGCGATATCTGCGGCAGCACCATAGGAAATGGCGGTGCTTACTAGAACGTTACCGACAGAAATCTTTATACTTTTCACATCGATTGAAGATAAAAACGTATTTTAAAGTACATATGTAGGTACTGCTCGGTGGCAATTTTGTAGCTGTGTCTGCCTAATTTACTGTAGTCTGTGTTGAGTTTATCTCGATACCGAATTTAATGACTCGACCAAAATTGTCGTCGTTAACAAAACAAAACTCGTTTCATGTTTAATGATTGATGTAAAAAGTTGAATCTTACATTTACGGTTTGGTTTCAATATTGTTTTGTTTTAAAGGGGATAAGATATGGGCACACTTTACATGAATATTATATAAACAAGTTTGAGTTTGTGTGTGATGCTTATTGGAGTTCGCTTCTAGTGAGTGATAAGGTCAAAAAATGTTATTAAGTATTGAAAATGGCTTTTAGTTTCGATATAATGGCTTTTAGTTTGGTAGCGGTTTTACCCGCTGTACTGTAGCCTATGTATTATTCTAGGGTCTAAGCTATCTCTATCTCTATACCAAATTTCAGCTCAATCGGTCCACCCGTTTAGACGTAAAGAAGTAACAAATACACTCACTCACAAACTTTCGCCTGTATAATAGTAGTCTAATGTGATTAAACCATAGATTTAGGAATTTGTCTTGATTAAACAATAGTTTAAACGTCTTATTCCGCGAATCTATAATACCAAGTTTGCTTTAGTCTAGAGCATTTATCGCCTTGTTTACCGTGACGCTTAACGTGTAGTGGAATAACAAATATTAGGAAGAACAAACACTGTCTACCAAGAACCTCTCGAATACAAAGAAGGAAAAATAAAAACCATACTTATCTAAGATTTAAAAATGAGTTGAGTATATAAATTTCATTGTAGATGCAGTAAAGTGAAGTAGGGGATAAATTTCTTCAATGAGGATGTGGTACTATATTTCGATATATATTATAACTACAAAATCCTGCATATACCGCGGCGCATAGTATATTTTAGTTTCATCAAGGTTCAACGCTTTATGGTAACATATTAATTGATTTAATAACAAAAGTGAGTGATTTTATTTTTCTTAAACTAAAGTATACATTTTGAATGCTCCGATGCTTTCTATAAACAATTTCGAAACCAAAATACTGATAAATTGTAATAGGTTCATTCATTTGAATAAATACTAGTAAAATCTAGTATAATAAACGGTCACTGACACCACACAAAATTTAACTTAGATGCTAATAACATTGCTCTTTCGGTTGAGCGTCAAATACATACAAAAGAAAAGTATAATATTGAAATTCAGAAAAGCTTTTTACATGAGGCAAATCAAAGAACTCATAATATTCAAGTTACAATGCTTTGATCGAACATCTGCCTATTTATTGGATATCGGAGTCATTCGTGTGATAAAGGTCGTTTCATTTCAACTTTATATTTGTTTTTAAAATATTTTTTGAATAGTTTCATTTGAAGTTATTGAAAATCTACTTATAACTTAAGGTTTGGTAAAGCGAAGATAGATAGAGCTAGGAATACGTTTTCTCCTAAAATAACTTATTTTGTTCTTATACCACATCTGTGACGAGCATGTGGCTCATAAAAGTCACCATCCAATGTGGGGTCAGCTTAAAGGGGTAGACTCGAAACTCCAATGTATTAAAATATTTGTGTCTTTTAATATAAATGAATTACAGACAACTGACAGACAGATATTATATGTATTGATGGAGATATGATATAAGGATTCAGGAGAATGGCATCAGAGAATGGTACGACCAAATTCAGATATATGTATGTCCAGCAATAGGCAATTGATGGCTGATGAAGATGACGAAAGCCTGTTAGATATCAAATTTTAAGATGAGTACATAACCTATAACTATTGAAATTACAACAACCTCATTATCATATTAAGCAGTGAAACGAAAAAAACGTGGGTGAAAGATAAAACAAATTTATTTGTTTCCAATTTCCCATGGTATCTAATATCCAATCATCCTATTTATGATATGGAATTTACGATAATGTGCAGAAGTCGACGGTCAACTGTACACCTATCATGTTACTTGTTACTGTTCCCACAGTAGCTGACCAGTGGTTTGTATTTCCTCTTATATTGGATTAATATTATTATAAATACGACACGGCTGTACTCACGTTGACTATTTGTTGAGATACGTCTCAACCACGGTTTCGGACAATTACGATGTCCTTCATCAGGAGTTCACGCCTGCAGTAACCGACGCTGACTGCAGGCGTGAACTCCTGATGAAGGACATCGTAATTGTCCGAAACCGTGGTTGAGACGTATCTCAACAAATAGTCAACGTGAGTACAGCCGTGTCGTATTTATAATATGGATAACACTCACGGTAGTTTCCAAAATCGTGTGGATTAATATTATCTTACTAATAACGTGAAAGTTTGTAAGGATGGATGTCTGGATGTGTGTTTGTTACTCTTTCACGCCTAGACGGGTGGACCGATTGACCTAAAATTTGATATAGAAATACTCGTAGCTTAGACCCTGGAATAACATAGGCTATAGAACAGCGGGTAAAACCGCTGGGAACAGCTAGTAAGTTATAATAAGAATAGTATTAATTTACTAGATGACTGTTTTTATGAGTGTACGTATATTGTATACGGGCCTATAGATATAACTTTTAATAAGGAGCTAAGGAACATCGTTACTTAGAAATTTTGTTTTCCGACTTTTGGAAATTTGTGAATGAGCTGAATACATTTTGTTAAATTATCAAATCATTTATACATGTATGGGCGGTACACGTAGGTATACAAATAGGTCATTAAATAATGTGCCTATTATTGGTACTATAGTATATATACTCCATTTTACACCAAAAGAAAAGTAAGATCATCATCATTATCTTCCTGCCTTTATTCATCGTCATCTTCCTGCACTAGGTAGGGTCGGCACAACACGTTTTTCTGCTCCATTCTACTCTATTATATTCTACTTTCGTCACATCTTCATTCAATCCTTTAGCACGCATATCCTCTTTCCCACAGTTCATCCAAACCTTTTTCGGGCGGATTACCACCTACCAAAAGGAAAGTAAGATGTACCTATAAACGATTGTGTCAAGAGTCGCGTTGTCGTTGTTGTACGATTACCTATCTTGTTTTTATTTTTTTATTTTGGAACTTTTTATATGAAATGGCAGGTAAATATTAAAACTATCTCTATCTACCTACTCAGCCCGTACTCACTGCAGCGGTACGAGTCTTCTCGTGTAATTTTAAATAGTCGAACATAAATAGTATTATTGCTAAGCTGTTCATAAAGGTTATGTATAAAATATCCATAACCCTGTATAATGTATTTGTAGGTTCTTACATTATGTGTGCTTTGACCGTGCGAACGAGATTTTGGAGGTCAAAACAAATTCTCATTTAAATGTTTGTATAAGCTACGTGATTTTTATGGAAGTCACACAAAAAACGAGCACAACGTCCCAAACCACTGCACTTATGACCAAACGTGAATTGCCAGAATCATTAAAATTTGAAATTTTAGTTTTAGCTGGCTATTGGTAGGCGGCGGTATAGGTGACTGATATCTTGAAATACCAGCTTAAAATTAAATAATATACTTAATTAGTCGAAGATGAATCATCATATCAATGATCTACCTAAGGTCGAGGTAGTCTTACTAGGTCCGATACAAATTCAGTATTATTTGCGCTGGAAAACTACATATTCTGCACCTACATTTCTAATTAGCGGCTTTCAAGCGCCCCTAAATATTTATATAATACAGCAAGCTTCAACTTATTTCCAGACAAAATTTCTGTGTTTTTCTTACGCTAGAAACTCGACGAGGTTAAGCCCTCCAAGAACAATTTTTGATCTCAGCAAAACCGCACACCTGTTCATAATATTATGTATCTTTTATTAAACAAAAGTCACACGCTAAAATATTTCCACTGTCATAAGTGTACAAGATGTTCAATGCTACAACGTATATTGTTATAAACTATGCAGCAGAAAATTAACAGCTTCAAGGTTCCAATTGATCTGAGATTTCAAAAGAACTTGAGGATATTTTCTCAGATAGTCTGAAAAATGTTACCAATGCATTGTTAATTGCGTTAGCAGTTAGCAGCTATACAAAGGCTTTTAATTAAAGGCTACCGCTCAGCATAGTGCCTTGATTGTCCGTCATTATAAACTAACGTTTTATGTAGGTACTTGGGGAACAAAACATGAGCATCTTAACATCACATTGTTGAGGAATTTATTAAATAAGTAACTAAGTGGCGACGTATACTAAGTCTTTAACGATATAAACTACAGTAAGTAGACTTACAGGAAATAATATCAGCGAGAAGCATATTTAACCTGACATGATCTTTCACCTGTTATGATTTTTTTAAATTAATAAAATGTTACTAAATTAACCCAATAACATTATTAAAGTAAAATAACTAATTTATTAGGGTTTATATCTCATACTCCAACAGAGCAGGTAACCCAAATTTCACTGCTTGAGTCTAAAGTCAAATTACCGATATCTAAGTTGTGTGGTCAACCTATGAACGAGTATATAGGTACCTAAGTATATAATGCTGGAATTTGAGGTGATTGAAAAACTTTTGTGGGATTTTACATTTTGTCATTCAAGTTCAAGTTCAAATTTTTATTCAAGATCCAGAACCATAATATTTCCTATGAACTATCAACACGTAAATAAGGTAAATAAGCCTACTTTGAAGTCACATAATTTAACGTGGTAGGTTATTTACTTCAATAACTTAGGATTAATTTATGGAATACCACGATGGTGCATTGCACAAACACTTGTCGAGTTAATAGCTTACGATATTAAACTCGTTGGAATTCCACAGTTAACATTATATTAATGTACGTCAGAAGACCGCTTGGCGACGCAAGCACCGAGCACAGGTGGGGCTTTGGCCATTAAATAAATAAGAACAGAAGATAGTCTCCGAACAATGAAAACATTGATGCATAATGCGCATTGAGCATGCATGTCGTGGTGCATGCTCAATGCGCATTATGTCGCATGGTGACGGAATTTCACTGAAAATTAATCGAAACGTAAACATAGTACTTCCTCTAGGCCCTGGAAAATGAATGAATGAAACACTGGGAGTTTATTATACTAAACAACATCATAACATAACAACACACATAACACCTACACGTTTATAACATTTTAAATAAAATAAGAAAGGTGGAAAAGGATTATATTTTTTAAGCTTGAGGTATCTCTCTTTTGGATGATGCCATTTAACGTCTGTGTAGGTACATTATATCTATAATTGCCTGTGTACTAGGTTCATCAGTAAGGAATTGCCGGCGCTATAAGTTCGCTGATAGTTTACCAGCATTTTGTATACTTCCAGTGAGTTTCTGTATTTTTTTTTGTTTTGCAATAGACTAATTCTATTCTTGATAAATCTGTTCGAGCCGGTATTCTGTGACTCTATGTTTGGTGCTCTATTGCATCACAGTCCAGCATTCTTCGTGTTAACTGCCAGAGCTCCCTACGAGATATCTTATGAATATATTCATTATGTTATTACACATAAATAAAGTAAACAGGTAATCAACAGGTTACATAACATTCCACTTATTTCATATCTGAGAATTCAAAAGATTGCATTTGAAACGTGTTTTCTTAAAGACCTGCATGTTATGTAGGTAACAAATTAGTTGACATGCATTTTGGTAAACGGTTCTTAGATTAGGTAATATATTGGTCGTGTGTTATGAAAGTACATGTACTCTCAATCAAAAGAAAATAATCAGCAAGTGAATAAAAAAATAAAAAAACTGACTTTAAGCTCGCATTCACTAAAAGCTAAACTTTTGTGCACGTTCTAATTCATAGCCTAAAATAAAAACTGCTGTACAGACTTTGAAAGAATTCATATACCTAGAGGTAAACACTTTTCAGGTAGTCTTTACCATTTAGTTCTTTCATGTCCTATTTTTAATAAGTCTAAGTAGAAATTACCTTAAAGGGTCAACACCTATTTGTTTGAAAACCACAAACCCTTAAATAGTGGTTACTAAATTGTCGGCTTCCTTAGCCGGAAAACATGGCAGTGCTAATTCTTACATGAGTGAAAATAAACTTGGATCTATGGATGAAAACTTCCGGACTGAGCTTGGTAAAAAGGAATGTGGCACCCACTATAGTAAGACCTTTTATCTGTATCTCTACAAACAAGCTCGCAAATAAAACTATTGATTACAGTAGTAGCGACGCGATCTATGTTGGCGTGTGTTGTTTTGGAGACATTTTAGGAACAAAACTCGTACATTTCTGAAATTTGTATAAGTATTGGTTTGAAAGCGTTTAGAGGTTTTTTTTCAATAACTCACATTAATAATAATTACATTTATTATTGTATGTGTAATTAAATCTGTAACATTTTATTCTTATTCAAATAAAAACAAAGAAATAAATGGGCTTACTGCAGGCGATTCATTTCTTTAATCAAACTACTACTTGTAGCTTTTATTTGCACTTTGCACCTTTTAGAATAAAGCAATTTAAGTGCATAAGAGGGCAGGTTGTTTATTACCTGCCACTGCGTAACTTATAAGGTAAGAATTCACACCTCGGTGCATGCGTGTTGAAATTAATTCCCAAATGTCCTTATAAGGGTGGTAAGTAAAACACCAACTTGTAGTTTTCGACGTTATCCATTAGAATTGTTAAACTGACTACTGGCCAAGTGAGTCTGAATTATACTTAAAATGGTTCCGTATATTTTTCAGTTTAAAGCCTGTAGTTTGTATTGTACTCAATGAGATAATTGTCATAATATTTTTACGTGAGAACTTCAAAATATAGAGGTATTCTTTAGTTTTACCTTATTGTCTAGCAGGTACATGGAACTATGTGCATGCTAAAAAAACAATAGAAAATATTATAATATTGATAACAGAATATTATAAACATTGGTTTTAAGTAGGGCAGTAGGGTTAAAAGTAGTTGTACATAAAATATATAGTAATATTAATATCGTATCGTAGTTTATTGTGTAGTATTAAGTATTAAAACAGGTTTTGAGAGAGATTAACATTAGTATTCATTTCGGTTTTACTTTTAATAATGCTAATTACAGATGCAGAACGCAACACCATGCAAAGTTAGTACAATTTAATACAAAGATCTTAATGGAATATTGAATAGTTTTAGTATCGCCTAGCTTATTATTAGTTTGGCAACGCTTTGCAATTCAAATGACCTAGTACCGAGTATCTAGCGATATAATGACATGATATTGTGTAGGTATTATGATCTAAGGTATTTCAATTAAAAGAGATGTGAAATTTAAAGCTTTAGAGCTCTTTAAAACTGCTATTCGCGATAACTGTTACTATTTGATTTTTAAAACCGCTATTTTATTATGCGTTTTTGAAATCTAATGTGACTGTTATCCATATTATTATAAAGTAAACAAACGACTTAAACACACGGAAATAATGGTCGAAGCTAGGCTCGACCCTGGGTTTCGGAAAATTACGATGTCCTTCATCAGTAGCTAGCGTCGCGATCGAGAGGCGTGAGCTCCTGATAAAGGACATCGTAATTGTCCGAAACTCGAAACCCAGGGTCGAGCCTAGCTTCGCAATTTTATTGTCATTTATAAAATACGATACGGATTTTGCGTTGTTTTAATAGTGATGTTAGAGCAACTTCTTCAATTAACTGACAAACTTATCCTAATATAGCATTATCTAACAAATTTAACTTTATGAACGCAGTTAAAGAATATTAACTTTTTCCTACAACATTTTGTATTTTGCAAGGTTATTTAGTATAATATATTTTTTAATTTCTTATAAACAATACACGATACTTTGTACGAAAAGACATAACTATTCAATGTTCAAACACACTGTCTTAATGTAAACAATGATAAGTAATATTTTTTAAACCTCGTCACTGCTTTTAAAAGTATGCTTAACTGCTATTAATTTAAGCGTCTCTAATTTTAATATGTGGGTTCACAAGTAGCGACTGGCCTTGAGTGCTCAGACGGCGTGCCTCCGACCAAGCGAAGGAACGATGACATACGCAGATGTCCCCAAAATACACACGCATGTCGCATAAATCATACGAAACATCACTTACATTATGTAAGTAAGTATGAGGATGGAAAGGGAAACATCTTAAAGGAATAATGACAAAGTTTGGGCATAGGGAGTTGTTTTGGAGAAGAAAAACTGCGTAATGATCGTTATAACGAAAAATATTGGTAGGATAATTTTTCAAATTAACACTTGATAATTTGAATAATTTTTATCGAAACGCTTTAAGAGTAACTATATTTTTTAAAACTTCTTTTCATCCCCTTTACGAGAACAATAATAAATATAACCTATAAAAATATTATAAATAATTATCGCGTGTCACTTTGTGTGTGCTAAATTGACCTCACAATAAAAAAGTTTTATATATTTTCCACGGATGTACTATTTAGGGATATAAGTAGAATCTAAAACATGGTACCTACATTTATTATAGTTTGCAAGATAGCTTTCATATTAGTAGTGATCTGATGTGGTAGATACTAAATATCAATTTTAACATAAAATGTTGACATTTACAATATTTGTAGAATAAAAAAGTACCTAAGTATCTAAATTATTATGTAGATTCAATCTACTTATAAGGAAGAACTACGCAATTCAACATTCAACAACAAGTTTTTTTTTGCCCTGATGATGTTATGCGCACTGACCTTTTTGTCCTAGGACCAAAATAACATTGGATCATTAGATTCTTATATTCAATTAGCTTGATTGATATTTTGACGTTCAGTAAAAAGATAATTATTAGGTGTGTCCGAGATTTAAGTGTCGGCTGCAAAGATTGTGTATTTCCTCGTTCTATCATCTCGAATAAACCTACTTAGATATATTATGCATTATGAATTTAGCAGTTTTAAACAGACTTCAAAAAATAAATTACTTAGGTATTGTGAATGTGATTTGACTCTGACCGCTCACCTTCAGATCCTTTGCGAGTCTCACCCAATTCCCTCTGACATAATTAAAAAATCGCCTAACCACCGGGTCTGGTAGTCTGCCTCGAGGTCGCATTGTCGTTGTCTAGGATAATGATATCCTCACCACCATCCAATCCATCTAATCTTCACCACCGACTTGATCTACTCGTTTTCATACCGTCATTTAGGTTTATAACAAAAAGTTTTGAAACACAAAAAATATGCAAACAATGATAAAAATGATGATATATGTGATGTGCAAACATTACTGTGCTCCGGTAGAAGGGCACTGTAGCTAGGGAAATTACTGGGCTAAAGAGTCTTAAAATCTTATGACTCTTGAGTAAGAAGCGTTGGTGCAGTGCTCCTAGAATTTCACATAATTGTGAAATCCTAAGTAGCACTGTACTGATTATGGGCAGCGTTATCTCTTAACATCAGGAGAGCGTCTTGCTCGTCTTCTACTTCATCACATAAAAAAAAATATATAATACGAAAAATTTTAAACTAAAACAAACTATTATCAAATTAAGAAATAATTGTGTCATCATTTTCTTGAAAATTAAAAAACTAGTATAATACCTACTATCTTTTAATCTGAGTCGAATTATAAACCGACACAGCTCTGTATCCGAGCTGTTAACTCTGTAACTAATCGATTGCCAATATCAGAATAGGTAATAGATATTTGGTTGCACCGATTTCTATAATTCGAGACGCAATATCTTTTTTGGTATCGATTACAGAATCGAATAGATTAAACGATGTGACATTGCATTATTTCTTAATAGCAATATTTGTGTTTTTTTGTCTAAGGAAAAATTTCGGTTTATTTTGAATTGCCTGCTTTTCCCAAAATATGAAATAACCAACTCTGCAGCATGTGAAACCGCAGACCATTGCGGTAATACTGAATTTTTCTTGAGTATAGTTTACTATTTTTTCGTGCGAATAAAAATAACCCGAAGAATATTAGCAAATAATACCTTTACTTTGTATCTTAAATCAGGTTTCATCAACGAATTACAATTAAAAGGAAGTCCATTTAGCCAGGGTCGTCTTACTGTCATAGGCTTTTTTTATATTTCTTCAACACTAGGGTCTTCGACTACTCCAAGTTAGTTATTTGCAAAAGGCCTCTAGTTCTATCATCCTGTGTCTTTTTAACAGAAAATCCAAGATATTAAGTATGGGCACTCACTGCATTCAGCATAAACCACGTGCCTTATCTATAAATCAAAAGGCATAATAAAAATCAGTCGATATTGAAATTGCATTTCTCGATAGCATAGCCGTCTGGTTATAGTATACCTCCAGTTAAATATAGAACATTACGATCGCTACGTCAATATGCTCGTTGCATTCACTGCATCTAATCTCATTTCTAAATATACGGAGCCGTGGTCAGCTCGAAACAGGGACGTATTTAAGGAAAATGTACATTTTAAGGGGCCTGCACCCCAGAACGAACCTTTCCACGAAATAGCTATTAGGAAACTATCAGACTTTGGGTTTTGGTAATAAACTACTTTCTTGCAAAGATTTTAATTTAAGATTTAGATAACACTAGCAGCTGAGTGATAAAAAAATGTTAGCATATTGCCTGCATCTGTTATGCTACAAAACATATTATGCCAGTGCAGCAATTTGCTCGCCCATTAACACCTAAAAATCCAAAAAAAGTTCACAGGCGTTCACAGGCTTTGAAATCGTTTCGCAGTTATATAGGGAAACTTAATATATTATGTGCATAGGTCGGTATCAGTAGTTTCGTAGTATAAAAAGTTTAAATGAAGAACCCTAAATTGCGACAATGAGTACAACCCCATATAAAAGCTAAACGTCCGTAGCTCGAACGGTACAAATTATAGCGAATGACCACCTACGCGGCCCTCTAATCGCTTTACCAAACACCCGTTAAAAAGCTCCAGAACATATTTAACACCTCCGTCTACCGGTCGCAAACCGCTTTGTTAAATTATGTTACCAAACATTTCTTCACAACTCTGGGCACACAAATGCGCTTCTATGGTCTAACATCGGACCGCGTTAAATGGAATTGAATCCGAATTACTATCTTGTAACTGTCTCGACAATTTATGGGATCCCCATTTTCTGTTTCCATTCAGAGAATCTAGCACCGACTTAACATTACTACTGGCTTTTGCAATTAGATTTTAAAATAGAACTGTCTAAAGTGGGTACGATTCCAAATACAATGACAATGCGAATTGTGGAATTCCTTTTTTAAATTATCGTTAAGTTTCCTTTTTCTTAACCCACAAGAAACCATTGTCATTGCAAGAGAAAAGTTTTTCTAAAACTTTGTTTCAATAGTCACGTTCAGACTTTTCCCATCGAAGCATACAAAAGTGTTTAGTGGTATCGAATCACTTTCGATTCGATTAACAGTCGGGCCACGAGGTTTTTGTGCTGATTTCCACAAAAGATCAAGGTTCGCTAATAAGAACTCTCTAACGTTGAATGTTACCCAAAAAGGTAAGAACGTAATGTTTGTTCACTTCCACGTACAGACGTAATGTCTCCAAATCGAACTACCCACCTACAAGGCCTGCGTAAGATCTAAATGGATGTGGGTGAGGGAGTTACCCGCTACCTGCGCTGTATTAGGATGTTTTGATGGCGATTTTGTATAAAGAAATAATATTGGTTCTTTTTGACACATTCATTACAATGCTTGTAAATTCTAGAATTTCTGGAAATTCATACAAAGATGAAAGGCACACAGGATCCTAAATGTCACGGGTCATGACGCCGCGCCGCTATTTTATCGTGATAAAATTACAACCTTGTGCCTTGGGTTGATTTTGTTTGAAGAATTAAAATAAGACAGTAGAACTAAACTTCAAAACGGTTTTTATTACTTACATTAAGAAAACTGACAATTTTGTGAAGTAGTTGTGGCCAAGAACTTAGGTAGTATGTGATTCTAGATTATTGAGTTTGATTTCCCGACACCCCTGCAAATTGTGTCCTTGAATTAATTATATTATAATTAAAATAAATTAACATGAGAATGATAACTCGCTATTCTGTGGACTACCATAATGGTACCATTATAATGTGTAACTTGTAGATTACAGCACCTACGACGTACTTACGTGTATATGAAAATTAATTTGAGCCTTAAGATGTGGAGCACGAAGTTACAAGGTCAACGTTATTAATCGCTTGGCTCCTACCATCGCCACGCACTCAAATATACAATTGTAAACACTTTTTTCTGCTTTGAAACTAAAGGTGAACAAATCAAAAATATCCAAAATTGCTTTTAATAAAAAAAGTGGCCTGAATTACCCATTTTCTCATATTTTACAAAAACACCCGTCAAAGTCGGTTTCTCTATTACAAATTTATACGCCCATTTAATATGTTAAAGGAACTTATTTGCTGTTTAGTCGTCGTTAGTTATTTATAAACATACAGCTTACAATAATAGTCATAGGTCGTTGTTATGTCACACTTGCCGCAAAGTTAAAATAATCACAAAATATATAAATTTTAATTCCTATCAGAAGATAGATATGCATAATCTTAATATAATCATATCTTAATACTTAACACAACAACATTGAAAGCAAGAGTGTCATTTGATATACACAATATAAAAGAAAGAAATTCAACCCGCTCTCCACGATAATTCGTATTTTTGATTTGTGGCCCTTTAGTTTTGTAGCAGCGCTATATGAATGGAGATGAATTAATAATTATAATAGGCTTTATACTTCTGAACCTTGACAAGTATCGATATAGCATTGAAACTGTAATCCATTATGTTATTATGTATTTAAGTTTATCAAAGCCATATTAATCCCGCGCGTGGCCTGTTACAAATCGTAAGTGCGAGGTCACCTAATTCGCTATTGGTAGATATATAATTAGTAAAATAAAATAAAAGCACAATTTGTAAGGCCATTTAACAATGAAAATTAACTCTTATAAAGAATGACGCAAGAATAGATTATGGTATTATTAAAGAAAGACAATAAAGATTCGTAAAGCTCAACTAGTCAGCTTAGGGGATTTTTATATTTCTCCTGTTTTATTTTACCTCTCATAACGAAGATTTCCTGTTTGTCTCAAGACTAAGGTTTTTTTTTAAATAAATTAAAAACCGCATCGTCGCTTAACATCACGCGAGATCGTGGTCAAAGCCCAAAGAGGATTCCATACCACATTAAAAAAAAATATATATTTCAGGACGTTTCATACACATTAATGTAGAGTCCGCATTACCGGAGGCATGCTGTCGCTGTCACCGACGATACGCATTGACGCTGCATACATAGCACACGTCAAATGTCGTTAAAATCTTTTATCTATTATATAAATACTTTTCTACTTTGAACGAGCCAATCAAAACTAGACAACCATCCGCCGCACCCCGCCATGTTTTGGCGTTTTTTTTTCCATACAGAAATTTACGAAAGCGGGGTCTATTTTTGGTTCTCTTGTCTATGTCAAAGGCTAACCTAAAATATTTATCGCCGGTCAATGAAAAAAATACCTAATCATTCAAGTTTAGATACAGCAACGCTAAAATGCATTAGGAAATGTTCGAAACACATTAGTTTCCGTATTCGTCCATTATTATAATGCGCTCTACATCAGGTTTATGTATCTGTGCACCGTTTCTCTCCGTTAGAGCCATTATGGAATCAATGGTAGTTTATTCCGAGTGGAGTACAATCGTCCACTTTACTTTCCCCGGCGGTCAGTAAATAGTCCTCGTGTTGTTCCAAGTTCCTGTTACTGAGATACAGCGATGCTCCGTTTACCGAGTTTGTTTTTAGTCAGCTTTATATCGCTTACTGACTTGTGGTTCTCTTTCTTGGACTGTACAATTCTTATGTTATTTTTGAGTAGGAAATTATTTTGTAATCTTTTTGTCTTATGATCCTGCTCCAGGCAATGGCCGCGAACGTCTGCTTAAGAAAGCACAAGGAAATTTCCGTGATAATTTTAATTATTTTATTTCGCACTTGCCTGTTAGTTATTTATTCCACGGGGAAGGTTTAGTAATTGCTTTACTTGTATTGTCTGGCCACTTTCTCTGACCAATTTTGTTATTAATTGATTCTTCTGTAAAAGGCAACGAACTGACCATTTGCACGTTGAAAATGTCATACAAAAGTGTTGAGACGTGAAGTCCTTGTCTATTTCAGTATATCGTCTACGAACTGAGATTGCTCCAAACAGTGTTTGTACTTAACAATATTTTATTAGACGTTTGAAACTCTCAAACAACACTAAACACTTCGTTACTTTAAGGAAGGAAGTTTCATTAGTGTACTTAAGTAATTCACTTTTATGTGTGTTGGTTTCCAGTTTATTGCGCTTCATCACCCTTTGAACAGAATCTATTGAAAGCTGTAGGCGTGGCGTGGCATTGTGTTCCATCACCCTTTGAAAATATATTGAAAAAGCTGAAGGCGTATTATCATAATAGCTCTTATCCCTACTAGGTGGAATCGTCACACTACATACTTTACTTCCATTATAGTCTGTCATTCGTCTTCCCTGTACTCATTCCCTTTTTCCATGCAGTTCGTCCAAGGCTTTTTTTGGGCTCCGCCTCCTCGCATTATCGCTTGCCAACATACCCATAGACACTCCGTAGCTTTTTTTGCGTCACAGTTTTCCTCCTTTTCATACGATTCCAAAAAGATGGAGGATCTTAAGTAGATTTTTTTATGTTGCCTCATGTCTCATGATGAAAATTCTTTATTGTTTGATAGAGAAGACTTTAGGATCCAATTTTTACGTTATAATTATTTTTGTCTTAAATGTAGCTATCACAGAATTGAGAAAGCTTTCCATTTAAAATTAATTTCCGTCATTTAAAAAAAAAATGGTATCTTACATAACATATTAAATAAGTTATGTAGAATGTAGATAGTTATTATAGAGTCAATAATATACAAGACGGTGCCAACAGATATCGGCAGACAGCACACTTGAACCAAAACCAAATTAAAACAGTTTATTTTTATGTAAAGAAGTAAGAAGATGAGCAAGACGCTCTCCTAATCTTAAAAGGTAACTCCCATAATCAGTACAGTGCCACCCAGGATACTACAATAATTTTAAAATTCTATGAGTACTGCGCCAACGCTTCTCACTCTAAGAGTGATTAGACTCTTTAGCCCAGTAAGTTCATAAGCAACAGTGTCCTTCTACCGAAGCACAGTAATGTTTGCACATCACTGGTCAGGCGGCTTGTTTTATTTTAAAAAGCGTTCTCAATCATAGGAAGGGAGGGACGATATTAAACAGTCGACCGCTAACACAATACTGTTCGGATGACACTCCAGCTCCAACAATGGCCTCGGTTAACTCCAACAATAACTGTTCACCTGTCCACTCGCTCTATTATATCGCGTTAAAAAATATATTTCAATTGCCCGTTCTGATTTTCAATTAATCGTCGCCCGTCTGGCAGTTAGATTTTATTTTTTGATGCCACATGGAAAATAATAATTGTGTTCAGATGTTACAACTTTCATGTTGGTCAATTATGTTATCAAACTTATTTTTTAATAAGACGAACTAGTCACATTTGGAACACATTGTCGTCATCCCTCTTTTGCGAGGGGAAACTTCTAAAAGTCACGAGTGAGGATCCTTTCTAGGCATCTAATGTGATTCATCGTCGACCGTATCTGCACTTTCCATAGTGGGATATGGTCAAACGTAGGCCTATTAGGTATAAAAAAGGCATTAAAAAACAAATTGGTGACCAAACTTATACAACATGTGAATATCACATGTCCACACTCTTAAATAGTAGGATTAAATGGATTAGTGGTACAAACAGGTTCAAAATCTGTTACCAAATGTATCCTATTCTATATTTTATCAGCGAGCCTATGCGACAGTAGTGTCACAACCGGTCCAAAACCGGTGCGCCTAACTGCGTGCTGCGGTTATAGCTATCGGGTTAAGTTAAGCCTGATACATAAACAAGCATGTTGCAGAGTCGTTGTATAAACATCAAGTTTTATTGCTTGGCTGTGTTCCACGCAAGAGCGTTAAACCCGGCTGAGCCCTCGAGCTGTTAGTATTTACACGATAGTTTGTGTTGTACTGCCAGTTGCCAGAATGAGGCGCAATGCTTTATCTCAATAGGTTACGTATTATATTTAATTCATGAAGATAACTGAACTCTTTGGAAGTCTATAAATTAAACAGACTTCGGGCCGGTATTGGAAGATCTCAATAAAACCGTGATAGGTAGGGTTTCTCAAACAGTAAGTGCGATTGTGGTGCTGTACAAACTATGGCACACCCCCTGATATGCACAACATACACACTCTTTTGAGGACCATTTGGATGCTAAAAATAAAGCAGGCGCGATACTTGATAAAACAGGTTTAACTAATAAATGATATTATAGACTAAACACTTTTAATTAAAGGAATATAGCCATTTCAATTCGAAAAGAAAAAGACTCACTTCTTCTATGAGATCAGTCTTTAAGATGATGTCTGATCAAGTCTGATCTCTCAAACATCCAAACACTAAATCGTTTACAAATACATTATAATCAATGATTTTGGGTACACCTACCTATATTTACTCGTAAGAGTGTGACCATGTAATTTTGTAATCGATTTTATTCAAATGTAACGGTCATTATTATGATTATCTCCGTGACTAAACTCTCTCCTGTTACAACAACTATGGTAATGAGTCTTTATTACATGTACTTTTTTAAACTTGTAGGTTTATCATATTATCATCTAAATATCATATCTAAACATTATTCATTCTAAACAACAATTTTTGTGAAATTAATCCCATCAAAAACATAAATGTGAAAAGAGAGCCAAGTTCAATATTACGATGTATGTACTCATAGTTACCTATGATTTGGTAGTTGAATTCAACGACAAAAGAAGTGAGATCTAAATGGGTGCCAAGTTCAATGGTCAGTCCTGAAAAATATTTACAACAACATAAAATATTTTATTACAACTTAAAAGATTATTTCTTCTTATCACTTAGAATTAATATTATTTTGAAGCCTAAAGACTGACTTGGCCAGTTCTCATAATATTCTCATAACATATTATAGTAATAAGTTCTTTTGTATATTTTTGGTTTGCAATAAAGCATTATTCTATTCTATTCTATACTAGGTAGGTACTCTCTTAACTTTAGCTTGATCACTATTAAACGCACTTAATGCTAATTAGTGCGCCACCGTCTTTTATCGTGTAAATTAGTCCCCTCCATCCATTGGTTGTCTGGAAGAAATCGCTCTTTAACGATAAGACCGCCACTTGTACATAGTAATTTTTAATTTTAATTATGTACTTATGTATTTTCTGTAACATTATGTGGTGTACAATAAAGTATCTATTGTCTTATCTTAATGATACTTCGTCGTATGGTACCCATGAGAACTAACCAAGTCAAACTTTGGGCTTCAAAATAATATTAATTCTAAGTGATAAGAAGAAATAATCTTTTAAGTTGTAATAAAATATTTTATGTTGTAAATATTTTTCAGGACTGACCATTGAACTTGGCACCCATTTAGATCTCACTTCTTTTGTCGTTGAAGTCAACTACCAAATCATAGGTAACTATGAGTACATACATCGTAATATTGAACTTGGCTCTCTTTCCACATTTATGTTTTTGATGGGATATCATTGCTTTTTGTACAGTACTTTTTAGTATGTAATAGGTTTTAGACACCCAGTCATAATAAGATTAATACCAAATGATTATTTTATTGCACCTCCCCCCACCCCACTGCTCCATAGCACGGCCGTCGCACCGCGCACCGCGGCCCGTGAGCCTCGCCGTGCTTCGATATACCTATACCTATAATTAATTTAGTACTTATTTATATAAGCATTTATGTGCACTATTGATTTGAATATTATACCTAATCAATTGATTTTTAAACAATACTATTTACTGATAAATTTATCTATATTCACCCAGCTATCTTATACCTACCGCCTACCTGGATGGAAATTTAACTTTTTAGATCATCTGGAACTGGATTAGAATTTCGATCAAAAGAAACCTAAGCCGACAAGACTTGTAATGACGACGACTTGGCGGGGGCACTGCCGTGCCCCCAGATACCGCCACATACCTATAATATTATTACTATACGTTACAGGTACGTAGGTATCTAAAATGTTTACACCAACTAGCACCTAAGGCGATATACATACATTATTTTTATTGTAAACAATGTTAATATTATTACCTCTATGTTACTGAGCCGCCTTGTGCTGGTGAGTCGATATATTGATAGGTATTTACATAGGATATACAATTGTTACGTAGGTACCAGGAACCTATTTTTATTAGTGACTAGCTGTGCTAGCTGTTTTACCCGCTATACAGTTTGGTACAGTAGTGTATATTATGTTATTCCAGGGGTCTAAGCTATATTTTTTATTATACCAAATTTAAAGTCAATCGGCCCACCCGTTTAGGCGTGAAAAAGTAAAAAACATATATCCATACGTACAGTTAAAGTATAAAGTTTGTATTTATATTTATATTAGTAGGAATAGTGGACTCGCGCGCACTTCGTAGTATCTAACAGAAAATAGCCGCCTACACAAAAATTATAGCAACATGCAACATGTATTGCTTTATGTGTTCCTAGGCGTCCCAAACTTTAATATCATACATTTTTAAAAAATTAATAATAATTTAAAATGATAAAAAATACTAGTTTCTGATTTTTCCCTTTGTTACTACGACATTACCTATCGGGATGCCAAATTTCAGCTTTCTAGGTCATCTGGAACTGGGATATTACTTTTGATCTATCCCTCAGTATGTATTAACTTCACCGATTACTGGATGTTCATATCTAAATAACCGTTTGAGCTGTGTTATTGGAATTTGGAACAGAGATATAGTTCGTATATTTAAGTATATGTGCCAAATTTGACTTGTCTATGTGTAATAGTTTTTGTATAACGAGGGTGTAAAAAGTCGTCAAAACGCGCTTTGGATGGTTCGTGTAATATAACACACGGCGCGGTCGCCAGTTCCTTTGCTTGAACTTGGCTTGACTCGCTGCCGCGTGTCTAGATTTTGCATCACACCAACGATTTAATTTTAGAATTTTATGCTATAGATACACCAGCGATGAGCTAATTGTTTTCGCAAAGAATAATGCAGGCGAATTAAGTCATACCCCACCTACATAATATTACATAATAAGTAGGTACACATTACACATGCTTGTTTAAAAACACGTGTGCGTTATTACTCACGCGCATCATATCAACATCTTTGTCATAATAAGATTTGTCATAATATCTTTAGACTTCGTAATTGGCCTGATGATGAACAATCAACAATGTTTTGTGAAAAAAGTGCTAAATCAAAGCGTTCTTATCACTGCGGCTGCTGATAAGCAGCGGTGTAGTGAACTTTCTTTTAATTCAATTGCAGACCCCAAAATCTCGATAAATCTTTTGAAGAACGCAGATCGACTTATAAAAATACTACAAATTCGGGTCAGCAATTTCACATTTGATAAATCAGTAAACTTTATTGTGATAAATGCCTTTATTGAGGAAAACAAACTAACAATATTTCAGCTACTACAGCAGTAAAGAACAATTTTATAAACCACAGATCAGCCACAAGTCAATCTACAGGAAATCCAAGTGCTCCAAAAACTTTTAGTTGATAATATTCAGTAAATCAGTCAATCATCCTTTCTTTTTATATAATCAAAGGATTAATAGAAATTCCAAAATAGTCGATAGACGTAACAAATTGTCAAATGAAATGTATGATATCAAAATTTATTCTCACACTGTGATTACTTATATTATTTTTACTTGTTTCTTTACATCGGTAGTAATCAAAGAAAAACCGTGTGACTGAAGTCATAAAATCGAGATCTTACCGTGAGATGGCTACTCGTTGCTGCCGTAGGCTTCCACGCATACAATCTACGCCTATAACGATACCTTCTGTTTCCTTTCCTTTCTAAATTAGATACAGTGAATTGTACACGGCTACCTATATTAACAAAGGTATTGGCTAATAGAGAGCACGTGTTCTGTTATAGATAAATAACTTTATATTGGGTATCACACCAATATTATAGATGCGAAAGTTGTACATAGGTATAAGTGTTTGTAATTTTGTAGCTTCAGCGGGGCAATACCGCCAGTATTCTGGCTACCCCTATGTTTGCCAGAAGAACACTTATATTTCGAAAAATATAAAGCTTTGTGTATTTGTTACTTTTCCACGCCTTAAATGCCGCATATTTGAGCCGTTCGTGGTGGATAGTACACATCGGGTCTTTGGAGGCTAACAGGAGTTTGATCAAAATGATTTGGCCCAATGTAGGTACATAACCATGGCAATGCTGCCAGCATTCTGGGCACGCTGCCATCATTACAGTGGTTTGGATTTAGATTGGTAGATTAGTATGCGACTTATCTATGGATATTATCTACTATAAGTTACTTATAGTGTTCATTGTCGCTGCATCATTAGCTTGTAAGTAGCTGTAGCATTGTCAGTGTTAAATCAGAGTAAAATATTGGGCTATTTTCAGCGGGTTTATCCGCCAGGCGCAGCTAGTGTTATAAATACTGCATGATAGGGTCAGCGGTGTAGCGTGAACACTGATAACATTGTTAAAACTTAAAATTATATAACATGCAAGTTTGTGTTGCTACATGTTTTTCGGCAAATAACAAAACGTGCTCTTCCTGACAGTCAGCCCGGAAGAGGAACTCTCAATAAGACCGCTGATTATAATTAGTTTGGCTTATCAATATAACGGACCTTTTCGTGTTTAATACAAACTTATTGTGATCGAATTTATGGTTCCAATGCAAGAGATATTTATCGTGACAAAGTTCCATAAGGCTAGCTGAAATATGTTGTAGACACGATATTTTGTTCAACAGTTAATTCACAAATCCAATATTATGATAAAAGTTCGAATGTTTGTGTAAATGGAACTCCGTTGTTTTATCACGGAGCAGGTAACAGAGTAGATATAAATTGACATTTATTTTATAGGATTATTTGTTGTTTTGATGTGTTCCTAAATGGGAGTCGGGATAAATATTGTATAGAGGTAGGTACTATATGGAACCGTATAAAATATGTATAATTGAATATTTGCTCGTATGTCCCTCTTTTTCTATTTAAACATGTTTCGCGTTGAAGTGAACGGTATACATCCATGAACGTTGGTAACCACTTCCCATGAGAAGTGACGTCAGCTTGTTTCCATCTAAGGTCTAAAGCATACCTATACAATAGAATGGAACTAAGCAAAGTTGTGTGCGCTTAGTTTACATATTTTTCTTTATGTAAGAGACATACACAAGTGGACAGCCCGCCTGGTGGTAAGCAGTTACCATCGCCTATAGACGTCTGCAGTACCAGAGGTATCATCGACACGGTGTGATGACTGATGCTGATTGTATTTGATAGGAAGTTATCTAGTTTGGGGAAATGCCATGGTAAGGGTCTAAATTAGTCCTTTTGAGAACGTCTTTAAGCTTTGGCGAAACTGTTTAATGCTGACTTATACATCTATTCTAAACAGGCCGGTTGAATTAAGGTGGCACGGGATAGAGACACGTGGAGAGACTTGTGGGAAGTTTTGCCGAGCAGTGGGACAGCGGACAGCATAAACTAAATAATAAAAAAAAAACTGCTCTAATAAACAGAACTGAAAGAATAGCATATATAAACAGCATATTCAATCATAATGGCAGGTCCAGTTGAACTTCTTGCAACGGTCGATAGCTGCTAATGGACAGCTGCCAACTAAAAACCGTATTGAATCCAGACAATATTTTCACGCCAAAATATTCAGAGGCATTCAGTGTAGCACCGTTTTCCAATTCAACCCCACTGTATCGATCCCTGGAATCCCCTAATAAATCTATGAAATTCAATTCAAAGCTGTTTATGGAATTTGTACAAGTGGTCGCTGTCTGTTATTTAACTCGTATTTGTATCGTTTAAGGCGGTTTACTCTTTACATACCTACCGAGCAACTATTGTAGTAACTACGTCTGGCAAGTTTATGTAATTTTCTAGCAACTTGCTTTGCTTTTTTAAACTGTAATTTTTGTAGCGAACTAATTTACAGCCTGTTCGGAGTACTATTGCATTTATATTATATTATTATCTGTAGTATCTACCTACCTCTAAGATTGAAAGTCCTAGTTATGATCGCATTAGATTATTTTGTAATTATGAATTATTTGCTCTTTTATGATCATATATAACGATCATACAAAGCAGACTAACCAAGGACTTCTATATGGATCTAGTGAGCACCATCAGAGTCTGTTCACCGATGCGCTGAGTCTTTTGACTGTTCTGACCTATAGTGGTTCCTTCTAGTGATTTTGTAGGTTCGTAAACAGTATCAACAAGATATAAGATTCTGCATATTGGAGCTAAGTGTATAGCACTACTGATTACAAAGTAAATCTTAAGATTAGCTTATAAGGCAGTACCAGGGCCGTTAAAACGTACCTATAAATCCCAAAGCCAAACTATTAAACTATGCTATTAAACATTAGAATTAGCATCGATAAGGCTTTAATAGCCACTATTCCCTATCAACGATCGCCGATTGGAGCGGAGATCATGAACGCAGATTGAGGCTGTGTTTCGGCTGAACCTTAATTTATTATTCAGCCGCTGTCGCAGGTAGGGTGATTTATATACATAGCCCATTTATCCTAGACGAATGTGGCTTCTACGCTTTGAGAGCGGTACTTAAGTTAGCACGGTCACTTCCCTTGTCTTCTAGATGAGGCAGAGGACATTAAATAGTGCATTTCCATCCCGAGCGGTCATGAGCGTCTCAATGAATTTCACTCACTTTACGTTTGGTTTTTTTTTTGGAGTAAATAATTCGTCGTCAATGATTGGCCTCCGCCATGTTTGTTTTAGGCAGTTACGTATGTTGGCGTTTTCCTTAGGGATTAATCGCTAGTCCACAGAAAATATAGGTAGCCGACTATAGCAGCCTCGGATTCCTTCAAATTGATAGAGAACTCTTTATTTCGTAGCTTCAAATAACATACACAGTACACAGTCCACTATTAAACCCGCTAGTCATATCTAGTATTAAAATGTTAGTGTTTAAATGCAGCGTGCTCATTTTAAAGCCTCTAGCGGCTAGATAAGACGGCAAGCGCGCCACTCGTATTTACGGGGCTTTGACACACTTCGTGATTTAACATGCTATAATTGCAAGAAGGTAATATAATGCTGCATTGGCATTCGATCCGCGACTTCGTTCGGCTCCGTCGGTGAGTCCTTGCACGCATCCAAATAAGCATCGGTAGCCTTCCAGCCTACGAATGAGGATTTAATCACATACTATTGTAATAAGGTAGATACCGCTTTGACCGATCGGTTGACTAAGATGGTGATTGTGCCAAAGTTACTAATTACCATGTTAAAGTCTCGGGTTTGATTTCGGCTGAACCTTAATTTATTATTCAGCCGCTGTCGCAGGTAGGGTGATTTATATACATAGCCCATTTATCCTAGACGAATGTGGCTTCTACGCTTTGAGAGCGGTACTTAAGTTAGCACGGTCACTTCCCTTGTCTTCTAGATGAGGCAGAGGACATTAAATAGTGCATTTCCATCCCGAGCGGTCATGAGCGTCTCAATGAATTTCACTCACTTTACGTTTGGTTTTTTTTTTGGAGTAAATAATTCGTCGTCAATGATTGGCCTCCGCCATGTTTGTTTTAGGCAGTTACGTATGTTGGCGTTTTCCTTAGGGATTAATCGCTAGTCCACAGAAAATATAGGTAGCCGACTATAGCAGCCTCGGATTCCTTCAAATTGATAGAGAACTCTTTATTTCGTAGCTTCAAATAACATACACAGTACACAGTCCACTATTAAACCCGCTAGTCATATCTAGTATTAAAATGTTAGTGTTTAAATGCAGCGTGCTCATTTTAAAGCCTCTAGCGGCTAGATAAGACGGCAAGCGCGCCACTCGTATTTACGGGGCTTTGACACACTTCGTGATTTAACATGCTATAATTGCAAGAAGGTAATATAATGCTGCATTGGCATTCGATCCGCGACTTCGTTCGGCTCCGTCGGTGAGTCCTTGCACGCATCCAAATAAGCATCGGTAGCCTTCCAGCCTACGAATGAGGATTTAATCACATACTATTGTAATAAGGTAGATACCGCTTTGACCGATCGGTTGACTAAGATGGTGATTGTGCCAAAGTTACTAATTACCATGTTAAAGTCTCGGGTTTGATTTCAGTTCAGTTGACATACATACAATATGGTTATTTGTTCTTAATTTTTTAACCATTATTATGTGTAGCACAGACTCCTAGCTCCTTCACTTAGAGAAAGGATTGGAAAGGGAGAAGGGAGGCCTTTTCTCTGCCGTGCAAGACTATGCAGGTTGAATAATAGAAATATGTGAAAGGTAGGAAGAAAGGAAAAGCAGCTTCTATAAACTCATGTTAAAACTCATGAGAACTACTTGGTTTCTGCAATATATATAAGTATTATTGCTCAACTTGGGGGCAGATTAATTTACGTGGCTTCATTTTAGTTTCTGGTGGGAGGTTTCTGCCTATATAACATAGTCTGTGGATTTAATTTAATGTCCCGTCAGTAATGCGTTCCAAAACAATAGCATTGAATAGCCGATGTGCCTGTAAACATGTACACCAACTATTATAGTATTAACTACTGTGATACGTTTGATGTTTCACCTTTATGTTAAGTGTACATTGTACATAATACCAGTTTATTATGTGTATGTATATGATTTAATTATATTATTGCACTAATTGAAATGGTTATTAGCAGTCATTCTGACACATGAAATACAGCGCGGTTGGCCTATTTGTTCTAATGGGTCTTTCAGCACACTAAAACGAATTCAAGTAAATAGGTTACTAAGTGACTATCACTCCAATATTATTTCTTTGTTTCCCTGCAAATGTCTTGCACAAAATTATATGCAGTACCTTTAGTGAGTAGCTGAAGAATCGAGGAAAGTAAAAGTGATGATGCCGACCATCATAGTAATGATGATAGGTGGATATCACTACGATGCGATGGTCGGCGGTTTAGCCCCCGTAACCAAATACCAAACGTTTGTGCCTAACGCTAAAAATGTACTATAATGGCAATTGTTGTGGAGAAAATCAACAGTCATCTCAATACATTTTTTAGCGTTCGCGTTCGTTACATGCGTTTGACGCTTGCACTATGAGGGTAAACCAAAAGCGTTTCGTTGCTCGCTCTCCTAGTACCTTTCGCCAAGTAAAACCACTGGACCAAACAAGTTTAAATTGCATCTAAATACCGTTTCAGATTATCAGGTACCAGGCGATCAGAAACAACAAAGCGATGCATCGAGAATCGTGATAGCACCCAATGGAGAGCTCAGTCATAAGTGTTTATTCATCTATGTTTGTGTAGTCGTATGTAAGCGGAGTACCGCTATCGGCTCCAACCCGTTTAATGAAGAGATTTGGCACGACTGCACGAGCTTTAACGGTGTCTGACGCTCCACGGAGATAAACACGTTTATTATATACAATAATTATTATACAATCCTGTGTTATAGATTGGCTTAGTTTTAGAAATGTTTTATTGATGTCGTAAAGGGACATTTTGGGCACTTAAGTGTCTGCCTACATAATTCTTGTGACTTTAGTAATGTCGCGGGTCTGTTTCTTAGACTTTAAAGATATTCCTGGTTTCCCAAATATTGCGGCAATCGTCAAGAGCTTTCCCCTTTACGTGCAACTCTTTCGCTCGCACGATATTACGAATTTAGATTTTCTTTACTTTGTCGATGGATTTATTTGCCCATCTGTATTTAAAAACACGTTTTTCACGCAAAAATAAACTAGGTATTAAGGTAAACAATTAAAAGTGAAATCATGCCAAGATTTATTTCCAGCAAGGCTAAGATTAGATTATGCTATTCATCGATAATTTTAACCTAACCAAACTCATTTGTTACCATACATACATAATATATGTATGTACCTACTATACATACATAATATATGTAATCACGCCTGGTTCCTGTGGTAGGCATAGACTATTTCCCCTCCACGATCCTGACACACCTCTTTCGCTTCCTCAACTTTCAACACATTCTTCATACACGCTCCCCGGTCCTTGGTACTCTTGACCTGGCCTTTCAATAGAATGTCATTTATTTGATCAAGGAAAGTACCAATGTAGTACCTTAGTGTGCCAAATAAACTAACAGTTAAGTTTTTGCTCTGATTAAGTGCTCAATCACTAAGTGCATTTGTTCAGAGTCGTCAAATTGTCCATTTGGGGCGGTCACGATCGCCGACCGTTGGCAGCCCACGAGCACAGTTCAGCAAGAACAAAAGCCCATGAAATAAACAAGCAATAAGATCGGCCACGCTCTTACAAACGTGTTAACAAAGCCTGAAGAACGAACTTTACGCTCCCTCTTTTTTAGCGCTGCAGCTGTCTCAATCATTCGTCAATTCATACTGTATTAACTATGCGTGCTAGGGATACATGCAAATGCACGAAGATATGACGGATAGAGTAGAATACAAGAGACAACGTGATGTGCCGACCCTACGTAATATGGAATAATGGCAGGAAATGATGATGCGATGTATGTATAACTTGTGGACGATCCTGTCAATATAGGGTTGGTATTATAATTAATCACCAATAAAAGTAGTTCTGTGAGTTTAGCTTTAATCATCTGAAAATGATGTTGGTTCTTTACTGATTTTCTAAACTGGGGACACCGCGTCTAATACAAATTTCTATAATGGCCGATCTCAAGAAGTAATCTGTGCAAGAGCCTGTCAGAATTGATCACGACTCGAACACACCGGTGGTACCGTTTTGTCAAACCAACGAATGTCGCTTCGCTGGCCACTACACATGAAGGGTACAGTCGGTTACAGTACCTACTTCGTGATAAATATTGGGTATTGGTAAATATTGGCAACGTATCACGTTACAGAGATGAGGCGAACCGAACATAGCGAATAAATCCGTAATAGCTACAGAACGAGTAGGCGTCCTGATGAACTGAACTTTTTAGCTACGAAACCGGCACTGCGTCAGCTATAACACTAGAGTGGCAGACGTCTATAAAAGACGATAACCGCTCACTATCAAGCTGTCTGTTTGCTTGTATGTCTGTCTCTAACATACAAAAAATATTCATCATAATATTATACAAGTATTTTTTTTGTATGCAAGAATCAGTTCGTAGAAGCACAGATAAAAGAATACTAGTACAGATACCTCATCTCATACATTGAAATCGGACCGCCCTAACTCGGGCTATTCTGCGGGCTATTTAGTTTGACCTCTGTTGTCGCTAGATGGCGCTACGACTTGCCATCTATCGAGGTGCCATCTATCGCGTGCCTATAGATTTACTAAACCCTTAATAGTAGGGAGCCAACAGATGGCGCTAAATTCATCGATTACAGTAGAGTAGGTAGCTGAGCAAGGATTAAGGAAATAAAGAGTAGGTAAACGCTATTTTGTTTCGATATAAAATATTGTTATCTGCGCGTATCTCCCGCCGTTAGAACCATAAGGTTAATTGATTAGGATGTATGATTTATTATCAACTATTGATATCGAACCTTATGGATAGGTATCAAAAACAAGTGAAATTTTAAAAATACTTTTTAAAAACAATCTTTAATTATCATTACCATCATATAGTACTCAACAAGACATATCAAATGAGCCCAAACTCGATGGGGTTGCGTTGTTTAATGACAGAGTTCCTATAGCCACCTTCCAGCTCCATCATCAGATCAGCTCCATGTTATAATAATATTGCATTGTCATCCGATTTACACACGCATGCAAATTTTCAGCTCAATTGGAAACCGGGAAGTGGGTCAAATCAAACTTGCAAGATTTGATTACAGACAGACAGACAGACAGACAACAGACAGGTGAAAGTAATATAAAGCTTGTAATAAGGTCGGATGTTAAATAAATCTTAGATATTATAAACGTGAAAATTTGAAAAAATTTAGGTATGAATATCTGCTTGTGCGTTGTTTGTTATGCTTTTCACTCCTAAACGTGTGGACTGATTAAGTTGAAATTTGGTATAGACCCTAGTAGTATTCTTTTATCTATGACCCTGGAATAACACGTTCGCATAGACCGATGGGTAGATATAACCGCTGAGCACAGCTAGTTATTTATAAAACAGACAACCGACCTGTACATAGGCACCTACTTAGGTAGGTATCTATAAATAGACATGTCGTTCTTAATGCCTTGTTTCACAATAACCCTAAGAATCTACTAAAACAAATTTACATAATATTAGAAAATACTACCTACCTAGCAAATGTAAGGCATGTAGGTACATATTATTAGGTCTATCGTTGATGGGAAGGTGAGGTAAAAGAACGGAAAATTAAAAGAAATAAAACACAATAGTCGAGCTAAAAATTAAATATATATTTAAACAATTTAAGATAAAAACAACATTGAAATAATACCATTTTTTTATTTTTAGTACAAGTGCCAGCATCAGCAAGTTGGTACCTGTGCCTGTGTGTGGGTACTGTTTAGAAAGTTGGTACCTGTTTTTGGTATTTTCTCAACGACTCAAACTAGATTCTGTAACACTGTGACTGGTTAAGAAAATAAATCGCATCGAGAATCGAGTCACACTGTTGTCGCAGTGTGACTCGATACTATTTTTAATTCCCGTTTAATAACTCGGAGTTCGAAGAATGTTACTCGAAGAAAGTTAAGTAGCACGGTTTGTACCCTTGCTGCCCATAAGCGGATCCAGGGGGCGGGGGCAGGGCCGGTCAGTGTCGTCGTCCCCCCTCCATGGATAGTAGAAAATTTAAAATGTTTACCACTGAGTTCGACTGGGGTGTAAAAAAAAATTACCAACCCTGAAAAAGTCCTGGATCCTGCCTGCTGTAATCGACTTATCAAACAAGCAGCTGATTGATTATATCAATCTTGATCACTATTTAAAAAATCAGGTTGATTATACTGTTAAAAAACAATTTATTTGTTTTGTAAGATTTTCAACTTCGATGCAGATTGTAATGATTTTTTACGTGATTTACAATAATCATGAATTTTAACGTGTAATAATTTCTTAATCAAGTAATCAAAGTGATCCAGATCGTGATAATCGCCTGAGAAGTTTATTTCACCTTTTATCCCTAGCATAAAATCCGCCACTAAATTACTTTTATACAATTCGTTAATATTTGCATTGAAAAAATCCAACACCTTATTTACTAATTGAAATAAGTAATCACTAGGAGATTTGAGTGTTGGTGTTAAAATGTTTGAATATGTTCTGTTAATCAACAATAATTGTTTTTTATCTGTTAAATCAACCTGATTTTTTAATAAAATTTTCTTGCACTCTGAACAATCATATTTTTCAATACACGATTTACCCAACCACCCAGCAAAATACACTACCGAACATGTTTCCAATGTAACTGTTCCTTCGGAAGAATCGGCTAATCCTTCTGTGATTACAGTTAAATTAGAACTCGAACTTGCAAGCTCCAAGTTTGAGTTGGGTTTCCAAATTGGAGTGGTGATACCACCAACATCGTCCTTTTCATTTTGTTTTATTATAGACGATGATGTTGATGGTTTTGGTTCTGAAATGTCTGTATCGTCATAAGATAGTACAAACATTTCCTGATCTGATTCGCAATTAGTTTTGTCAAATTTCATTAAATTATTCAATAAACTTGATCGAAACATTCCTCTTAATGATTTTGAAGTTGGATTTTTATTACATCCTCCTTTGATTCGATAAATACCAAATAAATTTTCAATCACATCTTGATTCAATCGATAAGTGATTATAAATTTAACGCCAGTGCCTGCTGTAAATTCTTCAGCGGAGAGTTGAAGTACAGCATTAATTGTTTGAATCATACCATCAAAGCAGGGCGGACGGGTTATTCGTTTCTGATCATTTTTATATGTTATTTTATTTAATTTTGTAAAAATTTCCTTGCTTTTGATTAAAGTTTTATTTACAGCAGAATTTTTATTGTTTGTGATTGCACATCTATGGGGATTTTTATCAAATTTATTTTTTGAATTCAGGCAATCAAATAAATCATTGCACAATTGAACGAAATCAGCAGTGTTTTTTGCAGTACTGCTCTTCAACTCTCCACTATCGATAGCAGTTTTTATGGCCCCAGCCACTGAATTACTTAAAACTTGTGTTGCAAATTTGACTTTCATTTTTTGAAAATTATTTGGATTGATGTGCACTGGCGTCAATTTTTTTAATGATTTACTTTTATTATTTGTATCTAGATTATATACATTGATTATATTATCATTGAATGAAATCTGATTACCATCTAATTCAAAATCACCATGCATTAAATTATTTCTAACGTTTTTAATCAAATGGGGAGCATCAAATATTGCATAAATTTTATGCTCTTTTATAAAATAGAAAGGAGAATCAACACTCGCTCCCAAATTTTTTATCATTTTCACATTTGTAGTGGCTTGATCACATACTGTTACTTTTGGCAACAAGCCACTTTCAAATAATTTATTAATCACTGATTTAACAATTGTACTCAATTTATCAGAATCAACAGTTTTTGACGATAAAAAATATGCCACGGGGATTTTCCAATTATCATAAATCCCCCTGGCAATAAATACTAATGCATATTTCGATTCCTTAAGGCTACGATCACCATCACCAAAATCTTCAAATCCCTCTATTAAATCATATTTATTAGTATATTCTAAATCAACCATGATGCTCATTTCATCGAAACACACAGCACATGCCCTCTCTTTGATTGTTTTATGAGCAAATTTATTTTTAATGTTTTCAAATACTTCATTATTGATTCCCGGCAGACAATTTGTTTCTTGAAGCCATCGTTGGATCGTAGATGGAGCAGCTAATACTATACCTGATTGAATCATAAATTTATATGCAGCTGGTGATTTATAATATAATGACATGCAAAATTTCTTCTCTTCGTTAGTCCAGCGTTTTTTTGATTTTCTAAATTGCATTGTTGTTAATAATTTACTTGATTCACTCCTAAAGTTGTGTTTTGATAAATCGATTACATTTTTATTGGCACCTTTATTCTTCGTTATTTCAGATTTTAATTTCTTATTTGTATGCACTAATAAAGTTTTCAACTTTTTACACTTTGGCGTGTCTTCATCTTCTTTGATTTGAATTTTTCTCTTCTTCGGAGTGCTCCAGGTAATTTTTGATTCGGTGGCTTCAGCTTCATTAATATCTTCACAGAGCCGTCTCTTATTTTTATAAACTTTTTTAGGTGTCAGCACTTTCAAGTTTGGTGAACCTAAAATAAATTATACCATTATGTTTGTATAAACTACATAATATAATAAATTTGAGTCAAAAGTCAGTACTAGCCCAACCGGGGTAAAAAATTTTTGCTTAAAATCTGTGCCTCCTATGATGAGTGATACAACTCGAGTTGTACCCTTTTTGAGATTTTTACTTACAAATTATTAGATATACAATATAATGATTTTTGTCTAATTCACGTTCGTCTATCTTTTATAGTTTGCCACAATTACCACTAATTTTGCAAAAAAGACGTGAATATATATCAAGTTGTATCAGCGTTTCTACTCACTCAATAAACCAGTTTTTTGTTAGTGGTGCAATTGTGATTATAATCATTTTTAACCCCCGACGCAAAAACGACGGGGTGTTATAACTTTAACTACGACAATAAAAACGGCACAACTCACGTCTAATACTGCCGAGAATATCTCGAATGGAAAATTTAGAACCGCTGATCCTATTGAGTTAAAATTTGGCACAGAGGTAGATTGTGTAGTGAAAAACGAATGTATGCAAATCTGTAACCGCTGAACCGATTGAGCTGAAATTTTGTAAAACGATTACTGGGATTGTGATTAGAAACATCGAATAGTTATTTGTCAGAAATTTACTTTTAAAGGGGGGTAAAGGGGGCGTTGAAGTTTGTATGGAAAATTTAGAACCGCTGACCCTATTGAGCTGAAATTTAGTACAGAGGGAGATTGAGTCCTAAAAAATTGTATGGTATACTTTTTATCCCAAAAAAACAACCTCTAAGGCGGGATAAAGAAGGTAAAAGTTTCAATAGGAAATCAGTAACCGGCCATCTTTTTAAACTGAAATTTAGACAGCGTGTTTTTTTTATTTAACGTAGACGACAGATATAAAGGGATTTTGCGAAATTCCCACCGGAACGGGAATTATTCCCAAAAAACGTTTGTATGCAAATCCGTAACCGCTGAACCGATTGAGCTGAGCTGAATTTTGTAAAACGATTGTTTGGATTGTATTTAGAAACATTGAATAATTTTTATGTCATCTGGCGGACAACTCCATATAAAGAATACTAACCGCGCGAGGCGAGGCGGTGCCGAGTAGGTACCGGGTGAGTCTGGTGAGCGATAACCCTTAATGTCATTGTCGCATACTCAAAATACGTCTACATAGGCGGATCCAGGATTTGGTCCTGGGGGGTCCCAAGGTGCAGGCGGGCAAAAATATTAGAAATTTTTACTACGAAAAGTGTGTGCCGAGAAAAAAAAATCTTGATCATGCAAATTTCGTAAGTCTACAATGTTTCTGGGGGGGGGGGCTTGGCCATCTGCCCCCCCCCCCTTAAATCCGCCTGTGTACGTCTATATAAAATTTTAAGCTCAAAAGGGTTAGTGGTTACTGATTTCCCATACCTCTGACCCCCTTTTCCCCTTAAAGACAGATTTCTAGAATAAATGAAAATGTTTATTTAACATAATTTTGCACATACAACATAGTGTTTACTGTGTTCTCACACTAGACGTGGGTCTGTGTCGTAAGGAACAAAACAAGAGGTTTACATTTTAATTATAGTTTAGTGCTTGGTTGGCTATACAATTTCTGAATTACAATGAAAAATAATATTCAAACTATATATTACAGAAAAAAACGCAAAGTAGGAATTTTATGCATAGAATAGTACATATTTCAATAAAAACTATTTCATATCCTTATCCAATACTCAAGCTGTTTCTACACCAAATTTCTTGGATATCAGTGCAACGGTTACTGATGACAGGGGTCAGAGTTTTTTCCCTTTCAAAGACTTATTTAGGGAATAAAAACTATTGCATGCCTTTTTGAATACTCAACCCACCTTAATATCAAGAGAGAAGTGGGATAGGAGCAACGCTTACTGATTTCCTATATTAACTCTAACCCCCATTTTCCTCCTTGAGGGCTAATTTCTGGTATACAAACTATTTGATGACCTTTTTTGACATTCAAGCTACTTCTATACCAAATTTTAGGTTAATAATGTCAGCGATTTTTAATTTCCCAAACAAAGTTTGACGCCCCTTTTCTCCCCCTTTAATGTTAATTTTTGACACAAAAACTATTTACTGTTCCTTATCTGTTATCGATATCACCTACTTTTTCCACCTTTGAAGTTCATTATGGGGATATAAACTACTCCATGTCCTTTTTTAAGCGTCAAGATACCTTTATACCAAATTTTAGCTCAATAGAATCAGCAGTTCCAAATTTCCCTTACAAACTTCAACCTCCCCTTTTTCTCCCTTAAAATTAATTTTCTGAGATAAAAGCTATTTAAAATTCCTAAACATAGCTCGAAAAACCATTTTACAAAATTTCAGCGAAATCGGATCGGCGGTTACGGATTTGTATACAAACTCTTTTTGGGAATAATTCCCGTTCCCGTGGAAATTTTCAAAAATTTTGCTTCAAACAGCTTTGCTATGTTGATACAACAATTGCCATAAAATCGTAACTAATAATATAAGAATACATAACACACAAACATACGCACTCGTACTCGCACGCGCACGAACGAACGCACGCACGCACGCACGCACGCACGCACGCACGCACACACTTGTATATACAATATACACGGCGTAACCATCATTGGTTTTATCTTTCTAATTTTAGAGGTACTTTTATTGTAATTTAGTAGATTTAATGTTAACAATGTGGTATACGTACTACACAATCAGTATTGTGTTCGTTTTTCTATTTCCTCAATAACGATGAACATCTTAGATCGAGCAACGGGATATACAGAAAACCAGCGCTGCGCAGGATCTCCTTGCGTAGCACAACGCTGAGCAAATCCCGATTGCCATTCCATTATATTTTAAAACATAAATTATATAGTTTCCTATATATAAAGTTTAGTCATATTATATGTATTAAGTACTTAAATCTTTGTAAAAATGGCAATAAATACTTTTTTTTTATGGATAAAGATGCAGATACTCACTGGTTTTTCATAAATTACTTAATGTAATAATTTTCAGAAAAACTAAAGCAGCAAACATAGTTTGCCAAAGAGAACTTTTGATATCTTGTTTTTGTTCTCCTGAAAAAGGATTATTTTCGACTTATGTCACTCATCACAGGAGCCACAGAATTATAATTACATATAATAAAAAAATAAATAATATTAATAATTTATTTTAATTATCATGTTATTGGCTCATTCCAAGGGCTGTTGGCATTAATTTGTAGAAAATATGGTTTGTTCTCAACGAGTCAACCAAATCCTGTGACTGGTTGAGAAAAAAATGTCAAACTGTTACTCGATAAGAATTTTCATTCTCATCTAGTAACACTGAGATTAGGTAGAGTCTAAGTTTTTATATTGTTTTAGTTCTTAGGTTCTTTTTTGTATTTTTCTTGTGTTCCAATAAAGTGTTATCTATCTATTTTGTTTGGATAAATAAATCTCAACGAGTAATGGTAAGTTTCGATGCGAAAGTTTATTCTCAGCTAGTAACACTGGCTTTAAAAAAAGTCACTTTGGAGCTTTTGATTTTATATGGCATTATTATTTGTAAGTACCAGTTACTTACAAACAATAATGCCATATAATAGATAGGGTTTTTAAAGTTTTTTTTTTTCAAAATTGTGTTATAATTTAACAATAGGAGATGGCGATAAGTTGACCAATGAATTTAGGTGCAGGGCATAGCCAGATTTTAGTTTGGGGGAGGAAGGTTCAAGAGGAGCTTGCTGCCTTGGGGGTCAACTCCCTCCCCTGGCTACTATGGTAATGGTGCAGAGGCAATGTTCACAACAAAATTCTAACTGAAAAATCACTAGCTGAGAATAAATATTTGCATTGAATCACTCTTGACTTGTTGAGATTTATTTTTCCGAACAAGTAACACTATCTAAACTCCCGTGTGACTAGATTAGAATGAAAATTCTTATTGAGTCACACTTTTACAAAGGTGTGACTCGATGCAATTTTGTTTTCTTAACCAGTTACAGTTACAGGATTTAGTTTGGTTATTAAAATAATTATGTATGAAAGAGTTACTATCAAAGTAAACAAATGCTTACCTAGTACAGTAGTGGATGAATGATCCAGAACCTCAGGAGCCTGATAGGGATTTGGTATTGCTGTTCTTCTTAGTCTTTTTCTGTGTCCGGTCTCATTGCGCACATATTTTTTGTCAAAATGGTCAATACATATATATCTTGACCGCAGAGATTCAGGAGGCAGATGAGTGATGGCCATATTACCTACATTAAAAAAATATGTTAGTATGTATGTGTAATAAACATAATAATATATTATTAACATACTAAATGCAAATTATTTTTGTGTGTGTTTGTTAGGAAACATTTGTTGCTGCACACATAATTTCTCATAGTTTAGTAACACTTTTCATCCTGAAATAGCAGACGAAGTGACAGGGTACCACACCTAGTTATTGTGTACCTATCCTCTTATCTGTTGTAGGCACTGATAAAAAGTATAATAAATGCTAGTATAAAAGTAAGTACTTGCTTACCACAATTCTTCAGCCATTCCTCCAAGCGATTTGCATTATTCCAAGGAAATCGAAACATTGACTTCAACTCTGAGGTGTTATTACACATAAAAAAGGAACACCGGTGCGAAGGCATGTTTTGTGTCGTAAAAACTTGTCCTGTTTACTAGCCGAGTCGTCGTATGTGCAGATAGGGTCAGGGTCCAGGTCGGAAAGCCAAATATTATTCAAATTAATAGCAGAGTCAGAATCCGTTCACGTGCCAAAAGTCAATCGAGAAAAGAAGCGTTATCAAAATCCAATTTAAATCCAGGTCACTTATTTGCGATAGTATTCAAAAATCCTCAATTTGTTTATTTAACTCTAACCGAATATATTGACTATTGACGTGTGACACTCCACAGATTAAATAATTCTTAGACTGGTGATAATTATTTAAAACGAAAATAAATTTATAATAATAATATGGAAATCAAGGAAAATAATGTTAAATAATTTTTTTAAGTATCTTTGAAGCATGTCATAACAATTTCATATTAATTTACTTAATTTATTATAATAGGTTCGTGCAAAAAAACACAAGATATTAGAAACAGCGCCACCTACATTACGAGACAACTATTTTGAACTAAGTGAACAGTATTTGTGTGCCAGTCTCAACGTAGTACAAAAGAATTTCCGCCAGGGGAACGCCGATAATTATTGAATTTTGTTAAATTATCGAAATTTAAACTTAAAATAAATTGTTTTCATTTATCTATGCTAAGGGGATTTTTTTTAAGTAGTAAAATCATTCTATATTAGTCTGCTCTGAATTTTTCACAATCGTTATTAATAAATCGATATAAGTAACGCCATCTAGCGAAATTATTTTGAACTAATCTGCATTTCTTCCTTTCGGGTCCCCATGGTAGAAGGTATGATGAGTTATAAAAGTCATGTTGGCTAATGACTATGTTAAAATGTTTTACGATAGCAAATGATACGCCTGGTAACATAATAACCATTTCATTCAAGGCTTCTTAGCGACGTCTCTATAGCTCGCTAAAAGCCCGAACGCATTTTGTGTGGCACAGTACGACATATCACTGCGGCCCACACAATGGGTAGACATCGACAATGGCGCACCAAGCGACGTCTCCGCTACTCCCAATATTTCTCATTTGCATGCTTCTCCTGACGATGTACCCCACGATAAATAAGGAAAACGAACGGCTTCAGTTCATCAGATTCAGTTTGCTAACGCGCCAGAAGAGTGATCAAACCTAGAGTTAAAACGATCTTCATTGGCTTGTATGTGTCACATCTTCGGCTACGTCATGTCATCACTTTCAAAAGACGTGATTATAGTCTAATACAGCCCTATCGACCATAAAAAAACCCTCAGATTGTAAACTCTATCTCAGTTGTTTTGTTTTCTAACACCGTGCTTTTGTGGTGCTAGTTCGGTTACAAAAATCCTTTGATAGCTAGTCTATCTCAACTAAGAATTTGATCTCCACTTATTAAGTAATCTATGGCCCCATCCCGCTCTAACATGCCGCTTTGAGCTCTCATATACAAAAGCGAACAGAGCAGTCGAGGAATCTTGAGCCAAGTAATACCCACAGAGAATGTATCGATAGATTTTTGTATTCTAGGAGTCCTATATGGAAATTTCATACGTATAAAAGCAACGGTTTAACGAAATAAGTCTATTGTATTATCTCAACCCTGTAACACCAGCAAATATTTTGACCTTTTCTTCAGCTTAGATCCACTAAATTTTTAAATAACTATTAGGAATTCATCATAAAGGTCAAAGCACTTTATGAAATAATTCACAGAATTGAGTGCCTACGAGCGGTGGATTCTGCACAGTGGACATTTTGTCAAGCGAAATACACGGCATGAAAATTTTAAAGCCCGAAAATTGAATAACAAAAGATAGGCAGTTCCAATGTAACATTGTAAAAGAAAAACTGCGAGACAATTGCAAAAAGGACAAATACGCTGGAAACAATCCAGCGGGCATGCTCTTAATTGGATGAGACCACTTCCTCTAAACGACATCGCGCTCTGTGCCGAGCCACCGTCTCTAGCCTCTACTATTTCATATTCAAGTAACACTACCTCCATTCTACATAGTCTGGAAAAATTCTGCAATTGCAAACAGAATTGCTTTGAGTTTCCTGCGCTTACTGCGACTGCAAGGAAGCAATATGTAGTAACAGGTTTTGTTCAAATACTATTTGAATATACTACTCGTAGTTGTTTCAAAAACGTGTGGTAATACTAGCAGTTAGGGGCTCGAATGTACCTCTTACGCTTACGAGACATAAATTTAAAAACCTTAAAATTCACGAATATAAACTATTAATGGCATCATTGATCAATCCCGTGGAAAGTCAAAAAACTATTTGTGATATCTATTCTTGCTTATTGCAAGCTGCTTCATTAGAGTAGACGTTTATTAGAGGTTACGTATATTTTTGTAACACATTGTATAGTAATATGCTACCACCATTATTAACTTCTCGTTTCAACAGCAGTTATGAAGGCAGTCCATTCCAGCGAGTCACGTCACGCTACAGGCCTATTGTTTTACTCGATGTCAGATGACGATGGATTGTTAAAGTTTTTGCCAGCAATCTACGAACCGACAGTTAATGAGGTCAATGTCGAATTGTACGAGCACAGACGCTGTGACGATGCTACGAGCGAATCGTAAAATGTGTGGCTTTATGCCAAACAGTCATAATATAAAGCTAAATAGAGATTTACGAGAAAGGCATTTATTACGCTAAACTCTATTATGTTTATGTGGGTAGAGGATAATGGAAATGAAGGATCGATACCTAATTTGACACTACGAGTAAGATTTTTCATTATGCGCAAAAGCTATGTCTTATTGTTTCTTAACACTCCATATTACACACAACAATTTACTTACACTACATAGTAATGTTATTTCTTACCAAGGTTCGTATTTGCTATCACGCTATAACTAATAGGTATATGACGACAAAAATGAAATGTTCTTCAAAACATTGACCTTAAAGTTAAAAAGCGTCTCTTATAACTTTGTAAAAGAAGTAACATGTACCAGAAACATTTTAAATCGTGCTTTATTGCTCTACATAATTTTAAATTTGTATTAGTAAAAATACATATAAGTGGCATGAGAATCCGAAGCCTGTAAAAGGAAGGTACCAATTTTGATATCCTCATTTTTTATTCAAGTAGCTAGCTCACCTATTATAATAATACTTTCAAAGCCGAGTCAAGGGTTGAATATAAAAATACAAAACCTACGGTTTGTGGTGGGTTCGGTTGGCTATCCAAAAATAGTTTCAGCGCGGCGGGGTCAATGCCACGGTGCGTCTAGCAGGTGGCTTCGTGCTTACTAATATTAAAGAAATATAAAACAGCCGGCACTAAAAGACTTGATTTATTGCCAAAATACACTCGTTAACATTTATTTGCTGATAAATCAGATGTAATCATAATATTTCGGGTCTTATTTATTGAATTTAGATATAGAGATATTTTGTTAAAATTTTAATAAATCCTAATCATTGACGATCTTAATGACACCTTTTTTTAGAATTGTTAGTATGTTTATTATTGTGTGTCTCAGTCAAGACTCTATATCTTCTTTAAATTTGGCATTTAAGTAGTTCCATTACAAGTTCGCTAGAAATGAAACTAATCCTTGTAAGGAATACTTTCAACAGATGAAACCTAGTGAGCCAGTAATAAATAAAGCTTTGAGCAACTTTCTCACTCCACTCACTAGGTGTATTTCATAACTTGTACTCTAACCGCAGCAAATACCAGGTTCTGTTTCATTTCTAGTGGTATACGAATAGGTAGGTATATATCGTGAATATACCAACTTCTAAAGTTCAGGCAAACTATATCAACCGCGACGTGAACGTGGATTAAATTAAACATTCCTCATCTTCCAAAGTTAAACAATGACATGACTTAAACCAGAAAGTCGTAAACTCAATTATTTACAAGCTACAAGGAAATGCAATCCGGAACCCTGAAGTACACAAAGTTCCAATCGAGAATCGTACGGCCGTGAATTTTAAACGAAAATTGCTCTTATCTCTCAGATAATACAATCAACTGAGCCGGGAAGCCAGGACGATGGTTCATAAAACAGATCCCCAAGTATTTTATTAAAAGTTCAGCGATGTCTATGACATTACCCGCTTTGTCCCCTTTTCTTTTAAAAGTTTATGTAATGTTAACTCGCTTAGTGTCTAAGTCAGTTTAAAAGAACTTAACAATGAATTCAATCTTTTTCTATGGCAAGTGTCTATTAAGGCACAAAGAACCGTCTTTCAACCCTAAAGTGGCTACTTACCGAGAGGCATAATGACTAGCAATGAGGAAAAATAATGTTGGCCAGTCGGTCTATTTTTAAATTTACAAAGCTGCGAGGGGTTAATCTCAAAGCTCGCTCATCTAGTTCAGCTTTGTTCTATTTACATGAAGAACCCTTCGTTTCCTTGCTGAGTTTTAAAAAGATGTGAAAAATGGAGTTGTAATTATAAAAGTGTGATTGGTGTAACCCTGTTTGAAAATAAACTACTAAAAAAAAAGGTAGCACTCCGGGAGTGCCGGCAGAAGTGAAAACTTCAATATTAACGTTGTGTTTAATTATAAGTATAAAAATACTATCATTTATGAGGTAGAATACAATGTTTATTTATTGCGCTATCGTACACAAATATGACAATTTATATGTTGTTATTTATAATATTGTATCGTTATTTATATATAACATTAAATTTTATCTCTCAGAAAAATCAACTTTCATCCATAATTTCGATGACTTTTACACCATCGTTATTATCAGAATCATCATCGCAAATTTTTACAACTGATACAATTGGTTTATGATAACTGAAGTAAGAAACAAACAGTTTTGATTCGAACCTATTTAAGTGTCTAATAAAAAAAATATAAAAATATAAATATAAAAAAAAAATATCGGGCGCGCGCTTGTCTAAGCCCCCTGTGCCGCCTAAACAGAGCAGCACACTCAGGCACGGTAGAAAGAGTGGGAGATACTAGTTCCTCTCCCTTCCCCTCGATCTTACGCTTTTTCGATCAGCATCACGTGACCCTGACGCGAGTTTGAAAGTTTTTACCCATACAAAAAAAGTGCTCAGCGCCGCTAAAGAAGTTTTCACTTCAAAAAAGCCATTTCGACTCGAAAAGAAGAAGAAGGAGAAGAACAATATTAATTACGAGTAAGGACTAAACTAAATCTTAATTAAGTAAAACTAGAAAACTTAACTGTAGAGCATATTGTTTAGCAACTGTAGAGCTTATGTTATGGAAGTATTAAGTTAAGAGAAATAGCTAAGGCACATGGCAAAATAATGCTAATATAAAGCAAAAAAATGTTCTAAAGAATATTAGTAAAATTTGGACCGAACCTAGATGCAAATAAATATTCCTGACGTTAACATTAAACGATCGTTAGAACAATATGCCCACAAATTCCTTCCTAATTGCACTATCCGTTAAACTGACACCATTTCAAAATTGCAGAAGTAGTCAAACTACCAGAACGAATGTACAATGAAATGTAAATTATTGGGTACAAATAAACAGGTTCACGGTTGAAACAATCAGTATAATTGTTCCGAGTTACGTCTTCTGATCGCAAATCATTGAAGCGGACTCGACGAACTGACCCACTTACTGCAATTGCTTCGAATTGATCTTCATCATTGTACTCGGTAGGCTATCGTATCAATCAAAATCTATTCTAGCCGTATCATCGGTAATGTTACCTATTGATCTCTGCAATGTATTTTTTTTATTAATGTATTGATTGGTAAGTACATGATGATGATGTCGTCGTGACCGTTTTTTACGTCGGCGACTGTAAAAAACGGACGGACGGGTGTGTATTCGGAAAGGCATATTGACAAAGACAACTATTTTTAGGGTGTACCTAAGTGTTGTAGTGGTGTTGTTGTGGTGGATGTAAGTGTGTTTGTGTGTGGGTGTGTGTTGCTTATGTCGTGATTTTGTGTTATAGTTTTAAGTTTTTTGTATGTTTGTAGTGTTCAATAAAGAGTTTTCTATTCCACCCTTAGATGCGCTGTGTAATGGCTAGCATATCCAACGTTACTATTAAATGATCAATGATCATGCACTTATTGAGTATGAAAAACTTCATCGACATCATGTAAACGCGTAGAGATATAAACAGAATACACGACCAAAACAACTTCTTGAACATATTAATGAGAATTGTATTTTATGAGGCCACAGAAGAACGCTGACCCCTGACTTGTTTAAATAATATACTGTAAATTTTAAAAATTCAAATATTTGAAAATTATAGAAACATCGATTCAATAGAAATTCGAGAATTGAGAATAGTTGAATGTTTTATAGATAATGATAGAGATTATATTTTATCATAAAGACATCATAATAATACATTAGAGTCGGACACCATTTACTGTGTGAATAGGTAAGGTGAATGAAATATAAAACAAAAAATTAAATCCAAATCTCAGTGCAATTTTGAGTAACAGTAGCGCATAAAATATAGATCAGTCTTGGTGAAAAGAGAAGCAGGTACCTAAGAACGCTATCAAGTAAAAAGGTCTAAAGTCTAATGAGAACCACATGCCTGTGCCTACTTTATTATAATCTTGTCATGAAAACTTTGCTTCGTTTATTTTGATAGCGTCGGTAACAATTTTCATTTTCCCCGAAGTTTCTCGGCCGCATTCAATATGAGGCGGCTCTATGAAAAACAATACAAAACTCGATTGCGTATTCGGCTAACGACACAGTAGGTAACACTTGTGAGGCCTCCAGAAACGAGCATTGCCATTCAGCCTTGTTCAATTCGATGATTAGTTGTTGTCCTAGTTTTGGTACCTACTGAATTTTGTAACTGAAAATAATACGTACGAAACTTGGCTGTAAATGTCGTGTTGAATATAAAGCGCACACATATTTTTATTTTTGTGAAAGCGTTTTGTGTAAAATTTACACTTTACCGCATACTTGCAAATTCTGAAATGCTCTCCGTTTCACGGTCTTTTCACTTGAAGGTTTTTGTTCATTAAAGTAAACGATTAGTTGAAACAACTTAATATCAGATTTTAACTGTTTCACACGCGTTTTGTACAGGAATTGGGAGGATACATCGCCTATTCTCTTGTTATGTTCATTTGTTCTGTATTTGTGCTTAGTTAAGTTTATACAACGACGTTATAATGTGTGTCCAATCCACACATTTGTTGACGATTTGTTATCTTTGCAACCCCTGTGATATAATATAAGGCTCCTTTATTCCTTTTAGCTTCTACAAAATTTAATTGATCAATAAAGTCTCAATTTTTATGTCAACTCCGAGTGACTACATTCACCGGTCGCAAAGGTCACCGGGCAAGTTCAACAACTTTTCTCTCGTCAACTTTTGCCCACACAATTCATGTAATTAAGCAAACATGACTTTTGGTACAAGCCTATTCAAATAATCTGGTTTTTTGTCTCTAGGCCCACTTAAATTATTCTAGAACTTTACGTACTTGTATCGACGACAATGTCGAGATGAAAACTTGTAATTGTCTTTTTGTATTTATTCTGTATTTTAACTATTCATAAGCTAGCTGAAGTTTTCTGATTTATTAATATAAGTATAAATTGTAAAAATACCTTAACGTTATCAACATAGGATAGAAGAAAAGAGGGAATAGAAACAGCCTATCTCTACTTTCAACTTTGCCCAATAGTGTGTTGACAACATGTCGTTTTAAAGAGTGTCAACATAACTTCTATACCTAAGATAAAGATAAGATAAATAACTTTAAATAACTTTATTGATACAACATAAAAGAGTAAATTACCCAAATATATAAAAAAAACAACTTTCATTTTGGACCTAACATCAACGTTAACTACACAATTTAAATATTGTAAATAATAAATCACCTGCGAAACCAATTTACATTTTAGTGCAGTTTAAGTTTATGCTAATCCTTAAATATATGGGCTACGTCTATCTTGCCTAGATAGTTGTATGGACAAATAGTTAAAGCTTAGTTGTGCTTTGTGCTTATGCAAATTACATTATTATATAATCACTGAGGGCGCACTGAGGTCAGATTCATGTTGATAAGCGAATCGCAGTGGATCTGAGGTCACAATGCGACTCTCTCTTGATGCCAAGGGTTAACTACATTGACACATTTAATCATTACAATATTATGGGTGCTACTTGGTTACAAAATAATTTAACGATATTATTCGCATCACCTTTGAATGCTGTCTGCTTGCACGAAGATGATGAATGATGATTTTTTTTAGCATTATGTATGTTACAATCCTAGCTAACTCGTTGTTAACATTATTTTTGGTATAAATATGAGTACCTACAGCCTACGATAGCAACAAAAGTTTTCGTTCTATGTTAACTGAAAGCTCACTTTAGTTAATGTGATAGTTTATTCTTACGAGTAGAAGTCTTATATATAAAGACTAGAGTGTGCTCGCGGATTTACCCGCGTGATAAAATCCTTTCTTAGCGGAGGTCTACATCATAAAAATTATAATCTATATTCCAAATTTCAAGCGAATCCGTTCAGTGGTTTGGTCTCTGCGTTGATAGATCAGTCAGTCACACTTTCTTTTTATACATTTTGAAATTAGAGTGAGGAGTGAAGTCATGATCCCCTTAGCCTCGCAATAGCGTTAGAATATGTTTGCAGTTTTATTATTTTGTGACGAGCCTTGTTCACTCTAAACACAAGGCAAAGAGGTTTTACATTAAGAATATTCCAGTTCTATTTTACTCCCGCATAGCATTATACAATTGATTTTTTAAGTAAAGCAGGACTCGGTGTAATGTAGTCATGGGCTGGTAGGCGCGGAGTCACGGCTCGTAGATCACTACGACCTCATCTGCATTTCGTGTGCAATTGTTTTCGCCATTCTATTAAAAATTCCTTTTACAGAATAAAAATTAACTTCGCAGATTATCTTTTCGATCCTGATCACGTAAGGGCCGACCCGAACGATACATATTTAATTGGGTGTTGCAAAATTAGCCAGAAATTGGGCTCTGTTTACGCTCATTTCGTAATAGGGAAATTGTTGGCACCTTATTTGCTATTAATATTTGTTTACACGCAATCATTCAACGCTTCGCCATTGATGTTTTAATAAGCAGGTGATTGGATTAGAGGGCTCGCGTGTCCGTTATATTAGCAATTTTGTTTGCAAGTGGACGGTAATTACTGTGGCGAGAAATAAGGTGGATAATTATGAAAACTTTCATTAAAGGCTTTGCGCTATTACAGAGTTAAGTTAATTGGTGTTTGCCTTCATGTTCAATGTTACCTCCACCTCTGTAGTAGGTCGTAGAGCATTCACCACCGAGCGGCGTGTGCTGTGGACCTTATTCCACTGAATTACTGGCACTCGACACTCGCCCACTTTCAATCACAAAACCGGTCCGAACAAAGACATTTCTTAACATATTGTTGAACTAAATGTATCGAAACTTGTTGATATTTAATTAAAATAAAAAGGAGCAAACATCAAGGCTTTCGAAGTTGTCAACCTACTTAAAATAACAATAAACCTTGTATTTTATAGTTTTGAAATAAAATCTCATTATAAAAACAGTAAGTATTATGACTAGTATTCTTTATGGATCTAGGACCAGTACAATAGACATAAAAATATCAATGAGTTTACGTCAGTGGTAGAACAAAAACACCCACATAAAGCGTGGGTGTTACGTCGAGATCGACTTTGTAAATTATACGAGACAACCGGCGCTCGCGCTTCGGGAACCATCGACAAACTTCGGGTCAACATTAAAAGGAAAAGCTCTTCTTTCTCGCTCTCACTAGTAAGGAGTGAGGAGTCAGATTAGATCACTGAACCAAAAAGAAACATAAACTGTCGTCCGGTCCGCCGCTAGAAACCGGTTTTGTGTAGTTTTTAGTCCTTACAAATAAAAACTCATGCATAGATAATCGAGAGACACTCCAACCGAACTTGCGAGTAGATATTATGTAAGAGACTAATAAAACTACATAATATACAGTAAGTAAATATTATTATAGGTATTATATATTATGTGCACACATAGCTTGGGAGGAAACTGTTAGTAAACGGAAATGAGCAAGAGTTGCAAACACTCATTAAACATTTTAAGAGCATGACATTTCCTTTTATGAGTTTCTTTTAACAAACTTATTAAGGACCCGGTATCTTAGGATCGTGATAATTTTGAAAAAGAGTGCAGGGAAAATATAAAAATTATGACCAGTAGGTAATACCAAAAAATAGGTTCCTACGTAGGTAGGTACTAGACCTCTAACTAAAGGTCGTATCGCTTACCTTTTTTTTTAAATAAATAATATTTCTGTATCAGGTGAACATCTGTCAATATTTCCTAGATCATTATAGTAAATTATAAATTAACTTAGTTTTTTCCCACTTCCTATGGACATAGGTTTATGACTTTATTTCCCACGTTTCTATCATCCACAATCAGATTGTTTGATTTCAGAATGAAATAAAAATATGATGCTTATTAAATAAAAACAACCGTAATTGGTCAGCTCTACTTCTTGCAAATGTTTACGATAATTGTGTAAAATCAAACAAAATGTCAAAAACATTTTTATTTAGTGAGAATTTGACGAGTGGTTTGATGTGCGTTTACCTACCATATAAATATAAACTTATGCAGTAAAAAGTTTTTTCCATAAGAAACTGCATCTTTTAATTCTACACGTGAATTCTGTACCCAAATTTCTTTGGTATGGTAGCAGTGTTGACGTCCTTCTTTATTAAAATTTCTATGAAATTTGACAGCGAGCGACTCGAAAGCGATGAGTTGTTTTAACAAGAATTCAATCCTGAATCACCCCTTAGAACAACTAGAATCCCCTTGGGTTATCTCTTTGCGTATAATTTATTGTCAACATTTTACTTGACCTAAAACAAGTTCAAATTAAACGAAACCACCGTCTCAGTCCTGTACATATTTACTTCATGATTAAACCTTCTCTTAAATAGTGCGAAATGCGAAGCCTTCTTGACTCCGTTAGACAAGACCGTCCATTAGTATACAAAGCGACCGTCCTAAATACATACAATAAAGAGATTTCCCAGTGTTTTTCTTGAGCTGAGACAGTCTGTGTCGCTAGATTTTGCTCCCGAATAAATATTACAGGAGTTAAAAGTTACTCGAGTTTTTATTGCAACGGGTTAAAGTTGAAATTGGGATGTAAATTTGGGGTGACAATTGCAGCGTTTCCATTGCTTCAGGACAAGAGGCTGTTAACGAGGACAACGGTTGTTTGTTTTCCCACGGCTTGAGTCGCGGCAATCAGTGGAAACCGCGTCGAAATTCTCGATCATTGACTGCTGACTATCCGTAACTTTACGCCATAGACAAGACCAATAGACCCAGCTTTCGTAATTTTTTTGTAAGAAAACAGCATCGCCATAACACGGCGAGGTGATTCATTAGTTTTTATTGACATACACGCTCAGGGTCGTTCCTGGTTCCTGGTGCAAGGAATGTCCATCGCCATACAACGCAGAAACGCAGCAAGTGTTATAGGCACCTTTCCACCGGGAACGGCCCACAGCGGTCTTTTTGACAACTCATACAATTTTGGTTCTAAGACATTTACGAAGACGGCTAGTTGTTATTGTCTTGTTCAGAGTAGAAACTCTTGACTAAAAACATTTGGCGGGTATTATGCAGCGTCAATGCGTATGGTCAGCGATAGCACACCTCTGGTAATGCGCACTCTATGGTTAAGTCCTCTATGCACATTTTACGCCAACTTTACGGTGATCTCCACGCTCGCTTAGCGCAGTCTGCGATAATAACTGTTTCCGTGTTAAAACTGTTACAAATGGCATAAAAGACTGTTTAAATAAAAATAGATGTGCAAAATCTACATCAAGAAATATAAACAGCTATATTAGGTACTCTGTTTTAAATAATGCTCTCAATACATACATAAAAGCTCGATGTGTGATAAAAGTTCAATTTATAAAATAAATGAATAATATTAGAATCAGAATCTAATTTTAATTCAATTATTTAAATTTTGAGTTATTTGAGATAAAAATACAGCATCTTATTAATAAACCTTGCTTTAATTAGTTATGTGCGCTTCTTCCATTCGCTATACTGGTGGTAGGCTTCGGCCGTGGCTAGTTACCACTCTTACCACCCACTGGACAAAACCGTGTCCGCCAAGCGGTCATTATGACCGTGTTCCGGCATGATGTTCAGTGAAGTCTGGGAGGGATTTATCCCGCCTTTATGGTTTAGTCTACTACCATCTACGGCCGCATCGTCGCTTAACATCACGCGAGATCGTGGTTAAAAGCGTACCTATAATGTAAATCCACTGAAATGGTAAAACTCAGTAGAAATGTGGGTACCCATCCTGGAGCGGTATCGATGTACTTTTAGTAACAATTTCAATACAAGTAGGTAGGTATGTAGATGAACGAGACCAGATAAACGTAAAGTTCATCTCAAGTTGAGTTACGCTTCGTATTTCTTAGTGTTACTTAAGACACACGAAGTCTTATAACACATCACTATGCTCATAATCCTGTTATAGTAGCATAATACCAAACTGAGTCTTGGCCTCCGACATAAGAAGACGCCACTCCTGCCTGTCCTGCGCTGTCGCTTCCCAAGACTCAGCTAGGAGCGCTCTCGGGTCTTTCAGCACTTCGTCCTTCCAGCGGTACTTTGGACGTCCCACCGGTACATTATAATACATAAGTGTAGCCTAATCATTCAAGTCAGTCCGCCTAGACTCAACTTTTTTCCTCCCCTCCCACAACTGTGTTCTCTATTGTTCAGTTTAATTTATGATTCAGTGTAAACAAAAGCTAAACGAATCACTTCCACATAATATGACGTCAAGAACGTGAATCGTAGGTGTATCTCGAGTTTCTTACTTACAGTACAATTTAATTTCGTATGTTTACTCGTTCAATTGAAACCTTCCAAGCATTTATTTACCCAGCCGTAGTACCATTTCCTTTTTCTTTTCTGCGCTATAAAAATTATTCATAAATAAACGTAAAAGGTTCGAGCTTACCTTTTTTTCGTGGAGGTCATGCAAGTTCGTGGAAAAATGTAGTCCTCTGGCGAAGTTTTCTGGAAATCCTTAAAGTTTGCTCAAGAGTTTATTCACTTAAAAAGATATGATCCTTTAACGCCAGTCAGAATAATTTATTCGTTCTCATAGATCACTTGTAAAGCGAGGGAAAGTGATGTTTTTATATAGGAACTATTTGAATGTCGTCTTATTTTAATCGACTTCAAAAAAGGAGGAAGTCTCCAAATCGTTTTATTTTATGTTTACCGGTTACTTGAAGACGCCTAAATCGTCAGGTCTACTGAGCCAACTGAATCTGATCTTTTTGTATTAAAGGATCCTACTGACCTGTGAACCTATTTAAATTTTATCGAAATCGGTCGAGCAGTTTTTAAGTTATGAATGAAATCGTGCGGCTCACCCTCGCATATTAAAAACCACCTTAAAATTATTTTGAGCAAATGTTAAAAATTACTTGTTTGTTTTTGTTACTACTCTTACAAGCATTGACTTGTAGATATTCAAGTCTACAGAGCTGTTTTACTGATCCCTAAACTTCAATAATTTAAATCTACTCTGAGATACACATTATTTATTTAAAGCTAGAGTCGAAGACTTAATCCACAGAGAATTAGCATCTACGTTGGAAATCTAGTATTAAAATATGCTAAATGAACGTAGATCTATACTATTTATTTATATGAAATAAGGCATTACTGTGTTCCGGACCGAAGGACAATGTTACTAGCGAAATTACTGGGCATGATGGAATTCAAAAACTAATACATATTAACACATACATATAATACATAATATGGCGCAGTGCAGTATCGCACAGAACTGAATAAATGCGCAGTGGCTGATATATTATATAGATCATAAAATAATTAATGGTATTAGGCGTTAGTTTGCGGAAATCCATTATAATCATTATTGAAAAAGAAAATGAAAATGTATTTATTTAACATTTGAGCAAACATTAATGTGAGTAGGTACTTGTGGTCCTCACACTAGACGTGAGTCTGTGTCGTGAGGGCCGAAATGAAGATTAACAAATATATGAATTATTGTTATAAATAATGCGCTGCGCTGTGCGCGCTTTTAGAGCAGAATTAACACTAAATATTAATTAATAACAAATAATTAAATCATAATAATATGACCATTGGGCAACCGGTTTGCTCGTTTTCGATATATAGATAATCCCTTATTGTAGAGGTAGGCCAAATTTACAAAAAAAAACATATCCAACATTAAATACATTTGCACAACATTTGATATCAATTTAAAGACCCCATTCAAAAAGTCTTCTTTAAGAACAATGGGCACGAAATTTGGAGTAGATATGTTTTATGACGTACACTAAGAAAGGGTTTTGCCACGCGGACAAGGTAGCGAGTATAATAAGCTAGTAGTTTAGTACCTAAATGTCAATACCAAATTAAACACACTAATAATTAGTAATACTTACTTGTACAGGTGCTTTCTAGTGTCTTATATACTTATTGTGGAATATTTATCAAGTCTAGACTAGCGGTGACTCATCGAATAAATTAATTAATGCCCTGTGACAACATCACTTCAATTAATTACAATTCTCATAATTTACTCAATTTTCTTCTTATTGTTTTTTTCTGTGTTCTTATTGGTATAAAAGACTTTTACTTCGGCACGGCATATAACACTTCATTAAAGGGCCCAAAGCTACAACATACTACTTACATGACAATTTTCATCAAAATTAGCAAGCCTTAAAAAAGTTACAAATTTACATAATACGATTTTTAGTTTTTTTATAATATTTATTAGTAGCCAGCAGTCAGTTCATCCTTACTATTATTTCAGGGTCTTAACAACGCGACAATTTGCAACTAAATCGGTCCTGCATGAAAAAGTAGCAAACAAAAGCATACATACAAACTTTCACCTTTACTATAATTTAAATAACCTCATTTTTTGAAATCGGTTGAAAAGACTAGCAACGGTTTTTCCCGCTCTCCCTAGAGAGCCTAAACGACCCACGTGCGAATTTTCAGCCAAATCAGTTCAGCTGTTTAACAAACATACCATAAACAAAAAAATCTATAATGTTAGTGACTCAAAGGAATATTACAAGTTCCCTCGCTGTGCAAGTGACGTCATTAGCACTTATCACTCACTGCAAAAAGTGTTAGTCCGTGTTTACGAAACGAGGGTAGGTGGATGATATGACACGCGTGCGTCCCGTTGGGCGGCCCGCGCTACACTGGGCGGGCGGTAGCGAGTAGCGAGTTAGGGTCGCTACATACTTCTGCGGGACATTCGGTTCGCTAGAATTTAATATGGCTAGTCTATAATAGAAATGTGCATTATACACATGTTAGATTACAAATAGGTTGAAATAGTTTATTTTGAAAAAGAGTCTGGAGACTGTGTTAATATCTATGTGTGTGTGTCTTTGCATTGAGTCTTAATGTCTAGGGATGTGTGGTTAAGGCCAAGACATGATTTGCTTTACATATAGGTCACACACAATGTCAAAAAATATTTAATACTTGACATAAAATTTCAAGTTTTCTGAAAATCATAACTTATAAAATGAGATAAAATAAAATACTTTGGATTGCAATATTATTTAAATCTCAGTATGACGAACACAGTGGGGTGAACCGTAGAACTACATATTAATTTAGTTAATCATCAGGCAAGCTTATAAACAATGTCAAAATACACATATCACAAAATGACATAATATAATACTATATACATAAGTACTTAGTTAATGTTCAGTCTGACCTGGAGAATTCACAAGTTAGGACCCAGTTTGAATGAAAAACTATAACGGTCGACGTTAGAACCATAAGGACGGATTTGATAAACTATCGTCATCGGACCATATGGATCTTAAACATAAGGTCGGATGTAATAAGTCTTTAAATCAGACATCCGAACTTACGGTTCTGGCGTCGAGAATGTGTTATGACTTTTTATCACAAAGTCGGGGCTCAGTGACGCATATCGTTCTTAATATTACTCGTTATTAATGTTTTAGTTTTAATTGTGATGTCACCACATTAAGGTACCAGCGGAAGACCAGCGTAGGTCAACTAAGATCTACACATGCTGAGCTGGTACCTTTTTGCGGCAGGATGTGATTTTTCTCTATATATTAATATTATATTTTTTTTCTCTTTGCTTTGTATATTATTATCATCTTGTGTGCAAATAAATTTATTTCTATTTCTATTAAGAACGATATGCGTCACTGAGCCCCGACTTTGTGATAAAAAGTCATAACACATTCTCGACGCCAGAACCGTAAGTTCGGATGTCTGATTTAAAGACTTATTACATGCGACCTTATGTTTAAGATCCATATGTCCATTCTCTCTGCAAGCAGAAGTGTGTAGCGGTCCTCAATCGCTCCCGCCCTTGCTGAAAGTTCACGGCAACGCTGACTTTCTTTCAGTGACATTACATTTCAATCGTATCGGTTGTTTGCTAAATAAATACGCGTTCATTCTGCGGGAACAATTGTTATTTCGTCGGAAAGATAAACACTTATGGCATTTGACAAGAGGTTTTTGTAACAAATATTTATAAGGTACAATCTGTTTCTTTTTAAGAGACTTCGGGGAAAAATGGTTGATTTTTTAAAAATGACTGAATTTTTAGGTTAAAAGCACAAAAATATAAAATAGTATCGCCGAGCCCTTGGCTCTCAATTTGATAGGATTATTAAAAAAATACTTTAATTTCTAATTATTTTATTACAGTCAGTAACCATACATTTGTCATTATCCAAACGTATAGAGAATTCCCATATTATCAGGCCGGTTAAAGATTTTTATGTGTTAAGTTTAACTAAGCAAGTTGTAGGTAATAAAAACATTTTTAATGCCCCAATAGGCATAGGTTTAACATCCAGAAAACATGCAAAACAGAGCTAAGTTATAAAACTTTAAGTTTTATTAATCACGACTTATCAGGCAAGGGTGCTATGAACTTAGGCTGCTGAACCAGTTATAAATTAGACTTTACATAAAAAAAGTCCACATCTATTCCATTTCACATCCATTTTAGGTTTTAAGGGGTTATAATATTTGTGTAATTAGTAGTGGTATTATCGGTTTTTGGTATCCCAGATTTTAACAAATATATTAATAAATACCTATATATCTAATACTTTGGTCTTTTTTAAGTCCGAAAATTTGACTCATCTATACTTTAAAGTGACGATGAAGTCAAAGTTAATTAACTTTGACATCATCACGTATTTACTGCTATAGGATCTCTGCGGTTGACATTTTACTTTTCTGATGAAAAATGATGAAGAGAAAATAGGAAAACAGACTGGCTATGTACGCTAAGAAGAAGAAAACGATGAAAATTGATGACGAACACAAAGGATGCCTAACAAGAACTTGTTAAACCTTGATTTGAAGACACCCATTTCATTGCGTCATCCTCTAGTTATACCTAGATGTTCCTTGCTATAGGATGTCTCTACCCTAGATAAAGGAAATCTAATCGAGCTTCACAGGCAGTCCTCAGAATTCCTTGTGTATCACTAGGTCAGTCGCAATAGTTGCTGAGACCATCGATATTACTGGTATTAATCTAGATGTACACTCATAACATAATTGGCGGCGACTCTTCATCAATCAATGTGCCCAAACTCGACGGGTTTACCAATAGCCATTGAAGAGTTCCAGTAGACACCTCCTGGCTCCATCATCAGATCAGCTCAGTGGTACCAGATTATTAAACTGTCATCAGATTTCTAGACATTTGCAAAGTTTCATTATGATACAACAACCAGAAGTTGGTCAAATTTTATTTGTAAGGTTTTTTTACCGACTTTGTATGGAAAACTAATTTAAGCGTCTTCAAAATAGACCATGTTTGGAAGCTCATAGCTGGACAACGATTGGAGATAGATGAAAAGTGTCAAGGCCGAAGTTGTAGAAAATTTTATGAGGTTTAATAATGTAGTACAACGAAATATCGTACAACGCACAGTTTTTGACATATAAGCAAAAAACCTAAAAATGGGACCTTCTTCGGCCTCCCCCCCCTCGGGCTCACCTCGGAGGGGTGGGGACTTTTAGTATGTTTATCTCCTAACTAGTCCAAACAAAGTTACTAAGTTAGTTTTTCTGCTTTCGACTTTTCGATCCACATACCCTTTTTGGGCACTCATTGACTGGGCTAACCACAGACGTTTTCTGTGAAATATCGCTTTTTAAGATGTCACACTGTCATCGTAAGCGGAAAAATATTGTATTTCTATTTAGTTAGAGTAATTCGCTTTAAATCTATTTTATTACGGACGTTTTCCTAAAACAGAATCCAAGTTTAGTGAATGTATACCACAGCCAGAAGCAAGGGGTATGCAAGAAAGACATTCCAGTTACCCGGAAATCGACGACAGCATTCCGGCCGGTGCGTTCCACTGTGTCTACCGTTTGTTACAGTTTCACAGGACGATCGTATGCAGATCTTCGAGCTAGGTATTCTAATGTTACGAGTTACGACGCAAAGAGGGTATAGTGTTTGTCTAGAAAATATACGTCGATGGTTCCACCATGGAATGATTTCAAGAATAGTCTGAAAAGTGAGACCCCTAAAATGGAAACCAAACTTCTACTTTCAAAATAATAATTTTATTAGTTTGTTTAATGGAAGAAGTTACCACCATACACCTTACCACCATATAGGTTGGCCAAAAACCAGTTTGTGATTATGATTTGGTTTTGTCAGTGTAAGTATGGTAATCTGTTTGTTGGAGTACCTATATAGACCAAATGGCAGGTAATGATAATTATTAGTTATCTCTCATTTTAAACATCACAGTTAAGTAATCCTACCCACAATCTAATTTCTATTGATTGTGTTGTAGCTTTTTAAAGAAAATTTTGTAAAATGATTGTATTTTTTTAATACGTGTGCAACCTTCTATTTGGACTTCTTTAGAAAACATTTTACTTTGCTACAGAATATTAAACAGTATAATACTTACCACAGCGAAATATTCTTACCGACGTTTTTAAATATTCAGTCTTCTACGAAGCAGGAATCCTCTGGGAATATAATGTTCAAATTATTTATCTATTCAGGTTCATTAACATCAAGTTTAGTATACGTCTATATACCTCAAACATATCTATTACTAGCTGTGCCCAGCGGTTTTACCCGCTGCATTTTATCACCTATATGTGTTATTACCAGGGTTTAAGCTATCGCTTTACCAAATTTCAGCTCAATCGGTCCACGCGTTTAGGCGTGAAGAATTAACAAATACATAACGGCTTGGTACACACAGCCACATGATATTCCACTACTCATGACGAGTGTACCACAACACCTGCCATCAGAATTTATGATAACGAATACACCTGGAGTGCTAGGTGTGTATCCTGCATCAGGATGGTCTATTAGGATGCCTTTTCTAACACTTGCCAAATCTACTACAAAATGGCGCTTGCGTTCGGATATTCGTTATGATGTCGACATATACACAAACTTTCGCTTTTATAATATTAGTTTGATTTTCCCATTTAGATATAGATCTATTTTAAGGTTCTGTACCTAAATGGCAGAAACGGTATCATATTACTAAGATTTCACTGTCCGTCCGACTGTCTTAGCAGGCTCAATCTCATGAACCATGAAAGTAATATTATATTAAAGACATGCAGATATGCCGGCGGCCCGCCTGATGGACAACGGCTCCCATAATAAACGTCTCCAACATGAGAGTTTAATAAGTGTGAGTTTTTTTGACTCAGGAAATATGCGTTACGCATCATCACCCCACGCCGGGGGGCGCGGGGCGGTATGTGGGACTCCCCCGCCGAAGATGGGTGCGGCGGGGATACCCACTAAAGATTCTGGGGTTGTTCCTGCGGGACGCCATAGTACTGGGGCAGCGGGTACGCCGAAGCACTCATCCGCGGCCCCGACGGCGTTTGGTCCTCTCTCTTCTCTCTGGAAAGGAGGACCCCTCCGCGGTGGGGTGAAGAGAGCAGATCCCTCCCTGGCTTAACTGAATATCGTGCCGGATCACGGTCATAATGACCGCTCGGTGACACGGTTTTACGGTTCATAATTAGCTTGTAATAATAATTGGGGTTTATACTCCAACAGAGCAGGGGGGCCCTAGACAAGCGCCGATCGTTTGTCGCTATCGATAAAAACATGTACTGAGATGACAGTCGTTTTCGTTTGTTTTTCGATAACGAATGTCATCTCAGTACATTTTTTAGCGATAGCGACAAACGATCGGCGCTTGTCTAGGCCCCCAGGTTACCCTATTTACACTGTCAGAGTCAAATCACAGTTTACACATCTTATAGGAAACAGCCGGGACCCACAGTATTACGTGCCTTCCGAAACACGGTGCCGGCCAATTATTAGCTTGTAATAAGTATGTCCTTTGCTTCTAAAAAGAAATGTCTATGAGTAAGTATATAATAATAAATCCTATGATAAGTACCTAATATAAGATCCTTCGTCATATCATATAACCCATAGTCACGTAACACTTTTCTATTTTGGTTTATTTGCAGTAACAATTTCAGATTTATGTGAACGCGAGACGGATTTCTGTCAATAATAATATTACGAGGAGTTACGACCGAATACGTTATAAGTATAGACCTTAGAATATAAAACAAACGGGAATCGACACTAGTACTAATTTCTATGCGAAAAAGTCTGCTAGTTTCACACCAATAATGATAATAACGACACTACACACGCACCCAACAACATTAATAAACAGTGGCCGCAGTTCAGAAGAACTCCGTGACACGAGGCAACGGACACCAATAATGATATTAGTGTTACTACGCATGCACCCGACAAAAATTTAAACACTGGCATAAAATATACACGACTACGTACACAAATGGACAAGCTGTATTGTGCCAACTATAGTTTTATATTATCCATATGCCCGGTGGTCTTGTTCTTTTGATAGCGGGGGACGCCTGTCAGTAACGTATCCAGTTGGATATAATATGATCTAAGGTGAACGTAAAGTGTAGATACGACGATTTGACACGCAGATGGTATCGGCGCTTTTTATATGAGAAAATATAAGAATATGGCCATTGTTCTCATCGCTTTCATACGATTCGTTATGTTGATAAACTTTGTTCTGTATAGGCAGGAAATTTCTCTCTGATACAAACTCGTATGCCTATTAAAAACGTGATTTTTTACTTTTTCGGGATGTAATATTGCCATGAATATAGCCCATAAAATATAAGTACTGCATCTTGCTATCTTACTAATATTATAAACGGGTAAGTTTGTAAAAATGTATGGATATCTGGATGTATGGATGTCTGGATGTACTCTTTCATGCCTAAAGGGGTGGACCGATTGAGCTTGGAATAACACATAGGCTACATACAGTACAGCGGGTAAAACCGAGCTAGTTACCTATATTTGAATGCTATAACTGAGGACATTAATATTATTAATCTCAGTCAGTTGGGCACCGATACTGGCAACTTGTCGAACTACTTGAACCGACGACAGATCAATGAGGCCAGCCCAAACATTAAATATTCATTCCACTTTGATTTGTGGCTCCCGACGACTGACACCCCTTTTATTCTCTTGGAATTTCTGGTTGAGTAATAATACCGTTATTAATTGACTTTTGAACAAAGGTCGTTTAGTGACAAAAGTATAGATCACAGAAGGACAAATAACAATATTCGTGGTAGTCACGCAACTCTTAGAGATACGCAATGCAGTCAATGTCTTTTTAAATGAGTTGAGCTCTTCAGGCACGAGCATTATATAAAGTATCTTTAATTATTTTCAATACATAGGTAAAATATTTTATTATTTATTTATTACCTTATTCGCACCTGATTAGACCAATGTGATGTGATCTTATTGTACTCCTGATGAAGGATGGGACATTGTAATGGTCCAAAACACATGGTCAGAGCTTAACTTCGACTTTTATATCTGTGAGTTTAGTATTTTACATAGTTGCTATGGGGTTAACTAAGATGGCGCAGAGATGGGATTAGGTCACAAATAGGTAAAATAATAATAACGATTGAGCAGACCTTCTGCATCTCTTTATTTTACGCCCAAAAAATAAATGGATCCAACTCCGAACAACGTATATGTAGTAAGTACGTATCAAAGTTTAGATTTTTTATGAAAAGTAACAGCAAAACAGAAACGATCTTCCCTAATTATGAGAGTTTACATTAACTTGTTTATTAAACTTGTAATATCTGTACCTACATACAAGCCTGGAGCGTTTTCCTTAGAACAAAGTACATAATAATATCATCCAATTTTACGGTACATACTGAATTGTTCTGCGCCGAGATGCTTGCGTCTCTAGTCTTCCCCTGGTACTTGGTAGTCCAATTAAATCTTAACAAACGTACTTTCGTCTAGGGAACATGTGCAAGTAAGTAGCATTAATTTGTACAAAACAACGTTTTCTATTTAACTACGATGTTCTTTAAGACTGAAATCTGCCATGTTCGCTACCAGAAAGCGACCACATGGCTTTGGGTTCAAATCTTACTTGTTCTTATTGTACTAGGCTGTTTGCTCTCCATTTTCGAAAACAATAATTTCCATTTAAGTCACTAAGTATAAATGTCATATTAATAATTATTAGTAACTTGGTTATTTTTACGAATTAGGACATAATCTTATCATCAGATGCAAAACTCACTTTGGTCTCTTGTTCCAACCTTTTATATAAATTACTAGTTGCGCCCAGCGGTTTTACCTGCCAAACTGTAGCATATAAGTTATTCTATCTCTATACCGAATTTCGGCTCAATCGGTCCATCCGTTTAGGCGTGAAACTTTCGCATTTATAATACTAACTGCACCCAGCGGTTTTACCCGCTTTACTATATTATAAATTATATCTATACCAAATTTCAGTTCAATCGTATTATTAGGCGTGAAAGAGAACAAACATAATCCAGACATCCCCATACATTCTTCCAAACTTTTACGTTTATAATTTTAGTAGATAAAATTAGTGTGATTTTGACGAATGAAAATAATCATGAATTTCTTCTTGTGATTTCAGCCACTTGTGTTAGAGAAGACATTTAATTTGAAAAACAGCTCTATAGTAGTTTTATCACAATAAAAGCTACTATCGACATCCAAATCGACCGATGTGGCCTTGAGAAAGAATGTCTAACACTCGTTCTTCATTAGTAAAGTTTCAAAAGACCTTCATAAAAAGAAGCGTATCGAATTGATAAGTCGTTTCAACATTCTTGCCCTGATTATACCACTGGTAGGCTGTGTCGGAAGCAGATAACAAATTACTCGATATAATGCACATTATGTATTAGAATAGATGCCGACGATTAGTTAGACGATTATCACGGACAATCAAAATCGATGTTCTATTAGTAGAATTTGGGTGCAATGTTTTAATTCTCCATGACTTTCAGAGAGTGGTGTGTCAATTAATTAGGTCCGGCCTTCTTATATATAAATATATAGATGATTTTTACCCTTTGGTAGCAAATATTGTACTAAAAAGATGCAGCTCTACTATTTATATAAAATACCATAACGTAAGAACGTTGTTTATCACCCAGCGTATTACTATTTCACCGCGTCGCCTGCGCCAAATTAGGCACTGTCGTAAATCTTTTGGCAACATTATAATAGGTAAAAAAACGTTAAAGAAAATAAAAAAATAAAATCTTGATGACCTAATTTCAACATATTATAGAGTATAGTGACTTCCCGGCATCTCTCCCGATACATAACCGTGATAATAAAATAATATAATAGAACGGTAAGTGCCGACGGTAACGGCTATGGAGGTGCGTAAGCTATACAAAAATGTAATAATGTAAGTTTAACATATTATATTATCGTCACATATTACATGAACTAAGCGAGATAAAGAATTTCATATTACACTGAATTAGAAATGAAACATAAGCCCTAACACAGAATATCACGTTGAAACTTTAACACAAACTTTCAACTTTTTGTCTGCACTCTTCTCTGTACATTTTCTTTAGCTACAGGATAACTAGTAGAGAATAATTTGAGTCCAAGCATTGCGCTAAGTGATAAAATAGTAAATATCTAATAAAATAAAAAATTGTAGTTGTTATCGCAGTTATATTAACGGAACGCTGAACAGCGCCAGAAAATAATCACAAACGATTCATTTTGGTCGTCTTATAGTAAACTTAATTTTAATTTCCGAGACTACAGGTTCAGAACAGTGATTTCTTTATCTTTATCTACTGAGTGTCCATTAGGGTAAATTACCCTATTATTGATACATACGAGATCCCGAACAGAATGTATAAAAACGGGTCTTTACTTTAAAACGACATGGAAACCTTATCTCCAGATCTTTTTGTAAGATCTAGCGATATCAAGAGGCGAGTAACCAGAATCAACAATCACGGAGCTACCGGATGCAGTCGCGCCTCAGGGAAAAACTCATAATTGCTTCTCTGTATCTCCCTGTTTATACCAGTTGTTTGTTACTAATCTGTGACACCACCAACGAAGAATTGGAACTCTTTACTAATCTACGATACTTAACAACTCATGCATTAGATTTTTTAAAAATTTGTTATAAGTTACCTTTGACCAGGATTTCGTGTGATGTTAAAAGACGATGCGGGCGTAAATAGTAGCAGACTAAACCTATAAGGCGGGATACATCCCTCCCAAGTCAGGATTTTTTTGCGTCCTCTCCAAGGTTTACAATAGTGTCTATTTGTGGATACAAAAAGACACTATTGCAAACCTTAGAGGACCTTTCTAGTCTAGAGGTATAGCTCAGTCCAGTAGTCCTTGGCAACGTACCAGCGGTACCCCTGGTATTGCAGGTATCCATAGGCGACGGTAGCCACTTACCGTCTGCTTGTTTGTCACCTATTACATAAAAAAGTAGTATTTGTATGTATCCGACTTTTAATCCGGAGTCCCTGAATTCCAATGCCTGTGTGGCACTTTTTTTATCGGACCACCAGAGGCTTAATGACTATCGCGCACAGGTAACTATTACAATTATTAACGTAACCCACTAGCACGTTACACCACAAATTTAAGAAATTTCTTTTATCTTTTGATATATAATGACTGTAAGAGCATTTTGCGATAGCCAATACGCCCTCTGGTAACGCCAGGCGTATAAACAACGTAAGCCAGGCTCTGCGCGTGATCAGAACGGGTCGTCTGAACAAGCCCTTAAGGTAACACTTTATTATCACAGAATAAAGAATAGTACCACAGAAATTCCCATACAGACTTGAATCTTATCTGTGTCTGCCGAAGCCACCCATTAGAGGAAATGGTGTTCGACTTACCTGCGAATCTGACCGGCCGACGGCCCGACCTGTCGTGCGTATTTCTCTGGAACTGATTGTTAAACGCATCGAATAAATTTGAAAAAGGAACGGCAATGATAAAAAGTTCCACTTCTTTTTTTGGAAAATGAAAAGCGAAGCCAACCAAAATTACTGGGCATGTGCAGACAAGGGATGGACATGATGCGATTCAACAACTATAATAATATACATCTGGATGACTGTTGCAATACAATGTCGCATAGAATGTTTTTTTTAACCCTTTCAGAACTGAATTATTTTTTTCATCCTGTGGAATTGGTAAATTCCGTTTGTCCAAAGTATAGTAAGGAGACTATTAAAAAAATAAAAAAATAAAAATTTAGTCTTCAACGTTTCGGAAAATCTAGTTTTTCTTAATGTGCATAAATGTGGACTTCCATTCTACTTAGTATAAAGATTAAGGTATGCAATTTTTTTCATTGTATCTTATTGTGCACGCCACGCTACAATTGTGCACGCCAGTTCTGAAAGGGTACACTGGGTGGCATTGTGTCTGATTTGGGCAATAGTGATGCTTAGCCACGGACACCTGATTAACTCGTCTTAGCTACATCATAAAAGTTGCGCACTTAGCCCAAAGTACAGACTATAATATTATGCACACCGTGTTAGTTGATCGACTTACGGTTTATATTTTCTATCTCTGTCTCTACTCAACGTCAGTTCTTGTTCTTATAAACTTAAACTAAATTGCCCGATCTAGTTATCAAGTAATCTGTGTTTAAACGCGGTGTATTCAGTCTTAACTTATCTGATGTCGCCTCTGTCACTTTTACAATACGTCGGCAGTTATAACGATGTAGTTCCTTTATTGGCCACCGGATTAGTTAAGTTGGTGGCATTATAGCATCCTGTTTCTCTGCCTCATAATAGCTTGTTTCTTTTTGTGTAGTAATTTTTCTAAGAGCGACATTAGGCCGGTTTCATCTTAATGAATAATTGTCGCTGTTACTGGGTAGAAAGTATAAATGTCAAACGGACGGCATTTATACTTGTATAATTTATGTATTAATATATAATACTTGACAAAAGTACCTATACACATAGTAATATTTAAGGAACTGGACAAGTAAAATTTACGATAATCCTTGCACCTAATTTATCATACACCGAAACTTACCGATGTGTTCGCAAGCCATTTTTTATTGTTTTTAAAAATATTCCCAATTATATCAGTTATTCGTTAATTTTGTGAGAGCCGTTGAAACGGTCTTTGTGTTATTCCTGGATATCTTACTATTATTATAAACGTGAAAGTTTGTAAGAATGGATGTCTGGATGTCAGGATGTTTGTTACTCTTTCACGCCTAAACGGGTGGACAGATTGAGCTGAAATTTTGTATAGAGATAGCTTAGACCCTGGAATAACACATATAGCCTATGTGTTATTCCAGGGTCTAAGCATAAATACTGCGGGTAAAACCGTTGGGCGCAGCTAGTACCTATATAATATTATCACGCGAGATCGTGGTCAAAGACTAACTTACCTATATTAAATTATAAAAGCTCAATTAGTTTAACCGTTTTGGCATGATGAGGTATCAAACACATACATTCATTCTTACCCATTTATTATATTAGTAAAATATCAGAAACTTAAGGGCCTACTCGTTCCTAAATTACATACTTGATTGGACAACAGTTCACTAAACTAAAGTAATAGGCGGCAGGGTCAGTAGCTCGCCCTAACAACTCGGTAAACAAGCGAAGGGTCGATCTACATAAAATTAATTACATAGAGTATTAGGATACGTATTGAATTTTAAGCAAATTAATTCATTTTGCGACGGAGATATCGGCTTACAAGTCCCCTATCTTTAAAATGCCGGTCACGGTTTCTGAGCCTCACCCTACGAGCTTTTACAAGATGAATGCAGTCCCGAGGTGTTACATAGACTTTAATAATTATTATAATGTTCTTTTTTTATGTGGAGAAGTATGAATACGAGTAAGACGCTCTCCTGATGTAAAGAGATAACGCTGCCCTTATGGGCGTCAGTACAGTGCTACCCAGAATTTCACAATGATGTGCAATTCTAGGTGCACTGCACCAACGCTTCTTACTCAAGTGTCATAAGATGTTAAGACTCTTTAGCCCAGTCATTTCACTATCTACAGTGAAATTACTCAGGCGGTAGAATAACTGGTACTGTTGGGGTACCCGCCTAGACGACATCCTGCAAAGGAAGTCTACCCCCGGTAAAACAACTATACTCGTTCGGTCAATAATTTGGATCTGAGCCCGTACCTATAACACTGCTGGTCATCATTTTGCAAGAATCTAAAGTCGATACAGCTTATTTACCACCATGGCATTAAAAAAAATCTGAGAATTTCTTTGCCAGGACCTCACTCCTAGAGATCTAATAGTCACCGCACGTTGTAAAAATGTATCAATTAAAATAAATAGGTACCTACTTATTCTTAACATTTAAAAAAAAACCTGTGTTTCCCAGACTACCTTATATAATATTCATGTTGAACACGTTAAACACGCCTGTAGTGCAAAACGAATAAACCAACGAAATGTCCAAAAGCACACCTTAACAACCTCATTAAAATATGTAAACCAGGTGCAAATACAAGCCATATCGATTTAATTAAATCTAGCACTGAAGTAGTAAAAAACTTAAACTACAAGTAGTAACTGCAGTCGACGTCAATAAAAGTGTTAATTAAGCTTGAAAATAATATCGAATCCAATATAAAGTGCTGGTCGATGATTAAAGATCGCCTAGGAATCACGTTACGGCTGGGGAGACCCACATATAACTCCTCTGCTCCGTAGCGCGGATTAATAAACTAAAATAGAATAGAAATATGTGCATTCTTTATAAATTGGATACCTACCTATGTTTTTTCTTGTTATCATACGAACCTCTGGCAGTGGCAGAGTCTATTTATTTCTCTACACATTCACTCCAGTTAAGGCCAGTTCTCTCTTTTAAATTCTTCTCGTACGTCCAGGTTTTTTTTGAAACTTTGCAAGAAATTTTACCGCCATATAATATGTCAGCTCAACATTCATTATAAATACATAGGCAGGGTGTAGGATATTTCTTGAACCAAGAAAAATCATCTATACCCTCCGCCGGGACGCAAGGCGGTATGTAGGCCACCCCCGCCAAAGATAAGCTCGGTGGAGATATCCACTAAAAAACCTGGATGTGTTCCTGCGGGACGCTATAATGGTGAGGCAGCGGATACGCCGAAGCACTGGTCATCCTAGGGTAGGGTAACGTACTTCAGGATAAGAACGGCATCATGTTACTTTTAGTCCATCAGTTACTACCGTCTTCTTTTATCTGTGCTACCATGTAGGTACCTACTATACAATGAGCTGCAACACTCACATCGGTTTTTTTAATACATTTTTTGTGCTTAGAGTTTAGCCTTTGACCATAATCTCGCGTTATGTTAAGCGACGATGCGGCCGTAGATGGTAGCAGACCAAACCAAGAAGGCGGGATAAATCCCTCCCTGGCGTCTCTGGACATCATGCCGGAACACAGTCACATAATTACTGATTGGCGATACAGTTTTGTCCAGTAAGGTAACTAGCCAGGGCTGAAGCCTACCACTAGCATAGAGCATAGAGAGTGAATATATCGTACATAACTAATTATAGTCATTGGTGCATCTGAAAGTGTTATAGTAAAACTACTTGGCCGATAACATCGAGTGAACACCACAAAGGGCAGGGGACATGCAAATTGTGTATGTATTATAATGTCGGATGCAGCATCGAGATTTACATAGGAATGGAGGCGACGTTAGCGGCAGTTAGGCGCTTCCGTGGCCGACCCGAAGCGACGCCGGACCGCGCAGCCTTACAACAAACTGTTATAAGGGATACTGCAAAAAATTATTCCATATGTTACGTATGTTGTTTGTGTTTTATTATGTATGCAGCATATACTAGATGACGGCAACGGTTTCAAGAAGCAGAAGTACCTATATATAGTTCAATTAATTAATAATGATAGTTATATAGATTATACCACAACTTATTATGATGAGAAAAGTAGCCGGTAAGCGAAAAGTCGGTCAAACTCAAACTCAAAATTCATTTATTCAAATAGGCTACATCGGAGCACTTTTGCAAGTCAATTTTACATTTTTCTATTTTAACACTCTACTGCTCGTTCGCAAGGCACCTCTATGAGAAGAACGAGCAAGAAACTCATGAGGATTGCATTTTTTAAATATGTGTTTACAATGTTTATCTTGGTTACATAATTTATTGTGCGTTTGAGAAGCACCAGCTGGTTTATTATGCAGAGGTTTCCAGGCATCTTTGTCGTCGATGTATTGGCTTATTTTATAATATGCTTTCTTTTGTAATATGGCTTTAACATGGCTTTTGAATTTACCTTCTGTGAGCCCCGTTATTTCCTCAGGGATTTTATTATAGAAACGTACACTATTCCCTAGGAATGATTTCTGGTTTGTTTTGGTCAATCTAAATCTAGGTACAACTATCTTATTCTTATTTCTAGTGTTAAAGCTATGTTTGTCACCATTTAGTTTAAATTTTTCGAGATTCTTCCTAACATACATAATGTCGTCGGTCGTAGAAAGAAGTCTTGGTTGCGCAACATCAGGGAATGGACTGGGATAGCGAGTGCCGCCGAACTGTTCCGCCTCGCTAAGGATAAGGAGAAATATGCTGAGCTGACTGCCAACCTTCACTAGTTGGAGAGAAATCGAAAGATGAAGAAGATTTCACCGGGGGTAGACTTCCTTTGCAGGAGGTCGTCTAGGTGGGTACCCCAACAGTGCCAGTTATTCTACCGCCTGAGCAGTGATGTGCAAACATTACTGTGCTCCGATAGGAGGGCACTGTAGCTAGTGAAATTACTGGGCTAAAGAGTCTTAACATCTCATGACTCTTGAGTAAGAAGCGTTGGTGCAGTGCTTCTAGAATTTCACATAATTGTGAAATCCTAGGTAACACTGTACTGATTATGGGCAGTCGTTATCTCTTAACATCAGGAGAGCGTCTTGCTCGTCTTCTACTTCACCACATAAAAAAAAAAAAAAAAAAAAGATAGTTGTAGTTTTTCTATAGGAAACAGCTTCGAAGAACTAAAAAATTTTTGGACGCTGTCTACGAAAAATAATGTTGGACGCTGTGGATATTTTTATAGTGTCAAAAACTAGCGTAGCACAAACATCGTAACACCCTTTACTCGCGCATCGGCTCAATTATGAGATTCGTATTTATCGGGATGTAGATAATAGAGATTTTACTTTAGTATTAACTCCACGGAACCAGTTTTGTTTTATGGAGTCCGCGTTTATTAGTTTAGTCTGCGCTTTACAACCAGACTATTACAGACGCAAATCTGCAACGCTCATTCATAACTCGAGGCGAAACGTTCACAAACTAAATCTGCATAAACGGCCCATTACAACAGAAAATCTAATTTGAAGACCTACATTCTGAAGAAAACTAAAATTGTCACGATCTGCTGAATAAGGAACGGCTTTCAATTTCATATTTTGCGAGTCGAGCGCTGCAAAATTGAATATTTTAAAGTTTTATACGTCTGGTAAATTAATGGTTATTCAAGTAGGTACCTGGTACCTACGTACGACACCAGTGGCGGATACAGGGGTTTTCTTTGGGGCTTGATCTCCCTTCCCCCTTATAAGCGCGATTCTAGCTAAGACGGAAAATGAAGATCGATAATAAATATTTAATCCGAGAAAGGTAAAATAGAATTTACTCGTATTTTGATTTTCTGCAACTCGTCCCATGTGGGTCGTAGCCTTGTAGGACGAGTTAATAATAATAAAAATAAAAATAAAAAAAAATGTTTATTTCTTCCACAAGATCTTAAGGACTAATGTTTACAATATAGTTTAAGGTAATCTATCTTGTGGAGGACTGGTGCCCACTATAAGTTTACAGAATAAACCTGTGGTGCAGGTCACCAGTGCCTCCCCTCTGATAGGCTTAGTAAACTAAATAGAGTATGTAGTACAACTTAACGGACTTTGAGGTTAGTAGGAACAAACAACTTATCAGATTAGGCTAATTATTAAAAATACTGTTTCTATAGCAATTTTACAAGAAGATATTATAGGCATCTACTTGTTGCTCTGTTCCTAGAGTGCAGACATATGGGTATATTATGTGTGTTGTGTGTGTGAGTGAGTGTGTGTGTGTATGTGAGTTCGTATGTGTACTTGTGTATGTGCTTAGGTAACGGTATTATAGATAATATTATATGTTTTTAAATTTCATTGTGCATTGATAAATACATTGATATACATATAAAAATTTGTTCAGCGGCGGAGTAAATAGGTGCTATAGTGATTTGGTTTTATAAAAATAATTAAATGGGTGTGTAGGTATATACTATATTAGATATTATAGAATAATAGAAGTATTATTATTTAGGGTGTAGGTATATATTTTATGGTGTGGTGAATGATGTATGACTCAAAGGAAGGTTCGTTTGTTGACTTTTTTTACATAGTAGGTATTTGTTTATGTAGGTTATGTTATACAGGTTTGGAATGTTTGCGTTATTGATTTTTTGAGATTACTTATTTTATGGTTGTTAATAACTTTTCTGTTTTTTCGTAGTTTAAGGACATTAGATAATTTGTTAGCGCTATTTTACATTTATAGTTATTCATTGGGTATATTTTGAGATGATAATTCATTTTGTTATAAAGAGATTGACCCAAGTGATTAAAGAAACGGTGAGAGAAACTTGTCTTGAATAACTGTGTTTTACAGACTGAAGTTTTCCTACGTTTGCCTTTGTTAAGTTCCGGGTCAAAGTCTATTAGCGAATGCTTTTTGAGGACGGTTTGCAGAATAAAAGATTGCCTGACCGTAAGTACCTTCCATTTGGCGTAGAGATCCACCGTGGGGAATCGGAAAGGAAGACCAGCCCCAACTTTCAGAATGGCTCGCTGTGCTCTTTCGATGTGTATAATCTGAGTTTTTGCTGCACCTCCCCATGATGTAATGCAGTAGTTGATGAGGGACTGGCAGAGGGCGAGGTACACCGATTTCAGTACGGTGAAGTCCGCAGCATGACGCAGGGTTTTTTTTAAAAATATATATCACCTTACGGAGTCGTGACACTTGGGCATCAATATGGGCTTTGAAGTTCAGGTGCCGGTCTATTGTCAAGCCAAGATATTTAATCGTTTGGGTTTGTTGGAGTTCAGGACAGAAGCAAGGTTCGTTAGTTAGACATGAATGGGCCGTTAATGAGAGTGTTGTTGGGGGGAGAAGGTTGGACTTGATGGCAAATGATATATATTTTGTTTTCGTCACATTGAGGGTTAAAATATTTTTACATAGCCATTGGCTAACTGTATTAAATCCATTTTGGGCTACGGCATAGGCTTCCGACCAGGTATCACCGGAAAAAAAAAAAGAGAGCCGTGTCATCCGCAAAAGTAAATATTTTACAGCCGGGTAGTTGGAGTTGGCACAGGTCGTTAATGTAAGGGGTGCGGTGGTCGGAAACCTCCTCGCGGTGCACCCTGGGTATTGGCTCTGAAGCCGGCCCCCTGGTGGAGTCGACTTCAGAACCAATAGCGAATATCCGGCAAGGAGGTGTAGTTCTCCTTTGTGAGGATGGACGGTGCTGCCTCTCCACGTACTCCTATGCTGTTATCATAGGAGACAGTGGACGGGGAAGCATGAAGAGAAAGGTCCTTTTTAGGACCAGTGGACTGTCCGTTTGGCAGTCGGTGGATGGCAGGCTGAGTCTGCGCAGAGAAGGAAGCATCTTACGCTTGCATCTTCTGATGCATCGGGGGATTGTGTTTCGGCACGGTGGTTTGGGGCCCTTTTCAGGGCCAGCGGCGGCCTTCGGGTTGCGTGGGATGGTGGACCTCCAAGGTCCACGGCGCGGCGGGCCAGCAACCGTAAACCCGGTTGCTGGGTGAGTTTCGGCTCCCTGTCGGGCAACCTGTTATCCTAGGGTATGCGTCCGTTGATCATGTCTAGCGGTATACTCTGGGACCAGGGGGGCTTGCCTTAACCGGCCGGCCCCGCGAGGAAGGAAAACCTCAATAAAAAACCCTCAAGTCTCTGTAGTTGGGATACGTGGCTACAGAGGGCCTTCGGGTGGTGGTTAGAGTTATAACCACCAGCTAGCGCCAACCCTGGGTACCTCCCGACCCCCAGGCGTATTAGGGTTATCCGGGTGCATAGGGCACCGCTCGGATGGACCGTCTTTCCCTCCTACTCGTGGGATATGCATGGATAGTTCATTAAAAAAACAAACAAAAAAAAGGATGAGCTCGAGACTGAGCAAGATGAAGGACAGCGGAAAGAAGGACACCGCTGTGACAGTGCTGGAGGACCTGCTGTTAAAGCCAGCGGAGGAGGCGTCCTGCTCTTGGGCGGGGCGTAGTGAGGAGGATGTAGGGTCGGTGCGGATGTCGGACGCCCCGTCCGACTCCGAGGCCGAATTTGATATGGGTGGGATTACATTGTCGGGGGCGCAACCGAACCGGCGTCGGTCGCGTGCCGACCTTTCGCCATCACCCTCGATTTCATCAACCGAGGTCGAGTTGATGGGACCTCCGCCCCCCAAGGTCTTTATTGACCGTAGGGCGGAGTTCCGCAAGGTGGAAATTAAAAAAGATAAGGTGGAGCAGACAGTGGAACAGTTGGTCCGCGAGCTCGATGACTCCATGAGCTCGGTGGGTGCGGTTGGTGATCAGCCCGCCGACGTTCTTTTAGTGCAGGCTAAGAAGTGCCTACAAATTAATAAGGCGGTGGCTGCACGATCCGGTAGTCTGAAGGGAGGCTATGTCAAAGGCCTTAACCTGACGTCCCGGGTCGTTTCAGACATTGTGGAGGCTCTGGTGAGTAGGAGCTCCACGTCGGAGGTAGCCATCCTCAAGGCGGAGAACGTCCGACTCCGCACGGAAATGGCTGGCCTCAGGAGCGCGGTAGAAATGCTCCGGATTGAGGTGGCGAGGAACAGGGAACCTCCTGCGCCTGCACTGACGTCACCGCCCTCGCCGACACCTGCTCCCCGTAGAGCATCCCCGATGCTCTCGATGCAGACTCCTCCTCCTGCCTTATCGCAGGAGGAATTTGCGAGGGGGATCATGGTCCAAGTCGGAACGATGGTTAATGCCCGGCTTGGGGAGGTGGAGCATCGGCTCTTACCAGAGAAAAGGCTGGCACCCCCACTTGCGGCCCGACAGAGAGTTGCAGCGGCTGCTGCAGCAGCTCCTCAGCCAAAGCCAGGGCCTTCGACGGCCCCTACACCGGTGACTGCCCCGCGGCATCTATCCGGAAAAGGTAAGGGCAAGGGGAAGGGTAAAGGAAAGGTGACCGCCGCCGCTCCCGAGCCCGCACCTCGTTCCCTTCCACCGGCCCCGCGGGCCATGAATAAGTCGTGGTCAGCAGTGGCCGATCGAGGCGTTTCTAAGGTCACCCCTCAGCTAGCACAGGCACCTGTGCAGGAGTCGGGTTGGACGGTAGTGGGTAAACGAGGTGTTAACAAACGTGTTACCGCGCCGGTGCCAGTCAAACGGCAAGCGAAGCTGCAAGCTCCACGGTCGTCGGCTGTCGTGATATCGCTGCAGCCGGCGGCAGTGGAGAGTGGCGTCACATACGCCGATGTGCTGGGCCAGGCGAGAAGAGCAGTCGACCTGGCCAGCATCGGCATCGAGCAGGGGCTCCGCAGCCGTAAAGCGGCCACAGGTGCCCGAATTTTAGAGGTGGCCGGCTCCACCAGCGGCGAAAAGGCAGACTCCCTCGCTGCAAAGCTGAGGGAGGCCCTGGATCCGGAGTTGGTAAAGATATCAAGACCCGTAAAGACTGCAGAGATGCGGATATCGGGTCTGGATGATTCCGTCACCTCTGCGGAAGTGGCGGCGGCGGTGGCGAAGCGCACCGGCTGCTCTGAGCAGTCGGTGCAGGTAGGTGAGGTGCGGCGCGGCATCAGAGGGTCAGGTTCGGCCTTTGTGCGATGCCCGGTCGTCGCTGCCAAGCAGCTGTCTGCGGGTGGGAGGTTGCTTGTTGGCTGGGTCTCGGCACAGGTCACTGTGCTCGAGTCCCGGCCGATGAGATGCTACAGGTGCCTGCACACGGGGCACGTCCGTGTGCAGTGCTCCTGCACGGTGGACCGCAGCGATGAGTGTTACCGCTGCGGTCAGAAAGGCCACATTGCGGCCAAGTGCCCCGCCCCCGCGCCCAAGTGCTCCCTGTGCGCGGCGGCGGGAAAACCATCTGCGCATCGCATGGGTGGCAAACAATGCCACCCTCCAAAGCCAAAGAGGAGCACCGGAGCGGCCGCTCACATCCCGGCCGCCCGGTCTCCCCCGCGGGTAGTGGAGGATATGGAGACCGCTGGGGACTAATATGGCCCACCAGCTTCTGCAGGCGAATATCAACCACTGTGCAGCAGCGCAGGATTTACTCCTGCAAAGCATGGCACAGTGGTCGATAGAGGTCGCGGTGGTCTCCGAACCATACTTCATCCCTCCCCGGGATAACTGGGTAGGAGATGTTGGTGGTTCGGTGGCCATTGTCGCTTCGACGGCGTCCGGCGCCCCACCCCCTTCGTTTGTTGCGAGGGGGAGTGGGTACGCTGCGGTCCTCTGGCGAGAGTACCTCCTCATCGGGGTGTATTTCTCGCCCAACAGGAGTCTCGCCGAGTTCGAGTCGCTCCTGGACGGGGTAGGGACCCTCATTGGGCAGACTCTACCTCGTCCTGCGCTCGTTCTGGGGGATTTCAACGCCAAGTCCGTGGCGTGGGGATCTCCCAGAACTGATGCGCGCGGCGAGACTCTGGAGGAGTGGGCGACGATAGCCGGCCTGTCGGTACTCAACCGCGGGTCGGTGAACACGTGCGTGCGGCGGAACGGGGGGTCCATCGTGGACCTCTCATTTGCCGCCCCAGCTATCGCACGCCGTGTTCGGGACTGGAAGGTGGTGGAGAATGTGGAGACACTGTCGGATCATCTCTATATCCGATTCAGTGTCTCCACAAATTCCAGTCCCCGTCGCCCGAGGACGACGCCGTCGTCGCCGAGGTGGGCCATAAGGAGCCTGGACAGGGAGGCCATCATAGAGGCCTCCATTGTCCAGGCATGGCTGGCCCCCCCAGAGGGGCCAGTGGATGTGGAGGATGAGGTCGAGTGGTTCCGGGAAGCGATGTCGCAAATATGCGACGCTGGCATGTCCCGGGCCAGACCTCATCCTCCGAAAACGTGTGTGTACTGGTGGTCTCAGGAAATCGCAGCCGAGCGCTCCCGCTGCGTGGAAGCGAGACGCCAGGCCACACGACGTTTTCGGGGGAGGCGCAGACTTGCCAGTCAGCAGCTGCATGACGCGTACACGGAGCGCAAGAAGGCTCTGCAGCGGCTGATTGGCGACTCCAAAGAGCGGGCTAAGGCGGAGCTCCTAGAGTCTCTGAACCGCGATCCGTGGGGGCGGCCCTACAAAATGGTCAGGGGGAAACTCCGACCATGGGCCCCCCCACTGACAGAGACTCTGGAGCCCCGCCTTCTGGAGGAGGTGGTTAGCTCGCTCTTTCCCTCCGGGGTGGAGTACGAGCCCCCGGAGATGGCGCCTCCCGAGAGGGCGCGCCAGGAGGACACTGCGGTGCCACCGGTGTCGGCGGGCGAGCTGGGATATGCCGTGTCCCGGATGCGCGGTAAGCGCAAGGCTCCGGGGCCGGATGGCATTCCCGGCATCGCCTGGGTCCTGGCGTTGGACGCCCTCGGGGACCGCTTCCGAAGGCTCATGGAAAGAAAGAAAGAAAAAGAAAGAAAGATAAATATTTATTGAGCACAGAAGCACAGGCACAAGAATAATTTTTCGTATAGGTACATAGGTACTGTAGTATCACAATTCACCATAAAATAATACATTGTATTGTACGCCCTATTGCGTGTGGAGACGCATCCCGTGCCATCGTGCAGCTCTGCCCAATTGGGAGAGAGCTCAGCTAATGTTGTAGACAAAGTTAATTGTTTACAACGCTGATTTTCAGCTCTCCCCCTGTGGTGACGAAACTTAGGTAGGTATATAATTGAGTAGATACATATTACATAAAAAACAATAAAAAATACAAATTAATTAAAAAACATATTATGTACATATGAGTACGTACTATAGGTAAATAACTAATATTTTAAATAAATTATTAAATAAATTATAGGTAGAAAATATCGGAAAAGAAAAAATAATAATATAAAAATAAATAAATAAAAAGAAGCAACTGGCAGCAACTGGTCGGTACATAAATATATGATTTTATAAATATATGCATAATATAAATTTTATGTATTTGTACGTATAAATTTATACACAAAGCTCTGAATAAAAAGAAAAACAAAAGTAAAATATAAATAAAAAAAATTCACGGGGATAAAATGGTAAAATACGAAAATCGAAAAACTATTGCGTGCATGGATGCCTGTCTGGAGTCGGGGCGGTTCCCCTCGCGGTGGAAGGCGGGCGGCCTTGTGCTCCTCCGAAAGGAGGGGCGCGCAGCAGACTCTCCCGCAGCGTACCGTCCCATCGTCTTGCTTGACGAGGCGGACAAGTTGTTTGAACGGGTGGTGGCTTGCCGCCTCGTCAAGCATCTCGCCGAGGTAGGCCCGGATTTGTCCGATCGACAATTCGGCTTCCGGGTGGGCCGGTCGACGATTGACGCGATCAAGCGCGTTAAGGCCCACTCGGACATGGTGGTCGCCCGCGGCGGTGTTCTGTTGGCGGTGTCCCTGGACATCGCCAACGCGTTCAACTCCATGCCGTGGGCCGTCATCAGGGAGGCACTGAAGTACCATGATGTGCCTCCCTACCTGAGCCGGATTGTCGGGGCCTACCTCTCGGATAGGTGTATCACCTATCCGGGCGACGATGGGCGGACGCTGCGGAGAGAGATGTCGTGCGGTGTTCCACAGGGCTCGGTCTTAGGACCGCTCCTGTGGAACATCGGATACGACTGGGTGCTGCGCGGGGATCTTCCCCTGGGGGCCAGCGTGACGTGTTACGCGGACGACACGCTCGTCATGGCCCCGGGGGGGACATTCCAGGAGGCTGCCCGCCTTGCCACCGCGGCGGTGGGGGAGGTGGTGGCACGGATAGGGAGATTGGGACTCCGGGTGGCCCTCAATAAAACCGAGGCCCTGTGTTTTCACGGGCCTCGGAGGGCCCCGAGTAGGGGTTCCACTATCCCTATCGGGGAGGTCTGCATCGGGGTCGAGCCCTCGATGAGATATCTTGGACTCGTCCTCGACGGGCGGTGGAACTTCCGGGAGCACTTTGCCCGGTTGGCTCCCCGCCTGATGGGTGCGGCGGCCGCTCTCAAGCGGCTGCTGCCGAACCTAGGCGGACCTCGGACCAGCTGCCGTCGCCTGTACGCGGGAGTCGTGCGGTCCATGGCTCTGTATGGAGCCCCCGTATGGGTGGATGCCCTGACGGAGCAAACCATCGCCCATCTGAGACGTCCTCAGAGGGTGATGGCCGTCGGGGTAATACGGGGTTACCGCACGGTCTCCTACGAGGCGGCGTGCCTCTTGGCAGGATCTCCCCCCTGGGATCTGGAGGCGGAGCTGTATGCGGCGCGCTACGAGTGGCGCGCCGCGCTCCGCCTCCGCGGGCTCACCGCGTCTCCCAGGGAGGTAGAGAGGTGGAAGGAGGAAGCCAAGGAGGCACTGCTCGAGAGGTGGAGTACGCGTCTGGCCCACCCTCGAGCAGGCAGCTGGACAGTGGTGGCAGTCCGTCCACTACTCCAGCAGTGGACGGACAGAGAGCACGGGTCCTTGACCTTCCGGCTCGTGCAGGTGCTTTCCGGGCACGGATGCTTCGGAAAGTACTTGCACCACGTAGCCGGCAGGGAACCGACCCCTGCTTGCCACCACTGTGGTAGCGACGTGGATACGGCGCAGCACACACTGGAGGAGTGCCCAGCTTGGGTCAGTGAGCGTCGTACCCTCGTCGCTGTTATGGGGGGCGAACTCTCGCTGGCAACTATGGTAAGAGCCATGGTTGCGAGCGAGGAGTCGTGGCAGGCCGCGGCTTCGTTCTGCGAGAGTGTCATCTCGCAGAAGGAGATCGCGGAACGCGAACGGGAGGTCACCACTGACCTCCCGATACGTGCCCGGAGAAGGGGGCGTCGGAGGCGTATCTTCCACGCCCTTCTCCAGCCCCCATAACCTGGGTCTAGGCGGCGAGTACGGGGGTACTCGTCGCCGCAAGCACAGACCCACGAGGTGGCGCGCGCGGTGTTTCCGCGCGCCCCTTGAGAGGGTGGGGTGAAACTCCTCTTCACCCCACCGCGGAGGGGTCCTCCTGTCAGTGAGGACCAAACGCCGTCGGGGCCGCGGATGAGTGCTTCGGCGTACCCGTTGCCCCGGCATTATGGCGTCCCGCAGGAACACCCCCAGGTTTTTTAGTGGGTATCCCCGCCGCTCCCATCTCTGGCGGGGGAGTCCCACATACCGCCCCGCGCCCCCCGGCGTGGGGTGATGATGCGTAACGCATTTTTCCTGGGTCAAAAAAAAAAAAAAAAAAAAAAAAGGTCGTTAATGTAAGCCAAGAACAGGGTTGGTCCTAATATGCTTCCCTGAGGAATTCCGAAACCGGAGGACATTTCGCCACTTAGCCATAGGTCGATCTTGACCCGTTGTTTTCTGTCTGACAGGTAGTCCTGGAAAAGTCTGAGAGTAACGCCTCTAATCCCAAGTCTATCCAGCTTGTTCAGTAGGTGGGGAATTGAGACTGTGTCGAACGCCTTTGCCAGGTCCAAGAAGATTGTTAGACATTTCTTCTTTGTGTCAAGAGTATTTACTATTGAACTTACAAACTTACAAGAAGTTGATGAATTACTCTGAAATGAGTGTCAAGAATGTTTTTAAATCGTTGCTCAGAAATGACTGTACGAGCAGCGCAATTGATCGCACTTCCTCTAAAAAGCTTTTGAGATGAGTGGACATGAACTCCTAGCCCCCAGTCCCTTTTACGTAATCTGCCTCTGTACAGTCGGTGAATTACTATGGGACCAGTCACGAGTTCACACTTTATGTAAGAGAGAATCTTCAATCGTAATTCGTAATCAAAATTCCGCGGATGCCTCTCCCACTTACATAAAACGTTTGCTTACTCAATAATGTTGGTTAAAGTTCAAATTAGGCTCGATTTCCATGACATGAGTTAAATACGTGTTCTGTGAATTGAAACTATAAAATCTGCTTCTGTATTTAACTACGTTTGACGATAACAAATGTTTATCTAATGGCAAGTTTAATTTATACAATTAAAGCTTAATTAAATATAAGATCTTGTAAATAAATAAAGTAATTAAAAAACAAATTCATATATGAACAATACAAGGGAAAAGAAAGTTTGCTTTCCAGCCAGAGATTTGTTGTTATATTTTGATTTAATGTAGCCCTTTAAAAGGTGTACAATATTTTTTTATTTATTTAAAGATCACATAAATTAATTTGACACGTTCTATAATTACCAAATTACAAATTACTTAAAAACGGGCGTTATTTAAACGTCTGTCATGTATACCGGCGTTAAGTGTTTAACAAACACGATAATTTCATAATAGCGTTCTGTCTATAAATGTGTTTGTAATTAATTTGTCTGTCAGTCCGCTGATATTAGATATGTCGGGTGTTGTGTAACTTGTAGCGCTCACTGGCCTGCGCCCGCGCATGTTTACTGCGCTCACCTTGGAATCTGAACAAATAGGCGACGAGAATGTGGTGTTAAGCTATAAATTACTTTTTAACATTAGATCCGCTCTCCACATAGACCTAAAAAAATAGAAAGATAGGTACGGTATTGACGTTTCTGACACGGATCCCTTCAATTAGGCCCATGGGCCTGATTTAAAAGTGTAAAATTGTGCCTGGGACAATTTTACTTCGGCGCGAGTCGGCGCGGCAACCGACACTTTCTGATCCAACAGGCCCAAGTTTGGCAAAGCAACGATAGTGTTATACACATTACTTAATAATATCGGATGCAATTTTTTGCATTAATAAGTACAATAGCGGCTCTAGCGCAGACATTGACGCTTGATCTAGAGATGCTTATGCCAATTTTTCCCACCAAAAATCTCTTATAGTGGAGATTTTCAGACTTTCAGTAAAATATTCCCAAAAATTGAAGTGGCGGAATTTTTATAAAAAAAATTGCATTATCTAAGTAAATAAAATTATCATGGCCTGCCAGAGCCGATCTTCTTTCTCATATTTATTCCTTGAGTAACAGGTTATTAGACAATACCTGTTCCTTTTTATGTGACTTAAACATAATAATATACAATACAATACTCTTTATTGCAGTTAAAAGATAACAAAAAAGACTTAAAACTAAAATATATAAAATTCTACAATAGGCGGCCTTATCGCTTAGAGCAATCTCTTCCAGGCAACCAGCTTTGCATGGAGTGTTTGAACCTAAAGAGTAGGGTGTGATTTTGTAGAGGAGTCAGTATAACCTATCATATTACATTATAATATCAAAAAATATATATTACATTATACATATTTAATGATAATGATATTATAAAATAATAATGAACCGGATGCAGGAGTTTTGCAGTCGTTCTAGTTTATTTAGCTGATCTTGAGTTAGGTCCAGATAGCTAGCGTCTGCGTAATCTAGTATAGGGAGAAGAAGAGACTGTACAAGCGCAGTTTTGGTGGTGATCGGTAAGAGATTACGTAGCCTACGTAATGAACCAGCAGAAGCATAAATCTTCCGGCTGACCTCCGCTATTTGTGGTGCCCATGACAACTGTCTGTCGATTAGAACGCCTAGGTTCTTTACTGTTGTGCTAATAGGTATGATGGTTCCGTCGAAGATGACTTGCGGTAAGCGGAACCAGTCAATCTTGGAGATCATGCGCGAGCTGCCAATTACAATAATCTGTGTTTTTAAGGGGTTCACTTGGAGCCCGTAACACTTAGTCCAGTCAGAGATGCGCTGTAGATCGGCGTTGATAGTACCAATGGCAGTATCCATTTGATTAACAGGAGCCTGAGTATAAATTTGCAGATCATCGGCGTACAGATGGTAAGACGAAGAGAGATGATGAGAGATAGTGTTAATAAAGATAGCAAATAGCAGAAGAGAGAGAACGCCGCCCTGTGGTACACCAGCAGTCGTATCACACCAAGATGAGTACTCATCGTCGATGCGAACGCGCTGCCGGCGTCCAAACAGGTAACTGCGAAACCAGTTGACTGCCTCAGGTGATATATTAAGAGAGCGAAGAAGACTAAGAAGTATATCGAAATCGACGTTATTAAACGCGTTACTGAATTCAAGTAATATGATAAATAGTAACTTTATATAAAACCCACACTACAGCGCTGCACACCGTGCTGCATTATCCGCCTATAGTGTGCGTCAGTTCATACAAAAATTAGATTAGTTAGAGTCGCGGATGAGTGCTTCGGCGTACCTGCTGCCATGGCACTATGGCGTCCCGCAAGAACACCCCCAGGTTTTTTAGTGGGTATCCCCGCCGCGCCCATCTTCGGCGGGGGATTCCCACATACCGCCCCGCGCCTCCCGGCGTGGGGTGATGATGCATAACGCAGTTTTCCTGGGTCAAAAAATAATTATGTATATTCATAGGGTGAATGGCGTATAGCAATGTAGCACGTCCTACGCAACGAAGTTCATTGCATTTTAATAATGTCCGGAGCACCGCTTGCAAGCCACGCTCGTTTTATTCACTTATTTGCATAAAAATCGTTAAAAATAATAGCTCTACACTTACACTTCAGACTTTAGGCGTTTCAGCAAATGCTGTTCAAACAGTCGATCTTATATTCACTAGCCTTGATCAGCGACTTTGTCTGGACAGTCTATCTTATACACTAGCCGTGACCGGCTTTGCTTGCTGAAGTTATATAAACTACATATCTTATTAATAAATTTATGCCATGCCATTAATAAAAAACTCATGAATATGCTCAATAAATGTCTGGAAGTTGTGTTCCTATTTAATATTAAAAACTACTACTTATTGTAAAATATTAATAAAAGACTAAAAAATGAAAAATAAGGTCTCGCTGTCTAATCACTGAGACATAACAAACATAAATTCACAAACCTTGTTATATAGTGTGACTAGCTTATGCTCGTGTGCAGAAGTCCTTTCTTAACGTATGTCTATGCGTAACTCAATGCGTCCAGCGGTTTGGCCTGTGCGTTGATAGATCAGTCAGTCAGTAACTGTTTCCTTTTATATATATATAGATAAAAGTAGGTCGAATGTCCTCAATTCAATAACTAGAATTATTATTATCTTCGAGATCTCCAAACAATACCTCTCATAACTCGAGCTGTACAATTGGCTTGTTCACTTATCGGCTTCAGACTATAATAGTAATGGTAGATACCATGCTCTATAAGAAAAAACTGATGCCACGCAATTATAGAATAGTTAATACTTTACTAAGTATAAAATTTAAGAATGAATACAAATTTTAAGAATAAAAGTCTAACTCTAGACGAGCACTAAATTTTATTAAATTACGCTAAAATGTATTGGGCCGTCAGTTACGTAGTGTCCTTCGTTTTTTCACTACGACTGTCATCCCAGATAGTGGAGTCACTAAGCGACAAAAATGGGTCAAACCTGTTTTTTTCATGCAGAAGCATGAAACTTGGCACATTGATTTCTAATGTAAAAATAGGCTGATTTCGATCGGTAGCCCTCGGTAGCACCCCCTCTGGCAGCGAGGAGGGGGGTTGGAAGGGGCGTTCCACCCGGCTTCATTTTAAAAATTCTGGGAGACCACACATAGCTAATAGGTCAAGTTTGGTATCAATTTCGGATAAATCGAGGACGTAGATTTCATTTCTGGAATAAAAAAATGACATTTGTGATGATTTGTTTAACAAAAAAATTAAAAATTAGAATTACGTAACTTCGTTTTTATTGTTCAAATTACTGTAAATTCAAAAATACTAGTTTTTTTAATAAACAAAAAATATGTTAATAAAGTCTAGTTTATGTAGATTAAAAAATATATAATTTTATATTACTTTTCTTAATAACAAACCGCATAAAAAAATCTTTTGCTGTCCCGGGCCGCAATTTTCTTTTAACCGCCATGAAAAGGGTTGTTAGTAAAAAACTTACTATTTCATGCTGAAGTTTAAAACTTGCCACAATTACAATTCCTTACGTTAAAATAAGCCGTTTAGAATCAGTAGCCGTCGGTAAACAGCCTTCTGACAGCGGGGAGGGGGGGTGAAAGGGGCGCACCACCCAGCTTCACTTAAAAAAATCTGGAAGACCACGTATAGCTAATACGTCATGTTTGGTATCGATTTCGAATAAATCAAGAACGTAGATTTCATTTCTGATAATAAAAACGCATTTTATGGGTTTTTAACCAAATTATAACACAAAATTAGTTCTTAGTTTTTTTTTATTTAGAGGCACTTTAATTCTAAATTATAGTAATATTTTGTGATAAACATAAATATTTTTTAAAAGTTTATTCCAAGTAGATTAAATAAAATAGAACTTTTATATTATTTTTATAAACATTTACTCGTACAATTTTTTTTAAGACACTAGAGTCGCTATTTTCTTCTTACCGCTGCGCTGCGTTGTAAACCCCAATCAACTGTAAAATACGACTATGTACATTCATTTAACATGTTATTGATATAAGAACTTGATATTGCCAAACATAAAATTCAGAAAAATCCTATGGCACATCATAATTTACTCTCCCTGAGACAAACTTTAAAAAAATAGGCCCGAAAGTCGTATCTCTTTAATAATAAACGGCTTACCAAAGTTATGCATCTATTTTTCAATTAAATGTAATGTGGCAAAATTATAAATACTACTGGCACCTACCTACAGCTTATTTATATCGTTATATTGTTTTCCAAGACGGATGCTCCATATATAATATAATAATAATATAGTTCAAAACATTTTATGACGAATTATGATAAGCCTTGCATTTATTTATTTAATCAGTCCCATGCACAATATTCTGACAACTGAAAGGTTTTCAGACAAAGGAATGGTCTGCTTCTTGCTTTCTAAACTAAAAGAGAGGATGGGTTAGACTTAACCAAGAAATTATGCCTAGCCTCTCTCAAACAAAGTTCCTTGTAAAATGCGTGTAACAAATGCTGGTATACAGACATATCATGGAAGTAGAAGTATATTTTCCAAATAGTGTTTTTTTTGTGATAAGGTGTTTCCTACATAGTTATTGATTGTCGAGTAGTAATTACTGCTTGATCTGCAGTTTCATTGACCGCAAAACATCATATCAAAACCATATAGGTAGAGTTAAGTTTGTGTGCGGTACTTTTATGCTAGTCGAAGGATACGAGTCTTGCTATTTTCCAGCCTCCTGCTTGGTTTTAGAAGCAATAAGCAAACAAAGGGACTCCTTATTTATCTAACACCGTTTTGGTGGCCAGTATATTATGCACGAAACTGATTTAATTTATAACTAAAGGGCGGATTGCTGAGATTGATGCAAAACTGCATGAAGACGGTCTTAAAATGTAATGAGCTATAATAACAATATTATCTTTGGAAGAATCAGTCTTGGAATGTAACATACTGATATAAAAAAGCTTTAAGCTTGGAGTATTTATAGTTTTGCTAGATTACATTTTGTTGAAACAGTTCGATTCATAACAATGTTTAGCAGTTTCCGTTCCGCGATTTGATCGCGTTTTATCGCACCTATTTTTTAAAAGTTTGTCTCAGGGAGAGTAAATTATGATGTGCCATAGGATTTTTCTGAATTTTATGTTTGACAATATCAAGTTCTTATATCAATAACATGTTAAATGAATGTACATAGTCGTATTTTACAGTTAATGGGGGTTTACAACGCAGCGCAGCGGTGAGAAGAAAATAGCGACTCTAGTGTCTTAAAAAAAATTGTACGAGTAAATGTTTATAAAAATAATATAAAAGTTCTATTTTATTTAATCTACTTGAAATAAACTTTTAAAAAATATTTATGTTTATCACAAAATATTACTATAATTTAGAATTAAAGTGCCTCTAAATAAAAAAAACTATGAACTAATTTTGTGTTATAATTTGGTTAAAAAACCCATAAAATGCGTTTTTATTATCAGAAATGAAATCTACGTTCTTGATTTATTCGAAATCGATACCAAACATGACGTATTAGCTATACGTGGTTTTCCAGATTTTTTTAAGTGAAGCTGGGTGGTGCGCCCCTTTCACCCCCCCTCCCCGCTGTCAGAAGGCTGGTTACCGACGGCTACTGATTCTAAACGGCTTATTTTAACGTAAGGAATTGTAATTGTGGCAAGTTTTAAACTTCAGCATGAAATAGTAAGTTTTTTACTAACAACCCTTTTCATGGCGGTTAAAAGAAAATTGCGGCCCGGGACAGCAAAAGATTTTTTTATGCGGTTTGTTATTAAGAAAAGTAATATAAAATTATATATTTTTTAATCTACATAAACTAGACTTTATTAACATATTTTTTGTTTATTAAAAAAACTAGTATTTTTGAATTTACAGTAATTTGAACAATAAAAACGAAGTTACGTAATTCTAATTTTAATTTTTTTTGTTAAACAAATCATCACAAATGTCATTTTTTTATACTAAAAATGAAATCTACGTCCTCGATTTATCCGAAATTGATACCAAACTTGACGTATTAGCTATGCGTGGTCTTCCAGAATTTTTAAAACAAAGCCGGGTGGAGCGCACCCTCCACCCCCCCTCCCCGCTACCAGAGGGCCCCTTCCATTAGGCTACCGATCGAAATCAGCTTATTTTGACATAAGGAATCAATGTGCCAAGTTTCATGCTTCTGCAAGAAAAAAACAGGTTTTGCACTAAAGTCCCCCACTAAGAATCCCAGCCCATTTTAGCGTTAACCAGAAGCGTTTTTGGCAATTGGCTAGCCTAATATAACGGCGCGGCCATATATGTAGAGAGGGCTCAGCACTCAGCAGTCATATAAGTTCCACTTAGTTATGTAGGTAATATTCACATTTTTTTTAAATGCAGTATCGTAAACAACACAACAAAATCAATATTCATAAACTTATTTGTTTGGGGTAACTATTTTCTACTTTCATTTGTACTTATATTGAGGTAGGTAGAGTGCGGTGTCTGCCCCTTGTTACTACTATAGTCTGTCTCGTTCAGTTATCTGGCGAATCGGTCCACAATCCACACCGCTACTGGAGCCTTTGTAATAGCCAATAAAATCTACTATCTTGATCGTGTTAGATACTTATTAAATGCGCTCTATAGATTATATCGACAGCCGAATAATTTGATAACGGAGCGGCGCGGGCAGTGGTCTGAATTCATATATTACTGCTAAAGTCCGAAGTGCGGCAACTCCTAGGTTTAGCCGGTTAAACCTAGGTGTAGCCGATCGCAGTTGGTTAAAGTTAGGTGTAGCCGACCGCAGTTGGTTAAAGTTAGGTTAGGTTAGATTTATTTTGGGCCTCACTCGTTTAAAACGTGAGACAAGTTGTTATCAACATGTTTAATTGTCGTTGTATGGTGATCGTGATAAATTTGGCTATAAGTATTCCTAACTGATGAATTGTGAACTCTACCATAAGAACAAGCCGCATCTGGTGCTTCGCCGGCTGCTGCCGCAACAAGCTCCCTTCGCTCGCTCGGCCCGCACGTTTTATAACCTAACCTACTGATGTCGGCCTGCCCTGAACTTCGTAATAAAAACAAGTTTTTTTTACAAACATTTTGTTCACACCTATCTTTAGCCGACAATGATCGGCTACACCTAGGTTTAACCGGTTAATAAATTAAAAATAAAATATATACATATTGCAATTCCTATTTACTTAAAATTTTAATTATAAGTAACGGAGCAGCTCTACTTGCGGAGTCAAATTCTCAAACAGAGTAAAATGTCAAAATTACTTCACCGCAGGGCTCATATTAATATTAGTAGAAAATTATGTTTAGGTTAGATAAGATACTCAAGAAAAGTATAAAAATAAAGAGAGTTGACCTTAGCAAAGGAACAGTTGAATGTCCTCACGCCCACACATCCAAACTTTCGCATTTTATTATAACGTTTCATTAATTGTGTTTTTCCATACTTATGGAGCTTTTCCAAGAAGTTCGGTGTTTTCCAGAAAAGATACGAAAATATGTTCATAAGAAATCATTATTCTCTTAGATACACGTATTCAGAAAAAGAAAACGAATTGATTGAATACTTTTTGATGTGATCGTTTCGGCTCATTAGCTGTTCCGACAGATATTTATTTGGAAAAATTTACTAATGAAAATACATGTTATGTTTCCTATTAGGTACTTACGACTTCCAATTTAAAACTAAAAATAGGTAAACCATTCTTGCCCGACTAAGAATGTAATATTTTTTTATAAAGATTTATACTACATAACTTTGTACCATGTTTTTTTTAATTACAAAATAGCTACTTTGCTACTTAGCTATTTTTTTCATTTTTCACTGTCATCCATTGGGATTATAAAAAAATTACGTAGGTAGGTCCTACTATCTTCCTCTTTACGTTAATTTCTTTTTCGTAAAATTAAATCTGTTACAAATTAAAAGTCCATCGACCAAATATAATTCAATTAAAATTATGTAAAATAGTTGTAACATCTTATAATTTACATAATTTGTATTTACATCGGCACTATAAGATGTACGAGTATAAAAATAAATAAGTAATAATTTGCATGCCAATCGGTCAGTGATATTAAAGTTTTGTAACACTTAATAAATACCTACTGCATATTAAATGAAAATTTAAAATAAACTATTACACATAATATTAATATGTATAATGTACCTATATTGAAATCATGGGTCTACGAGGACCGGCTGTTTTGAAGCTGTAGAGGCCAAAGTTACGTGAAAAAGACATCAGGTGATTAGAATGCTGGCTTGTATTTTGTTCAAAAAATTTGCTGCTGGATTCAGCGGGGCAATACCACCAGCCACCAGCATTCTGGCAACATATCCCTTCACCACAGAATTATGAGATTTAGATTTCAGTAATTGTAAGTTTAGATGACACCTATATAGGTATTTAGTTTTTAAGGTATTTTGATGTACTGGTTTTAAAGGTGACTTACAAATTATTCAAATAAACTATTAAATCGCTTAGATGGATTGATAGCAAAAACTATGCCGGTGAGATCTGAGTTGAAGACTAGACCTTCAAGCTTTATTGCCTAGTAATGATTGTGACCTTTTATTAAATGGCTATCTTAAAACTTGTTAATTTTAATAGTATTTAAGCTGATATTGAGTAATAATAAACATAATTCTTGTACACCGAGATGACTATATTAGATTGACGTGCATAAATAATGCAAAAGAAAATATTGTAAGAATATTGTTAACACTGGCAAAATAGCGTTACGCGTACCTTCCCATCGAGGGTTGTGTACGCGTAAGACGACTTTTATTTGTACGTAGTCATCATCATCATCAGCCTATGGTCATCCACTGCTGGACATAGGCCTCCCCCACACGCCACTCAACTTGTCCTCCGTCTTTCTCATCCAACCGCTCCCAGCGACCCTCCGGATATCATCGACCCATCTAACCCAAGGACGCCACACACTACGTTTGCCGAGACGCGATCTCCACTCTAGAACACGTCTATCCCATCGGTTATCGGTTATGCGGCAAATGTGACCAGCCCATTGCAAATTGCAATCCTTTCGGCTATGTCGGTAACTTTGGTTCTCTTTGTACGTAGTACATATTATTATGTGCAGAGTGCAGAAGAATACAAACTTACACACATTTGCACGCGCGTCATGGTCTAAACCAAATTGGGCGGCAGCAACTCGAGGACGATGACCACTGACGACCACCTCGCGATGTCCAAGAGACGCTCAGCGACACACGCCGCGCTGGTTGCCGATATGTTGCGAAAACAACGGTCGCAACGTTATCGTCGAGGGTTGCTGCCTGCTGCCGCTTATTATGGAAACGGCCTATGTTCTATAGGAAGGTAATTATAATACTATTATTATTAAGTGGAAAACCATTAACACTACGATAATATTTCCTAGCATCTACCTACATAAGTATGTCAGAATGTCTGTGGCTTATCCATGTAGGTAGGAACACTCTACATATTATAATGTACAACTATAAAGGTAGTTTTTATTACCACGTGTAATTTCATGGTCGTTAACAAGTCAATGCGTATTAGCAGTAAAATTTCCTTTATTATATTTAGTAATTAAGATCGCGTATTTATTTAGTTATTTATCTACTAAAGAGTGAGATTTACAAGTGTTTTGTGTTATCTGTTGTTCCATTTAATTTATCAGTGTTTCTTAGTTATTTAGATAATGATCGGGTTTTAAAACAACTAGGCGCAGTTCTTTACCCTACAGGTGAGTCATTTTAATGACAAAAGTAATGAAAATGTAGTAATTGTCTTCTTTTTTCGACTGAGTATCGCTTGCTTCGTGAACTCTTTACATCCGAGATGCTCTTGTCTTCAACTAAAACTCCGCAGGAATTAACTCCTCGACATTTATTAGATTCCATGAACAACAAAATGATTAATATAAATGCGATTTTAATTAATTTATCATAAGCTACCAAAAAGATAAAGAACAAATTACGGATTTCGTTTAACTAATTTGTCAAACAATAGAGTTTAGTGAACTAAAACCAATAACCAAACGGAGTCACAAAGATCCAAGTCCGTATATTAAAGTTACTCCACGAATTACCTTCTGAACTCAGCCTTCGAAGCGGTTGACCTGAGTTTGCGTCGGTTTCCAAAACTAACACTGTTTCGTGACTATATTTCACGCCAAAATTATACGGTCGACGACCGGCGCACGAACTAACTCTCATTGATTTTTACCCACAAAATTACTCAATAGCCGCTGTAGCAGTGCAAAAACTAAATTAAGACTTCCAATAAGCTTTCCATTCGACTTAAAAACTGGTTATTGAAATATTATTTATGCATTTGTTATGGTACAGAAATATCACACTGGATGCTAACTTTATTTTCGTCTGAAATTTGGATTTGAATAAAAAATCGATATTTTGCAGTTTGCTTATCTAGTGGCGTCACTGTGGATTTTTAAAAAATGAATATTTTATAAATATATCGGGATTTGGTTTGAGCATGTTGCTTGAAAGTCACTGATAAGAAATTGCTTAAGAGCTTGAGTAGCTTATGTTTTATGGAGTTCGGATAGGTTGTTTATTTATGCTATAAAGTTGATAGCGAGCTATGTGAATCCATTAGGTACTCGTAGACGCGTAAAATTACTCCTATAAAAGTATTATACATAATTACATCAACCTTAATAAATATAATAAATTTGTTTTCCCAATCACTATCGAGGCTCAAGATACAAGCCTATTGCTAAATTTGGGCCTAAACGACAAACTCTGTTGGTGCTAACAATATCAATACTGATCATGAATTCTGTAGAACTTTTGAAACTTTTACCTATCCTGTTATGGATTTAGCCAAACCATAAAAAATTTGTTTGTGTATTAATATACATACAATACAATAACGTTTTACGTTGGTAGGTAACGAAACCTACAAAGTAACGAAATTTGTTTCTAATTACTTTAACCAAAAAAATAAGAAACATTATTAGGTATTAGTAACGATGGATTGTAATATTATGAGTCCTAACTAAATTATATTAGATTTACAATAGGTATATTAAAGTTACCAACCCAGTATGAAAGTGTACGAGTAATATAGGCCCATAACTTTCCCAATATAACAAAAACTGAAAATGATTTTCCATCAGAAAAAGCTATAGAAGCAGCATCGCAAAAAAGATCACGTAATTCGTACCCCAGTTCAGAATTCATTTCATCGGGAAACTTACGAGTTCTATAAAAACGCCAAAAGAAAACAATATCGTTCACTCCATCAGCTGCGATTCCAAAGTAAAAAACAAGTTTGTTATCTTCAATTAGATTCTGACACAGATATGTATCAGGATAGAAGCCGCGAGTGTGCTTGAACTTATGGCTTCTGCCTTCTTTGGTTCTGTATCAAAAGGGGTTATTATAGTTTTTTTTTTATATTCTTTCATTTATTGTAAAATTATTTTATGAATCTCAATAAATAGTATTTGAATTGTATTTTTCCAGGGTGTAAGGTACTTTTACATACCACTTTGAGAGGCATATCAAACGTGAGTACGCAAGTACACGTATGTATATAGTCCACTTAAGATGCCGTTTCAAATTTTACCAATGGTCATATTATTTTCTGTAAAAGAAGCCTTTTTGAGATATCAGACTGTCATCGCAGGTAGACGATATACATACATACATATGAAAAACAAAGATGAACAATTGTGTTGCATCAAATTTATATAGTAACATTTTGAGACAAAACACAGTTTATGGTTAGGAGAAAAGCAGAAAAAGGACATGGTTGGTTTTCGTACTAATTAACTAATGTAGTCGCGGCATCTATACTTATAAAGGTACACGTAATATCTGTGATTTCTGAAGAGATCGGGGTCAGAATCATAAAGAGGGAGCAATATAGAGATATGAGTGTTGCTACACCTATGGCGTGTGTTTACAACCGCTAAAGATATCATCTACCCTCAAAATGTCAATCTTTTAAATTATTTTGCAATTTCGTTACTCGAATTGTAAAATGCATATGCCATGAAGGTTATTAAACCATAATATCATTGGCCAATGTTTATGTTTTTTAATAGATCCCACTGTAAACATGCGAAATTTTGTATGGAGACGCAATAGTGAACTCATGCAATCGGTTGAGCGGAATTTATTAATATTGAACCTTGAATTGACTAGAATCTAGAGTGTTAAGATCGTAAGCAAGACCTAGATGTGATCCGTGCAGGACAGATGAGATTGGCACAAAAAGAAGGTCCATGCTCAGAGTCAAAGTCCAGAGTCACACTACTAGTGTGGTGTATTATGCCGCGCTAAAATTTCATACATCTAATATGGCTAAAGGTGCTTTTTATTAAAGTGTGTTGTGAGATGACGACTCGTTGAAAGAATTTACTAAGCTACCATAACAATGTGGCGCTAGCTTAATACATCAAGAATACTCGCAGGGTACATCTGTACATTTAATTTCCTAAATCACAGAATCACAGTGCAATGTTGTCACAAAACCCCCAACATTTTTACCAAGAAAATTTACTGGCACCACAAACTTTATAAAAAAGCAACTCGGAAACATTCCTAGACTCATAAACTTTACCAACAGTGGTGCAGCTGGTAACTTGTAACTGGCAACACAACTCAACGAGAATCCGGTTTGAAAAAACAGTGTGGTCCAGCGGGCAGCGGCCGAGAAAAGGAAAAATAGGATTATATTTCTTGCGATGCTACCTTATACCGACCTATCAGAGGGAGCTACAGATTATTGTTATTTAATCAGATAATGCACGCTAAAAATAAAAGTGAAGCAAAGTTAATACAATATTATTTTTACCTAATCGATGTTTCGTACCCAATCCTCTGTTTTATAGTAAAACTAGACTTTTTAAATTAAACTTTATCTCTAAACATAGTATTCAGGAAGTAAATTTGGGAATACATTTATATGAAAAAATGCGACTCGGCTACGCTCTTAATAAAGCAAATAAACTGTGAAATAAACAATACAATATCACACTTTCTAATAAGATTTAAGTATAAGTAGGTACTTACATTTCTGGTTCAGTAGGAACTATGAAGAATGATAAGTCCGGGTTTGCGAAATCGTTATTGAGGTACCCGAAAACACTACAATATTTTTTCCCCTTTTTGAAGTCATGATACTCGTAATAATTAATATTTCAAACCGAGAGCGGCACGTTTGTATGAAGATGTTTTACTGTTCTGTATTTACTGTGTTATCACTTAACATCGGGCATGCGTTGGGCTCATCTCTTTTAACACTTTCAACGTAACAAATCCAATATTAGGAGTTTTGATTTTTTGAGAGAGAACCCATTCGTCCCCCAAAATTCGTCCCCTTTCCCCATTCGACCCCCAAAATTTTTGAGGTGCCCACTCGTCCCCTGATCCATTCTTTTTAACCGCGGTATTTGCCTTCATTTCTATAGCCTGGGACCTATTCTGAGTGAGGGCCGAGTTTAGGGTCTACAGTCTACTGTAACGAGTTGTAACCCTAAACCTCCCTTTTGCCACTATAGGAGGCTGATTTCAATAAATTCCTTAGTTTATAGACAGGCTTATGAAGCCTTTTCTGCCTAGATTAGGTATTGCAAGTTTTTTTTGCAAATGTAGAGGTAGGTAAGTAGGACGAGACTCAATTTTCACTAACTCACGGACGCGACTTCAGCCTACAAACCCAGTGCTGCTTTAGAACTTCCATTGTGCTTATTAAAAAAGTGCTATGGTCGACGATATCACAAAATATTATAAATGCAAAAGTTAATGAGTGTGTTTGTTTATTACGTCGGTTTTACCCACTGTACAGTAGCCTATGTGTTATTCCAGGGTCTAAGCTATCTCTATACCAAATTTCAGCTCAATCGGTCCTCCCGTTTAGGCGTGAAGAAGTAGGTAACAAACATATTATACACACAAACTTTCGCCTTTTTTACAAGCTTTATATTACTTTCACCTGTCTGTTGTCTGTCTGTCTGTCTGTCTGTCTGTAATCAAATCTTGCAAGTTTGATTTGACCCACTTCCCGATTTCCAATTGAGCTGAAAATTTGCATGCATATGTAAATCATTAAACAACGCAACCCCATCGAGTTTGGGCTCATTTGATTCGTCTTGACGAGTACTATATGATGCAAGATGGTAATGATAATTAAAGCTTGTTTTTAAAAAGTATTTTTAAAATTTCACTTGTTTATACAACGAAGTAAGAAGACGTTCAAGACGCACTCCTGATGGTAAGAGATAACGCTGCCCAAAATATTAGTACAATGCTACCCAGGATGTTACAGAGGTAAAATTCTGGGTACACTGCGCGAACGCTTCTTACTTGATTGTCATAAAATGTTAAGACTCTACATATAATATACCTGCCCGCCTACCAAATAATCAAATGCAATGCACCAATGCAATACATGCAATGTACCTGCCTGCCTGGCCTTTTATAATATTTGTCTGAAGTGTGATGTCGTGATCTTCAAAAAAAACACGAAAAATTAAAAAAAAAACTTTTTTAAATCAAGCTTTTATTATTATTACCATATCTAGCACCATAAAGTACTCGTCAAGACGAATGAAATGAGCCCAAACTCGCTAGAATTACGTCGTTTAATTGCGGAGTTCCTATAGCCACCTACCAGCTTCATCATCAGATCAGCTCCATAGCATAATAATATTGTATTGTCATCCGATTTATACATGCATGCATAATTTCAGCTCAATCGGAAACCGGGAAGTGAGTCAAATTAAACTTGCAAGATTTGATTACAGACAGACAGACAGGCAGACAGACAGACAACAGACAGGTGAAAGTAAATAAAAGCTTGTAAAAAAAACGCATGGTGTCGCAGCGATGTCGTCAAGAGTCGTCCAATGTGATGGCAGCCTTAGCTGGTCTTAATTTTAGTCGTCAATGAAAACAGCTATAAAAATTGGACATTGAAATGCTATACATATGGTATCATCATTATTTATACTCAATTAATATTATATTGGTGGGAAACATAACGTTATGAATATAAAATGCTAATACAATTAATTTAAACAAATTAACTGTTTTGTACAGTTATTTTTTTATCATCCTCAGTTTGATCAATAACATCCAATATATCTCAAAATTTGTTAATTATGTATTTGGGCGATAGATTGTCAATAGGAATATAAAATACCGGTATCATGATCTTAATCGCGAAGAAATTGATATTTAATTTAAACGTCGTGTTCGTTTATTAATAAAATAAATTATATCGGAACTAATGATGATATTTTAAAATAAAAAAAAGAAAATAATGTATGTAAATAAAAATGCATTAAAAAAATATTTCGTTACTACAGTCACTCACACTTAAAAACTCAGGCTTTTATGTAATTTTGGGGGGTTATTCACGATCGAATTCATATCAAAACGACTCGTTGCATAGGCACACCAACAAAATGTGTATGTCGATTCCGTACTAACAATTTGAAAGCAAGACGCCAGCGATATAGAAAATGAAATATTTAATTGGAAACCCCCATTCTCCTAAGTGGGTGCTCCAAAGACACGAACATTTGACTACGAGCGAAATGGCGTCGATGGCCTAATAAAAAAAGCCCCATGAATAGTAAACTTTTTTCCCATATTTGAAGCAGCTAAAAACGTTTAGTCTAGTATAATCTAGAAGTATCGATTCACCTATTAATAGTCTTACAAAAGTAAGTAGTTACTCTACAGTATGTACGTACGTCACAGACCAACAACGCCTAAAGGTCATGTACTATAAGTACTGACCAAGGGCGGATCTAGATATTTTTTTGCTTAGGGGCTATGTGCAGACGGGCAAAAAATTAACGACTAGTATTATTACACGTTGTATTGGTATTATAATGTGTAAATAATTATTATAATTTTTTTTTTTTTTTTTTTTATACGAGATAGGCCTACGTTTGACCACATCCCACCTGATGGAAAGTAAAAATGCGGTCGACGATGGATCACGTAAGATGCCTAGAAAGGTACCTATTCACTCGTGCCTTGAAGATACCCAAGTTGTACCGCTCGGGAAACACGGATGACGGCAAAGTGTAATTTGTATTGATTCATGCGATATTATTGAAAATCTTTAAAAAATGAAATTATCTTCTAATAATTTGATGTCCAATAGCATAACTTCTAACTATGACAATATGTACAGACCATTGTGATGTATATCACTTGTTACTTTATTAACCTTTGGTTTCCTTTGAGAACAATTAAAAAAATACATTATAATTATTATTATTTTGTAGGTGTCGGTGTAGGTGTAGGTGTATTAGAAGAAACATCCCAACCAGTATGGGAGCAAGTCCCTTTCCCCCCCTAAATCCGCCCTTGTGAACTATAGTACTAACTCTAACGCATATGTGAATATTTTATTACATTAGGGTAGACCCAAATGAAGGCGTGAGGGCCTGTATGAGTGATGTTTAAAAACTCGTTCAAAAACAGACATTCTACAAAGTTGATTAATATTTGATTATGAATAATCACTTTTTCGTGTAAATTTCATCCCTAGATGTGCCTAACCTACTCGTATTGTATTATTCAGGTACATTTGGGTCGATTTTAGTAATAGGTATTTTTGTGTGTGCTTTACGAGCTTTTCGTAGGTTTGTGTGAATATGAGTTTGTAGCCTCTCTAGTGGCATGCTTTTGCATTGTCTTTCAAATATTTATTCGGAATTTGAAGTAAGGTTAAGGACTGTTTGATTGTGGAATAATCCCATTAACACTTCTGAAGTGAAATTAGGTAGATATGTGGTAGGTAGATTGGAGCTTAAACTCATAGGCCTCATTTTTACCGGGTAAAACCGCAAGGTGCACTAAATAACATATTATTATAGGTGCCTATAAATAATATAACTACATCGTCCATTTGCGAAGAGAGTGTGACATTTAAAAAGCGTTATTTTACTGAAATCGACGACCCTTGGTAAAAAGTTCAAAGTTAGTTTTGTAAAATCACTCGTTTAGAGATGTCACACTAACATCGTACGTGGACGTAATATTATTACGTGTATGTGTACGCATAGAATACATAAATTCCTTTCATTTCAAGGTCTAAACACTAATTAAAATCTAAGCGATAACTAAACATCATAAAGTAGATAATCTACAACACAAAAAAAAAAAAAAAACAATAACCATAAAGTCGTGCGAATCACCTCCCAAGTGGAGACATTTTACTCTCAATAATGAGTAACAAACGAGCCAGTCTGAGTCAGTCCGACTTCCGTTCACGTCGTCACGATCTCGGAAACTCGGATTATCGTCACACCGAATTTTTACCACAAAGTTAATCACTATTCTTTGAAGCGAGATTTCACAAAAGATGTAGCGACAAACGTTTGGAAAGGCATGGGACAAAGAATTTGCTTCAATTAGGTAGAAACTAGAGATGTGTAACAAAAGAATTGCAAAACTTTCTCTTTGCTTTATCGCTACACTTTATCGCTTGGAAATTTGTTAACACTTGCCTTTATCGTATTTTTTTGTTAATTTTGCTTTTTCAATTTACCTATTTTTTGCTTCGTAAAGATAGTGCTGAAAAATAGATACCAAAATCAATTATAAATCATCATTACTACTACTATTTTTACTAAATTTTATTTGTTTTATTTTTTAGGTTTACCACGAGAAAATAATATACAATGTGGTTTCTCCGGCTCCTCAGAAAATTGTAAGTACATTTACTTTAAGATTCTTACACAGATAAAACTAATATGAAACCTATATCTAACTTTTTAGATTTAAAATTTATACTAGCTCAGCCCAGCGTTTACCCGCTAAAAAATAAATTATTAGTCTGAATTAATCGGCACATGTACCAAATTTACAGTTCAATAAGCCCGTTTTTGCGTGAACGAGTAACAAACATCCACACAAACTTTCACACTTAAAATATGAGTATAATAACTAGACTTAGGTATTGTAAACACCTAACTCGTTTGGTCTAGAAAGTAAGGTCAACCAGTCATTCAATAGTCAGAATCGATCTCCTATATTGTGAAAGTAAAACCACATTGAAACCTACTTATCTAACACCTATATAACCTACTTATCTAACACCTATATAACCTACTTATCTAACACCTATATAATATATAACCTACTTAACCATCAAAAATATTAGCTAGGTTGTACCAGTTACCAGACCCTGAAGAAAACCTTTTTGTAAATTAAAAACGAGGATTAGTAAGGCTTTCCTTTTTAGTTTTAAGGAGCGAATTCCTAAAAAAGTAATTTGTTAAATGCTTGTAATTTGAAGGAAAGGGGAGCAGTTTCATATTTGGGTTAGGATAAACCATTTTAATTTTGAGATTGTCATCCAAACAAATGTTAGTGATGTGTATGAGAATGACCAGCAAGTTATTAATGGTCGAACTTGTGCCTCTTTTTACACCCACGTTTGAAGCTTGCACAGAAACCTAATAAGCTTGTTGACAGAGGCGACATTATGTGATGTTTACCCATCACTAATGCGGGGTAATATTTGTCGATAGCTGTGGAACCTGATATCGACTCTGATATCGATTTTCACTGGGCATATTTTCTGTATGAAGAGCATAAAGCATCTCCAAGCTACACCGAAAGGGGTACTAATATACGTGCACAAAAAGCTTGTCAAGTAGATAATTAAAAGTTCTAGACACAGTATTTAACTTTTAATATAATAAATACGAAAGTAAGGGTGTGTAAGCGTGTGTTTTTACCTCTTTACGCCTAAACAGTTGATCTGATTGGCCTGGAATTTATTATATAGGTAATTCAGACCCTGGAGTAAAACATAGGCTTCTTTTAACTGGTGAAACCGCTGAACACAGTTACTAAGTATACGAACATCATTTTATGTGCCGCTTTCTATAGTAGCTGGTTACACAATTTTACTCATAACATGTCTTCTCTGACTGGTAGTATTGATCTCTTTGGTGTCAGCCTAGCCTGTCTTACGCCTCCATTTTTGTCAAATTATGTCCTCATTTCAAATGCTCTAACTAGTTTGGGTGGGTAATACATAATATTATTATCACTGTTGTCTAGCAGGTTACATCACTGCGTATAACAAAACATTGGTTTTATTTTAAGTAGGTTGATACTAATTAGATCAATAATTTACATATTATCTACTCTTAATAACATAATCACACTAAAATTGTAGAGCCGGAAACTTGTGATGTTTGTTACTTTTTGACGTCTAAACGGGTCGACCGATTGAGCTGAAATTTGGTATAAAGATAGCTTAGACCCTGGAATAACACATAGAATATAGCACAGCGGGTAAAACCGCTGGGCGCAGCTAGTAATACATAATTAAATTTTCTTACAGCCATAGTAGGTACATCCTACCAGTGCTGGTTACGTCATTTAGAGCCATTTTCTCCTATAATAATTATATATCAGTCATCATCAACTAAATGCACTGTTATCATCTCTCCTCGTCAATAACGTTTAGTTGAACCATTTTTGGGCTTGGCTTGGGTGGATATCTTAATAATTAATTGTACTACAGCGAAACAATATAAATAATTTTGTATTTTTTTAAATTATAACGTCTTAGATCCAGCAATGATTTGAACAAAATTTTATATATCAGTAGTTAAATCCCAACAAAACACGACGCTACTTTTCAACGGGTTTCAATGTCAACAGCTAGTACTCGTATAACATGTTATTGAATTATTACAATTCCAACCACGCGTCGTGTTAAGGCTTCGATTTTACAACCTACGTAAGTAAACGATTGTTATAATCTAAAGTGTCACGTAACGGTTGCTACAAAATATGTAAAGTAGCGCCATAAAATGAGCCAGCCCTTCATATTGTCATAAAAACGGATCAGGCGCTCTTGGTCGCATTCGACTTAGGCGCGTAGGTCAATTTAGATCTACACATGCTGAGCTGTGCTGGTACCTTTTTGCTGATAAAATTTTCTATAAATATTTATTATTATGTTGTTTATCTTTGCTTTGTATATTATTATCATTATTTGTACAAATAAATTCCTACCTTTTTTTCTTTCATTCGCAAAATTACATTTAGACTGTTGACGCAGCATGCGAAATTCGATTTTATACAACGAATTATGGATTTTATAACACATTTACATTCGCATATTGTCACAGTAGCAATTTCTCACATTTATAAATTGTTATTGTAGCAAATCATCCGTATCAAAACGTCATATTTTAGCAAAAAATCTTCATTAGAATCCCCAATTTTCATACTTTTTTTTAATGACTGTAAATTTGCTAAAATGACGATTTGCTGCAATGTCAGTTTGCTACTTTTAGCAATTTAAGACTCCGATTTTAGGGTTCTGTACTCAAATGGTAAAAACGGGACCCTGTTAGGTACTAACTTTAATGTTAAATTGAGAATGAGACTAAACGCGCCTGATCCATAAAAACGTTTAAAAGTTATTTTTGGACGCAGTTTATGGCTGTAGACACAACACTAAAACGAAAGAAACGACAATTAAACTGAGGTTAGGCAGACGTATTCAAATTATAATCAGTGACCGATATATTGAGTCGGATATTAAAATTAGCCGTGACCTCTAACTTCTGAATAGTTTCGATGAATGGGTAGAAATTTAGAAACTCTGCTATCTATATCAGTTTGACCTCAGTCTAAAATGTATCACGCGTGAGTTTATTACTTGTTTGTGAGTTTATTCTGTGGCTTAGCTTGATCTCCTCAGATATATGAGATAACATAATATAGTATCCAAAACATTGTAATTTTATTTTGCAAGGCATCAGACAATTTCTTAAAAAAAAAAACTGTGTTTTCTGCTCCACCACGCCGCGCGCCTCTTTCTAGACTTTTTATATTCTTTATTCCATTATCAAAATTAAAAACCTCTTCTAGAGCATCATCAAAATCAAGCTCATCCAAACGCCTAAAAATTGATTCTTCTTTCCACCATATTTTATGATTCCACCTTAGTGGAGTTCTCATGACCGTTACAATCGATTTTTAGTGGCAAGCGACTCGAAGTAATAAACATGAAAACATCCCAGACAAATATTTTGTGTATGCGTGATTATAAGGAACGAACCCACAATTTATGTGTGGACGAAGAAAATATACTGAGTAGGCACCAACTCATCAACTATTCCAACTTATTTGACAATGAAAAACAAAAAAAAAAAAAAAAAAAAAACAACAAACAAAAATGTGCGGTCTCCTCGTCTCGTTAACCTCATCTATTTTATTTTACCTGTATCTTCAGCCGATAATCAAAACTCAAAACATGACATAACTCGGTTATCATAAAATACGAGTGTGCAGATAATGTGCGACACGCCACACCCGCAAAATTCAGCCGCGATGCCACGCAACGATGGCCACTGACATCGCCCGCGGCGCGCGACATTCACCATTATTTATTGGACTACATGCTTATAGTACAAAAGCTGCGCCCAGCGGTTTTACCCGTACAGTAGCCTATGTGTTATTCCAGGGTCTAAGATGATGTTTAGATGAGTGCTTCCGCGGATGAGTGTTTAGGCGTACCCGCTGCCCCGGCATTATGGCGTCCCGCAGGAACGCCCGCAGGTTATTTAGTGGGTACAATTTGTATCCCCGCCGCGCCCATCTTTGGCGGGGGAGTCCCACATACCGCACCGCGCCGTTACGCATCATCACCGTGGGGTGATGATGCGTAACGCATTTTTCCTGGGTAAAAAAAAGGGTCTAAGCTATCTCTATACGAAATTTTAGTTCAATGGTCCACCGTTTAGGCGTAACAAATATGCATCCAGACATCTATTCTTAAAAACTTCCACTTCATAATATTATTAGTAAGATTAGTAATAGGCACCGCATATTAAGGATTCATTTATAGTTTTTTTTTTTTTTTTATATTTAGTTGTAGATAGCTAGCTATCGCGTGCGAGTGCCCTGTTCCGAGTTCTCGTGTTTCTACATGGACCAAGGAGGAGCAAGGTATACCCAAGAAAAACCTGGGGTTGTTTCTCAAAGACGGTAAAAGCACTCACCCTTAGCTTCAACTTCACTGATACATTGTTTGGACTCCTCCTACGCGGTGGGGCGAAGATGAGTTTTTGCACGCCAAGACTCTAAAATAAAATAGGCACAAAAGGAATCTAAATCTAAACTGACTGACTGATCTATCAATGCACAGCCTAAAACGCTAAACCGATTAGGTTGAAATTTGGAATACAGATAGGTTTTATGACATAGACCTCCCCCAAGAAAGGGTTTGTCCACGCGGGCAAAGGCGCGAGGATAAGCTGCTTTTATTATATTTCCAACATATTATATTCGATAGAATTAACATTACCAACGCGTTATTTACACTTGGTTACTCCAAGAATATAATGTGCTAAGTACGATATTCATTGTTCACGGCACGTTGCACTAAATAATAGGTATACATGCCTACTTCACATTATAGCATTGTTAACTTCTCTTTGTCCCAAATGCATTGTACTGGATATCAGATTTAACTTGCTCCTATAAACAATTTCTATTGAACTAACTCTAATAAGATTCAGAAGATAATAAGCAAGTAAATTCCTAAGTGGCCTATCCACTGTTATCTCTACATAAAGTACCTCTACATAATACATATTCTTTGCAATTTTAAATTTTTTCGTTAATAAGTGCTTTAGTATATTAGTACAGGCATTCAACTAAGTATATTTCACAGTTTTATTTAACTGCTAAAACAGAGATGCATGGCACGAAGGGAAGAAGGCCTTTGCCCAGCAGTGGGACGATATTTATGCAAAGAAGTAAGAAGACGACCAAAACGCTCTTCTAATGAGAAAAGATAACGCTGTCCATTATCAGTACAGTTGTACCCCGGATTTCACAATGTTAAAATTCTAAGTGCACTGCACTAACGCTTCTTACTCAAGATTTACAAGATGACTCTTCAGCCCAGTAATTCTCTAGCTACAGTGCCCTCCTACCGAAAAACAAAGTAATGTTTGCACATCACTGTACGGTAGAATAGAATAACTAACACGGTCACTGTTAGGGTCTACGAAGAAAAGATGTTAGGGTACACACTACACACCTAGTATACCTCCTGCAAAGAGAGTCAACCCCCGGTGAACTGGTGGGCTTCACTGATGATGATGATGATTCTACAGTACCTTGTATAACACCTGACCTAAGTTATATCAATAGATCGTCATCATCCCTAGTCTCAAAATACGATAAGTTAGAGAAATTAATTAAAACAGTTGCGTGAAACCGCTCGACTCGTATGTTACACATGTTGCCGGCCTCGTTCATGGGCTCATGTTAATTTAATCAAAACACGTACATTCTCGGCTATCTAATTAAACAAATCTAACAAGTTGATTCAACCTATTGAGCTTTTGGTAGGGTTACCAAATGTTGCAAAAAGCTCTTATTTTTTTGGGCTTTTACTCCATTTATTATTATTATCAACCTCTACAACTATAGGCTAGAGTCTTAAAATCTTATAACTCGTGAGTAATAAACGTTGGTGCAGTGCACCTAGAGTTTTACATAATTGTATGGGTGGTACTGTATTGGTTATATTATGGGCCGTTTTATCTCGTAACATCAGGAGAGCGTTTTATTCGTACTTCTTTGCATGAATGAAACTAGTCAATAATTTGGTGGTTTTTGTACATAACTAGTAAGAATTTCAAGGTTTTGTGTTGCTGCAAATGCATCAGAATATTTATGTTCGTATAAATAAGGCCAAAGTTATAACCAAGACTTTGACTAGTAGTGGTGAACTCTCAAAAACAAGTCGCGGCGATATTACCATTTCTGGACACGGTCTCAAGAAGTTGTTAGTCCATGCATTCAACAAATTAGTGGCCAGCCTACTAGAGTCCTTCACAGATATAGGCAAAGAGTATAAACCCTGAGGTCAAACTCTCAAGTCGGACTGGCATCTCGCAGGATTCCTTTGTGCTTCTCCGCTGGGATACATTCTAATCTAACTTGACTAATTAACACTTTTACTTGCTTTCTATATTATAAAGATTAAGGGCTTTGCTAGCCTATCATATAATCGTTACATTATTTTGTTTTATCTCTTATTTTCTGTAAAATCGAGAATTACTTTAGACCTGGTGTGATTACAATGCTTTCTACAGTCCAATAGTTTAATTAGTTTAAATCTAGAAGAAGCTATACAACACTTTAAACTTTCGTGATTTGAACTCATGTTGAAGTTATCTTCCTATAGGATATTATTATGTGGACGTAACCTATAAATAAATTCGTACCTACTGATTAAGAATCCGATCAAACTATAAGTTGATAAAAATTGTAATTTATGCTGGGTCTAACATTTCACAAAAAGTAGAAAGAAGAAGCCTTCATGATCAGCGTCTTTAAAAGTGTTATTATCTTTTTATTGATGTAGGCTACAAAAAGGATTAAAAATAAAAATGTGAAGCCTTATAAATTCAGCTTCAACTTCAATGACTGACTGACAGGGTAGACTTTAAATTTTTTTAACGAAGCAGAAATAAGAAAAATAAAATAATTGGGGTTTATACTCCGACAGAACAGGTTGCCCTTAATTTAATACAATATTCAAAGTTAAATAATGAAGTCAATCACTATTATAGGTTCTGAAAAGGCCATGAACCTAAATCAAACTTCAGTATTCATTATAGATACCTACATATAATGTATATCTTTGGATGGGTTTCTAGGAACTCGAGAATTTGCCCGAGTGCGCTCTACAGCAAGGAATAAGGAAATAGAAATGAACTTAATTAGCGTGGAAGACTGCATGTTTATCGACTGCATAATTAATTTTGTTAGGTCCGCACGGGAGAAATAAGTTGCAAAGAAGTTGCTGGGATAATCAGTCTCGTTACAAAGTAGTGAATCTTCTTGATTTTTAAGTTAATTACTTTAATAACAGCACCGATATTATGACATGCATCTAAAACTAGCCCACTTGTTACTAAGAAGATTTTATCCCAGTTTTATGTCCCGAGCATAATACTAACTTATGCTCACGGCTTCGCCCGCGTAAAGAAATCTTTTCTTACTTAGCAGACAGCTTTTATAACACAGACCTCTTATTTCATAAAACTTATCCTCTATGTTCAAATTTTTTTGTTTGAGACATAAATAGCTCCGTCCGTTACTAATAACTATTTAAAAACTCTAATCAGTATTTTATCATTACATATTTAAAATTTATCTTCCATCGTCTTTTCAAAGTATTTCTACAACTAGTTTAGTACTAGTAGTACTAGACTCTTACCTCACAACCTTTACTCCGCTCTTCACTTTACTTTTTTCGCTGCTTTTTAAACCTTTTTCACAAATCGCAGCCAACTGCGAATTCTCTGTGAGTATTTTCTCGAATCGACATTATGGCAGCTCGCTAGTTTTAGAGTCACAGATTCTGATAATGAAATAAATTGACCCCACCTACAGAATATCACGCGCTAGATCCCAAATTGCATGTAGGCAGTCTCTAGGTCAAAATGATTATCTAAAGTATGAGTGATTTGACCAAATCAACGCAACTAGGTCGCACATTACCGCGATGACCACTGCCCATTAGATGACCGTTTCAGCTTTCATAAACCGTTACAGAATAATATAATTCCATCTGCCCAATTAGCCTGGCTACCAATTCGCCAGCCCAATTTGTCTGAGATGTCTTTGGAATTATAGACATTAGAGTATAGGCTGATCCTATAAAAAGAGCAAAAACATTGTTTAAAAGGTAAATTGTATGTTTTGTTGGCTGTCTCGCACTCTTTTGGTACAAGTGGCACCTCTCCGAGTTTTTGGAAAAGTAACGGCAGAACAAATTATAATTAGGAAATTGTGACACTGAACTCTAATTACGATCGAAAATATACCTACCTCAAAATATGAGAGCTGAAATTTTACTTTTAAACTTATATCCTACATCCTTCGTCTACATACGTCGTTTACATTGGTAAACTTTATAATTAAGTAACTTTGTAAAATAAGGTATAAAATGTGTAGGTATTGTGAACATAATATACATATTTTTATTCTTATTTTAGCTGCTGTTCCTACGCAACACTTAATGCTGATTAAATTATATTACCTATTATAGTTGATCATGTTAAAATTAAATTAATGAGATCTTAATTCAAACTACACATGCACATACCGCCACAAATCTTTATCTAATTAAATCAATTTCATTTCACAATTATCTAAAACATATAAACGTGCACATTTAGATTATTAGGATTAAGTATTATTGTAACTGGTCGGACCACTCTATAAATTTTAATGGCTTAATTAAGCTAGACATTATTGTCAATAAAGCTATAACTAACTACTCATGGTGCGTCATAAAATCTGGTAACCCGTTGATTGTAAGATATATACATATACGTATAGTATGTACTACGAGCTTAGAAATGTTTATAATATGTATAACCTATCTACTTTAGATTAGATTTATAATATATATTATATCTTTGGAGATCCACAGACTTAATTATTTAACTTAATTATATATATTTAACTTAATTATTAAGACGTTTAATGAAGTAAAAAAAATATTGGAGGATATGCGTTTACGATGATACAGTGGATAAAAAAAAGAACTCTTAAGCTACTCACCATAAATATAGACCTTTCAATGGTATTCGGTATTCACATTCATGTGGTCTTTATTAGCCATACCCAACCAGTACGAGTAAGATAGAAGTTGCGTTTATACCTATGTAAGAAAGTAACTATACAAAACTAACCTTACTACGAGTAAATCTTCGTATTTTTCCCTCCTTAACAAAGGAAAATTCGCGGCGTAAATTATTCTGTTTAAGATTCGTCTCTATCAAATTAATTTTTTATTGTATTTTTGTTCCATCTCTGTGTGTCTTTATGCAGTTGCAAATGACATCTTTACATAATGTAATAGGATGGACACATACGTAGTCCGTAGGTACGCAGCAAATTGCTCATTGTCTACAAGCCTTTATAGCACGAGGTACTACAAACTTTAAATTCATATTCATTGCAATTCGTCGGACACGGTTCGTTGGTGTCAATTGTAAATATTCATGAGACGTGCATAGTTTATACGCGTGCCAAATCGGGATGTAGTCAATAGATCTTTGTTTCGATTGCCCTTACCGTATTAGATAAGGAAGTGCGCACCAGACGCGAATATTCGGCCCATAACGGGAGTACGTGTTCGCCACGTCTGCGTAAATGTGGGTAATCGTGTCATTAGGTTCCTAATTAGGCACTGAATTATGGATATGGCGGCGTTATCCTGCCTGGCTTACTTACAAGTGACCTTGAGGATATCAGTAGAGATCTCGATCGTCTCCCCAAAGTTTTATCCCAGGCCCCAGGGTAACATCCTTACGATTTTTCGGGTGACCGGGCGATATTATTGTCCTTTGCTCTCTATTCCAGACGTATAAAATACATCGATGAAACTGTAAGCATGCTTTTATTTTCATTTGTAGTTAATTCTAGAATAGCTTGCTAAATAATTGTTCATTTTATTGTTTAAAGGTATTTGTTCGCATAATGTAACGCCTACGGGTACAGTGCTTTGGCGTGTTAAAATAAAGTGATCACAAAACCTTTAATCACAAATAACAATAATCAGAGAACATTCGGATCTTCCAGTCTCTCGGTGTGTCGTGAATACTGGAGTCTAAAGTAGATGGTATTGTATTTGGAAAAGACACAAACTTGCGCCCCACGTTGGGCGCCAGTTTAGTCTGTCAGGCTTTACTTTCTTTTGTGATTACAAAATTCAAACCTAAAAAAATAATAATATCTAAATAAATAATTTTGTTGTATTTTTCAGCGGATTTACTTAAATATTTACAAAGAGAAAACAATGAAAGCGTAAGCTCAACGTGTTCCTCTTTTTAAATAATGTCTGAAACTTTATCGCGTGAACTACTCATACAAGTAATAAACTTCACACGTTGAGAAATGCAGCATATAAAACACATGAAGCTACACTAATTCGCGGTTTCTACCAAGAACAAAGTTTTAGCAGTGTTATTGATGAAGTAGACGATGTAATCAAACAACAAAGAATGGAAGATGGATGAACCTATGAATCCCGGCTTACAGGCTATCCACGGTCTAAATGTGTTGAAGAGGGAGCTAGCATCTACGGGCTAGATTATCTTGATGGTTGTTTAAATTGTGGAAAACTAGTTCCTTTTTTAACCATACTGTAGACAAGTGTAGCTGCAGCGATATGCGAAATCTTTTGTGGAGAGCGCAAACATGTAAGAACGTGGAAAATATGGGTAAATTTTTTACCATCGTAATTTGTCTGGATTATAGCTTTGGACGCGCTCTGGATAAACTCAACACAGCGTATTTCCATTAGTTCACGCGTTCTTGCTTTTAGAACTGGGTCACATTGGGAAAGTTGTTTACACTTAACAGCCAATTTTATAAAAGCGTTTGTTCATTTGGAAATAATAGTGTGATTTTGGTACACCAACATATCGGGACTTAGGAAACGGCTTGTCACTTAATTATTTCCATCGATAAAATAAGCTCGACTTACGAGTTACTCTAGTACGGAGAAGTGAATAAAAACATGTAAGCAAGATTAGCATCAGATACTGAGAAGGTTAAACGTGCCTACTAATTAGGCAAAACTAAATAACGAGTTCTTCCTGAATACTCAGTAAGATAAAAAATACAAGTACCTACTCTCATGATCACTTCCTTTCACAGCCTCATAAATTTGATCAATTTGACATTCAATATTCGCATCTGATTATTCCCACGACTCACTTCCTTGAATTTCTACATAAAATGTATTTAGGTACCTACATTCTACATATTATATACTTGCTTATGCTCGTGGCTTTGCCCGCATAGCAAAATTCTTTATTAGCAGAGGTCTACGTCAAAAAATCTATCTGTCTTCCAAATTTCAACCCAATCCGTCCAACGGGTTAGGCTGTGCGTTGATAGATCAGTCAGTCAGTCAATCAGTCACTACTTTCTTTTATATATTTAGATTATAACAAAGAATCTCTACTGTACTGATCAGTGGTACACAAACTTACCGACAATGTCGCTAGTGACTTTTTGAAAATAGTACCAACGTTGTTAAGAGTTCATAGTTTCGTAGTTCTATTTTCAACCACTAGTCAGATAAGTTCTGTAGCTAGTCCTGAGGGAATGAACCGTGTTGTTTGTCTAAATACGTGTAAGACGCTCCTGCGACTACGAGTGCCTCGTTACGACTACATTATGCATCTCAAAGTGCTTCTTCGTCTGACATACGACTGTACGAGTAGTCTGTAGGTATCTACGCTGAACATGAAGTGTGTTACATAAACGAAAAGAAACATGCAGTAAAATAAAGAAATAATATGTGACAGGTGTCCAGTTAGTGATACAGGTTATTATTAATAAATAGTCAAGGGCAACGTCGGCAGAAGCTATAATATAGAGAGAGATACGCCGTTAAACGGCGTGAGGATCCATAACAATTTTAAGTACTGAAAGCTTTAGCTTTGTAGACAATAAAAATACTTTTGTATTCTATGATGAAAATTGTCGAAATATAGCTAGTTGTGTGCACTGTGCACACTAGTCTTTCGATTTCTGTCCGACATCGGGCCCGATCGGGAGAATTTCGACAAACCAAAGTGACGAATTCGAATCGGATGTACCAAAGTTCTGTAAAGGTAACATTTCCGAAGAGGACCATCGCGTTTCTTTTAAAAGTGCATAGATAGATAGATATACACTACACAAAAAGAAATACATTACAAAAGTAGAAAATATTGACAAAAATATAAATATACCAGCGGCGGCATAATAAAATTATAATTCTATATAAGGAGATTATAGAAATGCGGAAGAAACCCACACAAAACACGTCTAAAGTTCACCCTATTTGAAAGTATCTAGTACGAGTATATTACAGAAATTGCGTTCCAAATAACCTAATAAAATTAACCTAGCATTATTAATTTCACAGTCCACTCTATTATACACCATTACTCGGCGGTTTACTGACCTCTCCATATTCCATTTCAATTAAAGTAAGCTCGCTCATTACTTCGAAATAATATTACTAAGTTTAATATCCAAAAGATGTGTCATCTTGTCGTTGTCGCTATTGTTGTATGGATGAACTGTTTAAAAGAGGTTATGCGTACTATGTGTATAAAGATAATAATATTATGATAGATGATAAAGTAGAACGGAGGAGAAAGCAGCGGGGATAAGAGCAGGAAGACGATGATGTGTCATAAAGTTGATTTTGATTGCAAAGAATGCTTTTAAAAGTTGTAAGGCAAGTGAAAACAAGAAAGAAAGATCATCGTATATTTCGGTTATTACACAGTTTGCACCAACTAGGTACATTGTAGGTACATGGCACTACAATTTTTCAAATATGTTTTTTTTATTATTTCTTAGGTAATACCAGAATTTGTTATGTAGGAAAGAGTGTAACATTCGAGCTAAGTGAATACTTCACTAATTTACTAAAATTTTTGACCGTAATGTCATCCTTCGGATTAAAGTATAAGCCCACTTATTGCTTTGAAATCATGAATATTGGTTCGCGTGTCAGATGTAAGATTGATAACATTGACCTCCGCGACCGGTCGATTTCTCCTATTTTGCGTCGCCAGCGCATGTCCCATTAATCACATTAATGACTTTGTATGAATAAAACATTTGCTCGGAGTTATGCTATAACAAAAACATTTGCAATTTACCTAGATGGAGTTAACTGAGACAGTTAGTAAACTGAAAGACACTTTGAATATAGATGGATACCGCGCTTCAAAACAGACCTGACGTCGTGCCGTGCTTGCATTAACGATTGGTGTAAACCCAATTATTTATTGAGTCTCTTGTATATTCATCCCACGCGTTTCCTTACGATTTAATCCTACTCATATTATAAAGGTAAGAAATATGTTACTATTTAAGTTTACTAATATACCTACTTACTACTGAGTATACTATCATACTTAATACATAATTGCGTGAAAGAGTCTCAAACTTATATCTAATATGTTTAAGTCTCTTTCACGCAAAAAAAAACACTGAACCGATTACGATGACAGTACCTACATGTACCTGACTACCTACTAGTAGTCAGAACGTAGATTGCTGAAAAGCTGGAAGAATACAACGCAATACGCTACTTGCTATCATTATTTTCCCATGGATTCAGAATCAATAGGCTACTTGTTTATAGAAATTATCATGTAGATTAAAATATACACTCTAAATTTTTGCTTCTCCTTCAGATTGTCACTTAGTGCCAGGTGTCTACCATTTTAAAGTCTATGATAGCAACGTGCCAATTCAGTCGTAACTCATTTTGACATGCAATAAGCGGGAACGGTAAATGCGGGAATTCGTTTGCTTTACCGACTAATGCTTCTGCAGCAAAGCAAGAGCTGTCAGCTGTGTTAAACAACATGATGGAATGATTTTAAGTAGGCAGTATCTAACAGTTCATCATAGTGGCTGCTAGAAAAGACTCTCCTATGAGAGAAATTACTTATTTTTGTCATTTCAACCGTTTTATTTTGAAGGTAGATACTACGATAGCGACTTTAATATAAAAGTAGAATTTGTTATTGTAACCAGGTCTACATTAATAGTCTAAAATTTGTAACCGAAGAACATTAATATCTCATTTATAACACAAAAGTTCCGTTCGTGCAGAAGCGAAAGGGCAATGAAAAGGTTGATGTTAACAAAGTAAAATATTTTATCTATTTGGTTGAACGATCCCGGTTCCGATTCGTTCCCAAAGATATCGCGGTTTCGCGCAAATGATGTCGTCACAAAAGCAACAGAAAAAATAAGGAAGAGGAACGACGATGATAAGTTTTACAAAATTTATAATAAACACCTTTTTTATTCAGTGTTTGATATATTGATAGTGATTGCTAAATCTGCCTAAGATCTTAACAGCGTATACCTATACTATGGTAGGGTTTCCTCTATTTAGCACCGCGACCGATCTGAGATGCGAGAGCCTTTACGTGCATTGCATATTCTGTCGTTTAAAGGCTCCCGCATCCCAGATCCATACCGGAGCTGAATAAAGGTAGAGTTTCCATATACGCATCGTAGCACACTAAAAACTACAAGAGAGATGATAGATGGTAGGAGGATGAAGCCCATTCTGGCTTTACTAAACATTGAACCGAAACATTATAAATGCTAATGTGTGAGTATGGGTGGATCTTTGTTACCTCTACATGCCTTGGTCTTTTTAGCTGTTTAAACAGAGTTGTTGAGTTGATTTATGTATATAAACTTTGGTTTGAGTGAGTAGTGAGCAGGTAGCTTAGATCGCAGAATTACTCAAAGAGTATTTTTCAGCTGGAAAACAACTGCATGCATTTAGTAAAAACTAAAAACTGCACTTCATCAGCAACAGCGCACCAATCGTTCGCAAATCAACTCACGATATATTCCAACTTTAGACGTTGATTTGGTAAAATAATGCTATATGGCAGCCGATTTAATGTTATTAAGTGATCAGTGACAAACCCTAAGGAGTGTTCCGGCCGCCCGCAGCTACGGGTCCCTTCCGATGACGGCTACATCTGAAATTACCCTGCACCGAACCCTGACAAAGATATCAAAGTATCACTGTACATGAAAATAAATGTGGACCCATTTATCTAAGCCAATAAATGGGTCAGTTCATATTTTTGTGTGGAAGATGGAGTAATTTTATTTTAGAAATATTTTTTCGAAAATAAAAATAAAAATAAAAAATAGTTTCGATGCTGGAAAGGCAACTTTGGTTATCCTACTTTATAGGAGAGAGGTTAATAAGTTAGAATCCATTTATCCGAATTGTCTGAAAATTGGTAAGAATTTCAAGAAAAAAGGTGGTTGATAGATAAATTAAAAAGCTTAACTAAAAAACGTTGGGGGTCGAAGTTAGGTGGCTAAGCAATAAATACCCAGGTCTTCAGCAAGGCTTAAAAACATTTGAGCTACAGTTTACACTTGTAAAAGTACACGTAGTAGTGTTTACTCACTGTAAAGTGAGTAAATCATGACTAAAACAACAAAACGGCATTACTCACATCTAATATTGTTGAGAATATAATTTCTCAACCATGATTTCGAAAAATGCGATGTTATTCATCAGAGATGGAAAATCGAATAGTGAGTAAAATCATTTGCTTCTAACATACTTCCGACAATCCAAAAAACAAATATCGAGTGCGAAGTGCAGTTATGTCGTAAAGTAAAGCATATCCTATCAAAAACATAAATGTGAAATTAGAGCCAAGTTCAATATTACGATATATGTATTATGTAGGTACCTATGCGTTAGTTGTATGTTGACTTCAAAGAAAACAACAAAAGAAGGGAGATCTAAATGTGTGCCAAGTTCAATGGTTAGTCCTGAAATATATTTACAGCATAAAATATTCTATTACAACTTAAAATATTATTTCTTCTTATAACTTAAGATAAATATGTTATCGCCTGAGATCTGATTTGGCTAGTTCTCATATACGACATATTATTAAGTAGATACCTGCATGCAAAAACAGTCACGAAAGAGCCCTATGTTCCACGGCGGCTAGTTTTTTAGACAGTTTTAGTAGGCAAGTTAATTATAATATTTCGCATAATACAATATGAGAACAAGCCAAGTCAGATCTCAGGCGATAACATATTTATCTTAAGTTATAAGAAGAAATAATATTTTAAGTTGTAATAGAATATTTTATGTTGTAAATATATTTCAGGACTAACCATTGAACTTGGCACACATTTAGATCTCCCTTCTTTTGTTGTTTTCTTTGAAGTCAACATACAACTAACGCATAGGTACCTACATAATACATATATCGTAATATTGAACTTGGCTCTAATTTCACATTTATGTTTTTGATAGGATATCATTACTTTTTGTACAGAATTTAATAGTAGGTAGGTACTTATCCATAATTCAATGATGTATACCTAATGCGCTGGTGTGGTCCGAAATACCTATCATTTAATTGTATGTAAGTACTAAAACTGATAAGAGTAAGGTTAAATAAAATAAAGGTGGTATAATACCTACTCCATTCGTTATATTATTCTCACGTGAAGCTCTTAAATCCACATGTAATAAATAACTGAGCCAATACCAGACGCATATCAGAAATGAAGTAGTCATAGTAAGCCCTATCATATAGATTAATTATCAAGCCCTTTGGGCTTACTAGAACTTAATTTATAATTGATTTTAATTATTTCCGGTGCACCGGCCATGGGACTGTCGCTCTACTCTCCGCCGACGAGAGAGGATCGAGGTGGACGGTGGAATAGAATAGGCATTAGGTACCATTGGGTACTCTTTATCGTGACTCATAAACAATATAAAAAAGTATCTACTTAAAATTACCATACCATTATTATCAGTCATAGAGGTAGTTTGTACTTATAGTAGGTAACAAGTGATTTTTTTTAACAAGTATTTATTATTATACTATCTAGCACCAAGGTACTCGTCAAGACGAATCAAACGAGCTCAAACTCGATGGGGTTGCGTCGCTTAATTATGGAGTTCCTATGGCCACCTTCCAGCTCCATCATCAGACCCTGATTACTATATAGTATCAAAGTACTCGTCAAGACAAATCAAATAAGCCCAAACTCGATGGGGTTGCGTCATATAATTACGGAGTCCTTATGGCCACCTTCCAGCTCCATCATCAGATCACCTCCATGTCACAATTATATTGCATTGTCATCCAATTTATACATGCATGCCAAATTTCAGCTTAATCGGAAACCGGAAGGTGGATCATATTTAATTTGCAAGTTAATTACCATACTTTAAAATTAACAATTTTTATTAAATTTAAAAATATTATTAAATAATTAAAATTTACTAGTTTCTTATTTTTTCCTTTGTTACTATGACTTTGCCTATCTGGATGCCAAATTTCAGCTTTCTAGGTCATCTGGAACTGGGATATTACTTTTGATCTATCCCTCAGTATGTATTAACTTCACCGATTACTGGATGTTTATATCTAAATAACCGTTTGAGCTGTGTTATTGGAATTTGGAACAGAGATATAGTTCGTATATTTAAGTACATGTGCCAAATTTGACTTGTCTATGTGTAATAGTTTTTGTATAACGAGGGTGTAAAAAGTCGTCAAAACGCGCTTTGGACGGTTCGTGTAATATAACACACGGCGCGGTCGCCAGTTCCTTTGCTTGAACTTGGCTTGACTCGCTGCCGCGTGTCTAGATTTGTCTTCGTGCATAACTAATGGCTCCGATTGTGTACGGAGTTGGTCGTAATGAGAGTATAAACAAAGGGGAGAAGTGACCGGAGCAAACTGCCCAGACAAAGCACTGCCGTTGGTCAGGTTTAACCAGCGACGATATACCGAGTAGATGGCTTATATGTATATTATTTAGTTAAGATATAACAGCTCCTAATTCAAAACAAATCAATCCACAGAAAATTATTAATTAAATGCTATAGCCTCGTCCTGCCCAATGGACTTTTAGGGACTGCGCAGACGGCACACTTTTTGTACGATCGAGTCTGCGGCGTACAAAAAGTCTGCATGGCGCGCAAAAAGTCTGTTGCGGATTTTTCACAGACTCAACGCAGACGACGCACATCTTCGATCATTCTGTCGGCAGAGCTGTAGGGACGTAGACAGGCCCGGATTTAGCCAAAATGCCGCCCTGGGCAGTGAGAAAATGCCGCCCCCCTCCGCCGAAATATTATTTATAAACGCTCATCGGCTAGACATTTTGCTAAGAAATTTGTTGTCGAGTTCTTTCTTATTATACGTAATTATGAATATTTATAAAAAAATATATACATCTAACTACGAAAGCTGTGTGTATAGCTTGCTTTGAAATTATAATTGAGAAATTTTATAATGCTAACTACAATAAGACCGCTGATTGTGAATTGTGACACATAGATTATAATACCGGGTTTTTATGTTTAAGTTTATTTTTCAATGTTTCAATAAAGTGTTTTATCTACCTATCTATCTGTCTACGACAGGTGTGCGTAAGACTCGCTTGGAGTGGCAAGAAAATTATAATATTATGTTGACTAAAAAGACTGCGAGCAGCTTGCTGCGAGCGAGAAAATTTTGTATATTTGACTACACAACAGTGGGCGCATACTTCACCCTGAGTGCCAAAATCGCTGTGAGCACCGAGAAAATTTTGTTTTTGTGACTAAATAAACAATGGATGCATAGTTTGCTCCGAGTGTTAAAATAAAAAAAAAATATTATTCAAAGCGCGAGAAGCTAGCTGCGAGCACCAAGAAAATTTTGTATATCTGACTGCAAAAAGTGAGTACGTAGTTCGTTTTGAGTGCCAAAAATAAAAAAAAGAAGGCGAGCAACTAGCTGCAAATGCCGAGAAAAGTCTTGCTACGAAAAGTGGACGGATAGCTCGTTTGGAGCAAAAATCTTGAGTTTGTGTGGCCAGTATTCCAGACTTCTTATTATGAGCGCAAAAAAAAATTATAATAATAACCAGCGTGATTGAGAATACAGATTTTAATTCAACATCGGATGTTTATGGATTGAATATTTTTTTCTCGTTTCGAAATTTGCCGCCCTCAGTAAATTTGCCGCCCCCTGAAAATTTGCCGCCCTGGGCACTCGCCCCGAATGCCCCTAGTGTAAATCCAGGGCTGGACGTAGACGCTATGGAAATCGTGCAGAGATCGCGAAGTATTATTTTGTACATGAAGTACAGAAAAAGAAGAAGAAAGAAGCGTTACGTCCACCACTAGCAAATGCAGATTGCAGACTAAAATGTGTGCCGTCTGCGTTAGCGCGCGTTGAAGCAAACGTTCTATTTTTTTCACACACTTTTTGCGCGGAGCGGCGCGACGCGGCGCGATCCGGTCTGCCCGAATTTCACGGATTATTTGTGTGCCGGACTTTTTGCGCGTCGTGTGCGTTACTGCATATAATTGCATAGGTTCTATTTTCACAGACTAAAAAGTGCGTCATGGATAGTCTGTCGTCTGCGCAGCCCCTTAAAATCACAAAATATTCTTGAGCAGTCCTACCCAGACAAAAAATAAGAAATTTCAAATTTCTGCCCAGTGTCATTTTTACTTGACATATTTGAATTTCGCGCCTCACCTGTGATTTACTGTTCCATAGGCTGTTTTCTAACCTTATCGTGATTGGTTGAAATATTAGCCAATCGGTGAACCAGTGTGAAGTATCATTTGACAACTTGTTCAAATGTCAGACGACCATCGAAACTTCAACATGACGTCACGGTTGATACGGGGTAAGTTAAATCTATTATTTAATGCAGAATCATAAGAGTTTTTTTATTGCCTATTTAGTACAAATGAAGAAAAACCTTAATTAACAATGTGCAGTAGTTATTTTCAAGGTTCGTTGGTTATTTAAATTTTCAACAATGAAAAAGTTTTTATGTCCTTTAAAAATCACAATGGGCAGTTTTACTGTTTGTAGGATTTAGTGTTACTAGTCAAAATATTATACCCATAACCATGGTTGAATATTAAAATGAGGTAATTTTGATGCGATTTTTTACAGGGTTAAGAGAAGAAGACATAGAAAATTTATTGGAAGATTCGGACATCGGTGACTTTGTGCCGTCAGATGACGACTTTGGCGATCCCGAATATCTTCCTCAGATCGTAAGAGAACCTGCCAGCGATTCAAGCTCTGAAGATGGTGAAGCTAATGAACCTAATGAATTAGAACCTGACGTGAGTACATCTATTATTAGAGGACGCAGGACTTCTGGACGTGGTAGTCGTGGTGTTAGCCGTAGACGTCGACAACGTGGGCGTCACACACCTTCTACATCAGGGTCCACACATGCAGAATGGACGCAACAGGAATTCCATCCAAGTTATCCAACTTTAGCAGAACCCTCATATCTACCCAATGATACAGACAGATTTTCTAAATTAGACTTATTCAGACAGTACATCGATGATGATTTGTTAAACATATGTGTAGAAAAAACAAATCAAACTGCAGTGAAATTATCAGGCCAGAGCTTAAATCTTACTTTATCAGAGCTTAAGTTGTACATCGGTTTGAGCTTAATAATAGCAAGCATCAACTACCCTATTCTTCGTATGTATTGGATGGAGAGATGGAAGTTTGTTTTGGTTTCTGATCAAATGTCTCGTAATCGATATCAGCAGTTACGAAATTCTTTAAAATTTGTCTTTGATGACGATGTTACCCCAGAAGAAAAAGCCAATGATAAATTGTACAAAGTCCGACCTCTAATAAATCGGATTCAGAAAGGTTGTCAACTACAAAATAAAAGTCAAAACTTATGTGTCGATGAAATGATTATCCCATTTACAGGATCCTGTGGGATTAAGCAATATTGTCCAGGAAAACCAAATCCTGTGGGCTTAAAAGCGTTTGTTTTGGCGAAACCAAACGGAGTAGTATGTGATTTTCACATCTATCAAGGCACTACAACTTATCCAGAGTACGATAACACAGATTTTGGTCTAGCTGCAAAAGCAATTTTATCTCTTGCGGATCATCTTGTTCCAGGTCACGTACTTTATTTTGATCGCTATTTTAGCTCACAAAAGTTAGCAGAAGAACTTCATTCAAGGGGAATATTATGCTCAGGAACATTGATGAAAAACCGCATCCCACCTGGGTGTGAGTTAAAAGATGACCGTTCCTTGAAAGAAGAAGGCAGAGGCAGCTGTCACGTGTTAGTAAGGCCAGACAAAAAAATAGCGGTTACTAAATGGTTCGACAATAAACCGGTTATATTTATGTCAACTTTAGAAGCCGAAGATGTGTCTGATTTTTGTTCTCGTTGGTGTAAGTCTACAAAAAGATATGTGACTGTACAGCGACCGCAAGTTGTTCGCGAATATAATAGGAATATGGGCGGGGTTGACCTTGCTGATCGTCTTCTGGCTGTTTGCCCTAACAGATACAAAACCAAAAAATGGACGCAAAGGCTATTTTTTCACATGGTAGACTTATGTGTGAGCAACGCTTGGTTAGAATATAAAAATGCTGAAATTAAAAAAGGTACTCCTAAAAAAAAGATACTTATGCTCAGAGAATTTAAACTACAACTGGGTGAAGATATGATTGACGAAGTAAATATAAATAACCAGCCCATTGAAGAATTTTCCGACGAAAACGAATTAGAAAACCAGCCTCGTAAAAGAGGGAAGCCTGCTGTTGTTCCTGTCCCATCAAAAAAACGTCGCACTTTCGAAGCGAAACATTTGCCTACTATCGACGAAAAACAATCTAGGTGTAGATCTTGCCATTATAATAAAACCAATTTTAAGTGCACTACGTGTAACATTTATTTATGTATTACTAGACGGAGGAATTGTTATTATGATTTTCACAGTTGTTGAATTTCATAGTTTTAATTCGTATTTTTTTTAAACCTACTGCTATTTTTAGACATTGAAGAATTGAGTTAAGTTTTTAGAAGATTTTTTTTAGTTTTAAACTATTGTATTAAGATTGCTGTGATTTTGATCTCCATTTTGTTTTAGATTTTAATTAGCAAATAATTGCAAAAATATTGAGATAGATAAAGAAGATATAAGAATACTAAAAGTAAGTTTACTTGGAGCTGTGACTAATTATGATAACAATGTGCCATGTTTATTGAGACTGAAATTTATAGTGAATAATAAAACAAAGTTTTTACGAGTGTTTTGAAGATTATTTTTTTGTTTTTGTTAATTTTCTGTCTAAGACTATGGTAAATGACGCCAAATATAAGTATAGGTTTATTGAGTGTTACTGTTGAATTACTTATCACTCTAGAAATAATATTCTGTGAGTATGTGGTGTCCTATGTAACCTAATTATAAAAATAGTTACCCAATTTTTGTGATTCTTTTTATAATAAATAATTTCTTTATTTTTTGTATTTTCTTTGCAATTATAACATTACATTTACATTATAAAAATAACATCAACAAAATGTTGCGAGTAATATTCGTTTCAAAGGTTGGTAACATCGGTCGTTTTTGGAAGATACGTTGGGACAGTTTTAAAAGTTATGCCCAATGACGTTTTAAAAGAACAAAATATATAGACTTCAAAATACTGTAAATTGATTAAGTAAAGGTAAATAAATACCCAAAAAATAAAAATTTGAGTATTCTACAGCTTTAAGACATTTTTTTTTACAATAGTTGTTCTGGGCAGAAACTACTATTAACAAATTGTCCTGTATAAATGACATTGGGCAGAACTTACAAAGTTGTTTTATTTTTATTGGGCAGGACGAGGATAGTCTAATAGTTACACAAGATAAATCTAAGTTTTAGAACTTAGATGACTTAGGTCACAACACCAAAACGCTAAATGCTGACTAGTTAAATAAGCGAGGTTTTGAATGCTTAATGGTCCATAAATAAAACCTTGAGATGAGTTTGATTGGGTGGATCATTGGGTGTTTAGGACACCTCCTGGATAGGCTTTGCTCCTGTAAAGAAGAATTGGGCAACAGTTCCTCCCATGACCGATTCGCTACTGGAGTGTTCGTCGATAGACTTGTAAAGAAGTATTTTCTAGTTGGATGTCTACGGCATAAAACCCATAAAATAATATTATTATCTGTACCAAATTTCAACACAATCCATTAAGCGGTTAAAGCTGTGCGTTAATGAATCAGTCCTTCCTTCCTTATGTGATATCTGAATACATTGCTCAAAGTAGATGTTTAGAAGGTATATAGTTCATTAGTTTAGAAGCAACGGGCCTTAACAATACCCATAATATTGTAGTAGTATTAGGTTAGGTAAGTATATTTTGTCTTCTGCATTCTCAATGCTACAGTAGCGTTTAACATAGACCATTATGCAAAATAAACGACTTTTATTTACGACAGTGGTAATTATAGCATTAACATGATAACTATCGGCGCGTATCGTGTTATGTTCACGAAAAACGTTTATTTATAGTAATCATATTTTTTTTATAAATAAATCATCTGGGCCATTGTCTCAATTAAAATTTGGGGACACGCTATTAAACTCTAGGGGCCTAATTGGGTGGATTTGGATTAATTTTGTTTAAGATGAGTTTGTGAAGTTAGGGCTGTAAGAAGCTTGGCTCTACATGAGATCTATTTTAATATTATTTTTTTGACAGTACGAGCTTTATGGTCTCGTATCAGCAATATTTTACACGAAAATATGAATTAAAGAGGGAAAATTGAAACTCAATTTAGGTAACTATTATATTTATTTTCAAAGAAATCTTCAAAGAAGTCATAACTAGAGCATGTTGACTAGAAACCTTGTATACAATGCAGAAATTGATAAGCAGTAACATGAATACAGTATTAAAGTGCACTTTACCATTTGGCACGTCGTCAAGGCAGATGGCAGCAGGCGCAGCTTTGAGATAACGCCTAAGTTCTGAACTTTTCACATTTCCTCAGCGCCGCGCCGCGTCAGTCTCGCGGAAATCTCAGCATTGTTGCCCCTGACTTGCACTTATTTGTTATTCTCAATATAAGATTAACGATTTGTGTTTTGAACTTTCTAAAGTGATATTTAACCTTTGAAACTCATAGCATACAGCACCTAATATTACACCAAAATTAAGGTTGATATTAAAAATGAATATAAAAGTTTGTTTTATTAGTTAGTTAAGTTAGCTCTACATGGGGCAAATATTCGCAGTGACAAATTGAATAAAATCCTTACCTTGTGTTTGAAATTTTGAAAATTCTCGTCAATGAAAAACCAAGCAGCAGAAAAGTCAAGCTAATATCGCCAAGTAGAGCTCCAGTGTGAGATGGCATGAAGATAGTTTTAAGCCCCTAGAATAACACGATAGGCAACACAGTTTTTCCGCTAAAACTGTTGGGCACAGCCAGGCACAGCTAGTTCAAAATATGTGACATGATGCTTATATGTTTGGCAAAAAAAAACAGCTAAAGATAGTCTTGTGGGACAGGACGTCAATGCCATTTTGCACTTTTTTTATTTTTTTTTTTTTTTTACAGGACTTTGTCGCTGAGCGACCATATCGTCCCATAAGACTTAAGACCAATACAGTGGAATAACAAAAAGAATCTACATTTTAACATTATAAGCTAATAATTAAGGAATGATTATAATATAGATTTCTGAGCATCATGATTAGGGATGAAAATGTCCGAATGTTTCCGAAACTTTCCAGGAATACTTCCAATGTTTCCGGAAATATAGGGAAACATTGCAGGAAACTTTCCAAAATTTCCAAATTAACACTGAATTTTTGAATGCATTTTTTTACTACTACGGCCTTCTGGGTTTGTTTTTGTTTCGTTATTATACTTTTCTATCTCACAACTATATTAAATGATGTTAATTGCCATGAATATTTAATTGACGATGGAAATATACAAAGAAAAAGTGAAAACTATGATACTGGTAACTTATGATAGCTGAACCCATCATTTTTTTTTACTTACAATTATAAAGATTATAAACAACCAAAGAGGGCATTGATACTGACTGACATAAACATAATTCATATAATTTTGTTTTAACATTAGCTCACCAAGCAGCCAGGTTATTACTTGTGAATCAGTCATTGCACTGTTTCACCCTTTACATACAGACACGTGTATATACTTTCATATGCACAAGAATAAGTCTATTTAACAAAGTAAAACAAAAATACAATGTTTTTTTGGTAATTGGTATGATTTTTCCATCAATGAACAGCGTATTTCTTTTCCTTGGTATATCAGTTAGAAATTTAATTTTATAGTCAAAATTCTTGATTGAGTATTGTAGACAGGCACTAAGCCTACTATCCTATCAGCAGTAATTTTACTTTACTTAGCATTTTCATTAAAAATATCAGATTTTGATTTGGGGTTTATTCCCCATTGTTTCAGTCAAATTTGGAAAGTTTCATGGAAGTAATGGAAACTTTCGGAATATTTCCGGAAATTTTCATCCCTAATCATGATCGTAATCTCCCTGAATTACATATATAATTATTACTAAACGGTTTTATTTACGGTAAAACTAAATAAATTTGGACTTTTTCCACTGGAAAATTGAATAGAAAACAGAATTTTCGAGGTTCGCTGGTTTATTCATAGGCCTAACTAAAACATTCATTTGAATTTTAAGTACGTATCAATACACTCGTTACATAAGTATCCAACGATTTTATCTCGTCTCTCTTTACATTCCCAAAATAGGCCCGATTTTACACAAATTGCGAATAAAAGCTCTTTTCTCACATACTTTGTAAACAAATCCAAATTGTCGCTGCTAAAACAAAACGACGCCAATTTCATTTCACAGCTGTTCAAATCAGTTAAACGTATAAAAAATCTAACTCAAGTGCGCAATCAGAACTTCGTCTTGAAACGGGATTCACTATTTTTTATGCTTCTCTTATCTTTCACTCAGTTCTTCACGCGAGTTTCGTGTGAGCAGATAAGTTAATGGATTACTTTCAAACTCGACTTGAAATGCGAAGTGTGAAGTGATACATAACCGTTTTTTGTCTTCCTAAACCGGATTAACATGTTTATTTTGAATCAAGCACCTGCCTTTTATTAGAGCGAGTAATTTTAAGGCCCACTGAAGTATAAAACCATGTTATTTTTTTGTTGTGGTAAATCTTGTACGGATTGATTTTGTCGTTCTTGATTTGAGTTTAAAGATATCTCACGAGCTTAGAGCGCTTTAGCATCCTGTCTTATAAGATATCAAAACAAGTTTAATGTAGGTACTCGTATCAATAAGTGCTGCCTAATGGAAACCTATCGTTATAATAGTTAATGATAATGTAAGAAAGAGACGCATTAAAAATATTTGAATAAACTGCGTAAAACCGATAAGGAGAATAATTTTATGAGAAAAGGAGTAAGTTACACTGCGCGTGTGAATTGTATATAGTGGTGCGTAGGACTTCGTACCTCTTGAGTACTTAGGTAACACAGTAACTGTAATGGACAGGCGTTATTGCTTAACATGAGCCGGACATCGGGCTTGTCTCATTCATGTGCTTACATAAAAAAGTTCTTATAAATATAAGCTGATGCTTGGGACGACATTTATTAAAAAGTTTTTTTCAACAGCTATGTTGCAAGTAGAAAATCAATAAAAAACTAAAAGCTCTAAATATATTATGGTTTAAGTACTTAAAAAAAATTATTAAAATAAATATAAAACTATACTACATTTTTAAAAAATAAACGGACTTTAACCGCACTTTGTACCTATCTTATACAACTTACGACCTCGGCTTTGTAAGTACCTACCTCGTAGAGTAATCATTTCTTAGCAATAGTTTACCTCACACCTTACTTATACCTTTATGTATGTTTTAAATTCCAACCCAATTTATTCAGCGGTTTGAGCTGTGCGTTGATAGATTATATACCTAATATAAAGATGTTGATGTTATCAGTCAATTACTCACGTTTTCCTTTCATAACTAGCTGCGCCCAGCGGTTTTACCCGCAGTAGGTACTTATGTAGCCTATGTGTTATTCCAGGGTCTAAGCTATCTTTATACAAAATATCAGCTCAATCGGTCCACCCGTTTAGGCGTGAAAGAGTAACAAACTCACATCCAGACATCCATTCTTACAAACTTTCACGTTTATAATATTAGTAAGATAATCATGGCCAAAGTGATACGCAAGTGGCGTAAGTGATAACTGTGATACCTTGCGCTGATGCCATCCACATCCATTGAGGTCGTACAAATATTGCATACTAACCATCTTAATAGCATTTTATGCAACCGATTGCTATCACATTACATCACAAACCAAGGAAATTGAATCTAAATTTTAATGAAGGAGGAAGTCAGTAACTCTGTGGTGGCTATCTATTGAGATTTCAACATCTACGAGTACTTTCAAGCTTTTGTAATTATTCAATTATTACTATCTGCGCCTCGCGCTGCGGTGTACCAAAGGATCTGAGCTAGCGCCAAATAAATTCAATCTTATTTAAAGTTAATTGAAAGATGTAAATTATGTAATGAAGTGGGCAAAATATCTGAATTATTAGAGATACTTACTATATTTGTTCACCCATTCTTAATTAATCAAGATAGTGTTTATTGCTTATTTGCGAAAAACCACTGAACCAACTGATCAAAATCTGGAAGAAGATCTCAGGCCACTTTTGTCCTGATTTTCCCACGGAATTTGTATTTATGTTGGTGAAACCGCGGGGCGCTGATAGAAACGCCCCGTACAGGCCCAAAAGGCCCAAAAAGCTGAAAATAATTTACAATAACTCTTTAAAATATTATATAGGTATATATCAGCATTATGTTGTCTTTCATCGCACTAACACAACCACTGCTATGTGTCTCCTTCTGACATCAGCTGATCTTTACGTCGTTACAGAAGTAAGTACAAGTTCCTTAAATGTCTCTCAACTGAATTCTGAGTCACCCTTGACCAGATTAAAAAAAAACCAAGTATGATACTTTATACTTATTTTTAAAACACCAGCAACAGCTCACACCATAAACTACAACATATTATAATTTGTGACTTTTGTTAATTTGTTACATTTTACTTTCATATTATGCTTCCAATATTGGTCAACTAACGGTAAAGTATGTCTATAGTCTACAGGGCAGGGTACAAGGGCAAGAACTTCCATAGTTGTCTGGATTACTCAATCGATCGGATCGTCACGAACTGATAAGTTTCTACTCGATAATTACATTACAATTTGCTTGCCGATAGACCGAACCGAGACTGGCTCGTAACTACATTATGAAAGATTTCTTTTATCGAATTAGCATTCCAGACAATGAAATTATGCGAAGAATGTTATTCTGAAAGAGATCACTTTTATTTACGTAACTACGTCTTACTTTCTATTAGTTAACCTAGTATGGTTTTACGAGTATTATGTCGTCACCAACGCAGGGTTTATCTTAAAATTATGCTATAGCATGAAACTCGAGCTATTTTATTCATTTAGAACAAAACACACTCTATATAAAAGTGGTTATTACACTTGGCTGAATTTAGTCACTAAATTCAGTGACTAAATTAGGATGCACGATACTTTCTTCTAAATTTAGGATGGTAAATGTGATTACACTTGACTAAATTCAGTGGCGACTGAATTTAGGCTTCTAAATTTAGGCAGGTGTAATAAGCCTTTAAGATATTGCCTTCTTTTGTTTAAAATTAGTTTAGGTCTAATATCGACAACATTAGAGATATATTCTAAAATTAAAATCTAATTTACCGTAGATTACTTTTTCAAATACGGTCAATGCCTCCGACAGGCAATTTTCAGCTGAATTATAAATCGCCTAATAAATCCTTAAGTAGCATTGGAGATTGCAGTTTAGATCGAGCGGTGCCGAGACTCGGGAGCCGAGAGCTCGCCTCTATAACATTAAAACCCAATATTATATTTTTTCGTATTTTCGATAAATAGGTAATATAAATTCGCGTGTCTAGAGCAGACTGGTATCTGCCCGCTGGTAATTCAGTGCCACCCTCCGGACGGGGCACATGTTTCACCGAATAGCCCGGAATTCCCTGCAAACCTGTGGTGGCTCAGTAAATTCCATACTTTATAGCTGACTTGACCCTCTCGGTCAAAGAGGCGCGATGTCATTTTTAGTGGCGGATGGGCTATTCACTTTATGGGATCTACTAACTTGTCGGCAGTTCCGGCGCATTTTGTTGTGGTATATCTACATAGCTATACATATCACAGTTGTGGCTTCCATTAAAATTCTAGAGTACATTATTAAAATTTTCGTCCCGAGCGCGGTTTCTCCCTTTGGGTTAGGTGCCTTTTCTTTGTAATATTTAGCTCGTTTTTAAAATAATTTGAATACGTTCCTTTGAGCTGTAATCTTCTTTGACACGAACGTCTGCACATGATCTTAATTTAGTTAGAAATGTTAGGTGACACATTATGTTACTATTTTACTTGGGCAATATATACATATATTCGTAACTAAGACGGTTTTCAGCCTATTAGAAAAGCTGTAAAAAAGCTCGTGAAAATGAATACAAAGAATTAGATTTAAACACAAATAGTTTATTTTGGAAAATACGTTACTGATAAATAATGTACATATATTGTATGAATATTGTGCATTATTTTTGTTTTATTATTTTTTTAATTTAAGAAACTTCTCTTAGGTTTTCATTCTCTAAACCATACCTATCAATATTTCTAGCGTTTACACGTCCTGTCGTATCTATTGATATGATGGCATATATATATATATTAAACTTTATATGGAGCACAGTAAATAGAGTTATTTTTCGCTATGCCACCCGCGGTCTTGCTCCATCTGATTCGGCATTTATAGCTGGGATAGTGCGAAAAGAATCGTAAAATTCTCAATAAAACTGCTTTTATCGCATTCACACTCTAACCATCGTTTCCTTTTACGTCTCTAATCCTAATATGATTACCAAATGTAATAACTCGTAGGTACATTGCACCAATTTTGAATGAGTTTGAATTTGAATCAAATACAATATTTTACAGCAATAAAAGCCATTAGAGATAATTTATATGGGCCATTTGGAGATAATTCGCCCATGAGCGCTCCCGAAGGTACCGGGAGTCACGACGCGGAGCGAAGCCGGGAGGAGTCGGCTAACCTCGTTATACTTGTACTGACAGGACTGATTCACTCCGAATGATAGGCATAAGACTACCGGGCGAGTTCGCCGGCGGGTTAGTCTGCAGCTTCTGCGTTAGAAAGTTATAAGAGTGATGTGATAGAAAAATAGATACAAATCAACTTACATCAATTTGTTATAAACCATGTGCTTTCCACTGCACTGGTGGACAAATACTCCTTACGATCCAGTGCCTTAGACTTCGTATCTCCCTAGAAGTTACATGTCGTATATTTGAGTCCATCAACTCTTTCTAGTAGATAGCAATGATTGGTACCTATTTAAAGCTGTGTTTCCCCAAGTTCTTTCGAAAATCTTAATTTTTCTTGTAAGAAAAACAAGAAATGTCAAATTAAATAAAACTGGCCAAGTGCGAGTCGGACTCTTTACACGAATGGTTCCGTACCATTCTCTTCTGTACCTTGGTACTGGGTTATAGTTATTCTGTGACTAGATTTCGCAAGGCAGCGATTGGTCGGTAATCCATTATCTGCATTGCAACCGAGGCGGCGCGGCGGCAGCGGTCGGCGGTGGGCGGTCGATCATTTGTGCCCGCTCGTGATTATGGGAACCCTCAATGGACACCGATTTCCGTTCGGACTCATTGACTACCTTCTGAATATAACTATAACTATCGTAGAAAAATTTTACTTTAAATGTTATACGCCATTGTCACAAATTGTGGTACCAAAGTACTTTAAACGAACTAATATTTACAATAAGTATTCGAGGCCCGAATCAAACCTAAATTTAAAAAAATCAAATGTTGAGTAACATTACGCTGAATCTGAGAGTGAGTTCCTCAAATACTTCATAAGGGAAATATCTAAATGTTGCGACGCCGATGTTGTGAATCGTGGTTACCAACACCGCGGTTAACATACGCGCTAACGAGCATAATCGTTCCATTATAATCAGCCCATAATAAATTGCATCGATTCGGCACGATTTATCTATCGCATTCGCTACTAACATTGGCATCGACTTCAATACAGTGGTGGCATAAATTTCCGAGCGCTCACGCCATCAGACCGGATGTCAGGGGATGAAAAATGTAGTCGCGACTGCGGCCGCGGCCGGCGGCCCGTGGCGACGCGACTGATTGCAACCATTGCAACTCACTGCCTGCCCGTGCTGCGCGCCTGGTACTCGATGTCGATATACGAACAAAAATCGACAAAAAACTTGGAATTCTGGATGACTGACTGGATGGATTTCAAGCATGCACAAAGTCTGTCCAAACCGAGAGGTTTTTGCACCGCTTGCTTTATGAACCAGTAAGCTCGCAGTCGCAGTGAACTGGAAGCTCACGACCTCTTCATTTTATCGACTTTCTGAAATATGGGGGTTAGACAAGCGCCAATCGTTTGTAGCCTTCGCTAAAAAATGTACTGAGATGACAGTCGTTGTCGTTTGTTTTTCGATAACGAATGTCAACTCAGTACATTTTTTCAGCGATAGCGACAAACGATTGGTGCTTGTCTAGGCCCCATGGTTCGTTTGAGTTTGAACTATACTCGATTGGTACTAATTTCTTTAGGGTAAAAGTTACCAACTAATTGTATCTACTATATTATTCGGTATTAGTAATATAAATGCGAAAGTTTGTTTAGATGTATGGATGTTTGTTACCGTCAAATAAATTATAATTTGCTTATTCAGAGCACACATGCAATAAGTAATTATAAAATAATAATTTTAAAGCTCTACAAAAGTAGCTTTTGTAGTAAAAAGCTTAAGTAACTTAATATTAACTTAATGAGTAATGAGTTAACTGATAACATAGTTACAGGCTTTTAAATATTTTAAGCAAATCAAAGCCTTAAATAGGGATGTTGACTAATTTTTGGAATTGCTTTTATATGATAGATAGACCCATTTCATACACGAATATCATATTTTTATGCAAAAATATATGAAATTTCAATTTAAAAATACGTAAATAAAAATGATTTTTTGAATTCTGGCTAAAACGCTCCTAACTGTCATCTGACAGCGCGTGACGTCACACCACTGGCTGGACTTACGCTTCCTATGAAATGTTCCTGATTTCGACACATTTTAATTATTCATAACTTAAAAACCACTGCACCGATTTTGATGCAACTTATACTGTGCCCTTAGTTGGTCCATACTTAAACCAAAAATAAAGTCAATAACTAAAATGTCTCTCTAAAAATATAAGATAAATTTTGGTAATTGACTTTTTTTTTGCTTAAATTCGGATCAACTTAGGGCACAGTATAAGTTGCATCAAAATCGGTTCAGTGGTTTAAGTTATGAATAATTAAAATGTGTCGAAATCAGGAACATTTCATAGGAAGCGTAAGTCCCGCTGACTGCGTGCTGTGCGGTGCGTGCCAGTGGTGTGACGTCACGCGCTCTGATTGGCGTTCGCATTCGCGTAACAATAAGTAAAAATTATTGAAATTAAAATTGATTTTATTGAATTTTGACTTGTAAATAGATCCATAAAATGTGATTACAGGTTTTTAAATACTGTCTTTTATGTGAAAAACATAACTTTATATGAATTCGTAACATGTGTCAACATCCCTATTATGTTAGCTTGCTTAATGAATGCGTAGTGAAATTGTAGATTTTGGATCACGTTCATTTGAGCTGAGGGTTGATAGGTATAAAACTTGTTTATTATTAAGCTGATCGTGTCTCTATTATAACAAGGTGGCCGAGCTTAATTTTATTCGGAGCAATCAAATACATAACTATTTAGGTACCTAATTTTATTTTATTTGACCAGTAACTGGAGAGAATTTACAAGAAAATAGAAAGAGTGCAGAAAAAACTAGATTTACTTTACGGCAACCTAGGTTTCCATCTAGGTTATATAAAAAAGATAAAAGCTTTATTTATATAATCATCCTTGATTATATAAAGAAAGCTTTTATCTTAAGAACAAAAAATATAAATATGAGATTTAAAAAAAATACGAGTATGATTAAATGTGTAGAAATAACCTTAAAAATGTGTCGATAAATACGCGTAGGAAATACTTGAACATCACTAAAATTTGATTCAACCCGCACATTGAATGCGTCATTTGCATAATATACGCACACACTGCTTGCAATGCACACATGTTCGCAATTCACAATTTTATCAATGAATTACGATTGCAAGGCACTGACGCATCTTCTATTTTGTCTTTAGTTTCAGTGAAGGAAAATAATAATTTAAAATTTAGTTTCTAAGAAAAACACAGTTTTAAATCAGCGTATTTACCGCTATGTAGATCAAGAGGTGTACAAACGGCTAGCGCGCCCTAACCATCGACCCCTCCCAGCCCTATTACCCCATGCTAACCCTCCTGCAGTTAAACCTCTCACTTACCTCGTCCTAGTTCAGAAATCAAAGCTCACAATAATTAATTTGTACAAGTAATTACGTGACTCGGCAATACACGCGCAACTTTGTCGTGTGTACGCTAGTATTATTTATGTTGATATTTAGGGAGAACACGGATCCTTACTCAGAGGGTCGCCCGACAAATACCCTGTAAATAGAGCGTACGCAGGAATTATTTGCGGATGGGTGATTCGGCGGCAGAACTCTGTCTGGGTACTGGGTTGGCAGATGCCAGGTAGACATTTTAATTTATAGGCAAATAACTACTACTATTACTGTGCTCCGGTAGGAGGGCACTGTAGCTAGCGAAATTACTGGGCTAAAGAGTCTTAACATCTTATGACTCTTGAGTAAGAAGCGTTGGTGCAGTGCTCCTAGAATTTCACATAATTGTGAAATCCTAGGTAACACTGTACTGATTATGGGCAGCCGTTATCTCTTAACATCAGGAGAGCGTCTTGCTCGTCTTCTACTTTATCACATAAAAAAATAAATAAATAAATAAATATTTTAGGACATTATTTATTTAGGTAGACGTATTAACAGAAATTTCTCCCAATATTAGGTAGGTACAGGTACAAGTCATGATGCAGATGAGTGCTTCGGCGTACCCGCTGCCCCAGCATTATGGCGTGGGTATCCCCGCAGCGCCCATCTTCGGCGTGGGGTCGTAATTAGGGCATCATCATCATCATCATCTCAGCCATTGGACGTCCACTGCTGAACATAGGCCTCCTCTTTGGACTTCCATATGTACCTGTTGGATGCGACCTGCATCCAGCGTCTTCCGGCGACCTTTATAAGGTCGTCTGTCCACCTTGTGGGTGGACGTCCTACGCTTCGTTTGCTAGTCCGTGGTCTCCACTCGAACACTTTTCGATCCCATCGGCCATCCGCAGTGGTGATGCGTGGAAAATTTTTCCTGGGTCAAAAAAAAGTATAAGTCATGATGTAAGTTGACTTATATAGTGCAATGCATCTTTGACTGGGTCTTTTGATAAATACTTTAATTCTTATCCACGTATTTCAGTCGTATCATCGCTCACTTCTCATGGTCTAAGTCGAAAAAATGGCGTCTTCTCGCCCATTTTTTGAGTTTAGTCTTTTCTTTGAAAAGTTGAGTCGAAAGCGAGGGCACGATAATACGGGGGTTAAACCTACAAAATTTACACAAATAATTTCATAGTGATCGGTCCAGCCGTTTTGGAACAGTTCGATAACAAAGACTGTGACACGAGATTTTTTTATACATTAGATATGATTTTCAACGCATTCATTTCTTATTAGTAGATATATAATATTATAATTTCAGTTTTCTTAGTTCGGTAATTTTAACTTGAAGAATTAAAACAGAAAGAGTTAAAAGAATTAAAACCTGCAAATATAAATCCATGTCTAATCCTGTATTAGTTTTCTTTTACTTATAGGTATACTCTTTACGAGCTATAAGATCAACGACTTTCAACGATAAGGAATTGTACCAACAAAACGCAAAATTATATCAGAAACAAAACTGGTACCACCACTGTTTAATAATAGATACTTAGATGCAGACAATCTAAAATAGGTTCATAATAATTGTACTTATTACTATTTCATATTCCGAGATAAGAGCCTATTTATGGCACAAAATGGCGCTACCCGTTATAATATTTAAATTAAACTATCTTGTATAATTCCTTTGGAATTAAATTATAGCAGGCAAATTGGATTTCTCATATCCAATGAATAGAGTTTCTCCACTAGTTTTATGCATATGAAAGGAGCGACAGTAAATTATTATAGAAGATTAACTTTGTGGGTCACATTTATTGTTTGCAGTAAGATAATAAGTATACTATATTACAGTAATTTATTATGCCACTTGTATATTTTTTTATTGGCATGAAAACGTCGTCATAATATGTGCTGGCTACTGGCCATCCAATCAGAATCTATAGCTCATTTTTTGTGGAATAAAAGTCGCCTTCCTGATCACATTGTATTGTATAATGAAACCCAATATATTCAGCACTAATAAGCACGGGAACCTTTTTACTGAGCGTAGCAGAGCGGTCCAGGATTGATCAATCACAGAACTGAGATGAAGATTTCAAACCTTTTCTAACACTGTGATTGGACAATATTCAAGTTCTAGGCGATCTTTTCCGTCGCGCGTCAGTCGGTAAGTCAAGAGATATCCTATAGAGCGTTAAAGACACGCGCTGATGCAAAAGTCGCCATGGGTGTCCTCATTCTTCGTTATTAAGTAATTAATTATATTATGATAGACAAAAGTACTTCTCGTAAAGTCACAATTCCCATCAGAGTTTAATAGTATCACCTCCGGTCAGGGCGTAACAAATTGATTATAGCCGTCGGCGATAACGCTCAGCGGGTATAAAACGAGCAGACTCCCAGAAACAGACCCTGCTACAATAAAAATGCTGAGAAAAATTGTTAGTCTGTAATATTTATTTAGCCAGTGAAACATTAATCGCAGAGCAGCATTTTTTTACATTATTAATGTCTTCAGGTAGGTCTTTGGCCTTTGGCGTTTATATTTCTTTACTAGCTGCGCCCAGCAGTTTTACCCGCTGTACTGTTGTAGCCTCTGTGTTATTCTAGGGTCTAAGCTTCCTCTATACCAAATTTCAGTTCAACCGGTCCACCCGTTTAGGCGTGAAAGAGTAACAAACATACATTCAAGAGTCTTAACATCTTATGACTCTTGAGTAAGAAGCGTTGGTGCAGTGCACCTAGAATTGCACATAATTGTGAAATTCTGGGTAGCACTGTACTGATTATGGGCAGCGTTATCTCTTAACATCAGGAGAGCGTCTTGCTCGTCTTCTTACTTCTCCACATAAAAAAAAAAATCGGGCATCCTGACTTTTACGTTTATAATATTAAGTAAGATTCCACATTTGTATACGAGTTAAATATTAAATGGGTTCTTCTGGTAAGAAAACATAAAATAACCAAAATAATCTAATCCACAAATAACATTAATAACCATTCAGGTTAGTGCAATAGTTAATATAATTTTTCTGTTGCAATCTGCTCTTTCTAACCTAACTAATCACTCTAATCTAACCTAACTAAAAGTAGATATGTAGAATGGCTGAAATATGTGTGTATTTTGAATTTAAGAGGCAAAATTACTAACTCGTTCATTTTAGATCAGCAGTAGTCAGTTGCAGAGCCGTGACTACATATGTAACTATAGTCAGTTCGTATCGGATACAATAACTATAATAGCTGTATATTTACTCTTGCATGATATAAAGTGTTCTAGATTTTTGTTCGGTAATTGCTATTGACTACTGAGAAAGCAGCTGTACATACACTGTTAACCACTGATTTATGTCCAAATAGATTTATCTGTTACTGACTTTTTGAAACTTGATTTGTTTGTTTGCAATTTCAGACTTCTTATGTATCCCAATGCCAATTTTGAATCCAATCCATTCAGTGGTTTGAGTTATATTTTAACAGATCAATCAGTCACGCTTTCTTTATATAAATAGGTACAGATGGCATATATTTGTCATTTACTACTACAAACTTACATCTAGTAGTATACAATCGGCGGCCTTACCGCATAAAGCAATCTCTTAGATACAACCTGGATGGACTACTTGACTTCACTTATTTAACTTTGTACTGATTTCAAATTAATCATTAAGTTAGGATCAGATAAGAAACTCTATTGATCCACATATTGAATTAAGTAATATTAGTTATTTCATTTATTTTACTGAATATCTATTATCTTGAAGTATTGCATGCAATTAAGACCTTTGCTATAGAAACGAGAAAGCTTCAAGCTGAACGCTAACTAATAGCTGAAATGCTCCAAAACTGGAAACTTTATCGCTTCGGTTCACCATAGGGAATGACCGTCCAACTTAGAGTTCAACTCGATTGTTTCCCCTAAACGCTTAGGGTGGGAATAAATAGCTTGTCTACTTAGAATTTGTACTGTTGATTCATGTGTAAAACCATATTGACTCATGTGTACTTAAACAAGTGGATGATATATTAGTCACTTTACAAGTCACACTTTTGGAATATATTTTGCTTACAATATATTATGTATATACCTATATTTGACTGGTTTTAAATGTTGGTACCAGCAGGTGCAAAGGACAATACTATTATCTCACTTTGTGGCTTTTAATGCCTATTTTCAGTAATATTTTATCAATTAAAAATATTTTGGCAATTACCTAAATGAACTCCCCATCATTTTTATTTGGGAATAATTGTCTTTGAATTCTCGTAAAAAATGACGTTTACTGGAAGTTTTTAATTTGGATAAAGCATATTAGGTCTATCAAGTTTCAGCCAATGGAAAATATTGTCACAAACTTTATAGATGACAACATTAAATATATCATTAAGACAAAAGGCAGGAAAGTAGCTGTAATGGGGACAATCGAAATAAATTACGAGCTAAGTTGCACAGCACTATCAGGTCAGAGCGCAGTAAATTGATCGTTGCTTCGTGGTAAGATAATGCCCGTTCGGTAGCGCAACTGTAACTAGGTACCTACTGAGCTGCGATTATGATGCTCCGGCTCTAAAACGATCATTCTGCGTTGCGAATCGCGGGACACTAACTCTTTAAGGATTGATAATTCTAGGAAAGTTGCTGCAGTTATGATACTGAATTTCAAAAAAGATCATTTTGAGGAGTAATCAGCTTCATTACCAGACATAATTCTTTAGACAAGTTTTACTAGAGGCGTAGGTACTCCTAAACAAAGCCCTAAGATTTTAGATAACTTTTGTAATTTCTTTTTTGGAACGCCAACTAATTTGGATAAAACGAACTAAACGTTGTAGGAATTGGCGGTCTTATAGCTAATAGCGATGAGACCGCCCATATTATTTTAGAACTTGCTAATAGATCGATATTCTTTGTTGATTACTGACTTCCAACCTAAGAGACAGAACTGGATTTGGAACATTACTGATAAACTATAAAAAGTATAGTACTAGTCTAAACTGTAGGTACCAATACTACTAGTTAGAATTTTTTTTGATAGTACAATAGAAAAACCTAATTCTATTATCTATTAAGCTTTACATCCCATGTTGTACAATAACGATGATATTTACGACCCTACAAGGCGGCCGGTAACAACACGTGTCCCCAAGTGTGTAATTAGTCTTCCAAGTAACCTATCGCCTGCTTCAATTATCTAGGGCATGCATATTTATGCAGTAATCTGTATACTGATATTATAATAGCATCTACAAGGTCTCTCCACTCTGAAATTGTACGTCATTTTCATGGATGTCAGAAACATTCCTTTTAGATACAATTTTAAAATGGTTTATATGGACCAGATTAACATCGTTATTCTTGACAGCTTATTAAGCCAGCTATAAAATTGGTAATGAAAATGAATATTATAAACCTTTGGTGGCATAGTTATGTAAATATACATAGCTTAGCATCATAAGTGATCTGCTACCTGTAGGTTCATACCCACTGGTAGGTCATATGTCATGGGATATAGTTTCTTAATCACCTGACTGGACAAAGATGTATCACGGGGCCAAGTTCTGGGACGATGTTTCATGAAGATAGAGAGCGACAACGCATCAGCAATAACCGATATCGCGTCGGCATCACCGCAGCAGACTAAAAGCTGAACTGACCACCAATAGACGGATCGTCTGTATCTACATTTAAAAAAAAAAACTATTCTGTAGGTTCAAGAGCAATGATGAAAGAAAAATAACTCATTTCGATGATGAAAGTATAGTGATATTTTACAGTTTTAGAACTTGTTTAATTTATATTTAGTGGCTAGAAAGAACCTTAAGCTAGCTCAAATTGATCAACGCAATCTGGAGTCAAGACATGTGCCACTTTTCTGCCCTCGAAACTCATAAGTGATTTCGGTATTCGTGACTTTGGCAAAGTCAAAACTAAATGTTATTTAATTTATCTTTCACTAGATTTAAGATTATTTTGAGTCATATAATCTCAAGCTAGAAAATTGAGATCTTCAAAAGGCGAAGGCGAGGTACTGCTGGCATGAGCCCTACGGCGACCACCTTCTATTAGGCGGATCGTCAGCTTCTTTACCACAATGACATTAAAAATTTCCCGAAAAGAAAACTTCCGATATGACCCAAAGAAAGCAGAAACAGACCCACATATTAATCTGACACGAGATAAGATGAAATTATTAATATACAAACGGTAGGGTTTCTAAAACACAAGTAGAAGACGGCGTATGATAATATCTAACCAGTTTGGATTAGAAATGGCTATAAAACACTATCTAATAACCAACGTGGTATTTTAAACAAAAGCTGAACTTTCCTCAAATTCCCAGTAACGAGATGAAGTATTTCCAATTAAAACGAGTAATCCGATGAAAAGGTAGGAAGTGATTATCTCTACTGCTAATTGTGACCAAAACAAATTGTTTGCACCGCGATTTCTCTTCACCAGTAATTATAATTAAGACATTGTAATCGTAGACGAGCGAGCGCGGAAATAATAGTTGTTCACAAATTGATTTCACAGTCAGCACATTTTTGACTTGTTTTTACTTTTTAAAAATACCTACTAATCTACTATATATAACACCTATGTATTTTGATAAGAAATCATAATAAGGTTCTATATTTTGATAAGATCGTATTTTAATTATGATAGTCCTAAGAAGTAGCTAAGTAATATGTTAACTTTTCTAATTTCTGACTGCAGAAGTTACTGTTTTTTTTATATATTAATAACTATTTATGCCTAAGCATAGATAAGGTTAAAAAGTGGTAGGTTGGTACCGTCAAGGAGGAGCCTTGCGTCGTAATCCTCAATTCTGAGGGTCGTGACCTCCTCTCACTATCTTCTTCCTAATGATGTCATCCCATCGATCCCATACCGTGTTGGTTGGTACATAATCTATTTAAAATTTCCCTCAATTATATGAAAAAATTCCAGTTTAATAGTTAAACCTTGCACATTTCAACGTAATCTTTTATGCAGCTCATTTGTAGAAATTTTAACGACAGTTCCATGCAAAATGAAAACTATCCCGTTTAATGCTCATAACAACTGTATAAATGTTTTTTGCTGACTACTCCAATTATTACACTGATAATTCTGATGCCGAGCTGAGCATCGAAATTATGTTATTAAAGTTGAAATGAATGTGGCATTAACACGTGTCAGTAACAGAAATTCTGTTAATAAAACAAATTGAATGGAATCGTTGATATTCGCATTTTATTTATTATCTAGTGATACTTTTTAAAAACAACAGTTTATTTAAGTGAAATATTTTGCACTCGCTTAAAAAATACATTGAACTAAAAAAATAAGTAGAAACAACAGGGATTGAAGAAAAAGACGGAGGGCTAAGCTGAGTGGCGTGCCATAGGGGATACCTACATATGTCCAGTATTTGATGATCAGACTGCTGATGAGATTGAAAGCAGAAAAAATAAGGCACTCGTACACAGCTTAATAATATTATACTCACACTTTACTTTAAATATATTATGGATACATAATATTTCTTTTTAAGTTCAAAATACAAATTACACTTTCGGTCCCTGTACAAAATTGCACTGATCCTGGCTTGCCGAGCTCACAAGGTACTCCCCAACCGTTTTGGGGAGTAATAAGCTCCTTCAAAAATAACACACCAATTTTGAAACGCATCCCGCGTGGTGCTCGCCCCACAGTGGCCCAAACACTATCTTTGGCTATCAGACACGTTGTGTCTCAAAACTCAGTTCAAGCCTGGGAACATTTACTACTGTTTCCTTACCGCGTTCTTTATGTACCTTTTGACCCCAACAACAAAAACTCGCTCACCTCTAGGGTGAAACAAAATTGCGTATTGTATAGAGATATGACCCACATCCAAAACCACAATATTGTTGCGCCTATCATTAGACGAAACAATAAACAAAATTCCAATCAAATTTCCAACAATTCGGGTTCTTTAAAATTGGTTGAGAACAAAATTAGTGACGGAGACATAAGTGGCGCAGCACGAGTTTTATTTTCTAGCGACTTAGTAGCTCCAAACAGCCCTGAAACAGTACAGTCCCTGATAGAAAAGCATCCACTGGCAGCGGTCGACCTTACCATGCCCGATCCACCACAACCCGGTGACGTCACTGTTCAAGCGACCGTCAGCGAGGTTTCTAAAGCCGTTATGTCCTTTCAAAATGGTTCCGCCGGTGGCCTTGATGGCCTTACACCTCAACATTTAAAAGATCTTTTATGCGCTATTTCGGGCGAGGTTGGCGCAACCCTCTTGAAGGATTTAACTGATTTAGTTAACCTGATGTTGGCTGGTCGAGTTAACAGTGAAATCACAGACATTTTATACGGCGCCAACTTGTGCGCACTTGCAAAAAAAGATGGTGGCATTAGGCCAATTGCGGTCGGTATGACTTACCGTCGCCTGGCGGCCAAGGTTTGTTGCAAGAAAAAAGTCGCTTCTTTGAGCGATCTTTTTCAACCAACACAGCTTGGTTTCGGCTCGCCAGGTGGCTGTGAGGCAGCTGTTCATTCTCTTCGCACTTTTCTCGATCAAAATTGTGGTGAGGTTCTGCTAAAGGTGGATGTAAAGAACGCCTTTAATTCGGTGGACAGAGGGGCCCTGTTGACGCAAGTGAAAGATAAAGTCCCGGATATCTACAATTTTCTTTGGCAATGCTATGGGAATCCTTCGAAATTAGTTTACAAAAATAATCTTATTTTGTCTTCTGTTGGTTGTCAACAGGGTGATCCACTCGGACCGGCCATTTTCAGCCTGGCCATCCATCCGATTATTCAGCGTCTAAAGTCCAAACTTAATGTTTGGTACTTAGATGACGGAACTTTAGGAGGTGATGCGGGAACTGTACTTGACGATTTAAAAACTCTTATAGACGAATTTCGTCTCATTGGCCTAGAACTAAATTTATCAAAATGTGAAATTTTTATTTCAGATACATGTTTGGACAAAGATTTGGTACTTGATCAATTCCTTCGTTTGGCACCCAGCATAAAAATTGTAGATAAGTGCTCACTTCGCCTCCTTGGTTCGCCGATCCTAGACGAATCCTTCCCACCTTTTGTTGAGGAAAAAATTCAAAATTTTATGATGGCCTCGGACAGATTGATCAAAATTAATGCCCACATGGCATTTACTATTATCAGGTATTGTTTGTTTGTACCAAAATTTACATACGTTTTACGATGTTGTCCATTGTGGAAACACAATGAGCTTCTCGTAAGCTTAGACAACGTCATAAAAAATACCCTGATGTCGGTCCTGAATTTGAGCTTGGATGACAGGGCTTGGTCTCAAGCCTCCTTACCTATCAGGTTTGGGGGCCTGGGGGTCCGTAAAATTTCTAGTGTCGCTCTCCCGGCTTTTTTGTCCTCAGTGCATAGTTCGGACAATCTCATTCAAAAAATACTCGCTCCCTCGCGAGACCCCGCATTATCATCTTTGGCTATAGCTAATTCAGCTGAGGCAAAAAATGCTTGGGTGGCAGCTTGCCACAATACCGATTTACCTAAAGTACCATCTTCACAGAGACTGTGGGATGGGCCTCTCTGCGAGTTGGCACGGAATAGTCTAATACAAACGTGTCCCAACTCGTCAGACCGTGCCCGACTTCTAGCAGTCTCTGTTAGGGAATCTGGTTTTTGGTTGCAAGCCATCCCTTCCATTAATACTGGTAATCTTTTAGATTCATCTGCTTTTCGTGTAGCTGTTAGTTTGCGCCTGGGTGCAGCATGTTATGTAGGTCACCGCTGTCAGTGTGGTAATGCAGTCGACGAACTCGGTCACCATGGTCTCTCATGTTCTCGGAGTGCTGGCCGAATCTCCCGCCACTCCAGTCTCAACGACATCATTCGCCGGGCTTTTACCAGCGCCAATGTAGCAGCCATTCTCGAACCGAATGGTCTGATGCGTGACGATGGTAAAAGACCTGACGGTATGACTTTGATTCCCTGGAAGTTAGGTCGGCCGTTAGTGTGGGACGCGACTTGCGTTGATACACTGGCGCCCTCACATCTTCCAGAGACTCAAATTGCGGCTGGTGCGGCGGCAGTTTCTGCTGAGCGGCTCAAGCGGCGTAAATATGCTAACCTCGATAGCGGTTACATTTTTGAGCCGTTTGGGGTAGAGACTTTGGGTCCTTGGGGTCCGGGAGCTCACCGCATTTTCCAAAATTTATCTGAGCGCTTGGTCGAGGCGACGTGTGACCAAAATGCTGGGGTATATTTGGCCCAACGTATAAGTATTGCCATTCAACGTGGCAATGCTGCCAGCATTCTGGGCACTCTGCCAACTGACAGTGGTTTGGAGCACTTGGATTTTCTGTAGATCGGCTTGTGGCCGATCTGTGGTTAATAAAAGTGTTCTTTACTGCTGTAGTAGCTGTAGTATTGTTAGTTTGTTTTTCTCAATAAAGGCATTTGCCATGTAATTTAAGTTCTTGTGTGGTGTACGTTTAATAAAGATTTAGGTACCTTCTTATCTAATCTTAAGTAATCTAATCTTTGGATATTAATATAGGTAGTTTTCGAAGACTTGGTGTCATTAATCAGCTTGGAATCTCTTTGCTTGGAATGCAGGTATTTTGAAGGCCTATTTAAATAAATGAATTTTGAATTTGACCGACTTTAATGGGCATTTTAAGAGGAATATTTATTAAGTTTTCGTGCAAACGTCCACCACCAAACGTTGGCCAACTAATCTTAATAAAAGTGATTTAAACCCCATTAACTTAAATAAGATCCACGTCTCACTCTATTATGGTCGTAATTTAAATCTACTGCTCAAAAACCTTGAATTATTTTTATGTTTTACAGTAAAACAAGTGAAATTTTAAAAAACTTTTCAAAAATAAGCTTTTATTATTATTACCATCTAGCACCATAAAGTACTCGTCAAGACGAATCAAATGAGCTCTAACTCGATGGGGTTACGTCGTTTAATTACGGAGTTCTTATGGCCATCTTCCAGCTCCATCAACAGAACAGCTCCATGTCATAATAATGTTGCATTGTCATCCGATTATACATGCACACAAAATTTCAGCTCAATCGGAAACCGGGAAGTGGGTCAAATTTAACTTGCAAGATTTGATTGATTACAGACAGACAGACTACAGACAGGTGAAAGTAAATAAAAGCTTGTAAAATAAGCTAAATGTAGTTGAATAGAGTTTTACTATTCATATAGTGCATCTAAACCATTTTTTTATTAAAATTCTTTTTCTTCGCTGTGGGTTATATTACTGCTGTTGCAGATGCAGATGGGTCATTTGCTTGTATGTGCAATGTACATAATATTATGTACCTATACCAAAACACATAAATAATCTATAAACAAAACAAAAAACAATTTTTTTAGCACATCTATTTCACTAAAGCATAAATAATTTTCAACTCTAAACATAAAATTTGTTTATCAGTTTGAACAACCAAAACATGGCTCTCTAATATTGATTTTTGTGATTGAGGGTATGTCGCTAATTGCCAGTTACTGTACATCGTGCCGTAGATTTCGCGTAAAAGCGTTAACTTAAAAACACACGCACGTGTTGCTTTGTCGGTTTCAACAAACGTTGAACGAATATAAAGCCATTGATTGTTTGGTTCAATCATTTTAAAGTTGCCGCCGTCAGCCAAACAAACTATTATTAACGTGTATATAGAACTGACCTGTAATTTAAGAGTGGTCAAACTCTTGTTTGATCTAAATGCTCTACGAGTTAAATTTTTTGTTCAAAATGTAAGCTGCAAATGCGTTTTTCATTTAAGTTTTGTAACTCACAACCTACGACGGAGATTTTTAAAACAGCTAACGATGGGGTTTCTCTGCAAACGATAAGGGCGACTTTGGAGCCGTACAATCGATGGACTACCATCTCCAATGTCCGCTGCACTAACATAATATTATATTATGTAGAAATGCAGGATCTCACTGAGGCCAATGACAGAGTTAGGCCAAGTACCTAGTAGGTGTAGGCCAAGTGTGTGAGCAGAAGCAGTGTGGAGCGAGGTTTATTCACTTCACTTGTGATGTCCCAAGCCAATCTTAAAATAACCCGAACTTACAGCACAAAATGATTATTAAAACTTAAAATTTCACAAGTGAATTTACATTCGTTACGCAATTGCTGTAGTGCGCTGATTACCAATATATTACTTACATACATATTGCCACATTCTCAATTATAATTTTACAAACGCAAACTAGGCATTAATGGGCAATCGAAACAACGTCGTTAATATTTTGATGGCCATTTGCATGCGAAATGGTATCGGTGAATAAGTAATAATTGTCATTGTATGAAACATGAGATACAAATTATAAAATAGTTTCATTTGCGTAGTATACTTTATTCAATCAAAATGCATTTAAAATATAATTAATTAATGTCCAGCCAAATAAGTAAAAATTTATTTTTACTCATTTTCTTGACACTGCTCGTGAAATAGACCGCGAGCTTTAACACTTCGCACAGCTTTTTATTTGGCTGACAAATCAAAAACTAAAATTATTTATCTGCTTGCTTCTGCCTACTCATTTTACACGAGACAATTCGTCCCAGGTTTTCATTTAAATATATTTCACATGTGAAACTTTCAACCGTAAATAAAGTTATTACAAACAGGTGAGGCATCGCACCCAACTAAATACAAAACCTCATCGAAAGCTGTTCGTATTTCGAGATAGTTCAGGAACATGGCATTCCTGTTAATTGTCCCTAAAGCTGTTTAATGAACTAGATTAAGCCCTCGCTCCACGTGGAGCGGCTGCGGTCGTGTTCACTGCAAATTAGCAAATAATTCCAGTAATGAAAGTGCGACGGCCCCGCCGCACCGCTCTCACTAATTTATACCGCCAAGTTCAAAAACACTAAGAAGATGCATGAAAGATAAATGAAGTACCAAAAGTAAGCCCAGTCTCTTATCAGTATTCAGTAAACAAGTAATACTTACATACTAGCGAGTGGGCTTATTACTTTACAATTCTCACACCGTACCGTACTAATAAAATGGTAATTTATCGGTATCATAGGTAATCCTGGTATTGAAAGTATCCTTAATAGGCAGCGGTGACCATACTTGCCATCAGGTGGGCTGTCTAATCATTTGCCACCTGTAGCATAAGAAAAGTATAGTATTCGAGCAATATGTGTAAACCTACTCGTTTGAATACAAACACGGCTGCACAAACATTTTCCCCATAGTCCATAGTAATCGGCCTAGTAAGCGAACATAAGGCAAAAGTTTGTGAGCGTGCGTCGTTCAAGTGCACTTACTGTAAACCTGAACGTTTGTGAGATAGAACTTGTACACACCTCCGTAGATACTGTTCTCTGTCTCCTAGATGCTTATTTTTATTTTATATATTTTCTGTCTTTGCATTACTTAATTTTATATTATAATAACTATACTTAACCTACTACTTTGTTATATTAATTAATTAGTTTATAATAGCTCGAAATGTATTGCTTTTTATTATGTACAAATAGTTGAGGTATAATCCTGTTCTTAATATGGTTAAGAAAATGTTTATTTTAAAGTGATTATACTTTGTAATGTACAATAAATAAATAAATAAAAAGACTGTAGGTGCCTCATTTATTCCAACATTGCTCAGTCTGTTAATTTCCTTCGTCCATGCCGCCAACCTGTAATGTTCGAATTATGAGGTTAGCTGCGATTCAGTTTCGGCTTTTTAAACGACTCACGCCACCGTACCTAGTACCTACTCGTAACTGTGACAATGTCCTCGGGCCGTATGATTTATTGGCGTGAAGCACGGCAATGTGTGAAAAACTTACTTTCACTGACAACTTTATTTTGTAGGTGCTACACGTGGCAAACCTATTTGACTCTATAATAACGGTAAAGGACTCTACTAATAAAGGACTAAGTTTTTTTTTTTTTTACTTGGCAAATGCCTTTATTGAGAAAAACAAACTAACAATACTACAGCTACTACAGCAGTAAAGAACACTTTTATTAACCACAGATCGGCCACAAGCCGATCTACAGAAAATCCAAGTGCTCCAAACCACTGTCAGTTGGCAGAGTGCCCAGAATGCTGGCAGCATTGCCACGTTGAATGGCAATACTTATACGTTGGGCCAAATATACCCCAGCATTTTGGTCACACGTCGCCTCGACCAAGCGCTCAGATAAATTTTGGAAAATGCGGTGAGCTCCCGGACCCCAAGGACCCAAAGTCTCTACCCCAAACGGCTCAAAAATGTAACCGCTATCGAGGTTAGCATATTTACGCTGCTTGAGCCGCTCAGCAGAAACTGCCGCCGCACCAGCCGCAATTTGAGTCTCTGGAAGATTAGATATTATAATAAGTATTAGATAGGTACATACATTAAAAATACAATAGATTTGAACAAAAGTACCCTACCTATACACGTGTACAAAAATAAATGTTTTGACATCTACCTATGCAGCCCCTGGGTTCAAATCTCAGTGTGTGGCATATCACCTGGATAGCGTTCAGAAGGCGCGTTTCGGAAGACGTAACCTTCTTCTTGGCGACCTGAAACTGCACCACATAGGTTGGCCACACAACCTATTATAATAATTTGTGATAATGTAAATATAATAAAAATATGTGATAATTTGACTGTGACAGTGTAAACAGGATACCTATGTCCTATTCTATTGCAGTATTATTATTTTATTGTTCATAGTACAGCCGCGGTATTTTCTTACCGTGATACAGGTAAAACAAGTATATGGACAGTTTAATCCTTCCATTTTCGTAGGATAAGCCCTAGGATACAAACTCATTATCTCCTCCTGCAATGTTCCCTAAGTAGAGAACATAACACTAAACGCTAATTGCTTTTCATTGCAAGCTCAAATGCCGCCATTATTGTCAGCTCGTATGAGCCCTACTAATCGCGCTGTGCTTTTAGGTTGCACATCAGTTTAGTGCATGAAAATATAAATAGGTGTGCAAATATTTTCATACCGTATCTAAAAGGTTAGCCTTTATATTAACCACGATCGTGCTTGATCTAAAATGAGTAAAACCTAAGATGAAAAACGAAAAGCCGGGTGTGAAGATGGAGCGATTATAATTAGGGCAATTGTACGGAGAGATCATTTTATTCATTACTAGCTGCGCCTAGCGGTTTTACGGGCCCCGCTGTCCTGTAGCATATGTGTTATTCCAGGGTCTAAGCTATCTCTATACCAAATTTCAGCTCAATCGGTCCACCCGTTTAGACGTGAAGAAGTAATAAACATATAGGTACATTCAATCACTTAAACTTTTGCATTTATAATATACCTACTTATAAGTGTGATTAAATTTACATAAAGCACTCTATATAAGGCTCTTTTATATCTAAGAAAAGTGCCAAGATGTTGTCTAAATTTCAGCTGTACAGTCTAGTCAAGAAATAAACCAGTTTATTGGGTGTTCTAATGCTAAAAAACTTTTTTCACAATTAACAACTCTTTAGTTTATTGCTCTTACACAGCAGTTGCATTGCTCATCACGATAACTGGCACACCTTTTTTCGTCTTAAAAATCAGTTTTGACAAGACTTAAGCTCTTAAACCTTAAGATTCCCTCGCTTGCCTAATTTTGGTCTCGCGTCACCTTCCAGTTATGGTCTATAGTCTAAAGCTTTTTATGGTCTATAGCCAGTCCTTTAAATGTTCCAGTTTTATGGCGACTCTACCAGAGCCTCATGACCAGCACCATCCACATTTGCATAATGAGATTACGATTCATCATGACACGTAGGGCTTAATTGTGAGCACAGTCCAGCGCCTATCTAATTAAGCGCTATGGGCTTGAAATGTATCAATTTAATGGACTTATGATGCGTAATGCAGGTATGTTTAGCCTACTAGGTGCGCTCCACGGTTTACCCGCGTGCTAATTCTGTTGGAAATCGGGATAAAAATAGCTTTTGTGTTATTCCAAGCTATTTATGGTATTCTAAGCTATCAAATACCAAATTTGAGCTTTATCGATCCAGTCATTTAGGTGTGAAAGAGTAACAAACATTTCATACATCCATCCTTACAAACTATCAAGTCCATAATACTTATAAGTTGCACGTGCATGGTGTTACAAGAGTCAATGAACTTAGGTAGATAATCTAAATGATTAAAACATCTTGTCAAGACCTAACTAACAGGATCATCATCCAAAGCCCTCTGCGTGCCACCGCTGCATGTCTCCTCCATGTTAACCGATTATTTAAAGTTCGCAGTATTAGCTACACCATTTCACATAACTACTTCCACGTCAGGTTAGTTAAGAGAAAAAATTTTTCTATCAATAAGTCTAATCTCGACTAGCAACGGTCGGCTCGAAGCCAGTTTTTCTAGCGGCCGGGAATGCAGTCCAATGCACCTGCCTGTATCTACCTTGAAAACTTCTAGTTTGCAAGTGATGTTGACCACTTTTAAACTACACATAACGGGCAAATAAAATGCTTCTGATGTTATAGCAACGACCTGCAATTCGAGGGTGGTCGAGCGCTACCTAGAAATATACTACTTCATTTGTTTATTGGACTCATAAAGGTTTTTTTTTTTTTTTTTTTTTTGTTTACGCCGAGTAAAAACGCATTACGCGTACCCACCCATACGGGGGTATGGGAGGGTTATGTGGGACTCCCGTACAGAGCGACTGCACGGTATACCCACTAAAACATCTCGGCGAATTTCCCGCATCGTCTTTGTGACGGAGGACTGGGAATCGGCAGAGCCTTGCATCCAGTCCAACTCATAAAGGTTAAGTAAGTTCATAAATATTGAACAACTCGGCATAAATTCAGTCTAGTTTCCGTTGGAGGTGGTAAATTTGTAACGTAATGCTTGGGTAAACTTTGAGATAATGATTACCAGCGCACAGGTCGATAATAAATTAGTAGGTAAAACTATGAAAATACGAGTATAGAGTTATTACTTACAAGTTTCTACCAAGAATGGTATCATCTAGGTTCCATCTTTAGGACCTTTTTTGGATAAATCATTAAAAACCTATAAAACTATCTTTTTTTTTCTGAAACATTCTGAATAAATTAACTAGATTTAATATAAATCGGGTTGAATTCGGCTGTTTCAACATAATGTTCATTGCCCCCTATACATAGGAAGTGTCGTAACGTATTATTTCGGGCGCTCCGCGCGCCCACAGCAATGTCTGTGTACACGAGTCTACCGAGCGATGAGTGGTCCGACAAAAGTGCGATGGAAGAAGGTGTCAATAATGATGATTGCTTACCAACTCTTATTTCTACCACTGCGGCACCACCCAAGTTGGCAGAGAAGAGGCCTTTAGATACCAGTGACACGAGCGGGAGTGGTGAGGACGGATTTACTAAGGTCACGAGGAAGCGACGCTCCAAAGTTGCCTCGATGGAAGAGTCTAGTAAAAGCCCCATTTTACAACAAAGGAAAAAAGATGATTTCGAGGTTTGTCTGACGTCCCTGAAGGTTTTGCCAAAGCAAATGGCGCTAGCACGTCTTTTACGGGATTCAAATATTACAAACATTATTAATATTAAATATAGAAGCCCCTATAAAGTCTTTGTCCAACTTGACTGCCAGATTCAGGCTGACAAATTGATTAAGTGTACCAAGTGGCCAGAGCTAGATGTGAGAGCGCACCTCACCGACAAAGACAACATGTCTTATGGGATGATAAAAGGAGTTGATCTAGATCTATCTGAAGAAGAGGTTCGATCATTACTAGACACTTCTGTCCCTATTATTTCTATTAAAAGGCTGAGACGAGTGGACATTGATGGAAAATGGGTGGATAGTGAAACGGTTAGGATATGCTTCAAGAGTCCTACATGTCCACCTTTTGTTTCTGCATATGGGTGTAGATTTGCCGTAGAACGTTATGTTTTCCCCGTTACGCAGTGCTCAAACTGCTGGAAGTTTGGGCATTCCAAAAAGTTCTGTCCTTTGAGTACAAGTATATGCCCGAAATGCGGACAGCCTCACGAGAATTGCGAAACAGAATTTTATAAATGTCCGAATTGCAATGGACCTCATATGGCTATTGAGAAGATTTGTCCGTTTTTTACGAAAGAGAAACGTATTCGGAATATAATGAGTGAGGAAAATATAACTTATAAGAATGCCTTAGAAATTTACTTAAGGAAGGAAGAGGAGAAAAAATTTGAGAAGGTCTGCGAATATCAAAGAGAATTCCCACCGTTGAGACCCCCACTTAGAGCCACGACATTTTGGCCCACCACAACTCTATCTAACCATCAACGTGTTATGGAACAGGTGATAGAACAGGACGACACTTGTGAAGAAAATGGCAAAAGTAATAGTGAAGAAGAGGTAATAAGCAATGAAAGGAAGGAAAATAAAAATAGGAATAAAAAGAAACAACGTAACACACGGATGTTAGCTTTGGAAAATGAAAAGATAGATGTTCAAATACAGAGGGAACAATTAGAGAGTTCCAGAAGTACACACGATCCGATTGAAGTGGAAAAGGAAAGACGTAGAAGAGAAGGAGATGGCAAAAAGGTTAAGAACGAATGGAGATTTGAATGGAAAAGGATATTTGAAAGTATTAAAAGTATTATTTTTAGCAATGAGATGTTAGGAGATAAAGTAATAAGCGTAGTTAAATTGTTATTTGAAGAAATTAGTTCATATGTAGTACAATTATTTGCTGAAGGGGAAATACTGAAACGTATGTTTCATACGTTTCAGAGTCGATAGCAGAGGGCACGTTTAGGAAAATTGGTATCAATATATTTCAGTGGAACTGCCAGAGTTTATGTCCTAAAATATGTAATTTAGAGAGTTTATTATTCCAAGAAAATATTCATGTAGCTGTGTTGAGTGAAACCTGGTTAGGTAGTGACACGTCTTTAAGTATAAGCGGTTATAGTATTTACAGACAAGATAGAAGTGACTCGTATGGAGGGGTAGCGATTATAGTTCATAAATCCTTACGCTCATATTCATGTCCAATAAGCTTGTCAAATTCTGGTATAGAGGCTATCCAAGTTAGATTACTTAATTGTGCTGATTTAGAAAATATTATTTCTATTTATTGTCCCTCATCCATTAATACACAGCAATCGGATTGGGACTCACTTTTTTCATTATTTTCTACTAAAACATTAATTGCAGGCGATTTTAATGGTCATCATTCAAATTGGTCATATAAGACTGACCATAGAGGCACTCAGCTGTTAGATTCTTCATTAGACCATAATTTCATTTCCCTTAATAATGGTGAGTGTACACGTGTGAAACTTGTCAATGGTAGCCTCCGAAATTCATCACCTGATATAACATTTGCTTCGACTGATATAGCAGTTAAATGTACCTGGAAAGTTATTAGTGAGAATCTGGGAAGTGACCATCTTTTCATTAAAATCTCCTTTAATTTCAATGATGACGTAGTATTTATTAGGAAACGTAACTTCAAAAAAGCAAATTGGACGAATTATAGGCAGGATCTCCTAATTTATTTTTCTAATAATATAATTAATACGAGCTTAGATAATATTCAAGAACGGTACAATGTATTCATAGAAAATATTGTAGCAGCGGCAGATAAGAACATTCCTTTTATTAAAATTTGTAATAGCCCTTCTTCTAAATTCAAACCAAAGGATTATTGGTCACCTGAATTATCAAAAATTGTAGGAGAACGTAGGCTCGCATTATCATTGTTTAGAAAAAATCCTACTCCGGATAATCTTAAGAAACTAGAAGAAAAAGTTAATGAATCAAGTCTGTTAATTAAAAGAGCTAGGTCATGTAGTTTTAAGAAGTTTTGTAGTGGTATTAATGAGTCTATATCAGTATCAGAGATGTGGAGAAAAATGCGATGGTTTAAAGGTTATCGTGCGGCTAGTTTTTCTCCATCTGATGACAAAGTTAGTCAACTTTTACATTCATTAACGCCGGACTCTGTTAGTAATCGACCGCCTACAATCGAATCTCGGAATTATTTATTAGAAATGCCTTTTACGATACAAGAACTTTTACCATGTATTAAGAAAAAAGACACTGCCCCGGGTATAGATGAAATAACATACTCGATGATATTTAACTTGCCTATAGAAGTTAAAACAATACTGTTGCACCTATACAATGATATTTACAGTTCAGGTAATGTACCTACTCAGTGGCGCTCAATATATGTTGTTCCGATACCTAAAGCAGGTTCCACTCAATTAGAACAAAAACTACGTCCCATATCCCTAATATCCTGCGTCTGTAAAATTCTTCATAATATGATTGTTAAAAGGCTAGAATGGTATGTTGAAAAAAATAATATTTTATCAACCCATACTGCTGGTTTTAGAAAAGGACAGTCTTGTTTAGACTGTCTTTCCAGGCTCGTTACTTATATTCAAATAGGGTTATCATTCAATAGCCCCACAGTCGCGTGTTTTGTAGACATTGAAAATGCCTATAATAATGTCTTAGTCGAGAAGGTGATAAGTACACTGGATGGCATCAACGTTGGGCAGAACATGTGTAGGTATTTGTGGTCGTTTTTGAGTACAAGATGTTTATCGATAAGGGGTAATGATGGTAGAATTTATTCAAGATGGACTACTAGAGGTTTAGCTCAGGGCGATCCTAGTTCGCCATTGTTATTTAACTTGATTACCTATAAAATATGCAAAGAACTTGAAGAAACAATTAGAGTATCTCAATATGCCGACGATTTTGCTTTATATATAAGTGATGAAAGTTTGGGTTTTTGTGAATATTCTATTCAAAATTCATTAAGTATCATGGTTAACAGTTTACGCGAAATGGGACTAGAGCTTTCCAGTAATAAAACAGTTATTTGTATTTTTAGTAGAGGACGAAGGAGAAACACTATTGAAATAAAGGTAAATGACTGTACATTAAAACAAGTCGAGAGTGTCAGGTATTTAGGTTTGTATCTAGATAGGTCATTGTCATGGGGTAGACACATATCGGATATTAGCGAAAAAACATCTAAATATTTAAATATGCTGAAAGTTCTAGCTGGATCTACGTGGGGAGTTCATCCTAAGTACCTACGAATATTGTATATATCTGTGATAAGAAGTAAAATTGATTATGGTTGCTTTTTGTACGACTCTAGTGCTAATACACATTTGTATAAATTAGAAAAGATTCAGAATCAGGCAATGAGAATTATTGGCGGTTTCATTAGAACAACTCCTATACACGTTATGGAAAGTGAAACATGTATTCCGCCCTTACATTTAAGAAGGTTATATCTGGCGTTTAAGTTCTGCATTAAAAGTATGTCGTGGGAAGGTAGCATAACTATACAGCTGATTGATGAATTGTACACTTATCGAGAGTTCGCTTATTGGCAAAATAAGAAAAAACCAATATTTATGTCTGTATATGATAAATGTAGAAATCTAGATATTCACTCGTCGAATCCTCTGGAAATGTTTTCGTTAGATACCTGGGTTACTTATATTCAAATACAAGATATTATAAATTGTCAACTTGAAAGCGTAAAGGGGTCAAAACGAAGTCACGAAGTAACATCTTTAAAATTTGAAATAATTAAAGAATTGCAGGAAAAGTATAATGACCGGTTAACTATTTATACAGATGGGTCGAAGAGCGAATCGGGGCAAGGGGCTGCATACTATGACATAAGCTCTGGCAGGCACGGCATGTTTAAGATTAGTAATGATGTTTGTATAATGACCTTGGAACTCATTGCAATATTGGAAGCTTTGAAATATATAAACAGCGACACGAACCGAAGGGTAGTTATACTTACAGACAGCAAGAGTGCTCTGGAGCATGTAGCCCGGTGTGCCTCTGGTATCAGAGGTAATTCGATTGCTTATGCGGTTTTGAATAAAATTCATAATCTTACACTCAATAATGTAGATTTAAAATTACAGTGGGTTCCAGGTCATATAGGTTTGAGAGGTAACGAGGAGGCTGACCAATTAGCTAAATTGAGTGTCACAGAGGGAGTATCGTTTTTTGTTCGGCCAAATTATTCAGAAAAATTATTTAGTTTTAAAAAACATTGTTTTGATCTGCTCAAAGAATATTTTGATGAAAGAAGTCGGGAAAAAGGTATTTGGTATAAAATTATTCAAGGTCAGCCTCCTCGGATGCCGTGGTTTGCTGGGAGTGACCTCAGTAGGCAAGCCATAGTGATGGCACACAGGTTGCGCTCAGGGCACTATCCGTCACGTCAGTTTGCGTATTTAGTTAAAAAAGCTGACTCACCTAATTGTGATGTTTGTGATACAACTGATGATATTTATCATATCCTAATAAATTGTAACAAATATCAAAGTAAAAGGGAACAGTTTATGCTTAGATTTGGTCTGAATAGGAATGATATGGGTGTATTTGTAAGCATTCTTTCCGATCCTAATTGTGAAGCGGGTCGTGCACTCTTGCAGGTGTTTATGTAGTGATGTGTATATTCCATTGATGTCTGCATCAATGTGTGCGGGTTGCGAGTCGCTTTGCAGTTGGGAGAAGGATGGATGTTGTATAATATTATTTTTGATAGTACAAGTTTAGGGTATGATGGGACTGGCATGCCCTTAAGGGTAAAAGTCCCAAAAATAAATAAGATTAAAAAAAAAAAAAAAAAAAATATAAAACTATCAATCACTAGCACTACACCTTCTTGTGTTTACTACACTTTCTTAGTTTTTGGTTGCATCGTAGTAGACAAGCCGCATTCAGTTACCGCCGCCTAAGTATACCTGCAACACTCCATGAGTATCTATTTATTCTACGTTGCCATTAGTTGCATTTAGTCATTTTACCGTAACCAGAGTTAGGAATGGCCTATAAAGATGCAGTGTGACTAGATTAAAAGCAAAAATCCATAGACGCGTAAATTCAATGAAATTTAAATAAAACTCTAATTTTAACACGCAATTTTGTCATACGACCGAAGTTGAAATAAATGATTTGAATAAAAATGTAGACGGCCATTAACCTCAATGTAATAAAAATTGAACCTTGCGGCAGATGCGATGAAATAACATCGCTAGGCCTTAAATTGATAGCGCGTGATGAAAAAAGTTTTTCGCAAGGTTGTAACACGTTTTTTTTTCTAGAATGGGAATAAATAATAAAAAGAATAGCTGCACCCTCGGATTCACCCGTGCCCCAATCTTGTGTGTGATTCTGTACCGATCCTGATGTTAAGAGATAACGCTGCCCATAATCAGTACAGTGCTACTTAGGATTTCACAATTATGTGAAATTCTAGGAGCACTGCACCAACGCTTCTTACTCAAGAGTCATAATATGTTAAGACTAATATTAAAAATTTATCATAATTTTATAACGATTTTAAATTTAAGTAAACATTTTCTCTGCTGACTGTACTTTTAAGCAAAATTCACGTTTAATCGACCTTTTTAGATTAAAATAGAATCGGGGTCCTCCGGAACGGGTGCCTCGGGGAACGGGGTCCTCCGGGACGAACCCTTTAGATTCGTGTTCATTTTTGAAGAAGAAACGGTCGGCACTAACCCAAAGTAAATACAAGTGAGTTTATGCCGTTTATTTACAAAAATGAATCTATTAGGGTTCTTCAAATTTTTCTGCAACTACTACTGTATCAAAGTTCAAATCAAAGTTTCGTTGAGCTTTTCTCCTAACAAAACCTGTCAAAATATTAATATGAAATCTGCGACGCCGCCCAGAATAGTTGCAGGAGAGAGATATATAAAAATATAATAAGATAAGATACTCTTTATTGATCCACATATAAAGTAAATGGAAGTATGGATAGTGTGAAAGACCAGAAACAACCGCACTCACAGTACGTTTTAGCCCGTTGCCTGTCCCTGTCAGATTCGGTTTCAACGCAACGCCACAATGCAGGTAAGACCAAAGAAAGTGGAAAATGTTGTACCAATTTTACTACAGTTAGGTTCATCGATAATGAGTAGACCAGATTAATAGCGGTATGTTGATTTGTATGTAAACTATCGAACAAATAAGATATAATCCAAACTAAGCCGAACCTTTACAAACAGCGCTGAGTAAATTTTAAGATGTAACTACCCACACAAGTACCCACGATGTTCCAGAGTTGAAAACAAATAACAACAGTCACTTATTAGACAACTTCTTATTTATTTAATGTGTTCTTTGAACGTTTCAAAAAGAAGATCAGTTATTTTTAGATTTGCTAATTTCATTATTAAGACGAATTACCTATTTAATTAGGGATTTCCCAGGCAGAGATTTATTCCGCCTTCTAGGTTTAGTCTGCTTCTATCTTTGGCCGCATCGACGTATCGAAAAAATTTACCATCGATTGGTTAGTAACATAATTTCCAAAAATAAAAATGTTTTACACAATAAAATATCAAAATACATAATCATATCTCTTTAACATGACAGGCCATCATTAAACATTTGTTTTGGAAGAGCTTTATGGATTCATATTATGTATCAATCGTGCTATTTTGTACATATTACTGTTATTTTATAACTTAGAAGTTATTTTATGGCGTCTAGCTTTGATTTTAAGTCGTAGGCGTAAGTGCTTTATAGAATTAAAGTTATATCAAATCAATATATGAAATTGTCATTCGAGGTTTAAAAGTTCTGGTGAAAAGGTGCTTGAATTTGTACAAAAACTTTTGTTGGTTTAAAAAGTGGTGTTAAAGTTGTTAAGCCAAAGTTGTGTCGTGTTATAGGGTTGAAGTGCAAAAAGCTCAAAACGGTTTTTGCGGCTCTAAAAAGATCACACTGCTATTTGGTTTTCTACTTACCTTTGCTCTCAGTTTTATAGAGTTTAAACTTTAATTTGGTTATTATATTATGTACATATATAGATAATTATCTTCATTGACCACTACAATTATACAGTAAAAAATAAACTTATAATAATTAATTATTATATTATACAAATGGGACAAAGTTTTTTTCTTCAGTGTGAGGACAACGCAACGTTACTTTAATTTTGTTAGACATAGTATTTCGGCGCAGAGAGACAATTTGTCGTACTATGACCCTTAATAGCAGAGTGCTCCTTTTAGAGTTGCTAGTCGGTGCGTCGGAAAATACGGAAACCGACCAAAGTTCCCAAGAGGCCTGACATTCATATTACAAAAGTTATACAACACCGATGAAATATGCCGTAAGTTAGTTTTTGCCGGTTCCACACGAACTTCTATCGTGCGATCGGCTTATTACTTATAGTAAGGTAGTTTACCTTAATGAACTGAAGGTATTATAGATTCACGAATAAATTATCGAGTTTTTTTATGTACCTTATATATACTTACACAAAACTGCATAGAAATATTTATATTGTGCAGTTTTTTTTCGCTTCCACCGGTGTGGTGGTAGCGAATATCGCTTAAGTTCGAACCAATGAACCCTTAATGGCAAGATTGCCTATTTGAACACATTGCTACGAACTACGCTACTTACTCAATGTACACCAAAATTCTCTATAAAACATGAACATAATTAGTATGCAAAATGCATACCCTTAACGCTTTTTAAATTAAAAAGTACTCCGTTATTAACTAATTCTAATGTCACCTACAAACATTCCCTTAGCCTTCATAAGGGCTGTCCTCGGGCAAAAAGCTGTTTTGCATAATAATAAATAACATTAATATTCTACTGTCGTCTGCGAATTGAAGATAGCAAATGGCATACTTTCGTTTATTTGCGTGACAATTTTAAGGTTATGTACCAAAGAATGCTGAAATTACTAGAAGTTATTTCTTAATGTAACCTTCTTCAGCGAGTATAATCATGAACGAAACGAACGAAAAATCTGAGACTGAGCTTGCTGTGGTAAAAATGAAGCACTAATAGTAGGTAAGCTGCTCGTATATTGCCTATACTGCGCCCAGCGGTTTTACCCGCTGTACTGTAGCCTATGTGTTATTCCAGGTTCTAAGCTATCTCTATACTAAATTTCAGCTCAATCGGTCCACCCGTTTAGACGTGAAGAAATAACAAACATACACACTCACAAACTTTCACCTTCATAATCTTACTAATATTATAAACGTGAAAGTTTGTAAGAATGGATGTCTGAATGTCAGGATGTCTGGATGTTTGTTACTCTTTCACGCCTAAACGGGTGGACCGATTGAGCTAAAAATTATTGGTATACAGATACACAGGTACACAGCTTAGACCCTAGAATAACACATAGGCTATAGAAAAGCGGGTAAAACCGCTGAGCACAGCTACTATTAGTATGAAGTGTGATTAATTTATGATATGAATAATATTATGTTTAACGTATCTATTTGGTTATAGTTTATATAGGTATATTTATAGGTAATATGTATTATTTATTGTATGTATTATGTAATATTTATGTAAGTATTAATAATCATATTGTATTATATTATTAGTTTTAGCATTAATAATTAATCAAAGCTTTAGATTTAATAATTTTTTGTAAGTATATATGACTGCTTGTAGTGGTAGTAGGTACTTAATTTGAAACTAAATGTTAGTTTTAAGATTGCGTTATTTCCCTAACATTGTCTGCACTCCTCCCATTGTCCATTACGTTTTTCTCCAGTTACAGGGCAACTGGTAGAAAATGCTACTTTAGCATTAAGTTAGTCCTAGCGTTGTGCTGAATAATAAAATAAATAAATAAATAATTAATAGGATACAGTATACGCACACACATACGTACAGCACTATGGTGGTAAAGTGTGTGGGTATTAGGGTATGTAGTATGTAGGTATGTATATGTTTTTTTTTGTAGTATGTCATGTTTTGTATTTTTTTTTGCTTTAGTATAAGTTATGTTAATATAATGGGACTGACATGTAAACTATTATAAAAGTCCCTAAATAAAAATTGAATAAAAAAAAAAAAGTATGTATATGTATAAATAGGGCCTCTATTCTTTTCAAGCTAAATCCAGTATTTTTTTTCGTCCATGTTTTTAACGCCCAAGAAGGTGACGAGACCAACTTGAGACGACATTGAGTTAAGAGTCACTTGAAAGAACTCAACTTTAACTTAACTCACTTAACTCTTCGATTTATCAACTTAGTTTCAATAGTAGGTATTGTCGTGACATCTTTAAAAAGGTGTGACATATCGGTCATAATGTAAAGGTTTAGTTTATTTTTAATATTAAATAATACTAATTTGTTGTTGAAAAGTGCCTAAGTGAAAAGTAGGTACTAGGTAGGTAACAAAAAAAACAAGAAAAAATGCTTCTCTAACATTTGATATTTTATTAGATTGGTTGGTAAAATTTAATAAAACCAACAATAGAATTTAATTAAAATTTAATGGCTCCATAATATATATTAATAATATCTTCCAATGGTAAACATACAGTTATTAAAATAATGTCATGGTCCTCGATATAAAAAGTTAGGTTATGTTTTTTCATTTGCGGCAAAGAGCCACTTAATATTGTTTACAACCTAAGTAATCTCCTGACATCTGGTCATCTCCCGCACTTATGAAATATAGCTGTATCCTAAACGGGTTTATAGACCTACCGCGAGTAAAGTGGGGCGAGCTTGTACTAAAAATAAACATAAAAATTGTTTTAATCCGTCAGCTAGTCCATGGGTTTTTGCGCGAGCCCCGACTGGTAATAGCTACTGTGTCCATCATGCGATTATTGCGAGACTGGTCACGTCGTCACAGTAAAGTTTTATGAATGGCAAATGGATGTCCAAAGACTTCATTAAGACGGGATACTGGAAAGTAACTGAAAGCAGCGCGTTATTAGGTTCATCTGTGATGTGTTGGTCTAGCTCTGGCGTGATGTGTTAGTCTAGTAATGGCAGAAGCCAAGTAGGTACTTAGAGATTTTTATATTAACTAAGATGTAAAATCTCTTCGATATATAGTCGTAATGTTGTAACACTACAATCTTTTGTACTACGCTTTGGGCAAATAAATATAGACTATAATAGAATAATACGATATTGCATACCAAATAACGACAAGGAAAATTAATAAGCTAAAAATAAGCAAATAGGTATTTACACATTTTATAGCCGGTTTCCAAATTTTCTTCACGTGGATAATGCTAAATCCCTTCTCCAATTCATCTATAAATCAGTAAGAAGAACGGACCACGGATCGATGTATATTTTGTCGTCACAAACATTTGCTAATTACAACACAAATTGCCGCGTTTACTTTACATTCCTTTTTCGTAGACAGCTTGTAAAGTCTAGATGGACTACATAGCTTACGCTTACTTCCAATGCATTTCAGTTTTTTATATATCTGCATATTTATATATTATATTTTTTATATAAGGTACCCTATATCTATTAATGTCTAACGTTTACGCGATTAGCCATTACGAGTGTGAAACACTCCAATTCGGCTTTATTCCTGATTTTTTTATGTCCACAAGGGATAACGAAATTCATGGTGACCGTAATAATAGTCGTTGACGATGTACTTACTTACCTCCCTTGGATTATGACCTACATTTTGATCTACTATAAGATTTAATGGGTGCCGATGTTTTATTAATATGACGAAGGAACCATCTTGTCCTTTTAATGTTGCTTGTTTATTTTTGTACGTCTTTTTGTAGGCCTACTGGAAGTTATGCGTTAAAGATGTGGGATTAATGCAAAATTAAATGTTGCTTTCCTTTTCTTTACTAAGTCAATTGTTTGTTCATGTACTTAGTGTTACCCCGCGAATATTTTAATTCGTTTATTTAGAGTAAGCAGTACCTACTTAAGTAGAGCCAAAGTTCTCATTTTTTTGATCTTTTCACGTCGAAATTTATTATTTTGATCTAAACCTTTAACCAAAAACTAAATCGAAGTCAGTCATTATACTTACCTTTTCAACAATAACACTCTTATTCACCTAACCATACCACTTCTCTTTTCACTCAGTAGTTAAAAAATAAAGAATGGCCAACCCAAAACGCTCGAAACTAATCAGCAAAATCCGCACCCCATTTGTAAATAACAAATAGGTCCCGGCAGTATTTCACCGGCCGCCGTTCCCCGGTAATCAACCATCAGGTGCCCAACTACCAATCTGAAAACTAATTTCCTTCTAAATTGTTAGGGTGCGATGTTGTTTCAGAAGGGAGGCTGCGATCATTAGCAAAGATTACCTTAAAACGATGCTAACACGGCAGGATTTGGTTCCTAGATAAACAGTAGAGAATCTTTAAATCCCATTCTAAATGCTGAGCTGGTATGTTTACGCTGTACCTACTTACCACATTTACGTATTGTCGTAAATACTTATAATTTCTTTCCTTTATCGGAACATTCACGTTTACCCATATTTCAACGTAACGTGCATCTTCAATCTGCACATTAACCCATTTTCTTCTATTTCGCTCACACAATTGAGTCGCTTAATAAAAATTTAATAAATTGAAGTGACGAAGTGGCAATGGGCAGGCCACATAGGGCGGAGAGCGGATGGCCGATGGGGTCGAAAAGTGCTCGAGTGGAGACCACGGACTAGCAAACGCAGCGTAGGACGTCCACCCACAAGGTGGACAGACGACCTTATAAAGGTCGCCGGAAGACGCTGGATACAGGTCGCTTCCAACCGGTACATATGGAAGTCCAAAGGGGAGGCCTATGTTCAGCAGTGGACGTCTTACGGCTGTGATGATGATGATGATGACGAAAAAGCAATACAGTATTAAAATTACTGAGACAGGATTGGGTTTTCTCAATTACCTACACTGTATCTAAGTGTTCCGAGAGAGTCTCTATTATTTACACCTTATTCACCGATAGTAAGATCTAAATCAAACACCTGCAACTACCTTTACACCAAAACTAAATGCTCAAACACCTGCAACTAGCTACCTCCACTCACTTAATTGATCTACTGTCTGTCCGTGTATGTATAAACTATTGTGTAGGTTGCGGCATCAGGGCGCCGAATAATCAAATTGTTATCATAGACCCCCAAGTCTGGCTTGTAGGTAACCCTTAACGTTAGGTAGGTAAACACTTTCGATGTCCCATGTATGCCGTGACACGTTCGTTCCCTGTAATTATAACTAATTTATAATCATTTACATATTAGACAAATAGTTTTAACTTAATTTTATGACTTAAAAATGTGCGAGAAACAGTTCAGCAGGGCTATTCCCTTATATTTTTGGGAACCGAATAAATAGAAGACCGAATCGATGTCACTAGTTGGATTCCTGAGAAAGTCAGGAAACCGAACCGAAGACCGAATTGGTGTTTATTGGTGTTACTAGTTGGATTCCTGGGAAGTGTTTTTTAATCGCATCTTGATCTTCAACTAAGTTGAAAGGACAGGCTCAAATCTGTATAACGAAGGGAAGTGTAACTGATTGACTATCAAGGCATTGCTTAAAGAGCTGGATTGATGTGGAAATTTAGCACAGAGACCGATTAGATATACCTAGCGATATATAAATGTTAAATGGAAAGATTTCGTTACGCGGGTAAAGCCACGGGCTTTAATAAGTTAATTAAATATAAATTGAAATGAAAATAAATACGATGAACTGGTTGGTAATATGGACACAAGTGCAAAAGAAACGAACAAAAATGGCCTTATGATAAATGTGTAGGAACGATCTTCCGTGACTGAATTTGATATTCCTTATGTTTTTTTGGGTAGAACAAAACATCAGACATCTGTAATAACTCAAACAGTAAGACAATGTCTAAACATTGTGTATTATGTAGGAAACAGCTGACACTCGTGAATATTTCAATGCACAATAAATCCGATGCGTAGGAAGCGCTCAGCATGGATTGTCCTGTAACAAGCTCACATAGATTAGCTAACAGATGGTAAGCACGTCAGGCTTATATCACAGCCTACAGTTAGGACCACAGAATACTTACCTACTAGGAGTACCTAGATTATAGTAATACAAAAAGCAAGCTCTACTTCGTGCACATATATGAGGCAGGCGCGGATCCAGGGGGGGGGGGGGTCAAGGGGGTCATGACCCCCCCCCAAAATCCTAGTCGGAAAAAAATCCGATCTTGTCGACTGGTTTTACGCTACTTTCATAGTTAGAATTAGGAAATTTTCTCTTAGCAGCAAGCTCTACGTACAAGTTCATAAAATTGTTTCGCGGTTTTAATTAATTTTTTAACCTAACTACTTTTTTTTTTTCGGCCCTCGCCTACGAATTAACCGTAGATTCTCGTAGCAAACTGCACAGCATCTTTCATATTTAGGATTAATTGGATTATATTAACTGCTGCAAGCTGTTCGCGCTTTATGTCGTCTTTGCGCTTGCAGTAAGCTGCTCGCACAAGTATAATAATATTTTTTTTTGGCATTTGGATTAAATAAATTGCGCGCCTTTCATATAATTTGAATTACTTACCAGTACAATTTATGAGCGTTCACAAAACTTCTAGGATTGTGTACATTTCGTGGTTAGGATTATATACTTATGTTTTTCTTGGTGCTTGATGCGAAATCAGTGGATAGCACACAGGTTTAAAAATTTTCTCGACGCTATATAATTGCTTGCGCTCAAAAATCAACCAAAAAAATGACTATGATTTTGTGTGTATTTTTAAGTGCTAAAGATGTACGTTTATTAGCTCAAAAACGTACATCTTTTGCACTTAAAATACAAAATGTTCTCTAGTTGGCTCTTACGTTGTTGGCTCGTGCTAAAAAGTTCAAAATTATCTCGGCATTCGCAGCGAGCTGCTCGCGCTCTATAAATATAAGAATATTTAGTTTCGTTGCCACCCGGAGCAAGCTAAACGCACATCATTCGTGCTGAAAAGTTCAAAATTTTCTCGGCGCTCGCAACGAGCTGCTCGCGCTCTATAAATAAGAATATTTAGTTTCATTACCATTCGAAGCAAGATAAACGCACATCATACGTGCTGAAAAATTCAAATTTTTTGCGGAGCTCGCAGAAAGCTGCTCGCGCTCTTTAAATAAGAATATTTAGTTTCATTGCCGTTCGGAGCAAGATAAACGCACATCATTTATGCTGAAAATTTCTAAATTTTCTCGAGCTGCTCGCGCTCTATAAATAATAAGAATATTTAGTTTCATTACCGCTCGGAGCAAAATAAACGCACACCATTCATGCTGCAAAATTCCAAATTTTCTCGGTGCTCGCAACGAGCTGCTCGCGCTCTATAAATAAGAATATTTAGTTTCATTGCCGTTCGGAGCAAGATAAACGCTCAACATTCATGCTGCAAAATTGAAAATTTTCTCGGCGCTCGCAGCGAGCTGCTCGCGCTCTATAAATAAGAATATTTAGTTTCATTGCCACTCGGAGAAAGCTAAACGCGCATCGTTCGTTCTGAAAAATGTAAGATTTTCAAGACTACGCTTAAATGTGTCCAAAAAAAATTCTAGCCGATGACCTCCCCCAAAATCATGGTCTGGATCCGCGCCTGATATGAGGAGAGAATCAAGTTCCCGTTCAAAAAGTGCATTTAATTTTTTTTCTTTGATATAATAAACTCAAGTGTCAGCTTAAAAACTGCTGGTGATGTTATTTCAGACAGATATAACATAAACTTACGAGTGAACGACTAAGCAGTAGCAGGCAAGGGCTGATTCAGATTTTTTTTACTGAACTTGAACTTTATGCCTCTGTAATGTGCATATATGTGTTAACATTGAGCAGGTAGGCGGTAGGGCCTATTTAAAAGTACGCCATACTTTGATTTCGGCTCGCACAGAGCGGTAATAAAATTAAAATATTCTTTCTTTAAATATCGCGAGCAGCTTGCTGCGAGCCCCGAGAAAATATTATATTTTTGGTAGCGAAAATACTGCAGATAACTTGCTGCGAGCGGTAGAAAAATAAAAATTAAAATATACTTCCAGAAAAAAGCGCGAGCAGTTTGCTGCGAGCGCCAAGAAAATTTTATATTTTTGGCAAGGAAAACTGTGCGGTTAACTTGCTCCGAGCGGTAGAAAAATTATAATATTCTTCCTTAAAATAGAGATCCGAGATTTTTCGTCATTTTTAGGAGTGCGGTTAACTTGCTCTGAGCTGTAGGAAAATTACAATAATTTTACTTAATTGCGCGAAGAGTTTGCTGTGAGTGCCGAGAAAATGTTATACTACTTTTGGCAACGAAAAGAGTGCGGTTAACTTTCTGCAAGTGGTTTAAAAATTAAATTATTCTTATTTAAAACAGCGCAAGCAGTTTGCTGCGAGCAGAGAAAATTTAAAATCTTAATGATGAAGAATGTGCGAACGGCTTATGTCGAGCCCCAAGAAAATATCCTATTTCTGACCATGAAAGTTACACATGTAAGAGATATATATGCTACTATTACCTCTGTAGCTACCTACGAACTTGGTGCAAGTGCCAAGAAATTTTATAAATATGATGGCAAAAGGTGTGCATTTAGTACACTCCGAGTGGTGAAAAAATAAAATAATGTTACTAAAAAGCTAAAAAATATATATAATTCTGACTACAAAACGTGTGTGATCGCCTTATTGCAAGCGCCAAGAAAATTTTATTTCTTATTCTACAGATATAATATAAGACATTCGACTTCCAGGGTGGGGGCAAGGGGGGGGGGGGGCAGCTGCCCCCCCCTGGGTACGCCTATGGAAAGCCTCTATCATAATCATAACCGATCCTCTTCCTCATATATTCTATTGTTAGGACAGTCCACATGTTCATAAATCTGTTAGGGTTCTACCAGTCTACCCACGGAATGGGATGGAATTGTACAGCCTACGATATTATGTCTTTGTGTTGGATTAACTAAAGTGGACAGTGGACAGCTTGATGGGGCCTTGACTGCTAAACCCCTGATATTATATCTATAAGCATGACTCTAATCAAAATACAGAACTCCTGATACACAGGCCTAATAATACTATGTATTTTGTTTTAAACCCTTGCAATATTTCGAGTCGATATTTTTTTATTCCTCAAAGGTTAGGCTTCGACCACGTTCGCTTCTGATCTTAAGCGATGAAGCTCTCCTGATATTATAGAATGGTAGTAAATTATACCTAGAAGGTGGGATAACTCCTTCTAGTGCCTCTATATAGCTTAGACTACAGACCACAAACTTTGATCTTAACGTAATGGTATCAACACAGACAGACTGATTCGAGAGGCTTTATGTATACAGCAGTAACCCAACCGAAGCGAAGGTAGGTCACGAGTGTAGTATAAGTTAGTAAAAACAAAAGTCCATTAGTTTTCTACGCTAACCAAAAAATCCTTTTTTCCTATTTTGTTTGAAATTTAGACTGAAATGGTACCGCAAGCTTGGCGTGCCTCACACAGGCTTCGACTTTAATCCGGATTGTAGGGCCTCACCGTTGGCCCAACTTTCAAATGAATTTCATATTTAATTCATTACATAAACATCGCTTACGAAAATTAGGGGCTGGCTCATTCTCATTTTAGCTCAAATTTGATGGTCACACGGTTATATTTCCTAAACGGTTAAAGACAGAGATAGGAATTATGGATAGGTGGATAAAACATATATTAAGCTACAAAATAAATGAAGATTGTCATAATAGACGCAAAAAATAATACTAAAATTTAACATGAAAGGTCAAAATCGGGGTCATTTTTCGTATTCTCATGGTGTCACACTTTGCGTTGCAGTTAAACATTTGGGCACTACTTTAACAAATTTCGATGTATCTGTATGTAACATATACCAAAATTATCGCAAACAAATATACTTTAAGGTCTACAGGCTAAAAAAAAGTTTTCAGTATTATTTTGAATTTAAAATAATATAATGCAGCGGTCACACGATTTTAGGTGCTTTAGATTTGCGTAGTTTAACGGCTGCTGTTAAACACAACATCAACAATCCAATACAGAGATCGATTCATTTCAACGATGGCCATGTTCTGTAATCGTAGAAGTAGGATCTAGGACTTATCGAGCCGTGGGAAAAAATATAATTGCTAAGTTTCAATTTATTCATGGGTGTACCGATCACTTGCATGGACAACATTTTTATGCATTGAATTTTAGTTATTTAAATCAAAACTAGCTTTTCGAAACGCCAAAATGTGCGCAATAAAGATGTAGTATTTAATTTTATACATTATACCTAAACTTTCCAGAATTTCACCAAAAAGGGATATTTTCGTCACCAGCGTGGCATCACCTTCATGGCATCACCTTCATAGCGTTTTTTACCATGAAGGTGATTTTTGAGCCACGAAAGTGATTTTTATGTATTGTTTTGTTTTGAAAGGGCCTTTTTACCTACTAAAAAGTATTGTATCTGTTATGTTAGGGTTTTAATACATACAAACCAAATTTCTGACTAATAACAAGTGAAATTTAAAAAATACTTTTTAAAAACAAGCTTTAATTATTATTACCATCTTGCATCATATAGTACTCGTCAAGACGAATCAAATGAGCCCAAACTCGATGGGGTTGCGTTGTTTTATGACAGAGTTCCTATGGCCACCTTCCAGCTCCATCATCAGATCAGCTCCATGTCAAAATAATATTGCATTGTCATCCGATTTACACACGCATGCAAATTTTCAGCTCAATTGGAAACCGGGAAGTGGGTCAAATCAAACTTGCAAGATTTGATTACAGACAGACAGACAGACAGACAGACAACAGACAGGTGAAAGTAATATAAAGCTTGTAAAAAAGTAAAGTGAATGGTAAAGTAATATCTCAAATTACGCATATTTGCTTTTGTAGTGAAGTTTGTTTTTACGTAAAATGTCGTTTTATTGTACATTTTTGGTAGATTTAGTCTTATAAAAGGGTTTTACTTGAAAAAGTTGTGAAAAAATAATGACTGAATCACTTTCGTGGCGTAAAAAATTTCAAAACTGTTTTTCTTCGAAATGAAACGTACGATTTAAATCATTACAAGCTTTATATTACTTTCACCTGTCTGTTGTCTGTCTGTCTGTCTGTCTGTCTGTCTGTCTGTCTGTCTGTCTGTAATCAAATCTTGCAAGTTTAATTTGACCCACTTCCCGGTTTCCAATTGAGCTGAAAATTTGCATGCGTGTGTAAATCGGATGACAATGCAATATTTTTATGACATCGAGCTGATCTGATGATGGAGCTGGAAGGTGGCCATAGGAACTCTGTCATAAAACAACGCAACCCCATCGAGTTTGGGCTCATTTGATTCGTCTTGACGAGTACTTTATGATGCAAGATGATAACAATAATTAAAGCTTGTTTTTAAAAAGTATTTTTTAAATTTCACTTGTTTATATAAAAGTTTACTCGTGTTATCCAGCTCTATACAATATTATACATAAACATTACAAATGAGCAATAAATAAGAATTGCCATGAAGGTGACGATGAGAATCGATTCCATGAGAATGAGCCGGCTTAGGTTTTTGGTTATTTCCAACGTTTGAAAAAGCCTATTTTTTTTTTGAAGATTGAAGACACAAAATTGTTACTTATTATTTTGTCTTCTATCTTCCGGGCAATGACCTGTTTATTACTCTCAATTCTCCATCCAAAACCACTTTATCAAGTTGCTTTGTTTACTATACAATCCTTTTTATGGCGCTCTTCTAGTTCATCCCGGTATTTCCTGCTGGGTTGGATATGTGTAAATCAATTAGTGACGAGTTTTATACCCAGATTGTCCAATTTGTGGAATCATGTCCCAATTCCTGTTAAGGCTGGCAAGTTTTTTTTTGGACATAAAATTGCGTATCCTTAAAACTATTTAGCGGGTATGGCCACACAAGCATGTAACTGTTTACACTGTCATTGAAACATGAGTTATAGGCCAATAAATCAATACAATGGACCTAAATACATAATAGTGACAAATGCTATAATTCAGACCGTCCTCCTACACCCGTGTCAGAACAACTTACGGCCGCAATGAACGCAATTTGCTTATTAATTTTGCTATCATAATTTTAGCTGTACCTACCTCTAATGAATGTGTAAACATGATATAAAATCAAAAATAAAAGGAATTCATGGAACATAATATGATAATATGATCATATCGTACCACCAGCCTGTTGGTCAGACGATATTGTCAAGTACGTCGAAAAGAACTGGATGAAAATCGCACCGGATCGGAAGGAGTGGCGTGACCATGAGGAGGCCTATATCCTGCAGTTGGTGGATATGGTCTGAGTAGATAAATCATATCGTACACGCAGGCGCGGATCCAGGGGGGGGGGTCAAGGGGGTCATGACCCCCCCCCCCCCCCAAATCCTAGTCGGAAAAAAATCCGATCATATCGACTGGTTTTACGCTACTTTCATAGTTAAAATTAGGAAATTTTCTCTTAGCTGCAAGCTTTACATACAAGTTCATACAATTCCATTCTGACCAACTAGTTGATCGGTTCAATTGGTCGGAGGGCAGTCCCAAATTGTTTCGGTGTTTTAATAAATTTTTACCAATCTACTTTTTTTCGGTCCTCGCCTACGAATTATTCGTAGGTTCTCGTAGCAAACTGCACAGTATTTTTCATATTTAGGATTAATTGGATTATAATATTAACTGCTTCAAGCTGTTCGCGCTTTATGTCGTCTTTGCAGCTAAGTCTTTGCGCTTGCAGCAAGCTGCTCACATGTATAATAGTAATTTTTTTTGGTTCGGAGCGAGGTGCTCCCGCTCTATAAATAAGAATATTTAATTTTCATACTGCTCAGAGTGAGCGAAACTTAGATCATTCGTCCTGAAAGATTCCAAATTTTTTCTTCCGTTCCTCATTCAGTCCGTTCAGTTCCTCGCCACTTGGAGCAAGCTAAACGCACACCATTCGTGCTGAAAAATTCAAAATTTTCTCAGCGCTTGCAGCGAGCTGCTCGCGCAAATAACAATAAGAATATTTAGTTTCCTTGCCACTCGGAGCAAGCTATACGCACATCATTCGTGCTCAAAAATTCAAAATTTTCTCGGCGCTCGCAGCGAGCTACTCGCGCTTTTATAAAAAAGAATATTTAGTTTCTCTGCCTCTCGGAGCAAGCTAAACGCACGTCATACGTGCTGAAAAATTCAACATTTTCTCGGCGCTCGCAGCAAGCTGCTCGCGCTCTATAAATAAGAATATTTAGTTTCCTTGCCACTTGGAGCAAGCTAAACGCACATCATTCGTGCTGAAAAATTAAAAATTTTCTCGGCGCTCGCAGCGAGCTGCTCGCGCTTTATAAAAAAGAATATTTAGTTTCTTTACCACTTGGAGAAAGCTAAACGCACATCATTCGTGCTGAAAAATTCAAAATTTTCTCGGCGTTCGCAGCGAGCTGCTCGCGCTTTTATAAATAAGAATATTTAGTTTCCCTGTTTCTCTGAGCAAGCTAAACGCACGTCAAACGTGCTGAAAAATTCAAAATTTTTTCGGCGCTCGCAGAGATCTGCTCGCGCTCTATAAATAAGAATATTTAGTTTCCTTTCCTCTCGGAGTAAGCTAAACACACATCATTCGTGCAGGAAAATTAAAAATTTTCTCGCCGCTCGCAGCAAGCTGCTCGCGCTTTTATAAATAAGAATATTTAGTTTCCTTTAGGGATGGGTCGTCGACGTATTTACAGTCGACGAAACTAGACCGTTAAATTTCGTTCATGGACGGGTCGATCAACTAGTTAAATTCGTCGACTAGTTAACGTGTCGTTTCGTTGACTATTATCGTTGTATTAAACGTTAGACTTGACGATTAATATAGACTAGATGACACGTTGCAGTTGGTTTAGTGTTTAGCCTATTAATCTATGTAAAATTGTAGGTAAATTTTAAACAAGTGAAATTTTAAAAAAAACTTCAGCTAAATTGGACACCGAGAAGTGGGTCAAATATAACTTGCAAGATTTGATTACAGACAGACAGACAAGTAAAAGTAAATATATTTTGCGATAATTTACGGTGACAAACAGAGATTGTTACACTTTTACAACCGAAACTTGTAATTTTCATAACATTGTCCTTGTTCGTGGTACAGTAACGACAATGTTATTGCCTTATTGGAAACCGGCGAGCGCTTTCTTGGAACTCTCCAAACCTGTTTAAAACTTTATCGAACAATGTGTTGACCTTTTGTGCCTTACTACTGTGTCGCTGCCTTTTTTATAAGGCTAACTTTCATGTCTAAATGGATAAGCAGTAGGTTTTAGGTAGGAACCTACCTTTTTGTGTAATCATCATCATCATCACGTTTCACGTTTCGCCACCTTGGTTATAGATATTAATTATGTACTTATCAAGGTATTATATTTTGTAGGTAGGTAGGTACATAAGTACCTACATACATAATAAATAACTTATTTAAAAGTTGAAATTTAGCACGAAGGTAGAGCATACATTGTGACAATAGAGAACTTTAATAAATTTCCATTTTTAACGGATGAGACCGTATGGTAAGACTAGTCAATCATAATAATAATTACAATCTCAAAAAGACATGCACAAAAAGTACTAAAAAGCAAAAACCTGGTCATTCTAAGTAATAACTCTGACCTTCTGAGTAGGTATCCTACAAGAAATGACATTTAAGTTTTTGTTACAAATAAATTTTTCATTACTTTGTAGCGACCGTGACCGGTGACCAAGTGGTCGTATGTCCGGCTATAAGCCAGAAACTCAGGGTTCAAACCCCCCTTTACTCATCTGAGAGCTACCGTGTTTCGGAAGGCACGTTACTCTGTAGATTCCAGTTATCACCTAGAAGATATTATGTAGGGGGCAGTTAGGTCATGTTAGAGGCCTTGTAGGAATCTTGGCGATATGAAACTCTAGCATATATAGATCGGCCATACAACCAGTAGGTAACTGTGATTTAACTCTACCAGTATAGTCAGGATAACCTGTTCTATTGAAGTAAGCATATACCAATTATTTCTATTATTTGCTCTTCAGTAGTTACGCAGAGATAAGTTATTATAGCTACATACTCTAGAAGTTTAATATTTGCATCGATCACCACTATAATCGCGAAATAATAACATAACGATAGCAATTAGTGCCAGCCGATCAATTGTAATTGATGTAGAATTTAATTGCGGCTGCACCGTTGTTGTAACCGCTGTCTCGCGCATATTGCAGTTCATAAATCAAGGGGATATAGGCACCTAGTGCTGCCCATTAGGCGTGGAATGGCTGATCTGGTACTATGCAAGTATGCGTTTTGGGGGTTTGGTGCATTGAGCGGGCGCACGCGGCGGTGTTATCTTTTTTGTACATCGAAGAAAATGAGCAGGACGTTGTTTCCAACATCTTAAAGTAATTTAGGTTTCCGGGCCTAATGAAATTCCAGCCTAATCTATTTTAAATTAAAACATATTCACATAGTGCTGCTCTATAATTATTGTAGTATTATTATATTACTAGCTTATGCTTGCGGCTTTGCCCGCATAGCGAAATCCTTTCTTAGCGGAAGTCTACGTCATAAAACCTATCTGTCTTATAAATTTCAACCCAATCCGTCCAGCGGTTTAGGTTGTGCGTTGATAGATCAGTCAGTCAATCAGTCACTCTTTCCTTTTATATAATTTAGATTTGTCGTTATCCTAAGAAGAGATAATACTTATATATCCACAGAAGAAAGAATTATTTCTTTAATTATATATCTACTTAGAAAGAATTTACTTTCCCTTTGCTCTACAACCAGCTTCGAAATGTAAAATACTTATTTAGGTACCTTGGCACATATTTAAAGATTCAGTCTCTATTGCACTTAAAATTCTGAGTATGCGTATGATTTATGAGGAAAAATGCGTCAGTTAACTTGACAAGAAGTAATTCCGTGAAGTAATTTATATTGATGAATCTTGAGTTAGACGTGCATTTCATTACTTGTGCTGCCATCTAGTTTTAACAGTCAAAACGTAGTTTAACTCATGCTTTGTTCAGCGACGAAGGCTCACCGTTATCGGTGCTCTGCTACTGACTGCTCGACTGTAAAAGTACCTAACTTTGTAGTAAAAACGACGCGGCGCTAGTTTCCTTGCAAAAATAGCTCTTGTTTTTATTAGTACAATTTTATTCATCTACATGCCAAATGAACTCTATAGAAAACTTACAATAACTGCAGTGCTCTGACAAATAACTCTTACACTACCTCATTTGTAGCATATTGCACCATTTTTATAGCATCAAGTATATGACGCCACAAAATAATTCCAAACTCTATGTACCCTCTATATTTTGTATGGGATACCTAATAAAGACTTTAGAGGTCAGAATATTCAGCTCAATAGGACTTGAGATCCATCTTTGGCATTATGGTAATCGAAATAATTATGTTTAAGAGAAATTAGGTCTAATATCTCATTATTTGCCGCAGAACCAATAACTCCTTGGTTGTCTGGAAGATATCGCTAATTGTTACACTTCTTTCTGTGTAATCTTAGTTCTTAGTTTATATTATTGTATTTGTGTGTGCAATAAAGAGTGTTTTATTCTCCTGGGGGAAACAAGTTCTTGAGTAGAGGAGTGAGGAAACCCATAGATAAAGCACCCAATGTCTGACAGGAGACCGCGTGTCGGCACACATGGGAGTTCTTAATGAATGAATAAATAAATAAACACCTAAATATTAGGTAGCTGGTGGAACAGGAACGAAATAGGTAGACATAATAATATCTCAGCCAGTGAACTTAATTAAGAACTCGCTGATCTCAGCCATCTTTTTATATTATTCAGAAACGTTTTTATAACATCCCTATTCATAAACTGTAGGTATGAGATTCTATTTTGCGTGAAGTTCTTTAGTTTCTATGCAAACATGAGTGTTATTCTATAGGCTACCTAGGTATATTATGTTGTCTGTAATCCTTCAAAATACAAAGAACTACCACGTCATCGGCATAATACGTTAGCTGCTGCACATATTATAATTTGCTTGTTCGAGCGTAAATAATGTTATTATACTCTTACAAAGTAAAAAGCATAATATTTACCTTGGATATCTACTTATGTGAAAAGGGGATAACGAGTATGTACCTACTACTTTTGTTCCAAAAACCTTAGTTTTTACTAAAAAGTTAATTATTTAGATTGCAATCATAATGAACCTCTACACTTTACATACTCGTACCTTGATCTAGGGATTCAGAATACAGCTTGAATCCCAAAAGAACGGAAGGCAAATATAATATTATATTATGTACCTTCTTACCTGTGTTGATGACCTTTAGTTATTTGCAATTATTGTGCAGAAAAACTGCGTCTTTCAAAGATACTTAGATATACTTCAAATAAGTAGTAAATATTATCTGCAATCCTATAAAAAAGCTAAATCCTTTTACTTTCAATCTAGACGAACCAAACACCACATGAACTGCGGTCTCAATAAAACATTGTGGTCAAAGGTGATTGAGAATTGTCGTGTTGAATAACAAATTATAATTGAAAGGAAGGTACTTATATTGTTCATATAACATTTTATTGTTATTTTATTATGCACAGAAATATTCAACAACAAACTTTTCCGCCTTTTCCACCGTCATTTTAAAACTTGTACCTAGGTATTTTTCTTTTCCTGCTTGGGTGTCTGAAAGAGACCGCTATTAGCGATAAGACCGACAATTGTAACACTTTTAAATCAAATGTATTTAATGTTAATTGTTTTGTTTGTAATTATTGTGTGCAATAAAGAGTTATCTATCCTTCTAACTTATATGTATACCTATCTTTTCAGATTTTCAGTAGATAGGTAGGTATAGCTAGTTGACGCCTGCAGGAACGCCTAGCCTTTTCGTAAATGTTTTCCTCTACACAAAAAATGTAGTGTTATACTTATTATATTATTATGTTCTAACTGCGCCTAGCGCTTTGAATTGCAAAAAAGTATATATTATGTAAAAGCCTATGTGTCATTTTAGAGTCAAAGCTATCTAGGTACCTACATAATAAAAACAACTTTCGGGATATTCTACCTTGCCGTTTAGACGAAAGAAATAATAGAAAGAAAGAAATTAAACTAAAGTAAAAAATAATTTATAGACATTTAACAATTAAAAACACATAGACAATTATATAAAAGTTACAACAAGACAAAAGAAAAAAACATGCATAGGTCTCTAAACCAAAGCGTGTACGTAGGTTTGCTGTCAATTCCTTTCCCTTTTGCTGTCCCTTTTGCAGTCTTTTGCTGGCTTACCTTCCCTCTCTCTCATCTGAACTTAACAATATTTAAATTGAACAAATATCAATACAATTTCACATTTATTATATTGTATGTTACCTAGAAATATATTTCACATTGGACAAGTGTTCCAATTGAGTCATTATTTGTCAAACAAATACATTACAATTAATTTTAGCAAACAAATAAGCACTTTTGCTGTTGTTACATAGTGAATGTAAATTTAATTCATCAAATTGCGTCGAATGTGATATATAAGTTTTTAATATATATTTTTTAATAATCCTATTTTTTGGCACGAAATCAAATGTACCTACCTAAATTTAATTTTACAAGCTTTTACTATTTAATTTTACCTGTCTGTATTGACAAGTTTAATTTGATCTACTTTCTACTTTCTGATTGAGCTGAAATTTTGCAAGCATGAATAAAGCGGGTGACAATACAATATTATTATGACATGAAGCTGAACTGATGATGGAGCTGGAAGGTGTCTTATGAACTCCGTAATTAGATGACGCAATCCCATCGTTTGGGCTCATTTGATTCGTCTTGACGAGTACTTTGCAAAATGGTAATAAAAGCTTGTTTTTTTAAAATTTCACTTGTTTGATATATCACATCTGTTAGCAACATTCACATGATTGTTTTTATTTATTTTTGATCTATAACTTAAACTTGATTTATAGGTTGCGATAACGCGATATTTTACCGACAAGAACTCATTCGCATGACTAAACATAAAGGATTAAAACCATGCGGCTCTCCAATACCTATTAGGGTCACTTACACACATTTCATAGGCAGTGAAGCATAGCCTGGTTGAAACCTAATATTCAAGGAAGCCAATAGAGTCGTGACCGGTGTACATTGTGGATACAAATATCCTAAGTACATATTTTGTACTAGCATTGATAGTTTTCACTCTTATTCGTGTACGAGTAGTGAGTAGTGTCTCGCTCATAAATTCTTTCTTAGCTACGTCACAATATCTCTTATCTCTCAACCCAATCCGTTCAGCTGTTTTATTATTGAGCGATTAATAGGTCAGTTTACGCTTTCCTGCTGATAGAGATTATTTTGACCAATATTTCACCTCATGTTAAATTATGTCGAAGATTTAGTTTCTACCAACTGGACAAAACCGTGTCTGATTACGTACAAATCCCTGGTTGTTTATGGTTTTCTTCAACTTCACACATGAGTGCACTATCTGAGTCGCTTGCTCCGTTTAAAAATTGAATTTTGCCAATTTTTTTCTCTGATTATACCTTCCGTCCCTCGATTTTCACTAATATTTAAAAACCAACATTTTTTATATGAATAGAAGAAAGGAAATAACATATAGTTATCTTTATCGTTTTATCATAACTTTCTTTGCTCTACAATTGGGTAACTTATTACTATAAAAATAGTAGATAAACAACAATAGAGTGAAGATTTTCCTCGCTCTCATAATTCATTAAAGCCTTTACGAAAATAGCTACTACAAACTTTTATCTAAAAAACAACATAAAGATAAGAGAAAATATTTACTGATTATAAAACTCGATCACTATCTAACTTGCGAAAACGCATGGAAAATCTATCGCAAAATTAAAAGGTGCATTTTTAAATAATTCAGGAAAGTTTATATCCTGTTCCTAATAATTATGAAGAGCATTTCAAATACTTAATGCCAAAATGTTCTAATACTTAGCTATACATATATTATTATAGTAATTAATACACGTATTATTCCAAAGTTTTGTATAGAATCTAGAGTTTTTAGTACTATGATCCAGGGTTTACTGTTAGAAATACGTAGGTAAAATAACGTACGAGCTATACTTGTCTGGACACAATAAGGCTAGAACCAAGTCATATATGTGGTGCTCTCCATTCATGACACACGCGCACCCTACCGAGCGTATAACAATGAAATTAACTTAGAAAGACAGTTTGTTTGAACATCTGTGAAACTTATAACAATTCTATTTATATAGTCACCAAGTTTTATGGAGCTCATTACGTTGTGCAAGTGTTGACGGATTGTTTATAAAAAATGAGTGTGAAATATGGATCAACTGACGCTAAAGAAAAAACAATTTCTCGTGAAAATGGGGTTGGTAAAAGCGACGAAATTGAACTAAGGTTAGTAGCCAAATAAATCTCGCGCTAGTCCGAAAATAGTTCGGCGATCTGGAGTATTATCTAATTCAGTGCCAATTCGTATCAGAGAAAATTATCCAATTTGTGACTTGAGATGAATTAGGACACGAAACGGGAAATAATTGAAGCTCTTGAGCATCTTGGAATAAGGAAACATCAATGACATACATCTCAATGTAGGCTGGTCATATGTAGTCACGAACGTGGGTTTTACTCCTGATTCCTGATGGTCAATTACTTGTTTGGGAGAAAACGGGTTGCCTACCTACAATGGAGTCTACAGAACTCTACAAAACCGATACCGTTGTATTTTGTAATTTGGAATTTGAAATGAACATGAAACCAAGCTGTCGGCATAGCTGAGTCTTTGCGGTGTAGACGTTTGGCTAGGCACAAACTCGTAACTACTGTACGACCAATAAAGTTACGGATTTAGCATCTATTCTTTTTAAATTAACTATATCGTCCTTAACATAATAGGTATAGGTTTAACACATTTATATTGACATTTACTGATTAACAATTATTAGGATTAGCATTCAAAACGAAAGGAAGGAGGAGGAAGAAGGAACAATGCCACCAGCATACTATTTACTCCCACCACTATTTACTCCTTTTCTTTACCCCAGCGCAAAGTTGGGATAGATCAAATATGGTTGTTATTATTTGTTAGTTTGACAATACAAAGCTCTTCTATGTTTTCTTGGTTATTCGAACAAGATTCCAGATATATCCATCAATTTGTAAACAACGGGCTTTTCATGCGGGGCCCTTAAGTTCAATTTTTCACCTGAAAATTTTGTTGCAGTAGTCAATATAGAAGACGATGGTGGTGCATCAGCCAGAATTCCGTGTACGGGCTGGGGCATGTATACAACGACCTCTGCGCCGCCATGTGGTTCTCCTACATGATGCTCTTCTTCCAAGCAGTTTTGGAAATGAGAGCGGCCGTTGCGGGAACCATGTTGTTATTAGGTAAATTTCCTTAGATATCAGACTTGAGTTTTTTTTTAAACTGATGAAATTTAACACAGATTCTAATATTTGTAACACTTGATGTAATGTATTGTCACTTTTGATACACATGAGAAAAAATAACAAATTCGATGCTTGATTTTATGTTCTCATTTCCACATAACATCGTAATTTCAGGTCAAGTTGTGGATGCTCTCGCTACTCCAGTTGTTGGACTACTGGCTGACAAATATGGGACCAAGAAAGGCTGGCATTTGGCTGGTAAGTGAATTAAGAAAAAGAAAATGTTTGTAATAACACGTGATTAACGCCTCCGGTGGCTGATAAGAAAATTATCGTTTAAACACTCTTTGATCAGTTAGGTCAGTGTTGGATTACTTTTCTTTTGCTGGCAGTTATAAATTTGGGTATTCAATGATATGGTGTAATTATTTTATTTATACTCGATACACTGAATCTTCTTCTTCCCAAGTCTCTCCATGTCAGTAATTCATTCCAACTTTTTTTTTACTTAAACTTGTGACATGTACCTACCTATTAATGATCATTTAAGTACATACATAACGAAAGATTATAAAATGTTCATATCGAAAAAGAAACTGAAATATCTGTACGCTGCGCTGTAACTCTGTAACATAGGTACTCATACTATAATAGGGAAGAGTATTATTATTGAAACGACATCATGACAAGAGGTCTTTACATAATCATTGTTTCCCGATCGCCACAATGGTGTGCTTAGATACGAGTATTACACTACTCCCACTGACGTCGTTTCGTAGATCACTCCACAATCGAACGGTTAATAGTTTTTACAACCAGAATGTTATTATTTAGAGCTACAAAATAAACTTTATGAGGGCATTGTTACAAGTACCTGCATAATTTTATTATTATTTTCCTAATACTTAATTCAAGTTCATGGATTACGACCACAAAAGATCACATGAATACGTAATAACTAACAGTTGGTCACGGATGTAGAGCTAACATGAAATAAGAATTGACAACAATCTGTCGTGAAAATCCCAAACAAATCTTTTGTGTGACACAAATGAATGGCTGTTTTACATTGACCGATGCTGTTTTCTTTGTCTGAAATTTTTGTTGGGTCATTTCCTTACAGAGTAAAATAAAGAACATGACTCACTTTACTATCACTATTTTACTAATTGTACAAAGCATTTTAAAAAATAGGCAATATGGGGATAAGGAAGCATAAAGTGCAGAGGTCTCTATGAGCATTAGGTATAGGTTCATCATTTAAGTTTGGAAGACACTAATCGACATCAGTTCCATTATGGGTAGCTCTAGACCTACTTAATAGAGTCTAACAGGAATATCTCATTATGTATAGGTGCTTAGATTGATGATTCTGATACGAGATCTTCTTTATTCCAGGTTGTGTACTAGTGACCTGTACATTTCCCCTGCTGTTCGTCCGATGCTGGGGTTGCTGGGTCGGTGGCACAGCAGAATACCTAACATGGTGGATGCCCTTCTACTACGCGGTCCTCATCGTGTTCTTCCAAATAGGATGGGCCGTCGTCCAGATCTCACATCTTGCTATGATACCAGCTATTACGGACAATCTGCAGATTCGAGCTGAATTGACTTCTATCAGGTGAATATATCTCTCATCAAGTCTCTTTGATTGTCTTCGATTTTTTAGGTAGGGGTTTGTTAATACTCCAACTTGAAAAAATCAGGTTCATCCATAATGGAAGCCAAAAAGCTGTTAAATAAATTAGTCACTTCTTTAATTATCTTGTTTTCCTCTAGTCCCAAGCCCAAATACTTAGTTACTGTAAGAAATATGACAATAATTAGGGCACTGGAGGTGCCGTTGTTCTGACAAATAACTACTTTGATAACAATAGCTTGCTAATAAGTTGGACTGCGGCTTAAACGTTTCATAATTATAATTATTCTAACAAATCCAAACCGTTTCCTATTCCAGATATATGGCTTCAGTGGTGTCTAGTCTGGCTGTGTATCTCATAACTTGGGTCGTGTTGAGGGCAACGAACTATAGCACCTTCATTGGACCGACAGATGATTATAAATTTAGGGTAAGTTGTCCTTAACAATATAAAGAAGACTATTAGCTAGCTATTGGCTAATTCACACCTACTAAGATTAATGTCCACTTCAATGTACATGACTGCGTTTGTTATTTTACTTGTATTAATGAGGTTTAAGCATGTAATGTACGCAAATTTGACTAGGTTTAAGGGTTCATATAGCCATGGCACACCATCCAATCCTAATTTGCCAAGCCCCTTTCGTGAATCTTGTGCAGCACTTTTCAAAATACAACAACAATATCGTCAGGATAATAAACACGGGTAGGTAGGTACCCAAACAAAAATAGACGCGTGTTAGCATCAATCTAAATATCTAAACAATCACAATAATGTTAATTAGGCTTTTCATAGACCTCCACTTTCTCTTATTTTTCCATGCAGAAACGATAATGACATAATTGCTGTAAGCTATCAAGATGTCACAGCGTCTGCGTAACAATTCACAGTTGTGATAATCGCAATTAAGTATGCATTAGGGATGGGTGATACGAAACGTATATAGATATTGTAACTATATATCGCGTCAATATCGGATATCTATATATTGACCTTTGCAGAAACTATATATTTTGCGAAACACTATATTTGTCTATTGAAGAAAATCGTAACGATGCGATACCGAAACGTATATTTATAATATCGTGTTTGTTTAACGAAATAGTTTTTACGAAGATATCCGATTGTACAACGAAGCCGTCCCGAGTCCCAAACCCTATATTGAAATATCGTGTTTGAATATCGTGTTTGATAGTATAGTGTTTGCGAAGTTACACGATTCCCTCACGAATTTAGACGATGGTTAATGAAAGAGCACACGTGAGTTAGAGCGAGATGCGATATATTTTAGGTCAACCATGCTATTTTAAACTTTATTTCATAAGTGGTTAAGTTGGTATTTAAAATAGATAAAAAAATGATTTTGAATATTATTTGGCAGAATTTTGGCATGTTACAATTATAAACTCTATCGCCTAAAGTTAAGGATTTTTTATTTAAAATAAATATTGACCTGACCTTTTGGCCTTGAAAGAAAGTTACAAGTGGATACAAATAAATTTAACACCTAACACTGCATTTTGTTTGTTTTGATTCAGTTTCGTGGTTTTTGAATTGGTGAATTTACACGCCGACAGATTTCATGTGTAAATAGTACGATAATAAACAATGATGTAAATAATGTATATAGAAAAACATGTACAATTATGTAAACAATGTATATAATATAGAAAAACATGTACAATTATGTAAATAGAAAAATCATGTATATAAAATCGAATGAACTTCTAAATACGCCTGCGATCTGCATTATTGTTCTGCATATATCTGCATTCTGCATTCTTGTTTAGAAAATATTTATGTTTAAAAATAGTCCGCTTTACTATAAATATCATAACTTGTAACATGTACAAAAAAAAATAATAATGTAGCCAGTAGCCAGTCCTAAGCCTGGGTAAAGTATGAAGGGTCATTCTGTGACTCTGTTGTAATGAAGATATTGTTTAGAAACGATTTGCTAAAAAATAATAGTTACATTATATTCAGCTATTGACGTAAGATGACACGATATTCAAATATCTAAATCATAACCAATAACCACATCGACTCGAATCGAGTTATTTGTTCAGTATATAGTTTCGTAAAATATATAGTTTTGATATCCGATATTGAATATCAATATATAGTTTCGATTCGATATTCAGAAATATAGATATCACCCATTACTAGTATGCATTTTGTGCGTAACAAAGTAATAATAAGTAGGTACCTTTTAATGCTACTCTCACACGCAATATAAGCGATATGGGCCGAAACACATATAGACGCGTTGCGGTGCCATATACTGCCAAAATCAGCGGAAGGCCTTGCATTTCACATCAAGGTAATTTTACTACAAATTATACGGTAGTTTGGTGGTCGGCTGTTTTTACCCCATAACATACGGTCAGTGGTTAATCATCCTGTGTCATCCCACTCTAGGGTAAATGCCCTTTCCTCTTCCTCCTCATATGCCTCCCTTCATTCTCAGGGTAGCTATTTGAGGTTAATCGCAAAAGTTGGTGTCAAGCAGAATGACTAATTTAAAATCGTTTTGTTCCAGAATGTATCTGTAATAATATCAGGTATCGGTGTTGTCACCTTCGCTCTTTTCCAAGTATTCTTCACCCTCAAAGAGTCCAAAGATCAGAAAGCGAATGGTCACATGAGCAACGGAACAACTCTCAACGAAGCTGGGGAACCTGTCAAGTTCGCAGCCAAGTCTAAAATTATGCACTTCCTACAGATGCCACTGTTGTACCAGACCAGCTTATTGTGAGTGCCTATCTAAATCTGCTTAACTCTAACCGATCTAGACTTCACCAATTGAATGCAATTGATGCGTACCTATTGTCCTGTTAAGTGGGAAGTAAAGTTTATGCTTTCGTGTTGTTACAAAATACCTATTATGTTTATATCGGCTTACTCCAGTTTTCCCCACCCGAGAATCCCCACCTTGGGGGATTCCTTTACGTTTTTGTAAAATTATCCCCACCGTCCCCGAAATTTGAAAAAGTGGGGAAAATTTTACAAAAATGTAAAAAAATCCCCCTCGTAATTATATTGTGCAGGTAGAATTTATTCTTTTATATACTTTGCTATTAGGAAGCAAAAGTTATCTACTGATTAGGGGTATGATTTTATGACCAAAGGCAGAAAATAGTTTCAAAAATATCTTTTAATTTTGGCAAACATTAAGGAACGCCGAAAATGGCGGTTAAAAATTTAACCAAATGATGGACCAAACATGCAATACCTATTCATAGATAGAAGGCGATATAGGTAGTGAAACAGGTTAACCATAATATAAAATTAAATTTCTTACCTTTATCGATTTCCAGATACGTGTTTTCGCGGTTATACTGGGCATTGAGCCTGGTGTACGTTCCATTATTCTTGGAAGAAAGGTTATCAGTCAACCCAAGTGCTGGTTCTGAGCTCGTGGCTAGTGTTCCTTTAGTGCTTTACATCTCTTCCTTCTTCTTTTCACTGTTGTTGAAGAGCAAGATGTATACTATTGGAAATCAGGTAAGATAATAAGCATAATATATGTATGTAAATACCAAAGCCTATATAACGTACAAGTGGCAATATAAACCACGACAAATCAAAGGCCTCACCAAATGCCTTCGAACTCATTTTTCGAATCTCCTCATCAGCCGGTAACCTTCATCACTGGCTTCGTGCTCAAACCCACTGCCCATAAGACCCGGCTATTCAGTATAATTTTCCAGCCACCTTTCGTAGGTCACTAAACCTCGCAGGGCATATCTATTACTTGTGGTTTTGCACGTGTTCTTGACACGACGTATCTACCCCAACTGCTAGATTGTTCTAACAAAACGTAATATTCTTACCTAACAGAAAATTTATTTTTCAGGTATCCTATCTTCTAGGAAGCTCCTTGAGCTTTATCAGCTGTTTATGGATAGCGTTAGCTATAGATCCACACGCCAGCATCGTACAAATCTACTTAGTTGCCACGCTGATTGGTAAGATTTTCATTGCTCTTTTAAAATTAGTAGGCACTTTGAAATCCACTATGATTTTTTGGTTGTCACTATGGCAATGGAAAGCTACTTCTGAAAGTCAAGTACCTACATTATTCCAAACCACATCTGATAGCAACTAGGTACCTTTTCATGGATAAATTTGGTCTCTTCACGTTTGACGTCTTAGTGAAAACTCTTAACATTTTTTTTTATGGTTCCAGGTGCAGGAAGTGCAATCACTCTGGTGTCCAGTCTATGCGTGACTGCCGACCTGATAGGTCCTCACTCACATCAGGGTGCTGCTATTTATTCCATCGTCACGTTCGCTGATAAACTTGTTACTGGCATAGCTGTTGTAGCTATTGAAAATTAGTAAGTTTTTTTCTTGTTATTTGCTCGAAGTAGAATTTTTAGGCGAAAATCATTCCTACCGGCCTCGAGCTAGCCGCTTGAGCGGATGGCCGATGGGAATAAACCCATAATTGCGGTTGTTTTAACGGGCCTGATCTAAGTTACAATAGGTGATACCTACATATAGGTACATCCTCCTTTGAAGCTTCGAAACCAATACACCGAACTTCAGAAACGTGTTTTTTTAATGGACCAAAAAAATAAACGTTTGTATGCACGTTTGCCCTTGCATTTCCCCTAAACTATTGTTCGGTATTGACCCAATATTTGTCGAATCAGTTCAGCTCATAAGCTCATGAATTATATTAAACATGCGTCTCGAGACTCGAGTCTCGTCCTCACGTATTTTAAATAAGGTCAACCGCCGAGTAAGCAATCGCATGGTTGTTTTCAGATTTTTTGAAATAGGTAGTTTTGTTTTTAACCGACGAAATATACCGGAGGTGGTTATTTATTAGTTTAGTCAGTGTGTCATTTTTCTCAATGTATTTTCCAGCAAATGTGACGATGATGATGACTGCCCACAGTACTACAGAGGCGTCCTCACTTACGCTTGCGGTGGAAGCGCAGTACTCGGCATCTTATCTCTTACCATCACTAAATGTATATCACTTACCAAACATCAAACTAGATTATAATAAAAGTAAGTTCCTATGTCATATTGTCTTTTATTCCAGACCGTTCACATAAAACATTTAATATCGATTACATTACTTATAGTAAATTCACATAATTATATTAATCTTTCGCGCTTTTCTCATGACTATACTTTTCATTGCACACAAACTCAGATCGTTCCCCTGACTTACTTATAGTAATGGCATAATTAAATTATTCTACAATATATAAATGGACATCAAGCTTACAATATTGAATATTACATGTACCTACTGTAACGCAATGGTATGCAATATTAATTATGATAATAAAAATACAATGCGTTAGGATCAGAGGGGATACGAAAAGTGGGATCACTATTAGTCGTCAAAAATAAAATGTCAATACAAAATTCTCGTTTCTGAATTTGGTAACATAATATCAAACGACAAACTTTAAAAAGCTCTTTTAGCTTTTTTTTTTTGTTAACAACAGACATATAATAATCTGCCTGGGTGTAATTAAGCGGTTACCTACCAAAAAACACCAATAATAGTGCTACACCAATAGTATTGCCATTCTGTGACTCAATTATTAGGAAACAATTTTTATCGACTTATAGTGACCTTAACTTTTCGACCTCAGTCAATTTGCCATAAGAAAGGCGCAGTAACACTTAGTCTTGCATTTGGGCAATTCAAGGAATAATAATTTTACCTTTTGCATTTTTACTTTCTCATAGGTAAATTCTCGACTTAGGAAACAATTTTTATCGACTTATAGTGACCTTAAGTTTTCGACCTCAGTCAATTTGCCATAAGAAAGGCGCAGTAACACTTAGTCTTGCATTTGGGCAATTCAAGGAATAATAATTTTACCTTTTGCATTTTTACTTTCTCATAGGTAAATTCTCGACGTTAGAGCCATAGGGTTGGATGTCTGATTTTTTCGGCTATTAACTTCGGACCTTATAGGTCAAATATCGATTGTTGAAGGAATCGGAAATCCAACCTTATGGCTCGTTAAGAATTGTTGTTTAATAGTATTACTTCACATTTTATATAACGTCTTGTTTAGGTACTAGGTAATTGTACAATATAATATATTATGCACTATCTTGTTGGGGAGACATTCATATAACATTTAGATACCTAAGATCTAGAAAATAGAAATATAAATAATAATATAAATTACTTTAGTGTCACAGATATAATATAGAATAATAAATTATATTAATTGACAATATCAAATGTTAAGCCTCTAGGGTAATTTATAGTCTGCATGCCTTTTGTAAATGTATAATGAACTATTATTATGTATTATATTAATATAATTTCGCCACATAGGTACTAGTTTCAAAAGATTCTCAATTTTCTAGTACATACCGGATTTTCTAGAACATGTAAGAAATAAGTACTAACATCGACTTTAACCTTTCAACCACCTTTAAAAAATACTAAGATGTGATTAAGACGCGCACAAAGCCGCTTGAATAAAATCGCGCTGATAGTTGAGAAAAGATTTGGGGAAAGTCTTGCCCAGCAGTGACAAAAAAAATGTTAGTAATAAGTACTAACATCGACATTAACCTTTAAAAAATACTAAGATGTGATTAAGACGCGCACAAAGCCGCTTGAATAAAATCGAGTTGATAGTTGAGAAAAAATTTGGGGAAAGTCTTGCCCAGCAGTGACAAAAAAAAAATGTTAACTTATGTAGCACCAGCACATTCTCATGAAACAATATTTTTTAGTATAATAAATTTAATTCATAGAGTTAAATTTTGGATTCAAGGAGCAGAAAATGGATTGGAAAGGCTGGGTCAATCATTTAACAGAGGTATTCATTTAATAGGTCAACCAAATATTATGTGAAATAGTTTGTTTTGGAGCCTTTTTTGAAAAATCTACAAAATTATAATGACTGTTTAAATTGTTAGTTGAGTAACAGATAAGTTTAGTCTAAACAGACGTTAGGAACAGCGTGTACTTAGAAGAATTTAAATTATAATAAAATTAATGGAATAGTATGTCTAGGACAATTTTTAAAAATACTTAGAAACATAACCATAAAAAAAATCGACCTTTTGGAGTGAATGTGGTGGTTAAAGGGTTAAGAAACAGTGGAATGACGGAGCAAATATGAATAGGCATATGATATGTAGAATTAACCTATCTGCTTAATTGGATTCAAGTTATAAACACTTAAAAATGGATCGTAACTATAAAATATCCTATTAATATCAGACTTGACATGTAATACCAGGTTTAGGTAATGTTTGTTGCAACTCATTTTGGCGTTGTGCAGGATTTGCGTTTTCCTTATTCGTACGGATTCGCTCATCGGAGCTTGAATGTACAAATGATATAGATTAGGACATTCATCTATAATAACAGATGGATCTCCAATGTCCACATTCTCTCCTGTAGTCAACTCCAAAACATGAACATTTTCCAAAGTCTTACATTTCGCTAGAGCGTGGAACAACGTATCGAAGTCAATCCTCTTATCAGACAGGCGCAAATTCTTAAGTCCAGGACTCAAATGTATCGCCCGACTTATAGGACCAGCGCAAGAAAATATTGGCGGCGATTCGACGTTCGCCGTGACTAGATTCACACAGTTTTTAAACAATAAGTTAAAAAAGTCAGCGCTAAATCGCACCGACCCGATTATGCTCAAATATGTCAGTTTCTGCAAATAACCACAGTTGATGGGGAGTGAAACCGGGTTTCTCAGGAACTCGTCAAATATTAGAGAAAGCTCAATTCTCTCCTTATATTTAAATAGTTCGTCGTAATTTAATATATTCATTGGTGGTGCGGCTCGTCTCCTTCTGAACTCAGATGGAGGTGGTGGTCGTTCACAGTTGTTATCTGCCCGGTCTACAGGCTCCGGCGTCAAGTAAAACCAGTCATATTTAGAAGGTACAGAACCTCCACTATAAAGTTGGCAGTCACATGGGAAAAATGGTTTGAGTAACTTGGTTACTTTGGCAAAGAAACGGTCATCAAATTCATGGAACTCTTTGTTCCAAATCATGATTGCCGCATTGCCTATTATGGCGTCTTTGTGTTCTGTGATGTATATTTTGTCTGCATCCACATCAAAGTTCTCTTGGAAATAATTCTGGAAGGTAGGTGTGGCATATATACAGTACTGTTTAAAGTTCTGCTTGATTATAATGATAGCTTCAATTGTGCTTAAATCTAACATTGATAGAACAGGTAGCATGAAAAAAGAACCAAAGAAGGCGTAAATAGTAGTCCAATCCAGGAAACATAGGAAGAATTGTTTGAACTTCACCATTTCTGTTCTTTCAGCTTGCTCAGGTACATATATGGTGTGCAATCTATCACTCTCTGCTATAGTGTATTTCAATGTGTCCATCTCAGCATCTTTTAACAACAGGAAGGACAATCGTGAGTACAACAAATTTGTTGCTGAACCAACTAGGTGTACTTGCTTGAAATTCCTAAACATTTCTTGGCATTGTACTATTGAATCATCTGATATTTTTGACAAACCTGATTTGTTGACCATGAAATTCAGTGACACATTAATGATGGTGGGACAGGCCTGGTAAATGTCGAGAAAATCTGTAATATTCAGATTGGTAAATGAGACATCTAATGTTAGTAAGTTCTTCATTTTCTTCATTGCTGGAATCAAATATGATTTCCTGAGATCTGGAACTCCACACAAGTTTAGTTCTAACAGATGTGGGGCAATGTCTCTGAAGAAGTTTGTCTTGAAGGAGTTGACTGTGGCTAAGGTGTTCATAGACATCTGGCATTCTTTGACCACACCGTGCAGTGATATTACATGTTGCATGTATCTACAGGTATTGTATAGACTGTTTATGGATTTTGTGTCCAAATGCTGGACTATCATTATGATGATTTCTTCAGGGAGGTTGGCCAAACTCATGCTGAAAAAAAAAACATTAAATTTATTTTATTGCTTTTCAAAACCTAAGGTAAAACAAATAGGTATGCTTTTGTTGCAGTGTCACACCTAGCTGTTGAGCTAAAATTTAGTGTTTGGGGTTCTTAGACTCTAGAATAACATCTAAGCAGTTGCGCCGTTGCGCCCGGCGTAAAACCGCCGGGCGCAACGGCGCAACTAGTGTAGATCGATACGTATAGCATTCATATTAAAAATAGAGTTACAGTTTCTACATTTGTTTCTAAACTGAATAATTGGGCGTCTTAGAAGAAAAATCGGTCGGTGTGTAGCCTTCGGGGCGCTATGAAAAAAAGACTTAGAAAAATTTTGATCAAAAATACTACGCTTTATGTAACCTTCGGGACCCGGTGGGATGTGGGAGTATAAGGGTGGGGAACCCTCCGCGAGCAACCATAGGTCATTGACCTTGACCCAGAGGTCATTGACCTTGACCCAGAGGTCATTGACCTTGACCCAAAATAAGTGAAATTGGCCCAATTATTAATGATCTTGACCCAATCGCCACTGACCTTGACCCAAAGGTCATTGACCTTGACCCAAAATAAGTGAAATTAGCCCAATTATTAGTGATCTTAACCCAAGCGTCACTGAACTCGACCCAGAGGTCATTGACCTTGACCCAAAGGTCATTGACCTTGACCCAAAATAACTGAAATTAGCCCAATTATTAGTGATCTCGACTCTCGACCCAAGCGTCACTGACCTTGACCCAAAGGTCATTGACCTTGATCCAAAATAAATTAAATTGTCGTACCTATATTATAATTACATGACATATACCTATGTAGACCAATCAGTAACCTCGTTTACACTCTTTTTCTGGCGCTTCGCCGGCCGCTGCCGCGGCACGCTCGCTTCGCTCGCTCGGCTCGCGCGTTGCTCATAAGTAAAACCTAACACTCCTCCTCGCTACGCTCGTCGTCGTACCTATATTATAATGTCACTGAATTTGACCCAAAGGTCATTGACCTTTGTATTTGGGCTAATTTCTCTTATTTTGGTTCAAGGTCAGTGACCTTTGAGTCAAGGTCAATATGACCCATACAAACGTCAGTCCTGGTGATGTTCTTAACACAATCCCGTGATAAAAAAATACTGTTGCCGGAATACGAAAACACATGTAAAATATTCAAAGTCCTGATTCCCTTCACAACGATTGATCTTTGGCAACGTTTCCTCGAAATTCGGCTGGGCGGAGGAAAAAATGACCCGGATAATTTTTGTCTTATTTTTGGATGTCTTATATGATAAAATAAAAAAAAAAATACAAATTTGAAATTTAAATTTTTTGATCAAAATTTTTCTAAGTCTTTTCTCCATAGTGCCCCGAACGCTACACCCCAACCGAAAAATCAAAAAGAAAACCTTCAAATTAATTATAATATCACGAGGTTTAGCGATAATAAGAATATAATACTCACATGGTAGGTATTGCTGTTTTTATTCTTTACTGAACTACAAGATTATTACTCTTTATCTGGATACCACAGTACTGCTGTAATATAGTAGAATTAAATGGCCCTTTCAATGACCTTTTGTATTCAAATGTGTTTTTTTATTTATGTGAAAATCGTACCAATCTGAAACCCATATTCAGTAAAACCGGCCTTATGGGAATTATCAACCTATGTCCAAAACTATCTGCAGATGATTCCAAATATTATAGGTGAAAGCTTTTAATTATGTCACATAATATCTTATAAACGATGGTACACTTTCACTTCTTCAAAATAGAAAATATCTTAATTTCTCCCAGTTTTTTCCATTTTCCATCTCCGGTTTTTTTTGTTTGTCAAAAAAATAAATGTCAATGTCAGATTTGACATTATAAAATCAATACTGAGTTGCCATTCCAAAAAAATATTAACTAAAACAACTGGAGCTGAATTAAGTGTGTGCCGACCCTAACTCGAAAATATTTATTCAAATTAACCGGTAAACCGGTAATCTTTATAATCTGTTAAAATCGAGCATACCGGAAGTACGTACACTCTGAACTGACAGCATTGATTTTTCAAGTTAATAGTGATGTGGACTATTATTATAGTACAACACAAAAATAAGACTATGATATGTCTATAGATCATTCACAGTTATTTTACCTCTAGCCTTTACGTTGGCTAGCCTGAAAATTATGTTGCCATGTCACGTTAGTATTGACTTCCCCATCTTTAATCCCCAAAGCAAAAACGACGAGGTGTTATAAGTTTGACGTGTCTGTCTGTCTGTGTGTGTGTGTTTGGTGGAAATCGGTCCAAGATGGCCGCCGCTACAATTTTTTATTATTTTTTTCATTATTAAAATGGCGGATTACTTTTTTCTTCCACAACCCCCTCAATATGGATACTAAATGAAAGGGCTTAATAAGTAAAATACAGCCCACTATATAAAATTTAAAATCCAAGATAGCCGCCATTAAAAATGGTGAATTGCGTATTACATTTGGGGCGGGAGTTTTTTAATTTTTTAATTTAATTCACTTGTAAGTATTATTTTACAGTGCTGTAGGTAGGTACTTCCATGAATTTCCTGTTTCGAACCTACCTAATATTTTATATCATATTGATAGTTCGCAGTTACCACTTGTTCATGTGTTAACCATCCGATATTGTTATAGATAAACTCATTTTCTTCATATGAAATTGAGTTTATGGGCATTGGTAAAGCTTGGGATTATAATAATAATTATTAAAACAACGAGTACAAGTAAGTGACCTTATCAAGTACAAAAAGTAACGTTTAAACAAGAAAAGTAACGCATTTTTGTTTTTTTTATATTTTTACACAGTATACACAGTTGAATTGAAATACGCTTACACATTCTAACATTTCGGTGATTATTTCCTAATTTTTCAGTTTATTTAAAAAAGAAATTGCTAATCAACAAAAAAAATTTAATCCTTTTACTAAGAAAAAGTTAATAAATTAATTATTATTCGGGTTAAAGATATTTATTTTCTCAACAAGAATTCACAATTCACTTATTTGAGAAATTAATTCTAAGTAGGTTATAATATAATGGGCTTATCTTAGGTAAGAACTTACTGCTTATTCTAAATCTCAAAATCTAAGGTAACAATGTTTTTAACGTAATGTGAAAATAACAAATACCAAATTGTTAAAATAGATAACATAAAAGCAATTATTTTCTATACCATGACAAGGAAGAAGATTAATTTATTATAAGATTCAATTTAAAATAAAGATCTTGAAAAGTAACGTAAAAGTCATCTAAGAATGCAAAAGTAACACAAAGGGTCAAAAAGTAACATAAAACGTTATAAAAGTAACGATCTGGCAACAATTTGACAAAAATGCAACATAAAGAAAATAATTTTGACATCTGTCAGAGGTAAAATAACTGTGAATGGTCTATACCTTGGGTAGTCTTCCTTTGTAGGAGGTCGACTGGGTAAATACCCCCACAGTGTCAGTTATGCTATCGAACACAGTAGTGATTATACATAACCGTCTGAACAGTACCTAATGTGCAATCATTACTGTGCTTCGGTAGGAGGGCACTGTATCTTGTGAAATTACTGAGCTAATGAGTCTTAACATTCTATGGCTCTTGAGTAAGGATCATTGATACAGTGCTAGTGTACGGTGTACCTAGAATACACATTATCATTGTAAAATCCTGCCGGGATTGCCTTACTGAGCTATCGATATTAGGAAAAATACAAAGTATTGTATTGCTTCTTTAAATCCTTGCTGTCGTATGATTCCAAACATCTATTGATTTGACTTAAAAGATATGATTATTTAACTTTGTTGATAATTGATGATACGCACCGCGCATATCTCCATGCAGGTACGCAATCAGTCTAGTATTTACTTTTACAAAAATTTTTGATCTTGGCGAGTTTAGATGTAATTCGAAAACAAATATTTCGCTGTGGATGCTGCTTTGGAGCACGTCCTGTTCGTCCGCAATCCGCCATGGCACCTGCTCTACCAGCTATGTGAGTTTGCCCAGAGAGACCATTTTTTAAAAACGCGGTTGACTTTCCCTGTTATTCAAATTGTGTGTGAGTGTGAAGTGACTACCCTTACGGCGATTCCTTTACCGCAGAGGTCTCCAGGGCTATTCACTTGTCCGTTAGGGACCCGAGGCGTAGACCGAATTGTCAAAAATGTATGAAATGACGTATTACGTCGCATCGATTTAATAATATGGCATTTCATACACTTTTGACAATTCGGTCTTCGGTTCGGTGCCTTGATGGATAAGTGAATATCCCTGCTGATAACCGACATCTATTCGGATGGCGGACGTTACTTTGTTGGTAGTTGGTTGTAATAACTACTTGAACGAATTTCTTAACAAGTAAATTAAATTAATAATTTAAAAACCCCCAACTCAATATGTAATGCACCATTTTGTGGTGGAAGCCATCTAAGAATTTAAATTTATTATAGTGCGTTATATTTTACTAGTTAAGCCCTTTCATTTGATACTCATATTGAGGAGGTCGTGGAGAAAAAAGTAATCTGCTATTTTGTAGCGGCGGCCATCTTGAACTGATTTCCACCAAACATGGCTAAAACACTCTGGACTAACTCTACTTTCAAACAAAACTAAATCAAAATCCGTTCATCCGTTCGGGAGCTACGATGCCATAGACAGACACACACACACGCACGCACGCACGCACGCACGCACGCACGCACGCACGCACGCACGCACGCACGCACGCACACACACACACACACACACACACACACACACACACACACACACACACACACACACACACACACACACACACACACACATGTCAAACTGCTTATAACAGCCGTCGTTTTTGCGTCGGGGGTTATCTCACCACAAACATTATTATGAAACCCCAGATCAAAAAGTTACTTTCGGTTATGTACAGTATTTTACAATTTACAACTGAGTATACTAGTTGTATTCGATATATAATTTTGTGATTTGAAAAAATTGTTATTTGAATAAATTTTCTCTTTGTATGTTAAAAAAATATAAAAACTGGTCATTTGCTACATAGAGCTAGCATAATGTATTATTTTATGTAGACTATTAATTATTATGATTTTGTAAAATTGTACGATACCACATCACTAGTAAAATTTCGCTAGGCAGCTGGCAGATGGCAATATGGCTGCAGCTTTCGAGTTTCGCTGGCAGTGCGCGGTGCTCGCAGCAGTTTCAGTACAGGAATAGTATTACTGACGGCTCTAAAGTTTTGATTTTCGATTTTATAGTGATTCTTCGTTCTGTTTACATTAATTTTACTGATTTTATGTGGCAAAAATACTGTTTTTTCATATCCGTCGTCACCAATTCCTGCGACGACAAAATGGCGTCGCTTGACGAGGTTTTGCTGCAAAAAGATTTTTTGTATATTATTGGCTTATCACAAAAATATTGAAAATAATTTATTTACCAGTGTTTTCATTGGATTTTTTTCAATGTAATATCCAATTTTAATTAAATTTGGTCGTCAGTTTCTCGAGTTATAGTGTATTCCTTGATTTTACAACAAAATGCTTCTGGTAAGTGGATTAATGCGATATTTGGCATTGTTTTGGTGTTTTTGTTAATATTTTATCAAATATTAAGCATTAAATAAGTGTGGAATGTTCTAGAACTTTTGGGTGTGGTCCTGGAAGAGGCTGAAAATATAAGACGTAATTCAGAATTTTAGGGTTTTAGTGATTGTTTACAATATATTTCAGTGTTTTTATGTATTAAAATGTTCCCTTTTCCACAAAGAAAGTATTTGCAAAGATTCTTTGTTACGTAATCTTCCTATACTGGCCAGTGAAAAAGGTTTTGGTAATTGCCTTATTTCTACAATTTGGCTTTGAAAAATGATCTTACCAGTGTATCCTAACAATATACAAACACTGGAGGTTATGTTAAATAATTTTGGAAAATGTGCATTTATTATTGCTGATAATTTTCTGTAAATTAAGTCATGAACTTTGTTTCCTGGAGATTTGAAAATGTTTAATTTATCCCCAATTTAGGGCTAATTTCTATCATCACAACATTGTATTTTGAGGTTAAGTATCTGGTATATTATTTAATATATCAATAAATAGCTAATTTTACTGTTAATAGTCCAATAACTCCAGAATTATATGTTTATTTGAATAAGTTATTTTTATTAATATTTTTTTGTTTTTATCCTTCGAGAGTTGGTCAGATGTTGTCCATAACAATTGTGGTGTAAATAGTGTTTTGTTTATAAATATTAATAGTAAAAAGTAACAAATTTCATGTTTATCATTGTTGTATTAATATCAAATTAACATAAATTCATCCAAAATGTAGTGATCATTTATTTTGACTCTTGTAATTAACACAAATAATATTATAAAAATAAATAATATACTTATTACTGACCCTTTGCATAATGAGCTTGATCATCAAATGCCTTGTAGGGTGCTGCGATTACTGCATTAAAGTCGCTTCGGCTTGTTCTTTTGTTTGTCGGGGGAGCCTAAGTTTAGCAGTGGATGTCCTCTTTCTTTTAATGATGATGATGTCCAATTCTTTTTTTATACTTAAAGTTATTTCCTGCAGCTGTACTTGTTTAAAACATACTTTTTTGTGATATCTAGGATCCATCCACATTTGTATATTAACAGTTTTCTGTATCCAAGTTCAGTATTTTGTATAAAAGAAAGTACCGAGTAGACCTACACATTAACAACTTGGCATTTATGATATCTGGAGAATATTTGCTTATAGACGGGGTCCATGAATGAATCGGGGAGTGAATCTACCAGCGAGAAAGGGGAGAAGTCTGATTCCAGTGGCTCTGGATCAGGAAGTGAAAGGTAAGAGTGACAACTCATCACAACACAAGTGCTGTAAATTCTTCCTTATTGTGAAAAGTACAATTAAACTTTTTTCTCCAACAGCGAGAGTGGATCTAGTTCAAGTGGCTCCGGAACAGATAGATCGGGTTCACCCAAATCTGGCGGTGATAGGTCAAATCACACCGATGACACAAAGTCATCACCTAAACATAGTAATGCAAACTCCTCAAAATCAGATCATCACACTGACAGAAACACATCAGATGATGATTCACCAAAATCTAAATCTAGGAATCACGGAAAGTTAAAAGCGGACCTCTGGGAGGACAATCCAGACATATATGGCATCAGACGATCAGCAAGATCAAGAAAAGAACCAGACAGATTAAAAATTGCTGACAGCGATTCTAGTGATAAGGGCCGAACTCACAGTAGGAAAAGTAGAAAAAAAAGGTATATCTATTATAATTTTATGCTATTCAGGTCATCATCTCTTGCATTTGTGGAAGCCTCTCTCTTTTCTTTATTCATGTTAGTCCATCATTTTTAGTGATTCATGGAATTCAGACTCGTCAGAAAGCGATAGTGATATGAAAGGTTCCCCACCACCACCTTCAAAACGACCAGGCCAAAGAAGCATACCTCTTAGGAAAAAGAAACCAGCAAGAAGAAGAAGGTTTACAAGTGACGAAGAGGAAAGTTCAGAAGCCACAGATGATGACAGCAAAAAGTAAGTGCCTCAAAATTATAGCTGTCATTAAGGTGCTTTCATAGGTTTTACATGGAGGTTCTCTTTCTCCAGCCGTACAGCAACAAGACGTGGAGCCGCAGTTAGTTATAAGGAAGCTAGTGATGAACAAACAGATTCTTCCGATCTTTTAGAAGTGGAAGGCGATGGCGAAGGTGAAGCAGAACCAGAGCCAGAAGAACACAGTGAAACCATAGAAAGAGTTCTAGGATTCCGCCGTGGCAAGAAAGGAGGTACATTGATATACCCTTAATATACTATTTATTACATCCACATATTGCTTTTTAAATTGTTTGCATTTTTACTTACTAATAGGTGATTGTTTTAATTTGCATTTTGGTGCAAATATAATGTTAAATTTTAGCTAATATCTTCTTATCATTACGCAGTCACTGGAAATGTGACTACAGTTTACTATATAGAGGAGAATGGAGGAGACCCTAACGAAGGGTGTAATCCTGATGATGAAGAGTCAACCGAACCACAGTACCTGATCAAATGGAAAGGCTGGTCACACATTCATAATACATGGGAATCTGAAAAGTCACTTGCAGAACAAAAAGTTAAAGGGCTTAAGAAATTAGAAAATTACATAAAGAAAGAAGCAGAATTGTCTTGGTGGAGATCACAGGCTGGTCCAGAAGATATTGATTACTATGAATGTCAAGCAGAGCTCCAACAAGAGTTGGTTAAAACTTACAACAATGTTGAAAGGATAATAGGTAATTATTATCACATTCTTGCATTTAATACTTGTTAATTTCCTAAGAAATTCCTATTCAGTTAAGGCTTTCTTTTCATCACCAGCTGAACAGACAAGAGAACTGGAAGGTGGTGGAACTGCCTTTGAGTATTTCTGTAAGTGGGAGTCTCTACCATATGCTGATGCAACTTGGGAAGACTCAGTTCTCATAGAAAGAAGATGGCCGGTTGAAGTAGAACATTTTAAACAAAGAGAGGCTGCTAAATCCACTCCTTCTAGGCATTGTCCTGTTTTAAGAAGAAGGCCCAAGTTTCACCAAGTCAAAGAACAACCAGAATACATAGGTAAAGACAAGGTAAGAACTTTTCTCTAGTTTTTACGTCCATTTTCCTTTAAAAACTAAGCACTAAAATATATTTTCTTATTTCTTTGACCCAGTTTAATAATGTATGAAGGAATTTACCCATTTAATATTTTGTGATACATTATACATATTTATAAATCGTGAAGGATGATCAGTAGGATATGATTTTGATAGCTTTACGAAGGATTTAACAACTATTTCTATTTGCTATGGGTGCGCGCCATTTTGTTAATACGGTGACATAAAATGGTGGTCGATCTTAGAAGAAACATTTCTTTTATGTGTCATATTTCAATTATATTCATGTTTTAATTGTACAAAATTATTCAGATTACAATATTATCCTTAAAAACCTGCTGTTGATTATGATTTTATTGATTTAAAATGGGAAATTTCTATATGCAGCAATCACGTAATGGCGTCGTCCGCCATCTTGTTTTCATATGACGCCGTGTAGGCTTGAAGGTCAGAATCGAATTGATCTAAATGAGAGTAAACTGCAGAACTTAAAATTTATGTATAGAACACAATTTCTGGTTGATAGTGATAATTTTAAAACCATGATCTATGAAGCACCAGAATACCTTTTTATAATCGTATCTTATTACCATAACCTAATTTAGACAACATATTATGTAGGACATGATAGAATATGCTTCCCAATGGTAAATGTGGCCAGGCATCTTAGTTTTTGTATATTGGGCGGTATTTTAGGGGTTTTGGCACATATTTTGCCACAAAAAATATTACTGTGTGCAATAATAATAATTATAACCTCCAATTGACCTTGCCTTGTGACTCTTAATTTTTTAATAAATGTATTTTTTGGTAAAAAATAAGTCCAACCTAAAATACATTGATTTGGGGGCATTTTTATATGTTAGTGGTAAATTATAGGGGAAAGTAATTATTTAATTTTTTATTTCTTTTAATCAATGTTCCTATTATTTGAAACAGCGCCATCTCTCGAAATTTGCTAGAAATAGCTTGAGCAAGACTTTGTATGCCGGTGGACTTAGTAAAAATTCCGCGCGCCAACTGAAGGTGTCGCTTTTGATAATTTCTTATGCTAAACTAAATTGTAAAATTGTTTTCTTACGTGTTTTAGAGTATTTGTTTTAAATTGTATTTATTTTAAATATAAAAACTGATATTTAATTGCCAAAAATAGAATTTTTCCCTTGAAGAACTTGAAGCTTTCATGTTAGTAAACAAAACACCTGTTGATTCTTCTGGATATGGTGGTTGGTGTTTATTATCTTACTTTTAACCTCTTTTAAAATAGCTTTCTTATTTCTTACAGCATTTATAGCGATTTCCTTTTGTTTTAGACATGTGTCCTTCGAGATTACCAAATGGACGGATTGAATTGGATGATACATTCCTGGTGTAAAGACAACTCAGTCATTCTTGCAGATGAGATGGGATTAGGAAAAACTATTCAGGTATTTAAATAAAATAGACTGATCATTTTAAACAAAATTTATTTGAGAAAAGAGACTGATTCTGCAGACCATCCAATCTTTGGAAATACCTAAATGGTATAACTTCAAATTGGAGAATAGTGGCACAAGATTGATATAGATAAAGCCCAGCAGTGGACATTTACCCACTCTGGACTCGGGTATCAATGATAACATCAATTTTATAATAAATATTTGGTTTTTCATTGACTTTTAGTGGCATCGGAAGTGATGATAGTTCATTATAAAGTTATCTACCAACATAATATAAGGAGTTCATCTAGGAGTGTGCAAGGTCTTTTTTTACTTACTGTCAAAGTGAACCATCGTCCCATACATTCTACTTTTGAGATTGTATAGAATGACAGTTTAACTTAACAGCAATACAAGACCTTGCACATCTCTGGAAAGAAATATGTTAGCAGTTGTAGTCCTTTAATTATATTGACATTTTTAACATTGACTTCTTATTATTGCAGACAATATGTTTTTTATACTACCTATTCAAGTCGCAACAGTTGTACGGACCATTCCTGTGCGTGGTGCCTTTAAGTACGATGACGGCTTGGCAGAGGGAGTTCCAACAGTGGGCGCCTGATATTAACGTGGTCACTTACATTGGGGACGTTACTAGTAGAGATATTGTGAGTATTTACGATTTTACTGTGTTTTAACTGCTTATTTTATTTGCCACTTTACATTTAAGGTTTTTTTCAGAGTGTTTCAATTGTGGATTGTCAATAAATTCGTATTACTTAATATTTATGTCCTGATGTTTTGGTATTAGAACCCGTGAGCCGGAATATATTGAAACTATTGTTTTTTTTTTAAATGTGACTTGTGTAACATACCTTTTTGTAGTTTGAGTTATTCCTAATTTAGCTATTGGTCTTGTTATGAATAGAGTCTAATTTTATTCCCAGACCCTTTTTATTCTTTTTAAAAACTAAAGTTAGTAATCTAAAAGGCAAGGTCTTGCAAATAGTATTATTTGCTCATAAAAAAGTTTTTAAATAAATAGTATTTTGTCTGTAAAAAAGTAACTACAATAGTATTGTATATTTATTTAACATAACAATGAATTTCTTCAATTTCAGATCAGATCGTTCGAATGGAGTTTCGCGAGCTCGAAAAGACTGAAATTCAATGCAATATTAACTACATATGAGATTTTATTGAAGGATAGACAATTTCTAAGGTCGTTCAGTTGGGCTTGCTTGTTGGTTGACGAGGCTCATAGGTTAAAGAACGACGACTCCTTGTTGTATAAAGCTTTGAAGGAGTTTGACACTAATCACAGGTTGTTGGTTACTGGCACGCCTTTGCAGAACTCTTTGAAGGAATTATGGGCGCTGCTGCATTTTATTATGCCTTACAAGTAAGTAAAATCTGATTTGAGTAAGACAAAACACTGACTTATACCTTTCTAAATTATGAACACGGAAGTTGCAAAGTTCTTATTTCTAATGGGAAAGTTATGATCCATACATTCTTTACTCAACTTCTTAATTGGGGTTTATACTCCCAACAAAATACCCTTTGTGTACTGTCAGAGTAAAATCACAAGCAAAGCCAAAGTTTTTACGCCTGATAGTCTGATGTCAATGATATGGATGTACAAGTTGTATAACGGTTTTGAAATATTACTTCAGAAATTGTACAAATATCATAAGGTCTTGTTTGATAAATCTACAAGTGTTCTCAGATTTAGTTCTCCAGATAAAAGATATTATTATAGATGTATAAGAATAAAGATATTCCTTAAAGTCTTTTCTAAAGTTCTAACTTCTTTGCAGGTTTGAGTCATGGGAAGACTTCGAAAAAGACCACGAAGACGCAGCAACGAAAGGCTACGAAAAACTACACAAACAGTTGGAGCCTTTCATATTGAGACGGCAAAAGAAAGATGTAGAAAAATCTTTACCAGCCAAAGTCGAACAGATTTTGAGGGTAGAAATGACTTCAATACAGAAGCAATATTACAAATGGATCCTTACAAAGAACTACAGCGCTTTGAGAAAAGGCGTAAAGGGGTCTATTAACACGTTTATCAATATAGTTATTGAATTGAAGAAATGTTGCAATCATGCTCTTTTGACGAAACCAGAGGACTTTGAATCTAGAGCGTCTTTAGCTACAACTGATGCTGTTGAGGTAATATACTCTTTAGTTAATTATAAAACTGTAAATTCATGATTGACAGAGTTAATATGTCTACAAAAGACAGGTTTTCAATGCTTGAAACTATAAATTAGGATCAGGTAATGTGCCTGAAATCCATAAATAAACATTTTTGTATGTATTTCCTGTTTGATGAAATTTATATTGTAACTGATTTGTAATTGTTGACTGATGAAATGACCTTGTTTTAGAAATTACTAAGAGGTTCTGGCAAACTTCTATTACTGGACAAATTGTTGTGCAGGCTCAAAGAGACTGGTCACAGGGTTCTTATATTTTCTCAAATGGTTAGAATGCTGGACATCTTAGCTGAGTACTTGCAAAGGAGGCATTTCCCTTTTCAACGGCTCGATGGGAGTATAAAGGGAGAGATAAGGAAGCAAGCGTTAGATCATTTCAATGCGGAAGGGTCACAGGATTTCTGTTTCCTGTTGTCAACTAGAGCAGGAGGATTGGGGATCAATTTGGCCACTGCTGACACAGTCATCATCTTTGACTCTGATTGGAATCCTCAAAATGATTTGCAAGCTCAGGCTCGGGCGCACAGAATTGGGCAGAAGAATCAGGTATAAATACTATAATTTAATTTATATTTATATCATTTTAATTTATATCATAAAGAGATTGGGGAAATGTTTGTATGTGGTGTGTTATTTCCACACAGTAATATCCAAAACTACTGATATGATTGAAAAAAAATCACCATTGGATTGTTACAGAATTGCTAAAATTGTGTGTAATAATTTTTCATAAATGTAGTTCTCGAGAACAATACCGTGGGCAAACTAGTCAAAATATTATACAGAAGAAAAGCATGACTAATTGACTCATCTAATCAGCAATCAGCATGTGTACTGATTGGGTTGAAATTTGAAAACAGTCTTTATGATGGACTCTTTTGTATGATGAAAAAATCAAGTGTTTCTGGGGGCTATGAATGGATATCCCCGTTTGTAAATCCACGAATATAACGAGCTGCATAATAATATAATCATTGTATATAATTCTATAAACAATTAGTATAATTGATGTGAAATTCCCAGGTCAACATCTATAGATTGGTTACTGCGAGATCAGTGGAGGAAGATATAGTGGAAAGGGCCAAAAGGAAGATGGTGTTGGACCATTTAGTGATCCAACGTATGGACACTACCGGTAGAACTGTCCTAAACAAGCGGGATGCGTCGGGAACGACAGCTAATAACCCTTTTAACAAGGAAGATCTTAACGCCATCTTGAAGTTTGGTGCTGAAGAATTGTTCAAAGATGACGATGAAAATGATGAGGATCCTGTCGTAAGTATCATTATTGTTCAACTTTATCCTCATATTATTCTTATTATTTTAATAAATATAATGCTAAAATCCTACTAATTTTATTTATTATGCGAATGTTTATGGATGTAGTTATGTTATGTATTTTTTTCAAACTAAATGTTCCCATAGTTTCGTCTACTATGATGATGTGCAATTTAAGAGTAGCAAAATCTCTTCTTTCATCAATCTTTCATTCATAAAAAGCACAAATTTACATGTGTTCCCTTAATTTCTTTACTGAAATTGTGCTTGATTTTAATCTTATTTGAGCTCCAGACCATATGCCGCCATATTCTTTTATGCTAATAACATTTCTACCTGTTTTTTTATGTTTTCAGTGTGATATTGATGAAATCCTACAAAGAGCCGAAACGCGAGATGAAGGCCCTACTATGGCGGGCGATGAATTGCTCTCAGCGTTCAAAGTCGCCAGTTTCGCGTTTGACGAAGAAAAAGCTGTCATGGAAGTCAAAAAGGAGGCTGAGGAAGAAAGCAAAGATTGGGTATGCAGGTTCCTAACATATTCTTAAGAATTTGTAATTTATTTTTTCATGAACATAAAAAGGAATCTACTAAACATGCTAAATAAAACATGATTTACCACCAATGTCATCTCACTTGCACACACAAAACCACATATTATTATGTACATTTATTTTTGTGTGTAGTATTCAAGCAAGGACTTATTATGGAGTCTTCTCTTTGTATTGAATTATACTTTATTTCTCAAGTATTCTTAGGGCTTTGAAGGATAGTCCTATAATTTTTTATTTGTTTTTAGGATGACATCATACCGGAAAACGTTCGCAAAAACATTGCCGAGCAAGAAAAGAATAAAGAAATGGAGGACTTGTACTTGCCGCCGAGGCGGAAGAACTTGCAGCAAAACAATGCTGACAATAGTAAGTTTTTGCTACCTTACTCACAAATAGATAATATGTATTCTTATTATAATGGGTTTACAGTTATCTTTTAATACGCTAGGGTTTAGGGAAAGTACGTTTTTACACATCTTCAAAACTTATACTGTGTCTCAAGCTAGACTAAGATGTAAGCCAATACAAAAGAATGGTCAGTCTATAATTCCAGTTTTTTACTAAGTGATTTCGGAAAAATTTGAGGACACATAAATATGATATTCCTGAAATTTGATATGTTGGTTTGGAAGCCTTAAAGTTTTGTCTTATGTAAATGTCTCGTAGGTAGTTCCAAAAACATTATATACCTACTCATATATCTTACTAAAATATTATAAACGTGAAAGTTTGTAAGAATGTATGGATATCTGGATGTATGTTTGTTACTCTTTCACACCTAAACGGGTAGGCCCTGGAATAACACATAGGTTATAGTACAGCGGGTAAAACCGCTGGGCGCAGCTAGAACAGTATATCGAATTGATAACCTAATTTCTGTGAGTTAACAAATTGACTGCGGAAAACAACAGCTGTGGTTTTGAGGTCGTAACGCGAGTCCCGAAAAACACAAACGATGTGTTTTGTCAAAGGATTTTTCCATACAAAATTAATTTCAATGACCTGGGATAGTTCTATAAAAAACCGCCGCAGCCAATGTGTTAAAATAGTTATTTTATTATTCAGCACAACGCTAGGACTAACTTAATGCTAAAATAGCATTTTCTACCAGTTGACCTGTAACTGGAAAAAAAATTACAAGAAAATGGGAGGAGTGCAGACAATATCATGGACAATTTTGAAAGACGTAATTTAAAATACTCGTACATACTTAAAATTAACACTTACAGTAGTTATATAGTTGCAGTTTTATATAATTTGTTTTCTTGTCAGAAGGCGGTCGCAAGCGTCGCGGTCGGTCAGGCGATACGGAAGGCGCGGACGGGGCGGATGGCGACGGTGAAGCTGACAGTGATTATACGGAGGGAGACGCAAGCGCCGATGATGACAGGCCCAAGAAACGAGGCCGACCGCCCGCTTCGCATAGAGAGAAGATCAAGGGATTTACTGATGCTGAGGTATTTACATGTAACTTTCTTGTATTTGACTGTTGGGTCGATTGCAGGAAACTGGCAGGACTAAAATGCTCAAGACGGTAAAACGTTCTACCAAGTTTTTACAACAAAATTATGTTACTCGCATGTAACTCTACTTTAAGATAGAGTATATTATACTACATTATATGACATCTTCCGCGAGACTTATTATTATATTTTCGTCTTGCGCATCTTAGCCTTGCTGGACGCGATCCGCTGAAGCATATTTGCATGGTAGAGGAAGGAGGTTTTATCCCCAGAAGAAAAATGATAATATGTGCATCTGTCACTTATTTGTAATCCGCACAGAAAGTAGCTAATGTATAAGGAAATTTAACGCTAGCAATTATCCTTTTATTAGTTGACAAGTCTTGTACTAAAAAGATCGTATAGTTAAGACTGATCTTTTTCAGAAAAATATTGTCAAATCCATCTTGACTATAAACGACCGTGGAGTAATGAAAAGAGTAAAATCGGTTTTATAATTCCTTTTAGAATCCCAGAATTACCAAATGTATAATATATTACAGATTCGACGATTCGTCAAAAGTTACAAGAAGTTCTCAGCACCGTTTAAACATTTAGACAGCATAGCGTGTGACGCTGAACTACAGGAAAAGCCATTGGCTGAACTCAAGAAACTGGGTGAAATCTTAGAAGAGAGATGTAAAGCTGTTCTCAATGATACATCAGATACTACTACCAGTAAGTTGTCTGAACATAAAACTTATGACTTAATAATTTTAGGACGAAACGCGGTTATACCCGCATTCGTCTACCGAAACCGAAAAACCGATAAAAAGTAGCCTATATAGGTTCAATGTAGCACATAATATTATTGACTTGAAACTGAATGAATCTCAGCTGATTCAGTCGTTTTTGTCACAAAATCTCCACATACATAAACACTCGCATAGTGACATATACTTACCTTCATATTATTAATAGGATACTGAGGCAGATGAGCTTTATGCCTGATCCAATTTATTACTAACATATTACTGCATTTGACAGAAAATTAAACAGAACACAATTCTTGTGATAATATTTCTGTTTGCCGAGTTTAAAGCGTCTAACCTGTCTTAGCTTCTATTATTAATAGTTACTGCCATAAACAGTACTTGTGGTGCTTTCTCATGCATCTCGCAATGTGTCATAAGTAATCGAAAAAGTTAAAGACCCTAAATCACATTTTATTCTTATTTTAGATGAACAAAACGACGGCGGTCGCAAAAATACAAGAAAAACGTTCAAGCTTGGTGGCGTACCCGTGAACGCCAAAACCTTATCTGCGTGTCTCGACGAATTAGCGCCTTTAGACGTATTCTTGCCTGATACTAAAGAGGAGAGGCTGAAATGGCAGTTAGATTTCAGGTAACAATTTCTATAGGCCCTAGATTAAATATGTTTTTTTATGTTAAATTAATTATAATTGGATATGTAAGGGACCTAAAAAATCATGAATGGTAAGTTATTCACTAGTAATTGGAAAGGCAAAAATAAATAAATAATTACTCTTTATTGTAACTTCACAAAATATCCAGAAATTGATAACAATAATAATCAATATTTGACCTCAGTTCTATGATTAGTTACGAAGAGTGGAGTCCTATGGCAGTTAAAAGGGACAATGACCCATGAGAGTAAAGTTGAGCTGGATCAACATCTGATTTCATTTGTTTTTAGGACGAGGCCAGCAAATTTCGACACAGAATGGGGAGTAGCAGAGGATTCCAAACTACTCGCCGGTATCTACCAATACGGCATGGGTTCCTGGGAGGCTATCAAAATGGACTCATCCTTCGAAATAGCGGACAAAATACTCACAAACGAGGACAAAAAACCCCAAGCGAAACACCTACAATCGCGCGCAGACTACCTCCTGAAACTTATAAAGAAATTATTAGACCAAAAGAATGGGAAACAAAAGCAGAGGAAACCTAGGGGGAAGAGAGGCAATAAAGAACCCGTCACAAAAGACATTGTTGAAGACGATGTTAGTTCAGCAGATGAGAAGAAAAATAATAAGACTGTGAAAAATGATAAAGATAAAGTAAGTTGATCTATTATTGTATCCTTATGTTATACAGACACACAAGCAGATTACCTACCTGATGGTCATCGTCGTCTAAACTCGATAGACGTCTGAAACTCGATAGACGCTTTACATATCACTTGCATAGTTAAATTGAGATTTCAAGATTGAAGTAATCTGTGCTTGAGATCAACCAAATCTTTCAACTATATTTATCATGTTAGCCATTGAGTTGCTGTTCTTGTTCGCAATTGTAGTTTTTATTTCACATGAAGAGGTTACAAACATAACGACTTATGAAAATACAATGAAATCCTATCTTTACTCTTCTGGATTTTATACAAACTAAAAATTTAAGACATAGGCTGACATGTATTTTTTTTCTCAGGGTAAATCAAAACTAGAAGATATATCAACACACGACGAAACTTCCAATGATAGGAAAGAGAGAGACAAAAAGAAGACCAAGAAGGACGGGAAAGATCGTAACAAAGGAGATAAGACTAAGGGTCGTAAGAAACCAGCAGGCCCTATGCATTTTACTGCAAACAATGAGCCTAGAGCTTTAGAAGTTCTAGGTGATTTGGATCCTTCTGTTTTTGAAGAGGTAAGTGCTAAACTATTTACTTTCAATTTGTTATTTCCCTTTGAATGTATTATTCCAGAAACGACTTACATACTTACATGAGAACTCTTGCGCGCCTGGGTACAAGACGCTCATACGTTGCGTACAAAAACATTGCGTGAATTAAAAGCTCACGCGGTGCGTGTAGACTATATAGTGTACTTAAAAACTACTAATAAATAATTTGTATTTGTATAGGCAATCAATAAACGCCTTGTATAGCCAATGTGCGAGTGAATTCGCGCTAAACAATTCACAACGAATCAACTCTTTCTGGACAATGTTTTATCAAAGTGATGGTAGTTAGTGGCTTTTTCAAAAGCACATGGACCTTTGCTAAAATTGAGTCTAATAATATGTCCTTGGAAAGTACTGTTATTGAATGTAAGTCTTTGACTGATACAGCAGTCAATGACTAACGTGTACTTATACTATAGAAGTTATAATTATTTATTTTTTTTCAGTGTAAAGAAAAAATGAGGCCAGTCAAGAAAGCGCTCAGAGCACTCGATAATCCAGATCAAACTCTCTCAGAAACGGAACAAGTAGCGAAAACGCGGTCTTGTCTTACACAGATAGGAACTCAAATAGACATCTGTCTAGAGGCATACCCAGATAACGACAAGAAGGCGGAATGGAGGAGTAATCTCTGGTATTTTGTATCTAAATTCACCAATTTCGATGCCAAACAGTTGTACAGGCTATATAAGTTTGGACTCAAGAAAAGCGACGGAGGCTCCAAAAAGTCTGGGAAGCATAAAGAAAATGTTAAAGTAAGTAAATTGTTTAAAGACACCTTGTGTGTTACCTGCTGAAATACATTTTGTTATTCTAGACTCTGAAGTACCTGTACCCAAAACACAAAATTACACACACATGTGTAAACTTTAGTTTTTATAATATTTTAGTCATATTTTTGTATTTAACAACTTCATACTGACTCATTCTTTTATTTTTTTAGCAGTCAAATAATAAAAATAATCACAACGCGAACAATCACATAAAACCACTAAAGAAAGACTCAAAAAGTAATGAAGCCAATGACAAGAAGGAAAAGCGACCAAAACTTGAAAAGTCAGTGAAGTCGGACAAAACGCCACACACGTCGGGCGTCAAGAGAAAACTAGAGGAAGGGGAGTGTGATCCTGAACATAATGATAGCAAACGTCATGAGAGGTGAGTCAAGAGTTATAATGCTACTTTTTTATACATTGATTGCGGACAACTACATTGTTGTGTTTTTGAGGTTTGAACGCGTGTGCGTGTGCTGACACACTCAATCTTGTATTTTATTTTTCCATACGGAATGATTTGCAGGCCCAGGATAGAGGTTGGTATCCCAGGATAGTTATATAAAACGCCACCACAGCCAATGTGTTAAATAACGAAGAAACTTCCTTGTTTTTAACACTGGCTGCAGCGGTCTTTCTAGTACTATCCGCAGTGACTAAAATTACACATAGGTATTGTAGCATCAGTTCACAAAAAAACGACGTTTGTGTCCATCAGTGTTTCGACCTCAAAAACACAGTAGTGTTAACCAGTCAGTGTTAAGGTGCATTGCTCTGCGGAGAGTGGACTAAAATTGGCCAATCACAGTGCATAAATTCTTTTAAATCTCGATTCTTGCACTGTATTAGTCAATTCTAATTCACTTTGCACGAGTACAAATGCATCCTCATTCTTTTTAATTCCTTTAGAATATATGGCAAATATTAGTCTGAAATTGTTTCTTACTTAAATGCCTTTTCAAGCTCTGCATAGACTTCTATTGACATTCCCTTCAATGTTTTATTTCTGCATAAAATCATCATCGCTTTAATTTACTTTGGGACTGTTTTTATTTCTTATCGTTTTACATTCAACATACCCTTTAGAACAAATTTTACTTACGAGCATGTAAATCAACATGATTTCTTATTGCGTTACTAATCGCGAGAAACCATCTGTGGAAATTAATCAGTTTGGCTAATAATATAATCCCATAATTCAATCTAGTCGAAGGGGTAAAGTGGCGCGGAAAATAATTATGAGAGTTAACGTCTTGGCTCATAAAGAGCGCCACCCTGTTTCGTAGGACTTCTTAGCTTTGGTAATTCAAGGTAACACATCGTTAACACGATCGGGCTTGTTTCGTTCAGCCAATAGTAAAGAAACCAGAGTTGATTTAGTTGCTTGCAAGTTACTTCTCAACATACAATCCTTCCCTCGCATGCTTGAAATGTTAATTTACCATCGTGTAGCTAACCCATTAGTTCACCACCATACCGCTTCCATACCAGCAGACATAAACACAAGCACAAGGATCGCAAGGATAGGGATGGGAGCATGAAGCGGGACGATTTGATGTACAGAGATCGTGGGCGGTCGGATCGCGAGAGGGACAGAGACCGGGATAGAGGAGACAGGGAGAGGGAGCGAGACAGAGATAGGGAGAGAGATCGGGACAGGTCGAGGACCCGGCGGGACAGTGGGGGAGTGGGAGCGCCGAGGTCGCGGGTGCCGTATTCTATGCAGCATCCGCATCTAGATATGGCTGCCCATCCCGCCTGGACGCCAGCTTACCCCGGCCCGAGGACCTATAGAGGAGACCGCAATCCTAGGACGCATGATAAGAGGAGGTAACTTGACAATTTCTATCATTTCAGTAATGTTTGTCTTACTTTTACAAATTCAACCAATAAAATGTAGGAGTAGATTTCAAATTGAATAGAATTTGAGCTATTTCTAAACGATATGATGTCTTATATCTTACAATTTTCTCCATTTTTAAATTCTAATGCATTGATCATGCAGCTTGTACAGCGTCTGATCGATTTCTAAGTGTAAAAACATTCTCCTTGTCTTGGGCAAAGAATAGATACTATTACTACGTAAAGAAGCGACACTCACCTCCCCCCGCCAATTTTTTTTCCTCCCCGCCAAGTGGTCTACGAGTTGGCTACATGCACAGGGTTGGCAGTTGGCAGTAATCAATAGCGCGTATATAATAATTTTTAATTTTAAGATATAACATTACATTATAAATTGGGTTTTATTGTTCGGTGTATGAATGATATTACCAATCAGTTATTCCAACAAAAATCTGAAGTTTTTTTAGATTCTAAATGGGTCCTAAATGTATTTACAGCCCTAAATGTATTCAAATAGATCCTAAGTGTATTCATTTTCCACAAATTAAATATTTCAAAACTAAAAATAACATTACGTAGCTAATAATTATAATTTATGGGCCCTGTCGGATATTGCAAAAAGCGCCATCTAGTCGATTTAACACGTACCACTTGCTGCAAAGTGAGTTTCGTAGCAACCCTACGTAGTTTACACACACAATGATGAGTGTACGCACGTTACGTGTTCAATGTAGTAGTAGTAGGTAATTACTGGTCGACAATTGTACCGAGTGTCATGGGCCTGTCTTGGGCGAGCATGGTACTATTATAGAGTTACTAGCTTACCCGGCAAACGTTGTTTTGCCATATAAATAATTTCCTAGTAATTTCTAGTGTAGACAAAAAATAGCTTACTTATTGTAAGTATGTATGTATGTTAGAATGTGTATATTGTATGTATGTAAGAATGTGGTATATGCGTGAAATAAGCATGGAGCGCTGTGAACGATGAGGGAATATAAAAATAACAAAAGGCAAACATTATTTTTAAGTTTTTATAATTTAAGTTATTAAAATGATTAAATTACTAAAATGGCTATTAAAAAATAAGGGTTGATCGTAGAAGGGTGAAAATTGAGGATTGTATGTATTTTTGTATGTTGTATCATAAAAAAATAGAAATTAAAAATTTTGTCTAAAAAAAAAATTTAGGGGTGGACTACCCCTAACATTTAGGGGGATGAAAAATAGATGTTGGCCGATTCTCATAGATACCGGATAAGCACAAAAAATTTCATCAAAATCGGTCAAGCCGTTTCGGAGGACTATGGCAACGAAAACTGTGACACGAGAATTTTATATATTAGATAGGAGTTTCAAAAATCGTAGAGCGGTTGTGGCCTTATCTATTATCCACGCTACTTTGCTCAAACTCTACTATCTATACAAAGGATACGACAAAAAAAACGGATTTTGATGACCATAGACCATAGCACTATCATAGCGTTTAAGGAATTTTGGAAATCTTAGTATTGATTCTAATATCCTGGCTACTTTTATCACTCTCAGTTCGAAACTTGCGAAGTAATACAGCACAACTCAATGTGAATCCATATTAATATTATTGTATTTAGCAGGTACGGTTTCGGCGCGGGCATGGGCCCGGGCGCATACGGCGGGTACTACGACAGCGCCGCGATGGCGAGCGGGATGGTGTTCCCTCCAGTACGAGGCTACGGCGAGGAATGGCGCGGCTACACCCAACCGCCCGCCGATTACAACCAGTACGACGACAGGGACTATGAACGCGAAGTGTATCGACGCGATTATGACCGGCGGGCGCCCCCGACTTGAACCTTGGTAGATTATATATAATTGATCACAGACTCAGCCGTTGCTTATGTTCTGATGGTTAGTGTTTTCGTGTACTTTGACTGAGCAACAATTAACACTGTGTTGCGCTGGAAGTGACGGAAATGTACGGTTTCATAGTGAAGCTACGAAATCGTCCATATTTGTCGTCCGTTCATAAAAGACGTTTGTATGCATCAGCATCCGCGTTTTGACCTCAACACAGTGTTTGACACTGGCAACTTTTTAGCAAATAATTGTTTCATAAATCTATGACTGCTGCCGATTTTTTATTGGTCCATCTTGCCACTGTAAGGCCTGTTCAATGTAGCTATTCCAATAAGATATATGAAACAGCTAGTAGCTAAAAAGTTTCCGTTTCCAGTGCTAGTTGTTGCAATAATTGCTCAGTCTATAAAACGCCAGAAACTACAGTTATTCAGTTCTAGAATATAAAATTGAGCTGAATAACTGTATTCCGTTAAAATATTGCATATTATGTATTGTATACGTACATGCCGTAGTTATTGATGTAAAATTTTGGTCGCAAGCCTATTCTATGCCATTCTACTATATTTGAAATTCTGTGGTGTACAGTTACTTAAATTTTCATCAGAATATAAGCAAGGTCAAGCTCTGGGATCTTATTCTATTGTAAATAATACATTGTACGTTACCTGTAAATAGTCTAGTTTAAAGTTATGAACGCTGCGGTGTGTAGTGTAAGTGACAAAATAGTGCTGTGTTTTTATCTATGTGATAAGCGAAGCGCGATTACTTGACTAAGTGACTCCCTATTTTAAGTGAGACTGTATAGTGAATTTATTTATTGTCGATCTGTTTGTTTGTCAATGTACAGTTTTAACTGATTTTTATATCAATTTTGCCTGTCATGATTTAATTGTTTTTTTTTTCAATTTGTATTCGATGTCAAAAGACACTCACATTTGTGTTTATTTTGAAACAGGTGATACTTTAAACTTAGTGGATGGTAAATGTACAAAATTAGAAGTTGTTAGTGTATTTGCATATTATTTTTTAAATCATGTGCAATTTACGTAACATTGTGTAGCTGGATGGAGGGGGCACATAATTCTTTGTCATTGCATTTTAGCAGTGTATTATCTATAATAATAATGTTGATTGATTTGTACATTATTTTCTCATTCTATGTGCATTTCTAGAGTCCTAGCGGGGCTCATACAGTCCTATTTTTATACATGTATGTAAATTCGTATTCTCTGTTACATGAAATTGAATGTAATAGAGTCAAAGCATCTTAAATGGTAAATGCCATTATAATAAATAATTATATTAAAATTATCCAATGACTTTTTATTTGTCTACCCTCAACTTAGGCCATATGTCTAAAAATATAATAACATTCTAATATCTGATAGTAAGAACCTATAGGTGGATTTAATTTTGAGGTAAGACTTAGACCACTGCTAAATAGATCATTGTTCCTTTATATGTCAGAAATGGATTTTGGCTATATCTTACTGCAAGAGTGGAGTTCATCGAAGAACCCTAAAGAAGACACCGAGACTTCGCGGCTGCACAACGCCACCATGTTCGACGACGTCGCGAGAGCGCAGCCAGGGGGCCTAGACAAGCGCCGATCGTTTGTCGCTATCGCTAAAAAATGTACAGGGGGCCTAGACAAGCGCCGATCGTTTGTCGCTATCGCTAAAAAAATGTACTGAGATGACAGTCGTTGTCGTTTGTTTTTCGATAACGAATGTGCAGAAGCTGCAAGGTGCAGAAAGGCAAAAATATTATAATTTTTACTACGAAAAGTGTGTGTTTAGCTCGCTCTGAACAGTTAGAAAGTTCAAACATCCTTAATAATAAGTGCGCGAGCAGCTTGCTGCGAGCGACAAGAAAAAATTATAATCTTGACCATGAAATATGTGCAAAATTCGTAACTTTACAATGCTTCTGGGGGGCCTTGGCCCCCGCCGCCCCCCCCCCCCCCAAATCCGCCTATGATGACACGTACGAGCACGAGCAAGAACACGAGTGTACAGCTGTGTACCCACTAAGAGTGAATCTCAGCATGTTAGGAGACTTGTAAAATTTATGGGCCTTAGAGTACCTACTCGTAGTTAGTAGGTAGGTATACCCTACCTTGTTAGTCTCAACTCTCAACATCTCAACTTAGTGTGGTAAGTTTGTAGACTATCGAGAATCTTGCACGCTCAATTATCGCTGATAATATCAATTAATTAATAAATTAATATAAGAGCAGTGCTGCGCTAATATTATGGGTTAATTGCAATGAGTACAAAAAAATGTAGCTTCGTCTTATCATTTTGCGACATAGTGTGGCGGCCGTAGCGTTCGCAGACAAGTGACAAGGCCTATTGCGCATGCGTGATACTACATCCCACTGAAGCCAGCCTCAGTCGCCCCCTGAATAGGGGTGGCAATACGTCAAACATTTCTCCTCAAGCTGTTGAGTCCATAAATAGTGTCGTTTTAGTTCCCTTTGTGTCATTTTCTTCAGTGTTATTAGCTGGATCAACTGGTGAGCTTATATTTTTACGGATTTTACTACATTTCGTGTATGATGTGTGCAACAAAAACGCTTACACAGCAATTTTTGATAGGTGTTATATTGATCGGATTTACCCATAGGCGTACCCAGCTTCTGGCCTAGGGGGGGGGGCAAGCAAGGGCGGATTCAGATATTTTTGACTGAGCTTGAACTTTATGCCTGTATTTTTAACGTTGAGCGTTGCCATATTCAAAAGGTGCGCTGCTTTGCTTTCAGCTCGCACAGAGCGGTAGGAAAATTAAAATATACTTCCTTAAAATAGCCGAGGAAATTTTACATTTTTGACAACGAAAAGAGTGCAATTAGTTTGTTTCGAGCGGTAGGAAAATTAAAATATACTTCCTTAAAATAGCGCGAGCAGCTTGCTGCGAGCGACGCGAAAATTTTATATTTTTGACAACGAAAAGAGTGCGGTTAGCTTGCATCGAGAGGTAGGTAAATTAAAATATTGGTCCTTAAAATAGTGGCAGCAGCTCGCTGCGAGCATCAAGAAAATTTTATATTTTTGACAATGAAAAAAGTGCGGTTAATTTGCTCCAAGCGGTAGGAAAATTAAAATATTATTATTAAAAATAGCGCGAGTGCCGAGAAAATTATATATTTTGAACTACGAATCTTTCTCTGAGCGGTTAGATATGTAAATATTGTCATTTATAAGAGCGCTTACAAATTGCTGCGAGCGTCGAGTATTTTTTACATTTCTGACTACGAATGGTGAGCTTAGCTCGTTCCGAGCTGCAAGAAACTTGAGAGAATTGTCTTACTAATAAAAGCGCGAGCAGTTTACTGCGAGCCAAGAAAATTTCAAAATCTTGATTATGAATAGTGTACGAACGGCTTATTTCGAGCGAAAAAAAAAGGAAAAATTCTTTCTTAAAAGCTGAAAAATATAATATAATCCTGACTATGAATCGTGAGTGGTCGACTTATTGCAAGCGCCTAGAAAATTTTATTTTTTATTCTTCAGAATATTTTATTTTTTATTCAAGAGAATCGATTTCCAGGGGGGGGGCAGCTGCCCCCCCCTGCCCCCCCCTGGGTACGCCTATGGATTTACCTATAATTAGTTTTGTGTAGGTGGACTTCGTCCTCGATTCTTTTTTTTACCCTTTCTACCATTATTTTATTACATAAGTTATTAGATGATTCCTTAGAAAACTCTGAAGTAAATTATATACGTTTTACGTATGTACTACCTATTATGTACTGTCAGTGTATACCTACTTTATATACTTTAGCTTCCACAATAAAATTAGCAGAGGACTTCTTAGGTCACTTTATCCATGTTTAAGGTAGCTATAACCTATCTTCCAACATCCATCTATCAATTCAGCCGCTCAGCCTGAACCCATCAACTGCTGCTGGGTAAAGGTCTCCTCATGGTCTTACTACACCTTCCGATCCTGCACGAGTATCATCTAGTTCCCTCCGACATATTATTATTATCCATATTATGACAAAATACTAGTTGATAAAGATATGCATTTGAGACATTTTTTTATATCTGCTCACAGGGTTCCAATAAGGGCAGTCCAGTATCCCGTAGGATTTTAAAGGCCTGTTCAAACCTGGTCATTTTACGCTATCGGCTTGGCTGGGTAGCGGAAACTACTGCAATGGTTATTACTATGCTTTTTTTTCGGTACCTACCGCAGACGGACAGAACTACTCTGTGACAGAAATAGGCCAGCATATCGTTAATTTTTCCCCTTGCAGTCCTATGTGCAATGAAAGTGGACGATGTGTGATGGTCTGGTGGCGCGGCGGCGTCAGTGCCAGACAATGTTGGCTGGCAGGGCGGCCCTGCTCACACTGCTGGTGGTAGCTGCCGAATGCTGCTATATTTTTCCTAGTGGTAAGTTACAGTGAACATTTTGCTTATAGACGTTTTTTAAATCTTTAAAGGTCAGTAGCCAGTCATTTATCACGATCTCACGTGACGTTAAGCGACGATGCGGCCGTAGATGGTAGCAGACTAAACCAAGAAGGCGGGATAAATCCATCCCTGGCTGCACTGAACATCATGCCGGAGCACGGTCATAATGACCGCTTGGCGACACGGTTTTGACCTGTGGGTAACTAGCCTCGCACTTAAACTGATTTGCCTTCCAAATCACAAGGCGTTAAGATTTTAACCGTAGATTTGTTTACAATATAATTACATGTGCTTTTCTAGCAATTATGCTTATATCGAACCAGTACCCCCTTTTAAGAATTTGATAAAACTTCTCCACAGATTTTAAAATTCAGCGTGGAAGTACCGTTGATCAATTTTATGATTACCCCTCCTATCTAATTAGTGATGATGCTCGCCTTCTCTATAAACGAGGTACCTTTAGCATGAAAGGGTAGTTATTGACATCACCATGATTTGTCAGACGTGCCAAACCCCTGCGCCGGGGTGATCTGCAGTCCGGGCGCGCTGTGCCGCCCCACGCCAGATGGGCGGTCTCACAACTGCGAGTGTCCCACCTCTTGTCCCAACTACGGAGACCACGAAGGCTCCCGGCCGCTGTGCGCCAACGACGCACGCGACTACCCCAACGAGTGTGAGATGCGACGCGCGGCCTGCGAGGCCAATGCTAATCTGACTTTTAAGTACTACGGTAAATGTGGTAAGTGGCTTATACAGTAGGTATCTTCCTGTCCTTAACTTTTTCTAGATAGAGTCAGCAAAGCAGCATAATGGGCAGGGCGCCGATTGTGTCAGAGTCCCAACTAATAAAATAAACACGTGTTTACTACCGTATCCAGTAATCTACAGATTGATATCAAATCACCAGAACCATGAAGTGACTGTCATAGTTGTCAGATATCATCTTTGTTTCCTAGACCCCTGTGCAGGCGTGACCTGCCCCGATCCAGAAGTGTGTCAGCTCGACGACAAGCGCACGCCATCTTGCCGCTGCGCCGAGCCGTGCCCGCTTGAATTCTCACCAGTCTGTGCATCAGACGGCAAAACTTACTCCAACGAGTGCCAGATGCACAGGGAGTCGTGCAGAGCTCGGAAACAGTTGAAGATCATTTTCAAAGGGCAGTGCAGCACTGGTATGTTTATATTCTTTTTAGCCATAAGTTGGTGTGGTAGTTTTAGGAGAGCGTCCTGCTCGTTTTCTTACTTCTTCCCATAAGAAAGTGGTCTGTACTCAGAAATTTATTATCATTATTTTAATTTCCCAGGTGTAAATCCCTGTGCGGAAGTAGAGTGCCGTCACGGCGCAGAGTGCCGAGTGGAAGGTGGTGGAGCAGTTTGCGCTTGTCCTCCACCTTGCGAGCCAGTATTACGACCAGTCTGTGGGTCTGACGCAAGGACTCATGATAGCGAGTGTGAATTGAGGCGTACCGCTTGTTTACTTGGACGAGAGCTGAAGGTTCTACACGTGGGCGCTTGTGGTAAGTCCTGAAGAAACTTAACATGAAGGATTTATGCCGTTTTCTATGTAGATTGAATCTGCTGCAATGTTAAGTTTGTTTCTTTGTTACTCATAACAGTTTTTTTACTGGTCTACACTTTGACCCATGATCTTTCTCAAAGCGACAGCCAACTGTAGATAGATATAGGTACAACTTACAAGTTGGTACAACTTGTAAGTTGTACAACTTAACATTGCAGCTTTTCAGCAGCTGCTATGATGGGTCTTAAGGATGCATGGAGTCGTAGTGATTATAGCTAAAATTCTTAGGATGCATGAAGTAGTGTTAGCAGTCCAAACTAGTTTGCAGTTTTTTTCATTTGTTTATTTATGGCTAGAAGAGGTTCTACATCGGAAGTTCATAGTAATGTTGCAATGACTTGTCTGCCGTTCCGACATGCGCAGTTAAGGAACTCATGCGCTTGTTGGAACGGCAAAGTTGTCGTTGAATAATAAACCTACAGGAAGATTGAAGAAGTACCAAGAAAATTTGCATGAGGGGTGATATATATGCTATGATGAATCGCGACGCAAAAGTTTCCAACGTGCCCAATGGATTTTGGGATGACTTAATAAATATTTTTTGTAGACGGAACCAGTGGTTCTGTTAACATTCCAAAGCACGATAGCGCAAAAATACAGTAGGAACATCAAAAAATAAACCATCTTCATATATTCAACCTGTCTAGAGAGGCTGATTACGCTACATAATCAAACGATCACCCAGGAATGAATTGGAGAGCACAATAATATGATTACTTTCATTAAACTGCGAAATCGTTGACTTTATAAATCCATTGATGTTAGTATCAGGGTGCTTATGGGTAAATCCTGAGATCGGGCGTATTTAAGTGATTTCCGTGGCAGATTTTAAATCAAAGTATTATTGCATTTTACATGTAAAACATCAAATTTCCCATAATTATAATTACATCAATCAAATAGGCATCATTATAACTTGTTTTTTTCAGAAGATATTTAAATTTAAATTTTTGGTGCCACGGGAATCAATAAAGTGTGGCATGGGAATCAAAATTAAAACTATTTTGTTTGAATTCTATGTTATTATTTAAATATTGACCTCTACATACTAATCATATAAAATAGAAATGATTAAAAACGGTGATCCAAACAGATATACACCAAACATAAAGTATTAAAAAGGTCTATATTGGCTCTCTTTATAATAATCATGTAAACTAAAAAAAATCAACGTATTGCAGTCTTAAACAATGTAAAAATATTACAGTCACAGTCACTGACAGGATTCACTCTAGAAGCTGTCATCAGATTGTACATTTGTCATTAGTTAGGTTAATCTGGACTGAAAGTTGCAGTCAGACCATAGTTTCGTTTTATTTTTTCATCATACATCATCTCAGCCATAAGACGTCTACTGCTGAACATAAACCTCCCCTTTAGACCTCCATATATAACACTGGTGTTGAAAGCGACCTGCTTCAAGCGTCTTTCAGCGACCTAAATAAGGTCATCTGCCACACTTGTGGGTAGACGTTCTACGCTGCGTTTGCTTGCCTGTAGTAGCCACTTGAACACTTTTCGACCCCATCAGCCATTCGCTCTACGTGCTATGTGGCCTGCCTATTACCACTTCAGCTTCCTGATCCGCGGAGATATGTGACTTTGGTTCATCTCCTCATTCCTGATTCGATCACGTAGAGAAACCCCGAGTATAGCCCTCTCCATAGCTCGTTGAGCGACTTTTTAATGTGGTCTGTCTACTATAGTACAATATAAAAAAATCTGATGTATACAATATAAAAAAAATATCTGAAATAATGAAATATACAAATATAAACTGTCAAAATCACTTCCATACCTGCGGCTTCGCTGTAGTTGGGTAAAAAGTGAAAGAATGCGCAAGAAAATTCAGGGGAAAATTGATCACCGTGGTAAAATACCATGAGAATCAATACCATGTAAATCAAAATTGTATAGTTTTTTGTCAATATTTTTAAATACCATAATTATAGACCAAAATTAATAAAATATATGATAAACAATACCCTTTTACTAACTGCACACCCTAGTCAAAAAACCGTAATGGATAAAAAAATATTTTTAAACATGGAAAAGGTAATCAATGATCTAGTGAACCAAAACCACGGTAATCAATTTCTCACCTTCGTAAATCCAGTTTATAACAACGAGAGGAGGAGCCTCTCTTCACTATGTTTAGAGCGCAATCGAAGTTAGCCAATAGCGTGCGTACAAGCTTCTAAGTATTGTGGTTTGTGAAATGTGGGTAGTTATGTCGCGCGCCATGGGAATCACTTTTTGTCCGGGGACAAACCTAAATTTGTTATTTTTTCTAAAACTACGCTGAGTACAGCCTTCGCGTATTTTTTTGATCATATAACAGTTCACCCTTTACAGCTTTGATCACAGGAATTAATTAAATTCCTTTTATAAATTAGTGTAAAAAATATATTTTGTTCCGAAAATGTGTAAGGGACAGCCCACGGTAATCAAATTTCCGGGCTTTTACATTTTTTTTTAGATACTTGCAGCTAAATATAACCTGATGTCTATCATGCATTAAGTAGATTGAACCTTAGACTAACAGGAAAAAAATACCTTTGGGTAGAATTTTTATGTTACGGGTAGTTTATTCCCCCAGACACGTAAAATTTTGACTCTCAGGAATCACCCTTATACTCCACAACACATTATGTTAATGTGATTTTCGATGAGATAGACACCATATTAGTAAAGACAGCTTCTAATGTTCTGATGCAGGTTCCAGTGGAGTGTGCACGGAGCGAGTGTGCCCCCACGGAGGCGAGTGCGTAGCGACCGGCGGGCGAGGGGTTTGCCGGTGCCCGCGCTGCTCCAACGAGTTTGCGCCCGTGTGCGGCTCCGACGGCATCTCTTACGGCAACCGCTGCAAGCTCCAACTGGAAGCCTGCCGGCATCGACGCGACGTGCGCGTGCTTTACGTTGGACCTTGCAGTAAGTGAATAATAATATTGTTGTCTATACTTCAACAGTGTTCTGTTGAAGTATAGACAACAATACCCTACTTACACTCCAACCTGGTAATTATTAAGGAGCATATATCCATACAATAAATTGTCGCGTTGACAGCTGTTTCAATCTAAAATCAGAAGAAAGCCAGCCCTGTACCTATTTTATATGTATTTAGATAGACATTTTTGGTGACAAAATTCGCAGAGCTAATATTTCTTAAATTAGTACGTAGCAGTTTTATGATTAGGTAGGTAGGTAGGATATTTGTTCAAAACCTCTGTCCTTTAAGCCATTTTTTTGCCAATGATGATTTTGCTTCTGTCTTTCCTTTCAGTTCATATTCGGTAGAATCTAATGCACAATATTTTCGCTTTCAGACGGATGTGAAAACAAGAAGTGCGAGTACTACGCAGTGTGTGAAAGCGACGGAATTTCCGAAGCCAGTTGCGTTTGCCCCAAGCATTGTGAAGAAGGAACGGTAAGCTTTCATCTAGAGCATTTTTGTCGTTTTAACATAATGTAGAACCACAGTGCCAGTTCTTCTACTGTCTAAGCAGTAATTTGCAAACATTACTGTGCTTCGGTAATTAGGGCACTGTAGCTAGCAAAATTACTGGGCTGAAGAGTCTTAACATCTTTCTCTCCTCATTGAGTAAGAAGTGTTGATGCTGTGCACCTAGAATAAAATTCTGTTTGTATCTTATCATTGAGAAATCCTGGGTATCACTGCTCTGATTATGGACAGCGTTATCTCTTACCATCAGAAGAGTGTTTTGCTCATCTAATATCTATGCATAAAAAGTCAAATATTAATTATTTTGCAGGAAACTGAGGAAGTGTGTGGAAACGACAACAAAACTTATAGCAGTGTTTGTGCGTTACGCGACGTGGCTTGTCGAGAGAAGAGAAGGCTTCATATCAAACACATGGGTTCATGTGGTTAGTATGTATATACAGTTGACTTTTCTATTAAGATTGTAACCAACTTGCAAAAAGCCACGTGATTATTTAGCTCTTTTCTTGTGTGGCCTTGGTTGACCGTTTCTCATTCTGACAGTCTGACAGACCCAGAATTTTCCATTTTAGGAATAACTGTTTTGGCTGCTTCGCCAATTGAGTCAAGATCTTTTATTTTGTTACTTCTCTGTTGTACCTATTGTTTCCAAAAACTGCTTATCTTAATAAATGGTTGCTGATTACCTTGCGCCTTATGACTTGCGCCTTGTGTCTTTCTAAGATCCTGCCCATTACCATGCAGCTTTTAGAAAATTGTTTTCAAATACCATTAGTTCATAATAGTAATTAAAAATTCCAGAGTCCTGCCTCAGTGTGGAATGTCCTTCGGGTACTTGGTGCGCTCGAGGATCCTGCGCTTGTGCCAATCCCTGTGCAGACGCAGAAAGGGAACCAGTTTGTTCTAACACTGGCCATACATTCCTCCACGAGTGTGCACTGCAAAAGGCAGCTTGCGAGGCGCGGATGAGAGGGGAACAGCCTTTGAGAGTCGCTTACTATGGGGAGTGCACTGAAGCTTTGGATGAAAAAGGTATGGAATTTCTTCTACCAATAAACAATAATACCTATATTACCCTAAAGATGACAAGCACAAATTATATAAGACAAAATGCTTCTTATTGATTTGCATTTAAAAATGATAAACATATAACATAAAATTGATATTATAGATAATGTTTTTGAAAATAACAAGCTTATGAAAATATCTAGGGAACTTTCTCGTCGTGAACTTTTTTCATTAAAATATCTGCTTAGCAGCAAGGTAGTGTGCTAAATTTAGTTTTATTCTCCTTAAATCTTTTCTGGGCCCATAACCTGACTGATTGATATTTTCCTAGGAGCAAATAAGTCAGCAAAACTAACAGAAAGCAACGAGGTTCGCTCGGGAGAAGATAACCCTGAGAGCTCGAGTGAGCCAGCTGTTGGTACTGCAGTGTGCGCTCGAGTGCAGTGCGCTTACGAAGCTACTTGTGCTGTTGATTCCAATGGACAACCAAGGTAAAACTGCTAAAAATAATAAAGTAATTATAAGCTTTTTTATGACTAGACGAGCAAATCAGGTGTCTGATGTTAAATATCATGGCTGACCATATTAGCGGCCACCCAGTGCAGTGTTTTGAAATAATTCTGCCTGTGACTGCACTGTGCCAGTCGCCCTGAGATTTCTATTAGTTGAATCTCGTCAATTACTGGGAATTTCGATTGCAACTTTGCCCTTCAGCAAGGATATTCACTTATCCGTCTGGGAGCCGAACCGAAGACCGAATTGTCAAAAATGTATGACGTATTATTAAATCGATATATGACGTAATACGTCATTTCATACATTTTTGACAATTCGGTTTTCGATTCGGTTCCCTATCGGATAAGTAAATACTTGCAGTTCGGACCACAACACCTTTTTGTAGCATTGACTGACTGAAACCTCAAAATTAAGCTCCTGAGTCTTATATCAATAAGGTCTAAATTCTCCAGATGTGCCTGCCTCTTCGACTGCGCCGCGGCAGCCGCAGCGACGTCATCTAACCCTGTTTGTGCATCAGACTTGCGTCTGTACCCAACCTTGTGCCACATGAAGTTGGAGTCGTGTCGACGGCAGGAAGATCTGCGGCTTAGGCCTTTGCCTCTTTGTAGGGGATTGGAGGTTAGGAATGAAGTTTTTTGTGCAGATTTTGTTAATTTTGAAAAAGATAATATCAATCAACAAAAGCAATTTTAAGAGAAGACATAGATAATATTATATTATAGTTTGAGGACTAGTTACATTCTTCCTGTGTGTGAAGAAGAATAATGAATAATGAGTCGATGGCCATATATAAAAATAGAATCGGATTGGATGTTGTGAAAGCGCAACTAATGCTTTCCTATGAAACGATATCATTCTCTGCTGGATCTACAATTATTTTTTGTCAAACTTCTTAATTTTCATCCATTTTTTACATACTCGTACTAAATTGCATTTTTAGGGTTCCGTAGTCAACAAGGAACCCTTATAGTTTCGCTTTGTCCGTCCGTCCGTCCGTCCGTCCGTCCGTCCGTCCGTCCGTCCGTCTGTCTGTCCGCGGCATTGCGGAGAAACTATAAGTCCTAGAAAAGTGTAATTTTGTATACAGGTAAGTAATAATAAGGGTAAGAGAACGGTGACAAAAAATAATTTTTAATTAATTAATTTAGGCTACCTCCCGTACACGTAAGATGGGGATGATTTTTTTTTTTCTGGCTGATACCATCGTGTGGGGTATCGTTGAATAGGTATTTTAAAATGAAGGACGGTTTGCTAAGAAACTTTTTCGATTTCATGTTCTGTTTGAAAGATATTCAAGTTTTAAAAAAAAAATTGAGCGTCCCCCCCCCTCTAAAATCTGAACTACTAGCTTTAAAATTCTGAAAAAAATCAGAGGTATGCTTTCAACCATGAACTTTCCAGGAAAACTATAGCGGTTAAGATAAAATTATTAGTTTCGGTAAAATCAACAAAATAAGAATACCTAAAGCTAACCTAGCCTATAGTTTATTAATGCATAACTAGATGGCGCTAGTAGTAAAATTAGATCGCGCAAGCGAATAAGTTTTTTTATTATAATTTGATATAGCATGGTCAAGGCTACTTGTGTAAATGATCCGGATATATTTTTTTTAATTTGCGGAGAATATTATGCTCAAAGAATTCCGTTTGAATGTGACAACGTTCATAATTTAGGCTTACAAAAATTACTTTGGATACTCCCTGGAAATTAACGACAAGCCTTGGATTCCCCAAAAGTTATGCAAAACGTGTGTTGAGTATCTACGTTTGTGGACAAATTAGAAAATAAATAGATTTTGGTACGAAACCGCTATAATGTGGAAAGGACTCGAGAACCATCACGATGACTTATTTTTGCTTAGTGTAAACATAAAACTATTGTTTTGATTTTATTAAAAATTAAGTATGCGGAACATAACTGGCTCATAATGTGTTCATTTAAAAATGGTTTACTTTGTTTTAGGCCAATGGTGGTTATTTTTTTTTTTTGTAAAGTATGAATTATTTGGACTTTTCTCAACACGTCCAAAAACTAATGCGTCACTTTCAAAGACTCGAATGTGACATAACCATCAAGTTACACTCTCTCTACGACCACCTAGACTATATTCATGACAATCTTGGGGTACTAAGTGAAGAATTGGGCAAGCAATTCCACCCGAACTTTTGTTCGATGAAGTAACGCTATCAAGGCTTCTGGAACGCACATATGATGGCTGAATATTGTTAGAGCATTTAGAATAGCCCTTAGAATAAGAATAGGATTTAGAATAGCTCTGCCTTCAGTTTCAGCAAGAAAATCAAATAACATAAAGAGTTTTTCAACTTAAACTTAAATTAATTAGGATCATCTCTACATTGACCACCCACAAGGTGGACAGACGACCTTATAAAGGTCGCCGGAAGACGCTGGATGCAGGTCGCTTCCAACCGATACATATGGAAGTCCAAAGGGGAGGCCTATGTTCAGCAGTGGACGTCTTACGGCTGAGATGATGATGATGATGATCTCTACATTTATAGCGTTTTATTACGAAAACAACATAATATGTGTCATATCTTTTTAACTAGAGCTGGTACAGAAATTTCAGTCACAAATTTGAAATCGTCGTCAAAAATCATCCAAAATGCTGTTGTGCAGTGTATTCAATCTACTAGAACTACGGAACCCTACATTGTGCGTGGCCCGACTCGCGCTTGGCCTATTTTTATTTTATAGTTTCGACCGTGTGGAGACGACGAGCCAATAAACGACGCAGAAGGGCGGCCGTTGGACTGCGGCGGCGGCCCTCATCGTAAGGACTGTCCCGCTGGTAGTTTCTGCCATCACACTGCCAAATCTGCTAGATGCTGCAGGAAAGGTGAGAGGGAAATTAATTGAATTTTGATAACTTTGAACCATATAAAGTGAAGTCCAACATTCTAATCCTAACCTATAATCATAATACATGGATGAAAAAATTAAAATACAATATAACGTAATTTAAATAATAAAAAAAAAATTAGATGCATACGTATTTTTTGGTTTGTAAATCAAATAAAAAATGGCTGAGATATATGTTACGCTTATAAGATTTTAGGATGGGACGCGTGACGTCACTAACCGGTACAAAATGTACCAGAGTTCGGTCAGAGAGGTCACGACCGAGCAACTTTAGTGCTCGCACGTTTTTTAACAAATTTACGAAGAAAAAAAATGTCCAATTTTTTTTATCCTGGGTAGCACTGTACTAATTATTATGGGCAGCATTATCTCTTGCCATCAGGAGAACGTCTTGCTCATCTTCTTACTTCTTTGTATAAAAATAAGTAATATTAAGTATACTTCAATAAATCTCCATTTCCCAGATAAAGCAGTAGCAGAAAAGAAAGGCTGCCAAGACTCCTGGCACGGGTGCTGCGCTGATGGAATCACTCCAGCTCGCGGGCCCGGGGGGACCGGTTGTCCCTCACAATGTGGGTGTCACCGCCTCGGTGCTATAGTGGAGCAGTGCGATGAAGCTGGCCAGTGCAAGTGCAAGCCTGGGGTGGGGGGAATGAAGTGCGACCGATGTGAACCAGGGTACTGGGGGTTGTCGAGGATTGGGACTGGTGGTCATAGTGGATGCATTCGTAAGTTTCTCTCTTCTTTTTTATTGGTTAACCGCGTAGGTGGTATAATGAAGCAGTGCGATGAACCTGGCCAGTGCAAGTGCAAGCCTGGGGTGGGGGGAATGAAGTGCGACCGATGTGAACCAGGGTACTGGGGGTTGTCGAGGATTGGGACTGGTGGTCATAGTGGATGCATTCGTAAGTTTCGTTCGGAAGGCACGTAAAACTGTGGGCCCAGCTGTTTCCTAGAAGATATGTAGAAGGCAGACGTTAGGTCATGTTTTACAATACTATTATGCAGCAACCCTGTAGTAATTTCTACGACCTGAAAAAACCTGTTCTGTTGGAGTATAGGTAAACCCCAATTATAATTGTTATTTCACTAGCTTCAACGTCTTGTCTCCTGCCGAAGCACATTCATGTTTAAAATAAAACAGATCACTGCCCAGGTTTTTTAAAATAAATACTCTTTTTTGCAGCATGTGGATGTTCAGCGTTTGGATCAGTACGAGAAGATTGCGAGCAGATGACAGGACGATGTGTGTGCAAGCCTGGGATACAAGGGCAGAAGTGCACTGTCTGTTCCAATCATGAACATACGCTGGGATCTAATGGGTGCTTTGATCGTGAGTACTGATGTAATACAATAAAAATTACATAATATTATTACTCGAATTATAGTTTAATTTTCCAAAAAAATACAGCGGTTTTAAACTTAAAACTAAGGTAAATCTAGACTAAGCTTATCATCATCATCATCCACAGCCCTCTACATCCCACTGCTGGGCATAGGCCTCCTTCATGATATGCCACTCAACCAGACTAAGCTAGGTACAACATATTGAGTTCTATAAAATATTTTACCTTGTTCTAAATTTCAGCGGAATCAACACAACTGCCAGCGACGAACTGCGAGCACATGACGTGTTACTTCGGGGCACACTGCATCGTCCGCAGCGGACTAGCTACTTGCGAATGCAGCAACAAAGACTGTCCCAAGGGAGAAGCGACTTCAGTCTGCGGAAGCGACGGACGCACGTATCTTTCCACTTGCCATCTCAGAACACATGCGTGCAGGACTCAGTCTGACATCGTCGCTCAAGCGTTCGGTCCTTGCAACGAGGAGCCTCACGTCCGCAGAGGTAGCCGCGCCGGTAGATCCACCCCACGTAAAGCAAACTCACAAGACTCTCAGCCAGATAAAACCTCACTTAAAGAGTACCAGCTAATCAGCATCCACACAGATGTTTCAGTAGACACCAGCGACAGCGGCAAGCCCGACAGCCCCGAGCCGGAGCTCACCTGCGTAGACATCCTCCCGCCAGTCGGATATCGCTAGATATTAGAGCTAGTTTCGGTAGTTAGTAGATTATATTTTCATTCTATATCTTCGACCGATTCGCAGAGAATCTCTACGCTCATGACGCAGACGAACCGGCCAACTGTGCGCTCAAGCCGACGAGGGGACCGGACGTGAGGGATGATTCGGAGGAGGATTTTGTTAATGAAGTGAACGAGGATTACGCGGCTTATGAGTATTTTGAGGAGTACGCGAATTTGGGATATGAGGTGCCTTTGTTTGATGGAAACGCTCATATAAAGGCTAGGGTGAGGTTTCCGGCGAAGAGGTTCGATGTATGGGCGGAGGTTTCTGCCGTCTGTAGCGAGGGCGCTTTACTGAGCGGTGGGGGAACGAGGGACCATTTGTGGCTTGGATTCGTACAAAATAAGGCGGTGTTGCGTTGGGACGCAGGCAGCGGACCGTTCGAGTTACACACTGGGAAGGTCAGGATTGATGGGAGACAGAAGATATCCGCTCGGAGATATAAGAAGGATGCCACGTTGAAGTTGGGGTCGGCGACGGCGAATGGTTCCGCACGGGGTCGGATGACTTCGTTGGACATGGATCCGTACATCTACGTTGGTCAGCCACCGAAAAATGTAACGAGGTAATTATAAATAGCATTCATTCTACATATTATTGATATTATGATAAAATAACTAATAAGGTGTTATAGATGTCAAGGATAAAAAGTGACAACCATAGTTACTGAGAGTTCTAATGACATTTAATTATAATGTATTATAGATATAACGTTTTTACTTATTATGAATTTCCACGCAAGCGTAAGACTCACCAAAACCTTTCAAAGTCAAAGGATACAGATTCATAATTAAGTATATTTTTTTAATAGATTCCTTAAAACATAAAGTCTCTTTCTCATTGTTTTAGGTTAGCAGGTGCATCCAGAATCCCCGGTTTCATAGGCTGCGTGCACAGACTGCGAGTGAACGGTAGAGACTTGATCCCGCCCACCAAAGGACTCACTTTCACGTCGCAAGGCGTCCGGGCTTGCACTCCACATAACTTGGCCACGTTAGTCTGCCCATGACTTTTGTTATCTATTATATTCTTTATTAACCTGTGCTGTATTACTGCTGGGTAAATATTTCTCCAAAGTCCCTTTTTGCCAGCCCTATTGATGCATGTCTAACTAACCCCCCTTCTCTTTTTAATCGTGTCCTAGTGTCGGCTCTATTCAACTTTGAGTCCGGTAAATGGCGTCTTCTTGATTATTTTTTCAAATTTATAAGATCCTTTATCTCGTAAAATGTTGATTCCAGGGCGATGACACTACTAAAATACGGAGCTAAAGTCTAGTTCAGACTATGCTAACAATTTACTAGAGTAGCGTAGTAATTAAATAAATATTCGTGTCTGAACAATGACAATTCGAGTGGAGTAAGAGTAGAAGTAACTAAATTACTCAATACGAGAATAAATTGCTACAAACTAGGATTTAGACGAAGACTAGTTTGACTCGGTGACGGCGTCCGTCTTATGAGACATATTTTTTGGTGATCTTTGCCCAGCAGTCAGGTGATGGTAAAATTATGACCCATATACCTATATAGATATTATTATATTACTATTATTATATACTCATGATTATGCTCATGATTTTATGCTGCAAAAATGGCTTCCATACGTTAACCTCAAAAATGATTCCATAGAGATTTGACGCTTTGAACTTTAAAACATTGTTTTTGTGACAACGAAGCTTATGTTTATTCGTTTATTTAATGTTAGAAAAATCCTTGTAAAATATTTCACACATTGTTATGTAGATATGGTAAAAAATTCTATTAGGTTTCCCTTCGTATTTTATAAATTAATCGAGTATTTTGTAAAAGAACATTAAAGAACTATATTTCCAAGTATAAGCGTTTCGAGAGTACAAATATATGGGTTACTTAAATTTAGAAATTAATTCTTTGAGCGAGATGTGATTTGCTTGCAACTTCATAAAATCTTTTTAAAATAAACATAAAGTTACCTTTAAAATCTAAAAAAAATATTTCTACGGGCGGTAAAAGGAGAGATAAGTGTTTTCTGGACTTTATTTTGGTCCTTCGAGCCAGATACGCTTAACTAAATGATAGTATCTCCGAATTTTTATTCTTGCTCGTAGAAAAGGCTACTATCCTATATCACTGGTTCCATAAATTCAAAGGTGTTGCTTCTTTGGAATCATTCGAACTGTATTTTAAAACTATATCCTACCTATCTCTAAGTCTTCTAAGTATTTGACCACAACTTGAATTTAAAAGCAAACATGGCAAGAAATATTCACACGTTTTTAGAAAAAAGAAAATGTTTCTATCACCTAAGTTTTAAATAGTAATTAAATGAGTTGGCTAGAAGACAACTATGATCTTTAATAGTTTTTTTGGTGAAGCTGTAGAATCGACAACTGACACAGAACAAACCACTTAAACATGTATTTTTCCTTAAAGAAAAAGGAGTACTTTAAAGTACTCCCCTGAATCCCTAATAAAAAAGATATTATTTGTGTCTAACTAAGTTATGGAGGCAAGGACTTCAAACGATACCAATCCAACACTAACAATGAGATATAATCCTTAATGCATTTATATCTGGGCGGGTTTTGCATTCGGTGGTGGAATAATTTCTAAATTGGTATCGTTTGAATTCCTTGCACCATTAGAGAATTAAAGCGGAATGAACACTAAATAACAAAAATACACTAAACACAAAATGCACAAAAAAGACACTAAACCAAATGCATTAAATAATTTATAAATAATTATAATTGTCATGTATTTCCGCAAAGTAACGCCATTAAAAAATGATTTATTAATTTAAAAAGGATCAGCTTTTTTTGCCATGTTGTGAAACACCAACATTGTAATATTGTAGAGTTTCTGTTCATTCGTCCAAAAATGCAGAGAGGTGAATACTTAATTTTGTCCTATAGAAAAGTGAGTATATTTTACAGCAGTTCATAGTGTGTAATATTTCTTGCAAGGTTTTCCCTTCAAGTGTTGCTATCTTGAACTTATCTCCTACAATTGTGATATTCGTGTAACTCGGTCTAACAATTTCTAACATTGTACCATATTGTTAACATATCTGATTCTATGCATTTTGTGATATAAATTGTCTTCTTATAATATACTGTTGTTTAAAATTTTAATGGCTTTGATTTATAAACCTCATTATCCTTTATAGACCACTAGCGGCACCCAGCGTGTTTTCCCGCTGCGCCTATGTTATTCTAGGATCTAAGCTATTTTCATATCAAATTTCAGCCCAATCGGTTCACCCGTTTAGGCGTAATTAAGTATAACAAACATACACTCACAAACTTTCGCCTTTATAATATTATAGTGTGATAACCTTATAATCATAACGAAATTTAATATTTTGGTGCAATTTTGACTTGTCCTGAAACCTTGTCTTCTAGAAAGCGCAATTTACGGCGAATTTACTTTTCCTTCACCTTGCCTAAAGGCGCGTTTTCATTGGTCGTTAGTCCCCGCATGCAGGAGCGGGAGATTTTTGAAACGCATGCAATAACTACTGACTAACTGTTGACTGACTAATTTCAGTAGTTGTTAGGTCGCATGAGGGTAGAGTCCCCGCATTTTGACTAACGACCGACTTATCGACCAATGTAAATGCGCCTTAAGTTTGTTTGGTAGTACAGTTTTTGACAACGGTGGTATATTCTTACTGGGCACAAACCACCCTTACGTTATGCCACACTCTACCTTGTGCTGTGCCGATTGCCGATCGGTTACGTATCACAGTACCTACGGTCGTTTCAGCTAAAGTCGATATATAACTACGGTCGACTCGCCTATGTTCATTACACATATTGGACGACTCACCTACAGTTCAACTCGCCTACTACGTCCGTTAGTCATTTTAAACAGTAGGCTATGCGACAGTGGTAATATTATAATCGACTGTAGTTCAAATGACCGTAGGTAGGTATTATGATACGTAACCGGGCCGATCATGTCGGTACTTATCGAACCATAATTTATATAAGTACTTTTAGACATTCTATTACCGACTCATCAGATTCCAGAGCGTTTTATCTTAGTTTTCTTATACATAAGTTAAGTCTAGCGCTTTTTTAGGTTTCTGAACTACGCGCCTAGTTATCTATAACCTTAGTTAAATTCTAAGGAGTTAAACAGATTTTAACTTACATGCATAGGCGGATTCAGGGGGCCAAGCCCCCCCCCCTCCCTCCAGAAGCATTGTAGAGTTACAAATTTTGCACATATTTCATGGTCAAGATTATTTTTTTCTCGGCGCTCGCAGCAGCTTGCGCACTTATTATTAGGGATATTTGAATTTTCTAACTGTTCAGAGCGAGCTAAACACACACTTTTCGTAGTAAAAATTGTGTGATCATTCCTGGCCGGACCACGACAGAAATCGCAGATTCTGTTGTGGCACAAATTCATCATTTAAATTGTGCCAATTAGTGCCACTTATCCCAGGAATTTGTGCCTTATACTTTTCGAGTAACAAGACTATGATTGTGGTCCGGCTGGGAGTGACCATTCCTGGCCGGACCACAATCAGATCTCATGAAATACTAATGGTGGGAGGTCGCGTACTATGTCAAGATTTAGTGCCTAATTAGTGCCTTTGAAATATCAAGTTCGATTAATCATAAATTTTACGGTATAAAAGATATTGAAGAAATCCCGCCGCCTTGAAAATGGAAAAAAGCTTCTCACATCTAAACGGGAGGCTTTTCGTGGTTTCTTTTTTGATGAATATTTAGTGCCTATTTGGCACTAAATATTTACACTATACTAGTTGCTGCATGTGACTTGGTTTACTTGGAATTATTATTTTTTCATTCCCCATACAAAGTTCCAGGGGCGGACACAGGATTTTTTTCTGGGGCCAAGTTTTTTTATGACTGCGGCTGCTCCCGCTTTGTGAATTCCAAGTATTTGAGCCTAATATGATGCGGCGAATAACAAGAGCATGATTGTGGTCCGACTGAAAATTACTTTTTCTGGTCGGACACCAATCGAATCTAATGACATACCAATGGCGAAAGGTCACGTACTATGTCGAAAAATTTGTGCCTCTGAATATCTACTTTGATTGATCACAACAAATGTATATGTATTTAGTATGTATATTGAAGATAGCACGTCACTGCACTTTGAAGATTAAAAAAAAAATTACATCTAAACAAAAGGTTTTTTGTGGTTTATTATATGATGAATATTTAGTGCCTATTGGGCACTAAATATTCTATTAATTCCAGGAATTTGTGCCTTATGCTTTTCGAGTAACAAGGGTATGATTGTAGTCCGGCTGGAAATTACTTTTTCTGGTCGGACACCAATCGGAACTAATGACATACAAATAGCGAGAGGTCACGTTCTGCGTCACAAAATTAGTGCCTAATTAGTGCATCTGAAATATCTATTTCGATTGATCATAACTTTTATGGTTTGAAAGATATTGAAAATAAACCGCCGCTGCGCCTTGAACTTTAAAAATAAATCACATCTAAACAAAAGGCTTTTTGTGGTTTATTTTTTGATGAATATTTAGTGCCTATTAGGCACTAAATATTCTATTTATCCCAGGAATTTGTGCCTTATACTTTTCGAGTAACAAGGGTATGATTGTGGTCCGGTAGGAAATTACATTTTCTGGTCGGACCCCAATCGGATCTAATGAAATACCAATAGCGAGAGGTCACGTTCTACGTCACAAAATTAGTGCCTAATTAGTGCATCTGAAATATCTATTTCGATTGATCATAACTCTTATGGTTTGAAAGATATTAAAGATAAACCGCCGCTGCGCCTTGAAGTTTAAAAATAAATCACATCTAAACAAAAGGCTTTTTGTGGTTTATTTTTTGATGAATATTTAGTGCCTATTAGGCACTAAATATTCTATTTATCCCAGGAATTTGTGCCTTATACTTTTCGAGTAACAAGGGTATGATTGTGGTCCGGCAGGAAATTACATTTTCTGGTCGGACCCCAATCGGATCTAATGAAATACCAATAGCGAGAGGTCACGTTCTACGTCACAAAATTAGTGCCTAATTAGTGCATCTGAAATATCTATTTCGATTGATCATAACTTTTATAGTTTGAAAGATATTGAAGATAAACCGCCGCTGCGCCTTGAACTTTAAAAATAAATCACATCTAAACAAAAGGCTTTTTGTGGTTTATTTTTTGATGAATATTTAGTGCCTATTAGGCACTAAATATTCTATTTATCCCAGGAATTTGTGCCTTATACTTTTCGAGTAACAAGGGTATGATTGTGGTCCGGCAGGAAATTACATTTTCTGGTCGGACCCCAATCGGATCTAATGAAATACCAATAGCGAGAGGTCACGTTCTACGTCACAAAATTAGTGCCTAATTAGTGCATCTGAAATATCTATTTCGATTGATCATAACTTTTATGGTTTGAAAGATATTAAAGATAAACCGCCGCTGCGCCTTGAAGTTTAAAAATAAATCACATCTAAACAAAAGGCTTTTTGTGGTTTATTTTTTGATGAATATTTAGTGCCTATTGGGCACTAAATATCCTATTAATTCCAGGAATTTGTGCCTTATGCTTTTCGAGTAACAAGGGTATGATTGTAGTCCGGCTGGAAATTACTTTTTCTGGTCGGACACCAATCGGATCTAATGAAATACCAATAGCGAGAGGTCACGTTCTACGTCACAAAATTAGTGCCTAATTAGTGCATCTGAAATATCTATTTCGATTGATCATAACTTTTATGGTTTGAAAGATATTGAAGATAAACCGCCGCTGCGCCTTGAAGTTTAAAAATAAATCACATCTAAACAAAAGGCTTTGTGTGGTTTATTTTTTGATGAATATTTAGTGCCTATTAGGCACTAAATATTCTATTTATCCCAGGAATTTGTGCCTTATACTTTTCGAGTAACAAGGGTATGATTGTGGTCCGGCAGGAAATTACATTTTCTGGTCGGACCCCAATCGGATCTAATGAAATACCAATAGCGAGAGGTCACGTTCTACGTCACAAAATTAGTGCCTAATTAGTGCATCTGAAATATCTATTTCGATTGATCATAACTCTTATGGTTTGAAAGATATTAAAGATAAACCGCCGCTGCGCCTTGAACTTTAAAAATAAATCACATCTAAACAAAAGGCTTTTTGTGGTTTATTTTTTGATGAATATTTAGTGCCTATTGGGCACTAAATATCCTATTAATTCCAGGAATTTGTGCCTTATGCTTTTCGAGTAACAAGGGTATGATTGTAGTCCGGCTGGAAATTACTTTTTCTGGTCGGACACCAATCGGATCTAATGAAATACCAATAGCGAGAGGTCACGTTCTACGTCACAAAATTAGTGCCTAATTAGTGCATCTGAAATATCTATTTCGATTGATCATAACTTTTATGGTTTGAAAGATATTGAAGATAAACCGCCGCTGCGCCTTGAAGTTTAAAAATAAATCACATCTAAACAAAAGGCTTTTTGTAGTTTATTTTTTGATGAATATTTAGTGCCTATTAGGCACTAAATATTCTATTTATCCCAGGAATTTGTGCCTTATACTTTTCGAGTAACAAGGGTATGATTGTGGTCCGGCAGGAAATTACATTTTCTGGTCGGACCCCAATCGGATCTAATGAAATACCAATAGCGAGAGGTCACGTTCTACGTCACAAAATTAGTGCCTAATTAGTGCATCTGAAATATCTATTTCGATTGATCATAACTTTTATGGTTTGAAAGATATTAAAGATAAACCGCCGCTGCGCCTTGAAGTTTAAAAATAAATCACATCTAAACAAAAGGCTTTTTCTGGTTTATTTTTTGATGAATATTTAGTGCCTATTAGGCACTAAATATTCATCAAAAATCGTGACCTCTCGCTATTGGTATTTCATTAGATCCGATTGGTGTCCGACCAGAAAAAGTTATTTCCAGCCGGACTACAATCATACCCTTGTTACTCGAAAAGCATAAGGCACAAATTCCTGGAATTAATAGGATATTTAGTGCCCAATAGGCACTAAATATTCATCAAAAAATAAACCACAAAAAGCCTTTTGTTTAGATGTGATTTATTTTTAAACTTCAAGGCGCAGCGGCGGTTTATCTTTAATATCTTTCAAACCATAAAAGTTATGATCAATCGAAATAGATATTTCAGATGCACTAATTAGGCACTAATTTTGTGACGTAGAACGTGACCTCTCGCTATTGGTATTTCATTAGATCCGATTGGGGTCCGACCAGAAAATGTAATTTCCTGCCGGACCACAATCATACCCTTGTTACTCGAAAAGTATAAGGCACAAATTCCTGGGATAAATAGAATATTTAGTGCCTAATAGGCACTAAATATTCATCAAAAAATAAACCACAAAAAGCCTTTTGTTTAGATGTGATTTATTTTTAAACTTCAAGGCGCAGCGGCGGTTTATCTTTAATATCTTTCAAACCATAAGAGTTATGATCAATTGAAATAGATATTTCAGATGCACTAATTAGGCACTAATTTTGTGACGTAGAACGTGACCTCTCGCTATTGGTATTTCATTAGATCCGATTGGGGTCCGACCAGAAAATGTAATTTCCTGCCGGACCACAATCATACCCTTGTTACTCGAAAAGTATAAGGCACAAATTCCTGGGATAAATAGAATATTTAGTGCCTAATAGGCACTAAATATTTATCAAAAAATAAAGCACAAAAAGCCTTTTGTTTAGATGTGATTTATTTTTAAACTTCAAGGCGCAGCGGCGGTTTATCTTTAATATCTTTCAAACCATAAGAGTTATGATCAATCGAAATAGATATTTCAGATGCACTAATTAGGCACTAATTTTGTGACGTAGAACGTGACCTCTCGCTATTGGTATTTCATTAGATCCGATTGGGGTCCGACCAGAAAATGTAATTTCCTACCGGACCACAATCATACCCTTGTTACTCGAAGAGTATAAGGCACAAATTCCTGGGATAAATAGAATATTTAGTGCCTAATAGGCACTAAATATTCATCAAAAAATAAACCACAAAAAGCCTTTTGTTTAGATGTGATTTATTTTTAAAGTTCAAGGCGCAGCGGCGGTTTATCTTTAATATCTTTCAAACCATAAAAGTTATGATCAATCGAAATAGATATTTCAGATGCACTAATTAGGCACTAATTTTTTGACGTAAAACGTGACCTCTCGCTATTGGTATTTCATTAGATCCGATTGGGGTCCGACCAGAAAATGTAATTTCCTGCCGGACCACAATCATACCCTTGTTACTCGAAAAGTATATGGCACAAATTCCTGGGATAAATAGAATATTTAGTGCCTAATAGGCACTAAATATTCATCAAAAAATAAACCACAAAAAGCCTTTTGTTTAGATGTGATTTATTTTTAAACTTCAAGGCGCAGCGGCGGTTTATCTTTAATATCTTTCAAACCATAAGAGTTATGATCAATTGAAATAGATATTTCAGATGCACTAATTAGGCACTAATTTTGTGACGTAGAACGTGACCTCTCGCTATTGGTATTTCATTAGATCCGATTGGGGTCCGACCAGAAAATGTAATTTCCTGCCGGACCACAATCATACCCTTGTTACTCGAAAAGTATAAGGCACAAATTCCTGGGATAAATAGAATATTTAGTGCCTAATAGGCACTAAATATTCATCAAAAAATAAACCACAAAAAGCCTTTTGTTTAGATGTGATTTATTTTCAAAGTTCAAGGCGCAGCGGCGGTTTATCTTCAATATCTTTCAAACCATAAAAGTTATGATCAATCGAAATAGATATTTCAGATGCACTAATTAGGCACTAATTTTGTGACGTAGAACGTGACCTCTCGCTATTGGTATTTCATTAGATCCGATTGGGGTCCGACCAGAAAATGTAATTTCCTGCCGGACCACAATCATACCCTTGTTACTCGAAAAGTATAAGGCACAAATTCCTGGGATAAATAGAATATTTAGTGCCTAATAGGCACTAAATATTCATCAAAAAATAAACCACAAAAAGCCTTTTGTTTAGATGTGATTTATTTTTAAACTTCAAGGCGCAGCGGCGGTTTATCTTTAATATCTTTCAAACCATAAGAGTTATGATCAATTGAAATAGATATTTCAGATGCACTAATTAGGCACTAATTTTGTGACGTAGAACGTGACCTCTCGCTATTGGTATTTCATTAGATCCGATTGGGGTCCGACCAGAAAATGTAATTTCCTGCCGGACCACAATCATACCCTTGTTACTCGAAAAGTATAAGGCACAAATTCCTGGGATAAATAGAATATTTAGTGCCTAATAGGCACTAAATATTCATCAAAAAATAAACCACAAAAAGCCTTTTGTTTAGATGTGATTTATTTTCAAAGTTCAAGGCGCAGCGGCGGTTTATCTTCAATATCTTTCAAACCATAAAAGTTATGATCAATCGAAATAGATATTTCAGATGCACTAATTAGGCACTAATTTTGTGACGTAGAACGTGACCTCTCGCTATTGGTATTTCATTAGATCCGATTGGGGTCCGACCAGAAAATGTAATTTCCTGCCGGACCACAATCATACCCTTGTTACTCGAAAAGTATAAGGCACAAATTCCTGGGATAAATAGAATATTTAGTGCCTAATAGGCACTAAATATTCATCAAAAAATAAACCACAAAAAGCCTTTTGTTTAGATGTGATTTATTTTTAAACTTCAAGGCGCAGCGGCGGTTTATCTTTAATATCTTTCAAACCATAAGAGTTATGATCAATTGAAATAGATATTTCAGATGCACTAATTAGGCACTAATTTTGTGACGTAGAACGTGACCTCTCGCTATTGGTATTTCATTAGATCCGATTGGGGTCCGACCAGAAAATGTAATTTCCTGCCGGACCACAATCATACCCTTGTTACTCGAAAAGTATAAGGCACAAATTCCTGGGATAAATAGAATATTTAGTGCCTAATAGGCACTAAATATTCATCAAAAAATAAACCACAAAAAGCCTTTTGTTTAGATGTGATTTATTTTCAAAGTTCAAGGCGCAGCGGCGGTTTATCTTCAATATCTTTCAAACCATAAAAGTTATGATCAATCGAAATAGATATTTCAGATGCACTAATTAGGCACTAATTTTGTGACGTAGAACGTGACCTCTCGCTATTGGTATTTCATTAGATCCGATTGGGGTCCGACCAGAAAATGTAATTTCCTGCCGGACCACAATCATACCCTTGTTACTCGAAAAGTATAAGGCACAAATTCCTGGGATAAATAGAATATTTAGTGCCTAATAGGCACTAAATATTCATCAAAAAATAAACCACAAAAAGCCTTTTGTTTAGATGTGATTTATTTTTAAAGTTCAAGGCGCAGCGGCGGTTTATCTTTAATATCTTTCAAACCATAAAAGTTATGATCAATCGAAATAGATATTTCAGATGCACTAATTAGGCACTAATTTTGTGGCGTAAAACGTGACCTCTCGCTATTGGTATTTCATTAGATCCGATTGGGGTCCGACCAGAAAATGTAATTTCCTGCCGGACCACAATCATACCCTTGTTACTCGAAAAGTATAAGGCACAAATTCCTGGGATAAATAGAATATTTAGTGCCTAATAGGCACTAAATATTCATCAAAAAATAAACCACAAAAAGCCTTTTGTTTAGATGTGATTTATTTTTAAACTTCAAGGCGCAGCGGCGGTTTATCTTTAATATCTTTCAAACCATAAGAGTTATGATCAATTGAAATAGATATTTCAGATGCACTAATTTTGTGACGTAGAACGTGACCTCTCGCTATTGGTATTTCATTAGATCCGATTGGGGTCCGACCAGAAAATGTAATTTCCTGCCGGACCACAATCATACCCTTGTTACTCGAAAAGTATAAGGCACAAATTCCTGGGATAAATAGAATATTTAGTGCCTAATAGGCACTAAATATTCATCAAAAAATAAACCACAAAAAGCCTTTTGTTTAGATGTGATTTATTTTCAAAGTTCAAGGCGCAGCGGCGGTTTATCTTCAATATCTTTCAAACCATAAAAGTTATGATCAATCGAAATAGATATTTCAGATGCACTAATTAGGCACTAATTTTGTGACGTAGAACGTGACCTCTCGCTATTGGTATTTCATTAGATCCGATTGGGGTCCGACCAGAAAATGTAATTTCCTGCCGGACCACAATCATACCCTTGTTACTCGAAAAGTATAAGGCACAAATTCCTGGGATAAAAAGAATATTTAGTGCCTAATAGGCACTAAATATTCATCAAAAAATAAACCACAAAAAGCCTTTTGTTTAGATGTGATTTATTTTTAAACTTCAAGGCGCAGCGGCGGTTTATCTTTAATATCTTTCAAACCATAAGAGTTATGATCAATCGAAATAGATATTTCAGATGCACTAATTAGGCACTAATTTTGTGACGTAGAACGTGACCTCTCGCTATTGGTATTTCATTAGATCCGATTGGGGTCCGACCAGAAAATGTAATTTCCTACCGGACCACAATCATACCCTTGTTACTCGAAAAGTATAAGGCACAAATTCCTGGGATAAATAGAATATTTAGTGCCTAATAGGCACTAAATATTCATAAAAAAAATAAACCACAAAAAGCCTTTTGTTTAGATGTAATTTTTTTTCAAACTTCAAGGCGCTGCGACGGTTCATCTTCAATATCTTTCAAACTATAAAAGTTATGATCAATCGAAATAGATATTTCAGATGCACTAATTAGGCACTAATTTTGTGACGTAGAACGTGACCTCTCGCTATTGGTATTTCATTAGATCCGATTGGGGTCCGACCAGAAAATGTAATTTCCTACCGGACCACAATCATACCCTTGTTACTCGAAAAGTATAAGGCACAAATTCCTGGGATAAATAGAATATTTAGTGCCTAATAGGCACTAAATATTCATCAAAAAATAAACCACAAAAAGCCTTTTGTTTAGATGTGATTTATTTTTAAAGTTCAAGGCGCAGCGGCGGTTTATCTTCAATATCTTTCAAACCATAAAAGTTATGATCAATCGAAATAGATATTTCAGATGCACTAATTAGGCACTAATTTTGTGACGTAGAACGTGACCTCTCGCTATTGGTATTTCATTAGATCCGATTGGGGTCCGACCAGAAAATGTAATTTCCTGCCGGACCACAATCATACCCTTGTTTCTCGAAAAGTATAAGGCACAAATTCCTGGAATTAATAGAATATTTAGTGCCCAATAGGCACTAAATATTCATCATATAATAAACCACAAAAAACCTTTTGTTTAGATGTAATTTTTTTTTTAATCTTCAAAGTGCAGTGACGTGCTATCTTCAATATACATACTAAATACATATACATTTGTTGTGATCAATCAAAGTAGATATTCAGAGGCACAAATTTTTCGACATAGTACGTGACCTCTCGCCATTGGTATGTCATTAGATTCGATTGGTGTCCGACCAGAAAAAGTAATTTTCAGCCGGACCACAATCATGCTCTTGTTATTCGCCGCATCATATTAGGCTCAAATACTTGGAATTCACAAAGCGGGAGCAGCCGCAGTCATAAAAAAACTTGGCCCCAGAAAAAAATCCTGGGTCCGCCCCTGGAACTTTGTATGGGGAATGAAAAAATAATAATTCCAAGTAAACCAAGTCACATGCAGCAACTAGTATAGTGTAAATATTTAGTGCCAAATAGGCACTAAATATTCATCAAAAAAGAAACCACGAAAAGCCTCCCGTTTAGATGTGAGAAGCTTTTTTCCATTTTCAAGGCGGCGGGATTTCTTCAATATCTTTTAAACCGTAAAATTTATGATTAATCGAACTTGATATTTCAGAGGCACTAATTAGGCACTAAATCTTGACATAGTACGCGACCTCCCACCATTAGTATTTCATGAGATCTGATTGTGGTCCGGCCAGGAATGGTCACTCCCAGCCGGACCACAATCATAGTCTTGTTACTCGAAAAGTATAAGGCACAAATTCCTGGGATAAGTGGCACTAATTGGCACAATTTAAATGATGAATTTGTGCCACAACAGAATCTGCGATTTCTGTCGTGGTCCGGCCAGGAATGATCACACTAAAAATTATAATATTTTTGCCCGTCTGGACCTTGGCTTGTTGAAAAAAATCCTGGATCCGCCCTTGCCTTTAAAGCGAGGTACTTAAAAGCGAGTAAGTACCTTAGATATGTATATAGATTAGATATGTATACCTAAAGTATAACCAAGTAGGTACGAAGCTTTCCACTTATAAACTCCTCAAATTATACGACTGTATAATAATATTTCCAAAAGTTTTCAAGGACTAATTAAACTAAGTAAGTAGGTATGTAGGTTGTTCGTAACTTCACAAGTACCAACATTACTTCAGTAATTGCCCTCAGTTTCATCGCGGCCCTATTATTCCCTTATCATCCCTTTCCTTCCCTTTCCCTTCGCTTTCCCTTATTCCCTTTCAGAATGTTATCTGGCCCTACTTCATAAAACCCGCTAACTTCATTTAAATCCCTTTTTTATACAAAAGAATCGTAATAAAAACTTTTTAAGACTATTCTTATCTTTTAATAGAGTAATAAGTGTCTGATTTTGATATTTATTACTTTAATAAGCTTTTGGTTTATTGTTTTAGAAAAGATTTTATACTATAAGGAAGAAGTTGCATAAGAGATAAAAATTAAAAAGTAATCTCGACAAAGCTCTGATGGATATTAATTTGAATAGACTTGAATCGAGGTAGCTAACTTACTTTTAATTAATTTCACAAATATTAAGTTTAGACTACTTACGGTCTGTAGAGGGAAAGTAGGTAGGTGCTATTCCACAGACCATATAAGTGGTCTGGGCTTTGATACAATTTTAATTATAGAGCTTTGGACGTAGAAAGAACAGCGGCTAATTATTGACATGGATTTAGACAGGACCTAGCGAACACAAAAAGTGCTGGGACTTGGAGAAAAGCCACCCCTAAAAATATTTCAAATATGGTGGTAATCTTTAAATCCTACTTCCTACTAATATTAAAAACACGAAATTTTGGCCCCGAGTTGTAACATCCGGAGTCCGGAGGCCCTGGGTTCAAATTCCAGTGAGTGTCAGAGTTTTGATTGTGATTTGACTTTGGGGTGTAAGTAGAGGGGAAATAAGGTTTCGATCAAACTGATAAAGGGTTTTTCAAAAACCGCAAATAACTCAGAAATGGTGCGTCCTAGGTGAAAAATAACGAAAGTATCGCCCCCTTCATACACACCCTTACCGAAAAGCTTTTATTAAGCTTTAGTTAAGCGTGCACTGTGCCTATTAACCCTGAGACCCTATTTCTTTTAATATTGTGTTCATCAAGTCCTCAAAGTTAAGGAAACTATTATTTTAATACGAACGACGACGACGACAACGAGTATGCTGGTCACAAGTCCTTCCACAATTCTCTATTCAGAATTGCTTTTTTCCCACCCCTACTGACTTCTGATATTCGTAAGGTTAAAGGAAAACGAAGAAAATTGACACGTTTAGTTTCCATATACAACGCTTACACGGGAGATTTATCCCGCCTTCTAGGTTTAGTCTGCTACCATCTACGTCGCTTAGGATCAGGCGTGATCGTGGTCAAAGACTAACCTATAACGAATAAAAAAAATACAACGCGCGGCATCTTTCCCGATTAATGTCTGTGCTCAGATAGGTATTCAAGAGTAACGTTTATAGCTCGGCAGTAAACGCATAACTTTCTTTTATAGCGTGTTTAGCTGATGAATACCCGCTCCGGAGTCGCATATGGCACCGCCATCAGGAATGAGGTGAACCATATGAGCACTCACTTAGACGGCGACATTAATTTTGTCATAACAGTCGCTTGCTCAGCCGGCTGCGCAGTAATATACCTAAAAGCCTCGATTCATTATTTCTGTGCCTTCAGTCGTTTCAGCTATTGATGTGAGTAGGATGCTGTAAAAGATGGATTGAACAAAAAAATAAAACTTTAAATTATACCAGTATATTGCGAGGAGACTGTCGTTTCATTGGCTTCAATAAGGGATTCAGGATGCATTTTAAAATGTCACAGGAAAGCTTATTGGGGGTCATTGGGGTGGGCCATAGATTGGACCCGCAGTCGCATCTTTGGTTTTTTTCACACGCGCAAGCTGACGATCCTTTTGAAAATTTCTGAAATATATTGATGTATCATGAGATTCAAATTATATTCAACAATTTTTAAAAGGCCGGCGGCAGGTAACCTTTCTCGTCGCCCAAAAACGACCTTATAAGTAACTTTCCACCGGGAACGGTTCGAGGCGGTCTTTTTAATAATATTGAATGATTTAATCTTGTGAAAAACTAATAAAATTTAACTGTTTTTAATATATGTATATATAAGGATTTCCTACGCGAGATCTACCGAAGCCAGAATTTATTAAAATTTCTTTTTGATCTAGTCCACGGAGAAAACTAGTTCACATTACAAAGTCCACAAACTTTCCACCGTCTAGTCTCTAGCGTTTTAGTACTAAAGCCGCTGAGAAATTGTCTTATCTTTATGCGCAATTTAAATCAAATTATATTACGCTTCAACAGCTTTTACGGAGATTAAATTCAATTTGTAAACTCCCTCCGGGATTTAGCAGATTTCATTTTAAATCGCGGGATTTTTCTGTGTTTAATGTGGGACTTTTTGTTCTACTAAGCTTAACCCACCTAAAGCCAAAGGGTACCGGGTATCAGCAGTTAACATAATAATAATTAAATTTTATTGTGAAATAAATACGAATGATTTTAATTATTCGAATGATTTTAATTATTCTATGTAAAACAATAAATCCCAAAGCGCGATTTCAAGTTACCTATACAAACCTACAATTAAAACAACCTCGCTTTTAAAAGCGCGAAAGATATCGGTTTCAAATTTTATTATATTGGAAGAGATCGCTGTAAGCGATAACGCCGCCCATTGTGGACATTAATATTGGTACTTTAATTTAGTTTTAAGTCTTTTTTGTTAAATTTTGTCCCAATAAAGAGTATCGTATATTAACTTGAACATTTATAAATTAGCGCTCTACTTTTCATGTGCACTGAATTTTTCTCTAAATTTTTGACCCGAGATTAGAGCAAAATGAATTCCAAGAAAGCCTCATGTTAGCTAAGCGGCCATAAAGAGGATATTTGCCCAGAACGGTGCCGCAATGGGCGAGCATTTTCAAGCCAACACGACCAACACTCAGGGTAGGTTTTAAGTAAGGGTCCACGATGTGTGCCCAAGGATAAGATGTCACAGGATAAATTTGAAGGAGGATCGGTCGTGATAAGGTTCTGATCGCACAATTATTTTATTATACTAATAAAAATAATTTAAAAAAAACTTTTTAATGGCAAGCTGTTATAAAGTTTTTAAAAGCAAGCTTTTATAAAGTTTTTTTTAGCACCAAAATACTCGCTTAGACGCATCAAATGAGCCCAAACTCGATGGAGTTGCGTCGTTTAATTGCGGAATTCCAAAGGCCACCTTCCAGCTCCATCATCAGATCATCTCGATGTCACAATAATATTCCATTGTCATCCGATTTATACATGCATGCAAAATTTCAGCTCAATCGGAAACTGGGAAGTGGATCAAATTAAACTTGCAAGATTTGATTCCAGACAGACAAACAGGCAGGTGAAAGTAAATAAAAGCTTGTAATTAGTTCAAATTATACACCAGCGCTCTACTTCGTGCACGTGTACTACCAAATTCTAATTGTAATAATAGGTACGTATAAAAAATGCGAATGAAATAATGACGCGGCCACTGATAAAAAATCCTAAGATCTCCATATGAGCCGATCTATTTTAAATAAGTAATCTTCGTATGGTCGAATATACAAAGGAATGTTTAGAAGTGGTACTGACGGAATAAGTCTGAGATGAGTAGGTACAAACTTGTATCTTAACCCTTATTTATTATTCAAAAGGGACTTACATTATTAAGTTGGGACAAGTTATTTGGAGGAAAGTGCTCCGCATCGTCAACTACTTACTACATGAATCTATCGTGAAATTTTTCAAAACTTTGAATTGATTTCATAAAACTAAAGAAAAATTTAACTAAGTATATTAGCTTATTCTTTAGGAAGATATTTTTAAGAATGTTCCTAAAAAGCTGTACTTAAGATATAAGATACTTATTATTTACTAGCTGACCCGCGCGCACTTCGTTGCGCGTGAGAGTCAATTAATAAAGCGAATTCGGTGCTGCTATTTTGACTATGATTGTATTTCCATCCCCGCGACTTTGTAAGCGTAAAATAAGGCATGGCTATAATATTTGCTCCCGCTGTGGATAGCGAAGAATATCGGGCTGGATATTTCTATGCAGTTTTGTTCGCTACCGTAGGAACCAATGCTATATCCTTTCTCAGAGATCACACTATTTAAGTTTAGCTGTTATTGATTTCCATCACAAATTTTCACGCCTCTCCTCAGGAATTAATACTATTTGTGGTCCTTTCCCGGTAACTCTTTAACTTATCTCTATTATAATTTTTCTAAGCTAAATTATAATTATAGGTTACTAATTTCTCACACCATCCTTCCCGCGACTCAAATCAATTCCGTGGTTCCTGAATTTCCATTAAAACTCTGACCCTGAAGGTGGGGGAAGGATCAATACTGAGTCTCCTTAAAAGTTAATTTCTGACATAACAAACTATTCATTAACAGAACCAAAATTCTGAGTACTGGTGAGTTCGCAAAATCTCTTCTTATCGGTCGCCTACGTTACATAAAAAATACGTTGTCCAAATTTTAGCTTTTACGAAGAAGTGGTTACCGATATCCTACACAAACTGCACCCCCTCTTTCCTCCCCTCAAAGGTTGATTTCTGGGATAAAAAGTATCCCATATTTTTTTTAAGTCTCAGTCTACCTTTGTATCATATTTTAACTGGCGACCTCTGTGGCGCGGTTGGCTAATACCCGCCTGCAACGCAGAAGGTTGCGGGTTCGATTCCCGCATGGGACAAATGTTTGTGTGATCCACAGACATTTGTTTCTGGTCTGGGTGGTTTCAATATCTATTATAAGTATGTATTTACAAAAGTATATAAGTATTATATCCGTTACCCTAACCACCATAATACAAGCATTAAGCTGCTTAGTATGGGGTTAGATGGCGCTGTGTGAAATGTCCTGAAATATTTATTTATTTATTTATTTTAACTCAATAGGGTCCTATTTCCTATACAAACTTTGACCCCCTAACGCTTCAATTCGAAGGTAATTTTTGACATAAAACTTTTTATTATTCCTCAACACATCCCCAATAATCTTATTGTGGATTTGTATACAAAAGTTTTTTAGGAATAATAATTCCCGTTCCCGTAAGAATTTCGCAAAATCCCCTCCCCTCTTACGGGTCGTGAAAGTCACATAAAGAACACGCTGTCTAAATTTTAGCGTAAAATATAACTGGTTACTGATTTCCTACTCAAACTTCTACCCCCCTTACTCCCCCGCACCCCTCCCTCTTAAAGTAAATTTCTGTCTAAAATAATATTCAGTGTTCCTGAACAAAACTCAAACCATGATTCCACAAAATTTCACCTGAATTGGTTTAGCGGTTACGGATTTGCATACAAAAGTTTTTCGGGAATAATTCTCGTTCCCGGGGGAATTTCGCAAAATACCTTCATATCGGTTGCTTACGTTACCTAAAGAATACGTTGTCCAAATTTCAGCTAAAACAAAGAAGCGGTTAACGATTTCTTACCCAAACTTGCATCCCCCCTTTATCCCGCCTTTGAGGTTGATTTCTGGGATAAAAATTATCCCATATCATTTTGTAGAACTCAGCCTACCTCTCTACCAAATTTCAGCTCAATAGGGCCAGCGGTTCTAAATTTCCCATACAAATTTTGTACCCCCCTTACCCCCTCTTAGAAGTTAAATTTTGTCATAAAAACTATTTAATGTTCCTCAAAACAATCCCAACAATCGTTTTACAAAATTTCAGCTCAATCGGTTCAGCGGTTAAGGATTTGCATACAAAAGTTTTTTAGGAATAATTCCTGTTCCCGCGGAAATTTTGCAAAATCCCTTTATATCGGTCATCTACGTTACATAAAAAATACGCTGTTCAAATTTCAGCTTTAAAAGATGGCCGATTACTGATTTCCTACTCAAACTACTACCCCTCTCTTCCCCCTTCAAGGTTGATTTCTGGGATAAAAAGTATTCCATATCATTTATTTGGATTCAATCTACCACTGTACCAAATTTCAGCTCAATAGGGTCAGCGGTTCTAAATTTTCCATACAAACTTCGACCTCCCTTTACCCCCCCTTAAAGGTTAATTTTCGTCAAAAAAAAAAAACAATATTCCTAAACATAATCCAAGCAATCGTTTTACAAAGTTTCAACTCAATCGGTTCAGCGGTTAAGGATTTGCTTACAAACGTCTTTTAGGAATAATTCCCGGTCCCGTGGAAATTTTGCAAAATCCCTTTTTACCGGTCATCTACGTTACATAAAAAACACGCTGTTCTCTCTTCCCCCTTCAAGGTTGATTTCTGGAATAAAAAGTATTCCATATCATTTATTTTGACTCAATCTACCGCTGTACCAAATTTCAGCTCAATAGGGTCAGCGGTTCTAAATTTTCCATTCAAACGTTGACCCCCCTTTACCCCCCCTTAAAAGTAAATTTCTGACATAAAAACTATTCAATGTTCCTAAATACAATCCAAACAATCGTTTTACAAAATTTCAGCTCAATCGGTTCAGCGGTTACGGATTTCCATACAAACGTTTTTCGGGAATAATTCCCGTTCCCGGGAGAATTTTACAAAAATCCCTTTTTATAGGTCGCTTACGTTACCTAAATAACACGCTGTCCAAATTTCAGCTAAAACAATGGAGCGGTTAACGATTTCTTTCACGAACTTGCAACCCCCCTTTCCCCCTTTTAAGGTTGATTTCTGGGATAAAAAGTATCCAATATCTTTTTTTAGGACTCAATCTACCTGTGTACCAAATTTCAGCTCAATAGGGTCAGCGGTTCTAAATTTTCCATACAAACTTCGACCCCCCTTTACCCCTCCTTAAAAGTAAATTTCTGACAAAAAAAACTATTTCATGTTTCTAATCACAATCTTAACAATAGTTTTACAAAATTTCAGCTCAATCGGTTCAGCGGTTACGGATTTGCATACAAACGTTTTTCGGGAATAATTCCTGTTCCCGAGGGAATTTAGAAAAATCGCTTCTTATTGCACGATGAAGTTTTCCAAAGAATACGCTGTCCAAATTTCAGCTCGATCCGTCCAGCCGTTTGGGCTGTGCGTTGATAGCACGAAAGTGTACGAACGATTTTATATAATAAGATAAGTAAATCTTTAGATTGATATAACTCTTTTATTTAAAAACCGATTTAAATAAAACCAATACTATTTAAAAATTAGAGAAATTTGCAACGTTTTAGCGAAAACTGCATACAATTCGGTTGTGCCGTTTTATCACACATAAGTAATAACCTTTTTACAAATTAAGCCTAATAAAACTACTCTGGTAAATTTTCGTTTATGGCCACATCGATAGATGGCGTATTTTTAGTTTGTCGCACTTTTTGCTTTTTGATTTTTTTGAATTGAATTTACTTTATATTCTATTACTTTTACTTCAAAATTTTGATGTAAATTAGGGGCGATGTGTCCGATATAAATGATTATTGTTTATTTTATTTTATTATTTTATTTTACGTTTCCCTAGGAAAAATTGACAAAATGTTTTACGAATTAGATCGCGCAAGCGACTTTTTCGCGTCGTTTTGTTCATATGCGTATTTTCACAGTTCACCTTAGTAAAGGATCACAATGAATGGGGAGAAATTTCCATTCTTATTATATGTATGGATATGGATTACACGCTTATCAGAAGTAGGTACCTATTGGCTAAATAAAATAAATAAATAAATTATAACCGGCGACAATCACTTATAGGGGACAAAATTAAAAAAATCTTGAAGTCATAAAGTTAATAATAGTGCTTTCTTAACTCTGTCAAAATCCACGTTTGTGTTATGCGCCATAAAGTTGAAAATCTTAGCAGCTCTACATTATGTCTATAATTTTTAAATATTGTCCGCTTTCTGATTATCTCAGAAGACAATTTGCTAATCATGATACATGTAGGGAAGTTACCTCTTAGATTATTTATTTTACTATCAATTGAATTTTACAAAAATATTCAATTTTTAAAGTAAAAATTCAAAAGGCATGTTAGGGTTTTTTGTTAAAGTTCGCTCTACCGAGGTAAAGGAATTCAATGTTCATATTATGTGAAATGCCTCGGATGCCTATAGCGTTATCTACCTGTAACCTGTAACTATTAATACACAGCCAGCCAGATAAGGCACGCACTAAAGTCGAGGTCTGAGTTAATATTACCAAATATTTGCTGAATTTTATTGACATTGTGTTTTCATATTAATAAAAAGTTAAAAATAAAAGCTTTTAATAATATTATCTTGATTTTTATTTTAGCTATTCGACTATCTGTATTGTCTGTAAGTGTGTGTTTTTATGGTTCACCAATTACTCAAAAACCTCTAAATACATTGGTTTGTATTTTTTTAATGGTCAAGTGGTTCCATTTCAATTGAATAGTTTTTTATTTGATTAGTATGTACCTACATGGGCGTTACAAAAACGCCATTTTTTTCATCATAGTCATCATCATCATCAGCTCATGTTCGTCCACTGCTGGACATGGGCCTCCCCCATGGCACGCCACTCAACTCGGTCCTCTGACTTTCTTCTCCACCCACCCCCAGCGACCCTCCGGATATCATCGCCCCATATCCATTTTCCATCGCTATCCCCCATTCCATTCCCATCCATCCATCCCCATTTTTTTTCTCGCCATTTTGTTCCTATTTATTATTCCACTGTGCCAATTATTATCCTCGCAGTGTATGTATATAGGCGTATTCTCAGGAAGCTAGCGCATGACATTGTTAGAATTGATATTGAAAGGGAGGAATGTTTAATCACTGACATACGAAGACAGTCGCGGCACTGCGTGTCTACTGACTTTGATCGTAATTATTATAATCTTATACATAGTTGAAATTGTATAAAATATATATCCAACTAATCCTAGAGAAATTACTGAGCTAAAGAGTCAACATCTTATCACTCTTGAGTAAGAAGCGTTGCGGTGCAGTAGGTGTGCACCTAGCATTTTACATCATTGTGAATCCTTAGTGGTACTGTACTGATTATGGGCAGCGTTATCAAAAGATACAACAGGAACAACAGGAGAACGTCTTGCACGTCTTCTTACTTCTTCGCATTATAAAAAAATCACGTCATTGTAAAATCCTGGGTAGATAGGTATTGATTTATATCCTCTTTGGATCCTACAGAGATAAATGCTGCACATAATCCTACTGATAGTTATGTGCAGCGTTTATCTCTTAACAACAGGAGAGCGTCTTGCTCGTCTTCTTACATCTTCACATAAAATTACTACAAGGATATAAGTAAATTTGTCAAAGAGCAAACGCAACACCCAAATCTGAGTTATTTTTATACTGGTTTTTACAATTCTCCAATTTATAAATACTTGAAATGTAGACTCGTCACATGTCCTCGTAAACTACGCTCGGAATTAGCGCAAAAGCCGACAATTATTTAGGAGGCTTCCAGAGAATTACAGTCGCGGTCTTTACGGTTATACGGGGCTTAGATTATAATGAAAAGAGAAGATAATATGGTACGAGCTATCGTTGTTGTAGCCAAACTTAGGCCGGCTGGCTGGATTGAGTGTCGGTTGCCGAGCCGTTGCAGTTGGTCGCGCTGATTGTGACTGAAGTCAAATTGTGTGCATGAACTTAATTGGAGCCGTCTATTTGCGAGATGCCTGTATGTGTCTTTCCTTTTTATTTTAATGTTAATACGGGGTTATAATTCCACAGAGATGATTATTTGAAACGTACTCCCGTAGCGTAGGTGTGCGCTCGTAATTCACGCAATGTAGAGTTCTGAACGTCTGCAACTGCAAGTTTTGGATTAACAAAGGAATGGACGGAAACTTTGATCGTGTACTGGCACTTTGAGCATAACTAAGTATGAATGTGGAATTAAGATGAGTGTTTTGTGCATTACGAATTCCTCCGAATTATTTTTCGAATTGTTCGAAACCGTGGTTGAGATATTCTCTACGTGACCTATTAGACGTGAGTTGTGCCGTTTTGTTGTTTTTAGTTATGGAAAACACTCGCGATAGTTTTAAAAATCGTATAACGAATTCCTGTTTCTGTTATTTTGAGGTGGTTAGGTACCACAAAAAAGCATAGATAGATTTACAGCCTTAATTATTGGTTAAACGATGGTTTAGACGTGAATGAGTAACAATACATTTATTATCCATACAAATTCTCGCGTTTACAAGTCGTAGTGGATTTATCCCGCCTTCTAGGTTTAATCTACTACCATCTACGGCCGTATCGTCGCTTAAGATCAGGCGAGATTGTGGTCAAAGGCTAACGTATAACGAATATAAAAAGTCCATTTTCTGTCATAATACAGTATTTCTGCTTGTTATTTCCACGCGGCACATTTACTTCGCAATCTCTTGGTACTAGCTGAACCCTCTGCGGACAGCACAGAAGTGCTCATTTGAAATGCACTGACGGACTGCATTATACAGTGTGCAGCCGGATTTGTTGCAGATCAATCGCCAAGCTCGTGCGTGCCCGATGGGTTTTTGAATTTATGATTTACGTTTACCGTTCGCCCAATCCGAGCCTGAATTTATAGGCGATTTGGTTTGTGCAGGTTATCCTTTGTAAGTTGTCTGTAACTGTGTTTGATAGGAAGTAGGAAGAAGGCTTTATGAATGTAATTCTGTTCTTAAAAGCGGCTAAATACTAAGTATGACTAACACACATATCGAGGGAGGTTTGTTATCCTTTGTAAGCTGTCTGTAGCTGTGCTCGGTAGAAAGATGGCTTCATGTAATTGTCAACTTAAAACCGACTAAAATAATAAGTACCTTTGGTTAAGACACATATTACAGCTGGAAATTTTGGTCCGATTCTGATCTCATTTCAATCCACTACCTACTGGGCTTTTTAAACTTATACCATAGTCCTAGAATTCGTAAAGGTCACATACACAGTTATTTTCGAGTGATCGTATTGTACATAATATCATTTAAAAATCTCGTATCACAAACTCCTCCGAAACGACTTAAACGATTTTTATGAAAATTTAATAATTATTATGCGTACTGAATTTTGTTATATAAATTTGTGCTGTATAAAATTATTTTAACTAATAAATTAAGTATCGTATTATTCATACTGTTTACACACAGATAATATTATATCACATCGCAAAATTTCGCATTAATTAAATACCTTTATGTGGAAATTTAACTATAACCAACACGTCAGGTATTTTGTTGAAAGGCAACAACAAGGGTTCAATGAATCAGAATTAATATGAAAATGTGTGTACTATTTAAAGCGTCCGTGTCAGAATAATTGCTGAGCGTAATATTTACTGACGTCCCGTATTTTACGAGTACGCAGCTACGTAGCGTGGTGTAGCGGATTACGCCCCCAACATAAACGAGTATAAAGCGATAAGTGATTTACACTTTTAATGAGTGTTGTTTGGTCATTTGTTCGTTTTTTTTACGGTAAAGAGACATACAGTAATTTGAAATAGAAGCAAGAACACAAGATCGGGCGAGGTGTCGCAGTGGACAGGGATTAGCAAGCAGCGCAGCGAGGTCTGAGGAATCCCTTTCGACAACGCGATCCTTGTGTTCCGAGCGCTTCGATGACGTTAAAATGCTATATGTTATCTCATTAACGTGGAACTACTGTCCCAATGCTAGATAAAGACCTCCCCTAAATCCTTCCACTTACCCCTTTCTTGTGCCATCTCGCTCCAATCGATCTGATGTACGTCCAAATCTTCTCGCCATTATTTCCTAGATTTATCTTTCTGAAGGTTAATTGTAGATCAATATCTACTTATTATCTACTTATTTACCTAAAACATCTATAACAACATTTTTTGGCTGATAATACAATAATATTATTATCACTATAAATTAGCCAATATTACATGGGCCATTGGCCATTTGGAATATTATGGGCCTCTGATTTACTAGTTTTAAAAATACTAAGAAATCCTTACATAACCTTGATCCCTTTATCCTAAGGATACACAGGTCATGCGTGTTATCGATCAATCTAATTAATTATTATTAGTTTGGTTTGTCGATTAGCTAATTAAACATTGCAATTAGCACGATGTGAAACTTGCGCCGCAGGGTTACACCAGTGGTAATTAGGTAAATGAACTTAATCACTTGAATTGAATAGAATAGAATAGAATAGAATCTTTATTTGCATCAAACATGGTAATAACAATTGTGATCATAAATTAAAACTAAGCACGCATGTTTGACCAGCTCCGCTGGCATACAAAATTTGGTAAAATTACAATAATATAAGATTCAAAATACAATGTCAAAAATTCAATTGTGATTAATAATTCTAATGTTAATAAATAAATGTATTCAATTTTATCGATTTGATTTCATATTTAAATATTCATTAATGTCATAAAAACAATTCTCAATTAGCCACTTATATAATTTTGTTTTAAATAACTTGTATGGGAGCTCTCTTATGCTCTTTGGAATTTTATTAAATATTTTAATAACTATGTTATTGCAGTTTTTTGCAGCTAGAGCAGATCTACAAAAGGGTTGTTTTAATTTTGTAGGGTCTCTCCGACATAGTCTTAAATTTTCATGATCATCAACCTTCTTAAATAATTGAGGATGCTCCCTTACAAATAAGCCAATTTGCATTATATACAAGCCTGTCACAGTCAAAATACTCATTTTTTTAAATAAAGGTCTACATGACACCAATGGATCCACGCCACAAATTGCCCTAACGCACTTTTTTTGCACCATAAACACCTGCTTAATATCTGTAGAGTTTCCCCATAATAAAAGTCCATACCTTAAAACGGATGCTACGTATCCGTGATAGGCTGTGAGAGCCGCGGTCTCATTGACGGTCCGTCTTAGCCGTTTCAAAGCGAAGACAAACTGGTTCAGTTTAGTACACACATGCGCTACATGAGTTTTCCAGTTGCAGTGCTGATCTACAATAATTCCAAGAAATTTATATTGATCTGTTCTGGTCAAAAATTGGTTCTTACATTGTACTTTATAATTATGTTCAGTGGTATTATAATTGCGAAAATTCAAATATTTGGTTTTTGATAGATTGACACGGAGCTTATTGTTTTCTAACCAGTTCACGATAGAGTCAGCTGCAGAATTTATTAGACGCTCGTGTTCAGGTGCACTTGACAAAATATTTTTGTCTGTAACTACTACGGACACATCATCGGCAAAAAGCACATATTTATGCGACACTGATGATGGCAAGTCATTTATGTAGAGAAGAAATAATAAGGGACCAAGTATACTGCCTTGAGGCACGCCACATTTATTTGTTTTATATGTCGATTTGCATGATTTTGCTGTCATTCTATAATCTAAAAAGCTGACCTCTACGCATTGCTTCCTATCGTGCAAGTAACTTTGGATCCAGCTAAGTGCTGTTCCCCGGATACCAAAGTTCTCACATTTGGATAACAGAAGTTCGTGGTTGACGCAGTCGAAAGCCTTACTCATGTCGAAAAACAGCACAGTGACTGGCACTTGCTTGTCGACCTGATTGACGACTTCTTGGATCAGAGTATAAGCCGCCAAGGTCGTAGATTTGCCTCTCTGGAAACCATTTTGCTCCTGTTTTATTATATTAAATTTTGTCAAAAAATTATTAAGACGAATTAGCATACACTTTTCAAATATCTTAGACATAGCTGGTATCAAAGTGATAGGGCGATAGTTATCAATGTTGAGTTTATCCCCTTTTTTGTGCAACGGTCTAACTACTGAGAATTTTAATTTATTAGGGAATGTCCCGTTTTGAAACGATAAATTTACCAGATATGCTAAGATTGGGGCAATTGCGACCGCGCAATGTTTAACAACCCTTGTACAAACACCATCAAACCCCACCGATCGCGTGTTATTCATGGACAATATTATTTTCTTAATTTCTTCCGAATGGCATGGGTGTAGGAATAAAGTATGGTTAGTGATCGATGTACCTGTGGCTGATTTTGATTGTGTATTGTTGTCCATATAATCTATATAAAACTTGTTAAAAGCTTCTGCGATCTCATTAGGATCTCGAATAACGACATCAGCGTCTTTTATAGCTGGGATATATGAATGGCCACTGTTGCATTTATTTTGAATGATTTGCCAAGTAGCTTTACATTTATTTTTTGCTGTGCTTATACGTTTCTGATGTAAATTGCGTTGGGAGCAATCAACACACTTTCTTAGCAGTTTGCTATAGTTTCGTAAAGTTTGTTTGTTTTCTTGTGAGCTGGTTTTGTAGAAACGATCTCTTAGTTTTCTTTTATGCTTACTAGACTTTCGTATACCCTGCGTAATCCAAGTCACAGTATTGCAGTTATTAATTCGGCGCCTTTCCACAGGAAAGCACAGTGTATAAAATTGGCAGAAGGTATCATGAAAAGCATTAAAAGCTTCATCAACATCATTAGTTTCTTTTACATCAGACCAACTCAAAGCAGCTAGGCATTCATAAAATTTATTTAAATTTTCTTGACTGTAATTTCTCTGCTCTGCAAACCAGTGTTTCAAATTGGTGGGCTTTTGTTGTACAGGAATTGACAACATCTGGCATGTGTTATGGTCCGAGAGAAACAATTCGTGGACTGCGCCTTTAGCCTCCTCAATATCGCTCAAAAAATGGTCAATGCATGACTTTTTACGAGTAGGTTCTGTAATATGGAATTTCAAATTATAGTTAAGAGCAATATTTCTCAATCTGTTTGAAATGCTATTATTTTTAAGTAAATCAATGTTTAAGTCGCCTGTCAAAATAATTTTCTTATTATGTTTCTTGGATATTTTATGTAAAATGCTTTCTAAATTGTCAAAAAATAAGTTAACATTACTGTCTGGAGTACGATATATACAAATTATTATGAAATTCAGGATGGGTATAGTAATCCCACAACATTCGAAACTTTTTTCCGTAGCAAAATTACCGCATATATCTAAATTTATGCAGTCTAAATGATTACGCAGAAGGATACAAACTCCTCCTCGCTTTTCATTTTTTCTTGAGAAAGAACTGACTACTTTAAAACCTTTTATCGCAATATTACTCTCAGCACCTGCCTTTACAAATGTCTCGGAGAGGCAGATCATATCAACATACGCTATATTTTTTAAACTATCTAGCCCCAATTCCAAGGATTCTAGTTTATTTAAGATTCCAGCTATATTTTGATGGAATATAGTAAAAGTATTATCAGCAGGAACGAAAAAACTTATTCGGTTGAATGATCTCTCCTCTACCGTCAGTAGGCTCTACCTCGATAACAGACTCTACCTGGCGGGATCCAGTCTCTACCAGATTTGTCTCTTCATTCAAATTCTCTACGATATTAGTAGTGCTCTCTACATTATTATCTGTGAAACCTTTTTTACTCTCCCCAACTCGTTTATTATATGAAAAGTAATCTAATAAGGTTTTTTTATAAGGTTGAACCTTTAATTGGGTACTTCTATTTGGCAGTTGTTTATTGTAAAAGTTTGTAATGGTTGACTGTACAAGCTTTTTTGACTGTGGCAGCCTAAACATAGGCCCGTTTTTACATGAACGCAAATGATTTTTAATTTTACGTACATCCAAGAACATGTCCTGATAGTATTTAAAGTCAATAATTAAGCAAATTTTTTTACATAGTTCCGTTAAGTAATCTAGATGAGATACACATTTCTTATGGTCAACAGTTAAGAACTCACATTTTGGAGCATATTTAATTAACAATTTCATTAAATTATTTAGTTTTAATTCATTCAGATATTTATTATTATTTACACTCACGACAATTACGTTAAATTTTTCTAAACGCTTAAGAGCTCCAGAGAGATCATATAGTAATTTACTTGGATATCTGTCGTTTTCACCTATACATATTATGATCTGATCACGATCTGAATTTAGCTTTAAATTATTACATTCTCTTAAGACATCCTCTGATGTTGCAAACGGTTTGTTAGATGCAAAAATATCATAATGTTCATACTTGTTACAATAATTACGCCTATATTCACTCATTATGGCTCCTAGGCCCGTACTTTGCTGTGTACCATATATGAGTAACTTCGGTTTAGTGTCCAATTTTAAGCTGTCGGCTAGACAACTAGCGCCATCTGTCGGAGAAAGGCATTCTTGATCGCATTGCGGACGAGTGGTAACCTTATCGGCTGAAGATTTAGTTGCTGCTTCCAGGTGTCCTATGGGTGCATCTGGCGTGGAAGTGGGTTGTTTATCACTTAGCGGCATGCTAGTATCGAAGAGTACAGCGATCGGCGAACTTGACATTGGCTGTCTTGTTTTATTATCATGAGGAACTGTTGGTGTACCAAAGGACTTCCTGGGATTTGACTTTTTTTTACATGTGGACAAGGAGGATTTACTTGTAGATTTTGGAGTTTGACAAATGTCTTTTAAGGTAGCTATTTGTCGTTCCAAGGTGGTTATAGTTCGTTTCAGGTCAATGTTCTCTAGAATTGTGTTATCCATTTCGTCCTGAGTGCTGGCCAGTTGTGTTTTTAAATCTGATATTTCGTCCTTCAATTCTAACAACTCTTCAGGGCTGACATGAGTAGATAGGTCATAACTCCTAGACCGGATGTCCGAACAAGATGTGGTATTGAGTGTTGTATTTAAGGATTCCAATGAGCATGATCTCGTAAGTGTAGGCTGCGCTCTAGGTATATTATTACGTTTACTCTGAGTAGTTGTATTTTTTCTGCATTCATTGTTAATATTTATATTTTTCTTCTGCTCAATAATTGTAGATTTAGAAGGAGTGCCGTTATTCTTACTTATGTTATCACGACGTTTAGGCATAATTTTGGTCTCAAGGCAAGTTTTACAAACCCAGTTTTTCTTAGATTCCGTTGTCATTGACTCATAGCTCTTTTTAGTTAAAGCGATGCATAGTAAATCGAATCTCATTGTACAGATAGAACATTGTAACATTGGGTCCTTACTCGTAATTGCCTTGCAGCATTTTGCACAGATCTGCCGTGCAGCGCCTTTAACATTTTTCACAGCAACAGATGCCATTTTAGTTAGCTTATGATAGCAAAATAGCCAAAATGTCTTACGCCTCCAAAAAGTTTTTAGCTGCTACTTGCAAAAAAAAAATAATTCACCTCGTAGGTTTCGAACACAGGAACTGACGATTCTAAATCCGACGTATAGCAAACTACGCCAAGCGTGTCAGTGACGTTGCTATGAAAATAGTGTCTCATATTCTAAGCGCCTGATCCGAAAAAATCTCGTACGTGAGGTAGAGTTACTTCTCAGTTTACCAGTTAATCATGTACCTCCCGATAAAATAAAAGTTACATGATTTATGAGCAATATATACTTATTAATTAGTCACTTTTTCACTTTGTTTGTTAAAATAATTCATAAATAGTTTTTTGTTTAAAAGTTTTTTATATAAAATAGTCAATATTTACCCAATTTAGAGACTTTCTTAGAATACGGTTTAAGTCGATAGAATAGCACTTTCTTCACGTATTCACAATGGTTTAACACTATCACAGCTTGTATGTACTATTTATAAACAATTCCAATGTAAATTACAAGGTTTAATGCACTTTAACTAATTTTACGGAAATAATTATACGGAGCGGAGAAATAATTTTTGATAGTAAATAATTTTTAATAATAATTGATAGGTAATATAATACTATACCTAGTATAAGTCTTCTAACAGCAGATTGCGTCTTCAGAAGAATCACTGTATTTCTTCAGATGTTCTTCTGAAACAAACATTAGGTTACATTCGTAACACAAACCTTCCATGAATTGGGATCTGGTCAAACATAGGCCTAATTCGTTGTTTTATGTTAGTCTATGCTGCTCCAATGCTGAGAATAACCTATCCCAGTTTTTCTACGGGGCTCTCTTGCCCCACCTTAGGGTAAGCACGTCTAGTTAGAGTCCAGGTCGTCCCTCCATCTTCTTCTGGGCCGGCCTTGAAGGCGCAGTCTTTCTTTCGAGGCCTATTCCGTGGTGATTTTTGTCCAGCGGCCGGGAAATGCGATAGTGTGTCCCACCCACACTCACTAAATGTTTTTTTATCAAACAAATAGGTTCAGCGCTGGTCGGGAAAGGCACGCGTGATATATGCTTCCGTTCTACTGGCAAATCTTAATAATATTATAAACGTGAATTTTTGTAGTTTGTAAGAATGGATGTCTGGATTTCTGGATGTCAGGATGTTTGTTACTCTTTCACGCCTAAACGGGTGGATCGATTGAGCTGAAATTTTGTATAGAGATAGCTTAGACCCTGGAATAACACATAGGATACATGAGTACTGCGGGTAAAACCGCTGGGCGCAGCTAGTAGAATAATAATACTGCCTTATCTTTCAGTGACAATATCTCCGAACAACTAAATTCCCAATTAGGAACTATTAGGTATAGCCAGGTATAGCCACGGGCGGATTGACGCGACTGACTAAGCGAAAATATTGCCCTGGTACCCTATGGTTCCTTGTTGACTGAACTCAAAAAATGCTCCTCAATCCTGAATTGTACCTTCCATGTCGGGTCCATTATTGAACGTATTTAATGAGTACGCATCATTGACGTCGGCCGGTCCGCTCGTTACGGAGCAATTTCACTACATTTCCCCGCCAATGAGCCGTAATGTTTTTCACAAAAATTAATACCATTACCCAATCGAATTACCCATATAATTTTATAATGGACCCGTTTGTTGAGTTAATTTTAAATTGTTATACTTAATAGCCGATCGTGACAGTTTTGCACGTGATTAGTGTCTTGAATAACTAATTGTAGTTAAATGTTAAAAATAATGTAATTTGCTATTATAATTTTGCTTAAGTATCGTGGTTATTACTTAAAGATATTATAACTATCTGTATCGTACATACGAGTACCTATTTGAATATAGGAAAATTATGTACTAATTTTAAAAATATAAGTGACTAGTGTATGCTCGCGGCTTTGCCTGCATGGCAAAATCCTTTCTTAGCGGAGGTTTACGTCATAAAACCTTTCTGTGTTCCAAATTTCAACTCAATCCGTTCAGCGGATTGGACTGTGCGTTGATAGATCAGTCAGTCAGTCACTCGTTCCTTTTATATATGTAAGAAGATTAAACATCTAGGTGAATAAATAGTTTCGACTGATCGAGAAATTTAGACGATTTTCACGATTCACGCATTTCTCACAGGGATAAAATAACGAAAGAAAGCGGCTAAAGTTATGAGTATTCTAGCCGTTTCATAAAACCTAGACTGAACCAAATGAGAAAATACTGCACCGTTACAATAACCCTTAGAAAGTTAATGGCTTCTCACATCAATATCCTAATATAAACTGTCTTTTCCTACACCCTATCCGAAGTACATTAAATTTTATTGAGACATTTAGATAGCAAATGACCCTTCGCTATAGGCGTGTAAGGGAAGCAATAGTTCGTTTTTGGTCACAGACAAAAGATAAATTAGACTCAGATTCTTCATTAAAAGTTGTCACACTGTTCTTATACAACTATAGACTGTCGCAATTTTATGAAATAAATTGTTGTTGATCGCCATGTCGTTGGTATACAAAAGAAATGGCGATCAACAAATTATACATTACCCCGTAAAATCAACAAATTATACTTTAATTATTAGGCTTTATAGTGGTATAAATTTCAACTTGTTAATGATTTTAAAAAAATCAAATTGATATACAAAAAAATAATCCTTTTTATTTGTACACGTTTATTTTATAGTAATAAAAAAGACAGTGAAGAAAACCCATGAAAACATAATTTTAATAGTATCACAATCTTAATACCTGCATTTTTTATGTATTTAGGTAATCAGGCGAAGGACGCCTGTGCCACAGAAAATTATGGGTTAAAATTATGTTGACAAATAATAATTCTTAATAGAATTATAGAAATGAAGCTACCAAAAGCTTGTATAAAATCCCAAAACGATCAAATTGTCCATTTGGTGACCCCTTCTGGCGGCGTTAGTCTCTAGTGTCGTTTATCTGTGTTTTCGGTTTGACAAATCAAGATAGTGCCGATAAACGTCGCGCCCAGTCGTTGGTGTCCTGTTACGAGATGTTATTTACGCGGGACCAATCAGTATGTTAATATGGAGGGTAGGTGAACGATCTAGAGTGAGTGGGTGAGCCTGACAGACGCAGGAACTCTAGATTTGTATAGAGTACTTAAAGTTTTGTGACAGAAGAAATCGACCTATACATCTTTAGAACAAAGTTTTATATCTGAAAAGCCATTACAGGATAGAGATTTGATGTGTTTGTGTGTAGTTTGTGTTTGACTTAGCACAAATTTTCCCTAACCGTTTTGATCTTGGAATACACGCATTGTCTTACTCCAAAGTGTAAAATGTTATTGCGAAATTTGCGGAAGTCAAACTTCGAATGCTCTCCTGCTTGTATGTTTGATTCTGTAGTAGTATTATAAAAATATATTGGGGCAAGGTAATATTTTCCTTAAAGCTGTGTCACTGCCTTACAGATCTCAGGTAGAGTGCCTCAGACGGGACAGGCTAAGGCGCGGTTTGCGCTCGTGCGCACGTTTCTAACGCATCCTTCGCGTGATAACCTCTCGCTCACCACAAAATATCTTATTCATGATGCGATTCCTCACATACCTGCTCTTCTTGGACCTCGTCATCGCAAACGTGGAATTACCTTTTAACAGACGACAGCGCTACGCGACGTCTTCGTGCGACCCCAACATCACGTACGACACAGTTTTACTAAAGCGTATCACACTTTTATCTAATTACATTTTCACGGGAAAAGTTTTCAGTGTGAACACCCTAAATGGAACAGTGTATAAAGTGAATATTCGGCGGGTTTTAAAGGGTGATTTGAACGATATCGGAGTGATGGTGAAGTTCGGGACGCCTAAGTCTTTGCGTTTCAGTGATGCGACAGTGTTTGTGGAACAATCGACAGCTGTGTGCCGACCGTTAAGAGTGCGCACTTATGGCATATTTTTGACTGAGAAGAGGCGCGCTGGAGGCATGCTTTGGCTGAGCTTGGTTGTTGAGCCGTTATTGCTCACTTTGAAAAGCATTGAAATCATCGAAGCTGCAGTCAAAGGTAAGAATCACTGAGAACAAGACAAGTTTAGAGTGGCACATCTGATATGCGTTATTTTAAGGCAAGGTGGGTCGGTTGGAGTAGGAAGACGGATGACCGAGTTAAATGGCGTGCCATAGGGGAGACCAATGTCCAGCAGTGGACGAACGTAGGCTGATGGTGACGATTGATACATTTTAACTCATTCCTTTATAAGGCAGGTGTACATAAAGCTATTTTGTGGACTTTGACTGACATAAATCCTGTCATCTTTTAATCTAAACTGAACACTGAACGTGCACTCGCGGTTACTCAAAGCGTGCAAAAACTTGAAAGGCATAAAGAAACAACGGCTCAAAAACAATTACCGCAAGTTTAAGCGTATGCGGCTATTTAATGTGAGTCGTAAATAAACGAGTAGGCGGCAATTAGTCCATGGGCGGGGCGAGTGTCGACGTCCGCCGTTACGCAGCAACTCTTTACACTACTGTGGCTCGAGCTTTCCATCAGCTAAATTAACTACTTTGTATTCTGTGGCCTGCTTAATTATCTTTTTCTTATTCTGTGGCTGTTGTAACGGATCAAGGATTGAAGTAAAGACACAGGGTAATGATAACACCATTACCCTGTGTCTTTACTTTACAACATCGATTAAATAGCACGATCTTCTATCGAGAATAGCTTAAAAACATAACTCTTATGGTGAACGCACATCTATCCGAATTACCGCGCCGAACGAATCGAATTTTGAATTCTTTATATGAAAATTTATGAAACCTCGCACACTTGCCGAAGTCGAATTGTCGGAATCGAAAGAAGATTTTCTATACAAAAAATCTTTCGGTGCGGTCGATGTGGATAGATGTGCGAGCACCATTGTTTAAAATACTTGATGAAAATGACGTTATTTGAAACCTGACACATATTCAAATAACGTTTATTCAACTAAGCTGCAATGTTTTTTCTTATTTAGAAAGTCCTAAAAAATAAATACGATTATAAAAAAAAGTAATCGAGCCACGTTGGAGACCAAAGTGGCAATTTAAATTCAATCAAATGAATTCGCAACTATGGCATCCGCGGCTGAAGCTATGACATATTGAGTTATAGACAAAATTATTTAGGTCACTTTTAGAAATGTCTTATAAATGCTTTTGAACCAAGCCTTTTGCCCCCCTAGAGCCGTCACTGGCCGCAACCAATCAGCAAACCAACTCGAAATTATTCTGTGTTCTCAAGTATATACTTCATAATCTGTGGCTCTTGCAGTTTGTGTTAATCATTGTTGGTCTTGACGTGGAATTATTGCAACTACCTGTTAACGTCAGGTCTCAATATTTTCTTACCCATAAACATTAATACCAACATGATCAATTACTGTTAATTTTACTGAGACCGGCGCCGCTTGTCCTAGCCTAAGATGATGACTAGGGATTGACCTTACAGATTCACCAAGAGTAAGATGTACAGTACAATTTTTGAAGGTATATCGATGTTAGTCTTAGCAAAGTTCGGAGCACAATTAGTGAAAACAAATACCCACCCCCTAATATGCACGCCGTAACTCATTAGAGTCTTAACAGAAACATTTTGCTTTGTGGAAAGGTGCAATTTAAGGTTGGACGTTTCCGAAGGTATACAGTATGTAGAAGCAAATGAGATCATTTATTATTTCCTTGTTCATAATTTATTTCATTAAACAAGTTCAGTTGCAAACCTCTGTGCATTACAAACTTTGTTCCTACGTAAGTTTCCTGTTGAAAAACTCGTTAAATTTTTTAGATATTTTGTCAGAGAGCAACTTTGAACGACCCCGTCCCTAATCCCGGCCAACTAGATACCGCGGGAATATTAAATTTCCTAGTTCCATGTCTCTGGAAAGTTCTTAACGTTTTAAAGTTGCGTTTACCTGTTCGTACCGTTCTGGGATATTAATTTTATGAAAACGTGAAACTAAGTGGAACGTTGAAAATTTTTGTTGCGTGCCCCGCCTTTTATTAAAACTTTGCATTTAAGTTTTCTACTGTTGAATAAGGTAAGATATTTTAACACAAGGTTAACGTCGCTTTCTCTTGGCCTTATTAATTAAAACATGCAATCGTTTACAGTTTTCAGCAAATAATATCCGTCTTATATAAGGTCCTTATACATCTAAGAAGGTAGACGTGTGTTCGATATCCAGCTCAATACAGTCTGTGACCTCAATCAGTTGCATGCATCGATATCCTAGTAAATAAGATTGCCTTACTGGTCAATAAAAACTTAATATATGATTATTTTTCTGCTGTCTTCCCAAGGATGATCATAAACCGTTCATCTATCCCCAGGATTTATGACGCAACCTGATTGACACTTTCTACATTCCCTCTTTCAGTTGATCATAATTATCCTCAGCTATGAGAGTCGGGTCATAAAATGCACTCCGAAATAAAACACCGACAATAGTCCTATTTCAATAAGTGCTACAATAAAATGCCGCTTGCGTTTACGACGCGATCATGAAGAGCAAATTCAAGTGTTCTCACAATGACTTATTTGCCGAGTTATAAAAACGAGCCTCAAGACGAATTTTATGTTTATTTCGGCCTTATATTTCACACGTCGTAGTCAAGATTATAAGAAAACATAAAGTATGACGGCTGATGTTTTATGTTGGCGCAAGCCGTTGTCGGATTGTTGGGCGTGTAATTGCTGTGGGCATAGAACCCTCTTTCTTCTATAATTTACTGAATAATGGCTATTATAATATGGAGCACGTAGTCTATTAAATCTCACGAGTTTAATAGCCGAGATAGACTGTTTGACGTTTATTTGTAGGAATGCGTAGTGGTGTTGAATATGTTTCCATTTGATTTTTTCAAGACCATTTTATTTTTAAGCTCTAAAGTACTAGCAAAGACGCACTAGGGTCATACAGTAGTATGTCTTATTTTTACACTAAGATATTTGTGTATACAAATAAGGCGGTATATGCGTACCTACCTATAATATATAGAAATGTATCCGTTTCATCAGAACACTGTACAAGCGATAAAATTAAGTTAAGGAGTGTAGTTTTAATAACAAATTAGTAAAACAGGTACCCAAGAGCCTGAAAATTAGGTACAAGGGATACCTATTTGAAGCCTTAATAAATATCAAAAGTGCTGAGTAGGATAATTGAACAACGAAGATTTTTCTCGCGGCAAGGTTCTTCCATTATTAACTTGAGACCTTCAGGCGGTTTTAAATGAAATCGTGAGGCGTCTATATCTTTACATAATTAACTTATCCCAGATTTAAATTACCAGAAAGGACGGCACGGTTTGTTGGAACGAATTTATCGGATATAAATCGGTCTTCCATAATTGTTTATGTGAAATTAATTGTTCTGCGTGGGTCGGGTTCGCCAAAGGCGGGACCTCGTACATCTCTGACAACGGATTCAATTAAAGTGGGGAACGACAGAGGCCGCTCAACCCGACCTACTATTTTATAAACTACTGCGCTATATTTCGAGGTGCTATTCAAATTTATATTCAAGGTTGAGGGAATCTCAAATCGGTGTCTCGTAGATTGTGTTCCATCCAGATTTTAGCTTGTTTCAATTGGTCTGCGTTGAAATAATCGCGCCATCCGCCGATTTTACCTAAAATTTATAAAATAACATATTTATACCACTATGCACCTCTGTATAAAACTAGGTAGTTAATTTTACCTGATTAAATTCACAAATATTTGTATCTACTATCTTATGTATAAAGCTTAGTATTAGTGTACCTTTCCTAATGAATGATTCTGCATTGTCAGAAATTGCACCGAATTCTTTTAAAAAATCCAAATTTACAGACTGATTTTTCTTGAAGTTCTTGAAGTCAAGATGTTCGCATAGTTCGGTAATTTCTTTATCGTTATATTGCTTTTTCATGAAACTACATATTTTTCTAATAGTTGCTGGTAAATTCTGAAAAGAAAAACAGTTTCTAGTAAAATTAAGGTAACATTGAAACCATAATAAACTGCGGACTGTTTTTACATTCCCTTACCTCTGACAGTTCTTCGTAAAATAGAAACAACATATTGGGATGATCCCTTTTCTCCCAAGCTTCTTTGACTTGTTCAAAATATGGAGATCTCACAACTGAAACAGTAAAACAATAGAAATGTACCTAAGTAGGTACTAAAATGAAAGGCAACTGAAAAGTCAAATTTTAATTTGGATTTTTTTTTTGATTTTAGATTTATCTAACCAAACTTGACAGCGGTACATGGATATCATTACAAATTATAAGGTTATGTTTCCACAGACACGTAGCGGAGAAGGACAGGCTACAATGATTGACCGTAATGCTTGAAATGTTTATCTGAGGACCCTACTTGTCCATTTTAGCCCGCTTTTATCCGCGCACAGCAGCGGAAGCGCACTCTTGACTACAATTCGTCCTAGTCAGCAGACTACGCTATTAAATGAAAATTTTTCTGTTAACATGAAAATATGTCGTTACTACCAGTATTAAACACTTTGTCTTGTTCTTATCTAAAATGACCCTTAGATAAAATACTGTACATAGTAGGGTTTGTGCAGCTACGAGCATTTCAGCCAGCCCTCTATCCGTCATCTCTGTACTCATTCCTTTTTCACGCTTATCCTCTCTGGTCGTTTATAACTTGAGATTTTTAGGACGTACCTCGCTTTACAACTTTGAACATTTCCGTGTTTTTATATTCATTTATTTATTATTCAGCACAATGCTAGGGTTAACGTAACGCGTACGAGTAAAGTAACATTTTCTACTAGCTGACCTAAAATGAATAGCTGGAGAAAGTTGTTTTTCTGTATGTGCCTATGGGTCATAGATTAATTACCCTTATTATTGTCAAAATCTTCTTCTAAGCCGTACACTCTTGTCAGAGTGGTCGTGGTTGCTCTGATGCTCGGTCTTCTGCTTGGATTTTCCCAATGGATTTTTTTTATTGTCAAAATATTGTAGGCCAAGACGAATGCCAAGAATAGACAGTAGGTAAACAGCCTAATGGTAGCATTATGAAAAATGCGTTATGTATAGAAAAGTCACCACATTGTTTATACCTAGCTCAGTTGTTAAAGTTTATGACCGTTACGTCATCTAGGACTTTTCTTTATCATCTCGTCACGTTATTGGGTAACGAGAAGTAATCATCAGAGTAGCAGCAAAGCATTTTTTTTTAAATAAAGACAGGAATAATATAAATATGTGGGTAGCTTACTTAAAGCAGGTAAATTAAAAAAGAACATACTCAGACCATCAGTAAAGAACTTCCAAAATGTCTCAAAATCTCCAACGAAATCAAACGTTGTTAACAATCTGCTGAGATGAAACAGAGACACCGCGGTATCTCTCGGGTCCCTCGCCACGTAAATCATTCGAGCGGTGTCTAGAACATCTGGTGGTAGCATAGATAGAGGTATATGGTTCTTGATGAAGCGGGGCTCAGGTGTTTTGACTAAGATTTCGGTTGGCGGCGTCACCATACGTGAAAGTTTATCTATATGAGAGCATTTTCGAGCTTCGTATTCTTTCATGCGAGTTTGTTCATAAGTAGGATTTATGAAGTAGGAGCTGAAATTTGGGATTGAAAATAGGTGCATAACAAATTCTTCATAATGAAAAAAGTTGATCATATAAATTTAGAAAGTTTTGTTTACTTATAATACAACAAGAAGATATTTAGTAAAGTTTAAAGTGTAGGCAATGTACATACATATATTTTAAATAATAGTTGGTACATATTCGCCATTTTAAGATACGTACCCTAAAGTTGTGTACCTCTCAATCAAATGTTTAGATTTTGCAGTTTTATAATCCAAATCGTTAGCAATCAGCCATACTAGCTCTTGAGTCCACGTTGTTCCTAAGAATAAAAAATAGGTCATAGGTGTATTATTAAGTATGTGATTCTCTAACTACCATAATTCTTACTCTTTTTGCAAACTGCTCAGAGAGTTAACTAAATAACATCATCACGCAATATAAGAATAAAATTATGCATATAATATGCATAAAAATCCTATATATTAGGGCAGTGATTATACCTATATATCAATGCCCTAATTTATAGGATTTTTTAATTTTACATAAAATTTCTAAAAATAAATCTTCTTAAACAAACCTGATCTCGGAAATGTAGAAACGAAAATATCAGTCGATCGAATGGGCATGTTGTAGATAGAAAACATCTGCTCCTTTAAATTGGGAGTGTTGGGGAAAAAGTAGCCCTTCGGTCCAATGCGGACAAAACCGTCGTATTTTCCTGAAATCAGTGCAGGGACTGCTATAATACAGTATAAAGGATTAAAGTTTAAACTATAGAAATATAATAATATGTAGGTTCCTTATTTAATTCTCGCTCAAAAGTAAATGTAGATAACATCTAATATATAAAATTCTCGTGTCACAGTTTTTGTTGCCATACTCCTCCGAAACGGCTTGACCGATTTTGATGAAATTTTTTGTGCTTATCCGGTATCTATGAGAATCGGCCAACATCTATTTTTCATCCCCCTAAATGTTAGGGGTAGTCCACCCCTAAATTTTTTTTTTAATTTTTTAGACAAAATTTTTAATTTCTATTTTTTCATGATACAACATACAAAAATACATACAATCCTCAATTTTCAACCTTCTACGATCAACCCTTATTTTTTAATAGCCATTTTAGTAATTTAATCATTTTTCCTCTCCGGTCGAAAACTGATCAATCGTCATTTAATTAGTTATCCCCGCCAGATGTCTACAGGTGTCACTTCTGACCCAGTAAACAGCACGGAGTCGGGATGAGAACGAAGCCGGTCTCCTTTCTTTCTCACTCCCTACACAGTTGTCGGCCATCATTATTGTTTATGCATCAAGTGTAGTAGTAACGTTGACAATTATTATTTTGCTATCTCAGTGTAACTCTCATATTAGCTTTTAATCATTCCTATTTTATCAATAATAATTAAATTATCAATTTTGAGTGTATTTTGCACGATTAGTTAATCAAGTGATTTTATAACCTCAAAAGTACTCAACACGTGACACGAGCTTCCAATAACAACGGATTTTGTGTTGTAAGTATAAATACTTTTTTTTTATTTATATCGAAAAAGTTGTTGATCTTATAAAAATGTAATTTTAATTTAATTTTATTAAAAAAATGTAATTGAACAATTAAGATTTTCATAGTTTCCAAAAAATCAATAATTATGAATCTTTATTTTGAAATGTCAATGGAAATATTGGTTGTATGAAAAAATTATAAGAGACAATGTTTTCATAAAATTTAATTTTTTACTTTTGTTTGAAAAATTTTTCCATAAAATAATGCTTATTTCACGCATATACCACATTCTTACATAGATACAATATACACATTCTAACATACATACATACTTCCAATAAGTAAGCTATTTTTTGTTTACACTAGAAATTACTAGAAAATTACATATTTATATGGCAAAACAACGTTTGCCGGGTAAGCTAGTCTAATATATAAAATTCTCGTGTCACAGTTTTCGTTGCCATACTCCTCCGAAACGGCTTGACCGATTTTGATGAAATTTTTTGTGCTTATCCGGTATCTATGAGAATCGACCAACATCTATTTTTCATCCCCCTAAATGTTAGGAGTAGTCCACCCCTAAATATTTTATTTTATTTTTTAAACAAATTTTTTAATTTATATTTTTTTATGATACAACATACAAAAATACATACAATCCTCAATTTTCTCCCTTCTACGATCAACCCTTATTTTTTAATAGCCATTTTAGTAATTTAATCATTTTTCCTCTCCGGTCGAAAACTGATCAATCGTCATTTAATTAGTTATCCCCGCCAGATGTCTACAGGTGTCACTTCTGACCCAGTAAACAGCACGGAGTAGGGATGAGAACGAAGCCGGTCTCCTTTCTTTCTCACTCCCTACACAGTTGTCGGCCATCATTATTGTTTATGCATCATGCAAGTATTTGTAACGTTGACAATTATTATTTTGCTATCTCAGTGTAACTCTCATATTAACTTTTAATCATTACTATTTTTATCAATAATAATTAAATTATCAATTTTGAGTGTATTTTGCACGATTAGTTAATCAAGTGATTTTATAACCTCAAAAGTACTCAACACGTGACACGAGCTTTCAATAACAACGGATTTTGTGTTGTAAGTATACTTTTTTTTATTTATATCGAAAATGTTGTTGATCTTATAAAAATGTAATTTTAATTTAATTTTATTAAAAAAATGTAATTGAACAATAATTAAGATTTTCATAGTTTCCAAAAAATCAATCATTATGAATCTTTTTATTTTGAAATGTCAATGGAAATATTGGTTGTATGAAAAAATTATAAGAGACAATGTTTTCATAAAATTTAATTTTTTACTTTTGTTTGAAAAATTTTCGAATAAAATAATGCTTATTTCACGCATATACCACATTCTTACATACATACAATATACACATTCTAAAATACATACATACTTCCAATAAGTAAGCTATTTTTTTGTCTACACTAGAAATTACTAGGAAATTATTTATATGGCAAAACAACGTTTGCCGGGTAAGCTAGTATAGATATATTTTTTATTAAAACACAATAAATGTAGGTAGGCACTATAAAGGTAGGTACAAAATAAACCTAAAATTTAAGCATAATACAATAACAACGTAAGTGTTAAAATTAGTGGTCTTATCGCTATCGCGATCTTTTTCAGACAACCGTGCAGAGAGAAGAGAAAATTGATATTCATATGTGTTAGTAATGTATAATAAAATTATACAGGAGATTACAGAAACAAATTGTTATTAATTGTGTACTTACTTAATCCTCTAAATTGATTTTTTATTTTTTCTGCAGTCGCTTTGTCCACATTTTCTATTGACAAAGGATAGTCAGAGGCCATTATCACAGGCGTGCTATTTTTACCGCACATTAATTTATTTATAGCAATTTTAAACGATTATTATATCTATGATATTTACGAATATCTACGAAACTATTATTTCAAGCCACTTCCAAAACAAGTGAGCGTTAATTTATTACTGATACAGTAAATACAGTCGTTAGTTAATGCAAAGAAGATGTACTAGACAATAAGGTTAATAGCGTATTAAGGGGTTTTTGCAAGTCGTATTTAATTATTATATGAAGCGGTGGTCAAGGGGATAAGCAGTGAAAATGACAGTAGATGTAATTATGGGATCACAGAGTTTGAATCCCTGCCAATGCAAAATAACGAGAATATCGCCCAGGTATGAACAGGCCTTTAGTTAATCACAATATTCCTCTGGAAACAACTAGTAATAGTGAGGTTACGGATCTGATGTTGCACGTTCATAAGACCCTGCCAATAGAATGTCGAGCGCCACTATGTAGCAAATTTACCCCTCTTTAACTAAATAATAATAATTGATTGATCTTGTCAATACTTCTTTTTTGTTTACTTAGTTTGTATTTTCTATTTGTATATTAGCGTATTCTTATATGCATGCGGTGTCCACATCTAGAGGCTCGTTTATATACCTTGTTTTTTGTGTAACTAAGTTAATTAATAATCCAGTTTTGTGGACCTATATAAAAAAAAAAAGATTAACTTGAGGAAGATGGTGCTACCAAATTATTCAAACCCGACCTACGGGGAAAACCCACTAAAACCCCGGGGTGTTTCCACCTCGCGCTCCTCGGTGCCAAGGCTACGGTACAAGCACTTCTCCCCGATATTTCCAATGTATACTATTCTGCAAAAGGGAAACCAAAGAGTGCCCCTCCAGTTGCGAAACGCCGGAGATATCCCCTTTAACCAAGTTCTAGAACTAGTCCACGTTCATACTCGTGATATTTTATTCATAAAATAATATTATCATGTTATTAAGTATTTACGACATAGATTAAATGTTTACTAGTGTATTATTTTAAATTTAAATAACACATTTTATGTAAATTTTAATCTGTGTTACCAAAGAGACATTAGTGTCATTTAGAGGTTAGCTTGTTTGAGAATTTGTACAAGTGAAAAAGGTACACAGGTACACCTTAGGTCGTTCAGTAACATTGCATAACGTTATGAAAGGTTTTACCCGCTGAAAAGTAGTTTGTTTACTTTGTACCTTTGTATTCTGCCACAGTCCAAGCTACATACCAACATTCAGTTTTAGTCATTAAAATTAGAACCTAGGATGAAAAGAAATAGTGCATATTGGGGCTATGATATTACATAATATGTGTATGTATTAAATAAATAGGATGTATGATAGGGTGTATGTATGTATATGGGTTTAAACTTATATTGATGAGACGTTTAAATAAAGAAGGATACACAGGAATTAAAGAGTATTAAATAGAGGTATAAACAATGCCTCCAAAGTTTTATAGCATAAATTGATGGTGTAAGTTTATATTAAGAATAGTGGTAGTGAATGTCACAAGAGAGACACTCCATCAGAAGTAAAAGCTCTTTATTTCTCCAGTTTAACAACTTAGTTCGGAGGCTGTGAACGTAAATTGACGCTTCTGTTATTGCCCGCCACCATTAAACCTTTTATGGCGCCACCATTTCCTGCGTACCAGATACGCATGTACTAAATAAAATATTTTACGAGTGATATCTCCGTACATTCTATTGTGGTATTTCAATAAATGTTTGATTGCAATGCGACAACACGGTCCTTCTGTTGTGCAGTAGGTTATCACATGATAAAGGCGAAAGTTTGGTACATTTCATTGTGAGCTCGAATGTTCTAATCGAAGAATATGAAGCAAAGATTAAGACGCATACACGGGAGACTGGTCCGAGGAGTTGGAATTGGCTTGTTGTTAAAGTGTATGGAGAGATATGTCTACGGTGCTCTTCAGCTTTTTAGCAAATAGCCGCGGACGAGTGCTTTAAAGTACCCAGACACCGGCACTATGACGTAGAGACACCCCCAAGTTTTTAGTGGGTATCCCCGTCGCTCATATTCGGGATGGGCCAATGGTATACCAACTTGCGCGGGCACGCAAACGACGGGGCGTATATGGAAACCCTTCCTCTATTCAGCACCAGTATGGATCTGGGATGCGGGAGCTTTTAAACGACAAAATATGCAGTTTGAGAGTTTAAATGCTACCCTACTTTCAGTTCTGAAATGCGGGACGGTTTACGTACGCAATACTACCGTTATAAATTAGAAATCCTTCCAGTATTCAGCACTCAAGTATTTTTGAGTTGCGGAAACTTTTGACTTTTGATATTGAATGTTTAGTATTTGTTTGCTATTACACTTGTACTTCTAAATATTGCATAAGACGGCATTGTTTTAAGGAAATGTAATAAAAATATACGACTTTTATTTTTAGTAAATATGGAATATGGTATACCTACAACTCGTATATATAATACAGTATCTTGCAATGCAATTTTTTACTTTTTTTAACTCAGTTTGAGTTTCACACTCTTATTAGAGGTATACGTGTCAGAGTAAGAGTCCGAGTAAAAGTCAAGAGTAAGAGTCAACAGTAATAGTCAGTCTTGTCTATTGTCTTGACTTTTCTCTTGTCTTATCTCGTCTCGTCTTACCTTATTTTATTTAATAAATAAATGAATGACTAAAGGTAGGTAGTATTTATTTTACGCATCACGAAGTGCGCGCGGGTCCAATAGTTATAAGTAAACATAAACTTTCCTCTTGAATCACTATCAAATACCGTTGCATTTTAAGTTTAAAGATCTAAAAGCAGCAAACAAACGACAGACAAGCGTTTTCATCAAACAGATTTAAATATTACCCTGGAAACAATCCCCGAGTTCAGATCGATCGATCTGGATAGCGGAAGGGATTAAAGTCGCAATTAGAGAATGAATGCACGTAAAGGCTCCCGCAGCTCAAATCGGTCGCGGTGCTGAATAGCGGAAGGGATTAAAGTCGCATTTTGAGAATTCAGGTATGGAAAGGCTCCCGCATCTCAGTTCGGTCGCGGTGCTGAATAGAGGTAGGGTTTCAATATACGCAACGACGGGTAACGCAAAAAAAACGGGTTAAAAAGACAAATGGAATATTTCTATAAATCATTTAAGTAATTTTGAGTAGGTCAAAATATAAGCTAAAGTAAAGTGCATCGAATGTTGATTAAAAACTTTCTGTCCTTGCGCAACCTACTCCAATTATCATCTCATGGCGACATAAATGACTGTATCCAGATGACTTATTATCTTAAACGGCATTATTAAGATTACAGCCTCAAAGTGGCCATTACTATATTGCCGCCACCATTTACAAGGTAAGATTGAAACCGTTAGACTGTAATTTTATTGAGTTTATTTACATAATGTAGAGGTACAAGCTTGTATGATAATATTTATTCTAAGAAAACTCAAAGCAGAAAAGGCGAGACCGAGAAATTGACACTCGATAAGACACCGTGAAAGCTATACATACCTTCGAAAGTGAACCCTATGGATAAATAATTTCGTCAGGGCTTCAGTCTTCTGGAAGTCTCTTCAGGCCATAATTTGCAGGTGAATTATGTCTTGTTTTTTTAACGCTTGTTTTTTAGGGTTCCGTACCTCCAAAGGAAAAGACGGAACCCTTATAGGATCACTTTGTTGTCCGTCCGTCTGTTTGTCTGTCAAGACTGTGCTACTTTATCATTAGTAAGTTAGTCCTAGCGTTGTGCTGAATAATAAAATAAAAATTTTGTTACGAGTACCGTTTCGTCGGTGGTACAAGAGTGTAATATGGGACTCCGCTAAAACCACTCGACATCACTCCCGCAGCCTGCATTGTCTTTGTGATGGAGGTTTGGCAAGCGGCAGAGCCTTAACATCTAATCTTAAATTATGTTCTAGGCTACAAACCATCTGGAAACACCTGTATCCACAACTGTAAAGAACGGTAACTAATGGATCAAGACTGTCTCGAAATCTGATCTTGTCTTGAATAAGAAAGATCTACGTAATGTTAGTCCTTAATTAGGCCAGATTTAGCGTTTTAATTGCCAAAAAATTTGTGAGATTCTTTTCTGATACCAAATCATTATAGCGAATAATTCTACCTGCTGATTAAGTCTATAATCTGCAATATTAATCTCATAGAATGCACGTATTAAAACTACTTAATCCACTGACATTAAATTCATAGGATAGTTAATCGAAGAGACGTGCTTTTAAAACTAAAAGCGAGCACCTACAGATTTCAAATTTTATCAGACAGTAAAAAGATGAACTGATCTTTTACAAATTTTCTTATGTTGGTTAAGCCTTTTTCAAGCAGATTTTCTTTTAAGAAGACAAGGGAAAATGCCCTATAGTTGAAGCTGAGCTCAGGAAGACGTAATATAGTATAGGGCGTCTTGGGACAAAATTTTTACAGCCGGGGACTTAGCTCAGTAGCGTATATTCATTACAACAAGCCTAAAATACTTAAAAGTACCTGAGAAAGTGGCAGCTATTAGCCTTTTCTGTCATAGATAAACTCCATAATGCCTCCATAGATAAAATCCAAATTTATAAAACAGTCAGCCAAAAAATTGTGTACAAAGACATCAGATACAACTGCAAAACAAGGATAAAGAGATTTTATCCATTCGAGCTAAGTGAGTACCCATTTGAGATACAGGGATTTATGACAGTTGTGACATCCTGCAGGTGATGATTTATGAATAATTCTCAACATAAACCTAACTGTGCTTGCCGGCTTTGAATTCAATCACTCGGTGTGATGGGATTGAAACTGGCTTGTTCGTTTATCACCTCTATTATCTAGAATGGCGATCGTTTCCAGGAAAATGGGAACATTGCGTGACACCAACCGTCTGAGGAAATAGTTTTCATTTTAAGGTCAAGGTGATGAACTGATACGATTGCTGGACTGAAACCGACGTTGATTGGTTCAAGTCAAGTTTAAAAATAGCTAGCTTTTTTCAGAATCTAGATTCTTGATGTTTTAATAGTATACCGTTTAAAGAAGTAGAGTTTAGGGCACTGTAGCTAGTGAAATTACTGGGCCGCAGAATCTTAACATCTTATGACTCTCAAGTAAGAAGCGTTGGCGCAGTGCACTCAGAATTTTACCTTTGTAAAATCCTGGGTAGCACTGTACTCATTGTGGGCAGCGTTATCCCTCGTCATCAGGAGAGCGTATCCCTCGTCTTCTTAATTCAATGTATAAAAAAAGTAAACCTAAACTAATATACATATTTATAGTCCTAAAATTTTTTCCAGATTTTAATTAGGTACCTAGTACCTACCTTTTATTATTTTCTTATTATTTATTGTTACATGAACATTTTTTTTTCATTTCGCTAAAGTGAAAGTGAGGGATAAATGTATGAGATGGTTTGCAAGTTTACCATACCATACCAAATTTAGCATTTTACATTCTAGAATGCTTTTAAAGCTAAAAAACCCTATGCCCTGGTTAAATAGCAACGCTTAAGTTATTTCCTACTCATATTATTATTGTGTTCCTAATTTCATCAGTTACTGCATTGTTTTAACTAATTGTCTAATAGAGTATTTTATATAAATCTACATTTCTAACTTTAATTGCAAATAAATCCATTAATCTCTCGACTCTAATGTTTACTATCGTATTACACACGTGTAAATCGGTCTCTAATGGTTCAGTCTTGACACTCTGATTCGAATTTATCGTCAGTTTACAATAATGATGCAATGTACTACGGAAACAGTATCTTGATGTGCAAGAATTAGCCTTTATTGTAGTTCATCTTAAAGACATAAATCCAGTATAAACCTGGGGTCTATGGCCACCATCTTTCAAGCGGAGGTCTTTGCCATTAATAAATGTGTGGAGATCAATCTCGATAGGAAGCTCCGGAATCAACGGATCTACATCAACTCTGATAGCCAAGCGGCACTTATGGCACTAGAATCTTTTGAGTGTAACTCGAAACTAGTACAACAATGTAAAACCAATCTTAATGCTCTAGGCGAAAATAATAAAGTGACCCTGCAATGGGTTCCTGGCCACAGCAATATAGATGGGAATGAATTAGCGGATGGACTTGCAAGAAAGGGTGCCGATAACCCTCAGATTGGACCCGAACCATTTTGTGGAATCACAAAAGGGCAAGTATACAACCTGCTAAACCAAAGGAGTAACCATGAGGCAAAAGACCTGTGGAAGTCTTTACCGGGACATACACAATCTAAAGCCCTCATAAAAGGCTACAACCCCAAACTATCTAATGAACTCTTACAGCTCAAAAGATACAAAACATGTGCAGTAACCAGAATACTCACTGGACACTGCAAACTAAACAAACATTTAAAGAACATGGGATTGGGAAACGAAACGGTATGTAGGTTTTGCCACGAATCAGAGGAAACAGCTCTGCACATACTATGCGACTGCGGCCCACTCATGTTCAACAGAAGTATCCACCTGGGGCGACACATCATGCCCCCGGAAGAGATACAACGAGTCACTCCCCGAAACATCTGGAAATTTCTAGAGGCCACGGGTCTAAGCAGTGAATTGTAACTCAACTGGACTGCCACAAAAGATCAGAAATGGTCGAAGCGGCTCAAAGTCCTTTTGAGGTCCCCCAATAATAATAATAATAATAGTTCATCTTTGTAAATAAACGGCATAAACTCACTTGTATGTATTTACTTCGGCTTCGTGCCGACCGTTTCGATCCTGTACGAGGATCTTCTTCAGGGAGTAGCTGCGGTTACGCGCCGGCGTCCGCGCCCCGCTTAGCACGCATATCGCGTTTATTGTAGTTACTTAGTGAGGTAATAACTAAATGTGCAAACAACGTTTTAAATAAAATATAATAATTCACCTAATTCGGATAGCTAATTCATTATTTTGAAAATTAAGATTATTAGGCTGAATCACAGATAGCGAGTGGTAGTGCGATTTTTTGTAGTGCGCAGTCGCGACGTTATTTTGCGTGGCATGAAGTCGGATCATTGGGGTTGTCGATATTATTATCAAAAAAACAGCACGACTTTCATTTCCAATGGAAGGAAATGACATTCAAATTTCAGACACGGTAACAGCACAGCGGAAAACTTAGGGATACTAAGAATTAATTCATATATAGCGTCTCATTATTTTTTTTTATCTCAGTCTAGAGCTTACTTTTATTCTCGCTTTAAATGCACTTTTAATATGTAACTATCAGTAAGACAGTGTTCTCCGGAATTGTGTTAAACTTAATAACTGTTTCCAAAAGCGTCTATTCTCGCATCTTATGTAAAGGATTAAGTCCAACAATGCGCTTAATCGGCGTATGAGAGGCAAAGCTTGCAGTGCACCCGCTTGGTTGTCGTATACTCTTTTATGGAGTTGGCAAACGAGCGACCATTGTGCCGTGGCCATCGATTTAACAATGCAATATCGCAGACGGAAACAACCCGGCTTGATTGCACTTTAGAGCCAAACTCTTCCCCTATTCATTTGAACAAATGGAATGTCAGCGCTCGAGATATTGGAGTCGGACTTAGCGATACAACATGTTTCTTTGTTGAAGATAGACAGGGCGCGTTAGTCGTTGAAAATATTGAACTGTGAAGTTTTTAGTATGTATGAGTATAAAATATTGCAACTCTTCCCTTTTTTAGGTAATGTCGTCGTAGTCGTTGCTCTTTTAGCTAATCTACGAATGGAGTAAATGAGTTAAATATCTCAGCTGGAAATTACTTAGTGATTAATTTGACGTGGCTTAAAAAATGTGTGCAATCTTAGCGCGTTTTAAAGTGCATTTTGAATCTTTCAGTCAGGGTTTATTTCCTGTGATATATGCCGAAACTTATGAATTATATTCTTTTAAATTGCTCTGACTGAGCATCGTCAATGGTTGAAGATATTGGTGATGGGACACGTCCTATGATCTGCCTCCACCGTAATCGTTACATAGGTATCTAGTACCTATGTAACGATTACGGTGGTACGGGTACGAGGACTAATTACTAATTCATTTTAAAGATGTAGATATAAGAATCATAACTTAAATTCTTACTTACTAATCATAACTTAAATTCTTACTTTATCACTTTACACCAGAAAATGCGCACACGTTAACCCTGTATAACACTAAAGGCAGCTTCAAGCGTTAACCCAAGCTTTGAATAAGTTGTACCAATGCGATCACATTGTCATCGTCGCCGACAGCTTGCTCTCGAGATGCAAATGAAGACATGATCGCAGCACGAGATGTTTATGAGAGCATGGGAGCCGACCGGGCGCAGATGGCAACCCCGCGAATAGTGTCGTTAGAGGATAATGTCTTTGAGAAATAAAAGATGCATAGTAATGTTCGATGCTATATGCAAATAATATCTCAGGACAACTGGTAAAAAATGCTATTTTAGCTTTAAGTAAGCCCTATTGTGCTGAGATGATATACCAGTAAATAAATATTGACTACCTGTTAAGACGACTTTTTAACACCGTAATAGAACAAACAGGTTACTACCCAAGTCACTATTGAGAGTTAAATTTTAACTATAGGTTGTGTGGCCAAAATATATATAAGTTTAATATCGTGTGTAAGTGTTTGAAGATTTATAACGTGAGGACAGTTTCCTAAGAAAGTCTAAACGACCTTTTGAGAAATCAGTGGCACCTCATATTTAATTGCTGAAGAGCATTTGATGAAGAGCTGCCATAATCTTATTTTCCCCTTAAGATCCGAGTGGCGCATTGATTATGATTGAGAACAAAATTAGATGAACTATGGTGTGAGTATGTTAATGCGAGCGTATATTTGTAAGTTGGGCGTACTAGTGATACGTCACGTCTGATTTATAAGGTTCTATTCTGTAGTTTTCAAAGCCAATGGTAGCCGAAGGGGCGCAGATGTCTGAGCAACCCGTGACTAGTGTCATGTTATCGTCTTAAACACGTTTTATGTAACACCGATAGCTATTTACATAAATTTGCGGTTATTTGTAGTCCCATAACGGTGTAATTTGCGAGGCCGAGTGGCCCATTCGCCTGATGTTGCTGGCGATACAATCAGGCGAGTAATGGAGAGTGAACATTTTTGACGGCTTTATCTGAAACTGTTAGGTTAAGCCGATGAAAGCTTGTTTGGTTTTGGGTATTACAAGTTGATGTTTACCTGCTCATGAAAGTATTGTAACTAGAGCATTGGTTAATTTGGATTTTTTTAAAGGTATTGAAACTTAAAAAAATATAGCATTTACTAAATAATATTCAATATATTTAATTAATAGACACAAGACTAGACTTAGGTTATAGACACACCGACATTCAATTAATATTATGTGGAATTACGCTAAATAAGCAAACTATTTTTTTTTAATAAACATCATACAAATAAAGTGTGTTCTGGGCTTCTCTTGAGGAATTTTCAAAAAGTTAATCTACGAATTTATATTTCAAAATGTATCAAATTGAGATCAAATTTGAAATGTAGGTAGGTTAGACCTTGAATATCCTAAAGGTTACTTCAACTGTTGGGCACAGCTCATACTTCGAAACAAATTGATACACAGCTTCAAGCGAGTGACTATTTAATTACTCGAGTGCGGTCCATTAAGCGTGTACCTTTGTTTAAAGCGCAATTAAACCAGTCTGAGTAATGCATGCGCAACATTACCCGCCCGCCTCTCCGATCAGGGGGAAATAAGTGACAGGGGCGGCCATCCATCTCATTGATCCCTTTGCATACGTCTCAGTCAATGCTTGCGAAGGATCTTGCTTGGGTGCTACTACTATATTTAGCACAAGAGCTTAAACTATAAATTTAAAGCAATTTTAACAGATTGGTGATTCGTGTTGCTAAAAGATTGTTATGGATGTGTACAGGCTAAATATTTTCGTTGTTGAAAGATGTTGTAAAGCGCAATTAAACCAGGCTCATTAATGCATGCGCAACATTACCCGCCCGCCTCTCCGATCAGGGGGAAATAAGTGACAGGGGCGGCCATCCATCTCATTGATCCCTTTGCATACGTCTCAGTCAATGCTTGCGAAGGATCTTGCTTGGGTGCTACTACTATATTTAGAACAAGAGCTTAAACATTGGAAACTTAAAGCAATATTTTACGTGATGATGAATATTTTTCAATAGATTGAGATATATTCCTGTTGCCAAAAGATTATAATGGATTATATTAGTATTATGTATTAAGGCAATGTATTTTCCTTGTTGAAAGAATTTATCTTGGTTAAGACACGGATATTTATTATCCAGTACTTAAGACTTTCTATAATTCTCTGATTTTCTTTTTCTTTCTTAGCTTAATGTGATTGCATGTTTTTTTTTTTTTTTTTTTTTTTGTTAACGCCGGGAAAAAATGCATTACGCATACCCTCCCATCGAGGGAATGGGAGGGTTATGTGGGACTCCCGTGCAGGACAGCTGCACGGTTTACCCACTAAAACGACCCGGCGGCACTCCCGCATCGTCTAAGTGACGGAGGACTGGGAATCGGCAGAGCCTTGGCATCCAGTCCCCCGTCGACGACCGCCCGTCTTTATAAAGACGGGCCCTTCACGCCCCTCTCAACGAGGAGGGGCCCGGGAACGGTCCCGAGTGCTCGGCCGTTCCCACCGACGGTGGTGGTGAATTGTGCAATGCGGATGAAGGCGCCCTCACGCCAATCATCCGCTATTCACCACCGGGGGGCTGGCGTTGGCTCACGTAGAGCCGCCTTCTCCAGCCCCTTCTCCTGCGGAGCGGTTCTGCGAGGGGGCCATGCTGCCTCGTACGCTCCGCAGTCTCCTTTTGCGACATCACGTCCTCGCAAAAGGAGGCAACCGCGGCCCAGGCCTCCTCACTCCCCAGCATGACTGAGATCACGCTGGGGAGCGAGAGGTCCGGTCCGACCACTGAGGTCAGACCCTGGCGAAGCTCGGCCCACGACGGGCACACCTCGAGGGTGTGCTGGGCCGAGTCCTCCGTCGCGCCACAATGGGGGCATGACGGCGTCTCCCTTACCCCAATCCGGTGCAGGAACGTCCCAAAGCTGCCGTGCCCGGACAGAACCTGCACCAGCCGGTAGGAAAGGAAGCCGTGGGAGCGCTCGCGCCATCCCTCCAGGACCGGCCTGAGCGCGTCCAACGTCCGGCGCCCATAAGTGGCGCTGGCGGCATCATCCTTCCACTGGCGGAGGATGAATTCCTCCGCCTCCTTACGGACCGCCTCCCGCTCTTCCTGCGCAGGGGTTTCTCCGCGTGCCCTGCGCTCCGCCGTCCACTGGTACACCCTGGTGAGCACCTGCGCCTCGAGCTCCCAGGGCGGGGTGCCAGCCAGGGCGCACACCGCCGGAAAGCTTACCGTGCGGTAAGCTCTCACCATCCGCTTGTGCCTTTGGGGTCTGCGGATGGCGGTGGAGAGGGCGTTCGTCGGCCTCGAGAGGCAGTCCGACCAGATCGGGGCCCCGTACAGGGCCATGCTTTTCAATATGCCGGCGTACAAGCGCCGGCACCGCGCCTTGGGCCCCCCCAAGTTTGGCAGAAGCCGTGAGAGAGCGCCAGCAAAGCTGACGAGGCGCTTCGACAAATCCTTAAAATGTGGACCGAAGCGCCACCCACTGTCAATGGTAAGGCCCAGATATTTTATCTGAGCCTTCACCTCAATCGCAGGTAGGTTGCTAATCTTATCTAGAAGATATAATGTGACTATAGTAATAACAGTAAAAACTGTTGTGCTTAAATAGTAGTGTTAAAAACTAAACGCAGGCTTTTCTGAGGTACACTAATATACAGTGTAATTTATTAAATATGTACGAGTATCTAGTAGGTCTAGTACGTTACTAAATTTCAAAGCAAATCTGGCACATTCTGTATTCAAAGTTCAGAGACACTTTTCAGTTTATCCGACAGAAGCTATTCCGCCTTTTACTCTATAAACGAATATTCCTTTGTGGTATTAGGGCCATGAGCCGAAACCGACTGTCACGAGCAATGTATTCTCTCTATGCTTTGGATTAAGTTCTATTTGAGCCTATGCACATGACGTATTTTATGACTACGACGAGATTTAGTCGCAACCAGAATACCTTATGGCTGAGCCCGAATAGGTACCTGCACAACTCAAAAACAAAAAAATGAGATAGATTTTTTTCTTTGAATAGACAAGAGGACTTTGATTTTGTATTGATAATTTTATATAGTACTAGCTGCGGTTTTACCCGCAGTACTTATGTAGCCTATGTGTTATTCCAGGGTCTAAGCTATCTCTACGAAATTTCAGCTCAATCGGTCCACCCGTTTAGGCGTGAAAGAGTAACAAGCATCCTGACATCCAGACATCCATTCTTACAAACTTTCACGTTTATAATATTAGTATGATTTTTCTCATATGCATGCACAAAATGTAATTAAATAAAATACTTACATAATATAATTTTAATTAAGCAACAAAAATTGTAAAATAAGAGTCCACCAGGACCAGGGGAGCACTGACTATTTGGCCACAGCTCGCGCTACTCCAGGAGTCAGGGCGCCAATTATAATATTTAATTTGAAATTTTTGTAATGCTTGAATTAATAAATTTGAATTTGGTCATTGTAAATGAGGGTCAAGACTTTGTCTATGTATAAATTTTTGTGTTCGATTGCCCTGCTCGTGTTTTTTTTTACATATACCTATTTATGAAGTTATACAAATCTTCAAGCATCTACAGCAGTGACAATATACGTGATACGCACGTATAAAATACTTCGTTTGCATAGGCTACAGATTTTGTTAGACATTTGACTACAGATTTTGTTAAGGATCAAAGTTCCCGTAGTAACCCTCTTTCAGGATTTAGTGGATATTGGAGAACAGAATAAGGGATATGGGACGTTTATGTGGGTATTACTAGTACTTTTTTGTCTACCATGAGTGTACCTATACTATATCAAATAATTATATAGTTCATTAATTTAATGTTAGATATTGTTTGTTCTGTAACTTTTATGTACATTATAGCGTTATCTATTTATATCTTACAAAAGGATAAATATGATTTTTATGAGAATTTCTACACAAGTACATCAATGTTTGCTAGTCTGTACTACTACCGCCCCCACTGTGCCAAGACCTCTCCAAATTCTTCCAAGTATAATTTAGATGAAGGTTCTTTATTAAAATCTTTATAGTAAAAGAAATCGTACCTTGGTTTGCTTGGTTACCTGTACCAAGACATGAAAGACGTTATGATAATGCCGATGCGATGACTCGAACTTGGAACTTCTTTTGAAGGCAGATCACTCGTGAGTTCGTGCCGTTTGCAACATTATATTATGCTTATTTTACAATTGCTATTAACTAATATTGCTTGGAATATTATAATTTTTACACATACACAATATTTTGAAAATTATAATATTCAAAGCAATATTAGTTAATAGCAATCGTAAAATTAGGATATAATGTTGCAAACGGCACTAACTCGCGAGTGATCTGCCTTCAAAAGAAGTTCCAAGTTCGAGTCATCGCATCGGCATCATCATAACGTTTTTCATGTCTCTTAAATACTGCTTTGAATATTATAATTTTTACACATAGGTACACAATATTTTAAAAAAATTTGCAAAAAAATGTAAAGATAATTTTTATTTAACGCGATCACGAAAAAAAACTACCCCCAAAATTTTTTTTTAAATAAACGTGTGGATCGGCGTGTGCTACCCACGGTACTAACTTCAACTTCAATTTTTGTTTATGGCACTTCATGTAAGGGGCTGCGCAGACGACAGACTATCCATGACGCACTTTTTAGTCTGTGAAAATAGAACCTATGCAATTATATGCAGTAACGCGCAAAAAGTCCGGCACACAAATAATCCGTGTAATTCGGGCAGACCGGATCGCGCCGCGTCGCGCCGCTCCGCACAAAAAGTGTGTGAAAAAAATAGAACGTTTGCTTCAACGCGCGCTAACGCAGACGGCACACACTTTAGTCTGCAATCTGCATTTGCTAGTGGTGGACGTAACGCTTCTTTCTTCTTCTTTTTCTGTACTTCATGTACAAAATAATACTTCGCGATCTCTGCACGATTTCCATAGCGTCTACGTCCAGCCCTGGATTTACACTAGGGGCATTCGGGGCGAGTGCCCAGGGCGGCAAATTTTCAGGGGGCGGCAAATTTACTGAGGGCGGCAAATTTCGAAACGAGAAAAAAATATTCAATCCATAAACATCCGATGTTGAATTAAAATTTGTATTCTCAATCACGCTGGTTATTATTATAATTTTTTTTTGCGCTCATAATAAGAAGTCTGGAATACTGGCCACACAAACTCAAGATTTTTGCTCCAAACGAGCTATCCGTCCACTTTTCGTAGCAAGACTTTTCTCGGCATTTGCAGCTAGTTGCTCGCCTTCTTTTTTTTATTTTTGGCACTCAAAACGAACTACGCACTCACTTTTTGCAGTCAGATATACAAAATTTTCTTGGTGCTCGCAGCTAGCTTCTCGCGCTTTGAATAATATATTTTTTTTTTTATTTTAACACTCGGAGCAAACTATGCATCCATTGTTTATATAGTCACAAAAACAAAATTTTCTCGGTGCTCACAGCGATTTTGGCACTCAGGGTGAAGTATGCGCCCACTGTTGTGTAGTCAAATATACAAAATTTTCTCGCTTGCAGCAAGCTGCTCGCAGTCTTTTTAGTCAACATAATATTATAATTTTCTTGCCACTCCAAGCGAGTCTTACGCACACCTGTCGTAGACAGATAGATAGGTAGATAAAACACTTTATTGAAACATTGAAAAATAAACTTAAACATAAAAACCCGGTATTATAATCTATGTGTCACAATTCACAATCAGCGGTCTTATTGTAGTTAGCATTATAAAATTTCTCAATTATAATTTCTCTTTTTCAAAGCAAGCTATACACACAGCTTTCGTAGTTAGATGTATATTTTTTTTATAAATATTCATAATTACGTATAATATGAAAGAACTCGACAACAAATTTCTTAGCAAAATGTCTAGCCGATGAGCGTTTATAAATAATATTTCGGCGGAGGGGGGCGGCATTTTCTCACTGCCCAGGGCGGCATTTTGGCTAAATCCGGGCCTGTCTACGTCCCTACAGCTCTGCCGACAGAATGATCGAAGATGTGCGTCATGTGCGTTGAGTCTGTGAAAAATCCGCAACAGACTTTTTGCGCGCCATGCAGACTTTTTGTACGCCGCAGACTCGATCGTACAAAAAGTGTGCCGTCTGCGCAGTCCCTTATTATAATCACGAAGATGAAGCTTGAGATATATATTTCTATACTTATACCAATAAATTTAATGTGTATGTATGTCAATGTATATGTGTGTCTGTCTTTTTAAACGGATTTAGGATTTAGATACACCTATGTAGACATAGACAGATTTCTAGAGTAATTACTTAGAACTAGTATGTTAAAGAGCAGATTTCCCGTTTATCATGACTAAACTTGGAGAGTGAGCTAGTAACTCGTGAGCAAGTTTATGATATAACGTGTCATTCATACTATAAACTTTATGATATAAACTAAAATACACTGGCAACCATAACTACGTAAGCGGCAAAATATGGAACTAAATTCTTCCATACTGAACGTCTTACGGTACTAAGAAGCAGGCGCCCTCACTTGATTTTATTAAAGTCGCGGACTGAGAGTAGTGAAAGCTTCATGTCCGAGCTTAAGCTTAGGATATATGTAGGTCTTTACAGCGAAATGAATGCTCATCCAGTGAGATTATTTTATAGATGTGTGTCAGGTCGAGATTGACGAGAGCTGTACATTTTATGTTGGTTGTTACAACTTGTATAATCAGCACTAATAAATACTTGAGGCTTGCGCACATGAAGCGTGAACTAGGCTCTGCGTAAATGGCCAGTTCTTTTTTGCAAATTTGATCAGTTTATTCCTCAACTGAGAATGATACATAAACGACAAGAGTGCCTTCATACTTTGTCAAAGCGTAGAGATTGCTATCAAAACATTGTTTTACGTATTTCAAATCAAAGATCTTTATAAGCTCACCTACTTAAGAAGGTAGTTAGGATTATGTTTTTTCTTTATTACAATAAGGAATCGACTACATAGTCTATCTGTCTGATATTTATCATATTTTTCTGGTTGACAATATTGTTACATCTTAAATACGCTTACAATACGTAATGCATCATGAGCGAACATACCTAGTTTTAAGTGCGTACTGCTATGGTAATCACATGCCCTATTGATTTATAAAGACTTCAGTAAACAGTAAATTGTATGATATAAACTCCTTGAAGTTACATGAATAAACTATAAAATCGTTTGAAGCGTCGGTAAATACAAAACATTGATCAAAATTCTATCAACAATGGGTAGAGCTAGCGGTGTGATGGAACACCCACGCTTGGATTTTTCAATCAATTTCGGCGGTCAATCATAACAAAGGCGGTGAATTTATTTAACTTGTGTGTGGCATAAATTGACGTTTAGTTTTTGCACTCTGAATTTACAAACATAATATTATGTAGTTAAATCATGCAAAGGGTCGATGGGTCTGGTAATCTAATCAATTAGAATTTGTCTTACCAGTACATTCGGTATATTCCACTGTATTTGGTCACACGTTGGCTAAGAAATTACCTCAAACTTGAAGTGTGTTTATTCAATAAAGCTCAAATATCTATATTTGTACTACAATTTTACATATTATTTTTTAAGATATTTTCTATTTTAAGAATCTACTGTTTACTCGGAAAGTATCTTTCATTCCAGTTACTACTATGTGTTCTAAATGTAAATTCAAGATTATTAGCATATTTAGGTACAACGCCTAGAACAAAACTTTATAATGCTTGTTTCATATTCTTAGCATGTAGATACTAGACTTGCAAAAGTTGTTTTTCGTGATGCATATCGTGTTTATATTGAATTAGGACTGACTTAACATGGTCCAGAACAGCTGGGTATTCGAATATATGTTTAGTGGAAAATATAGTTAGTAACGGGATTTGAACCCGTGTTGACTACTGCATTTGCAAATAAAAAAGTTCCCAGCTTTCTCTACGACTAACTAATTAGAAAAAGGCAATATTTGCCATACTTTCAATTGACTATGCGCGTCAAGTTTCCAATTATGTAAATTGATGAGTTAATAAACGTATGAGCAGTAAATGAACTTCTAGCGACATGGATTAGCTGAGCTGATATTAGAAGATTGAGCATTTTGGTATAAAAAACCAAAACAAAACTTGGTACACTGACTCAGACTGATGTAGGTAATTTAGGAAAATATGGATATGAAGCTATTGACCAGCTGTATTCCCAATAAAACAGGTCTACAAATTTTAGAAATGGTAAGACATAGTGGGGTCAGGTCAAAAAAAAGTGACGTAAAGTAAACCCAAAATGATGCAGGTTGGATCTTCTGCAACCTGTCATAATAGATCTGTGCAAGTCGCTTCGTTTCTAAATTCTGTATTTAAGGATTAGGAAAAGGATGCTACTCGTAAATACAAATTTTGAAAACCCGAGCGTTCTTGATTCTCATACAAAAGCATCCGCTCGTCATCAGCTGGTCGTCCGCTTGTGTGTCGGTATCAAATATAAGAAAAAAACTTCATATTCTAAGAAGTTCCGGCCCTCAGCTACTGTAGATGTTATCTATTGGTTTGGTGTAGTCCGTAGACATTTCTTGTCGCCGATGCGTGGCGAGCGGCAGTTCCGCGCCGGAACAAGGCAGCAAACACGCGCCAAGTAATGAGCCCATTCATATTTCATAACGCAAATATTGTCTACTAGAACAAAGAGACTAGAGAAAATGCTATGGCTCGCTGCCCGTTGCCCGCTTCGCAGGTGCCGGGTGCTTTTTGACTAACAAAGGTAGAGGCAGAAGGGTGATTCTAATGCCTCCACAACTTACACTAATATGTCAATTAAAGAGTTTCTTATCATATCAAATAATAAAAATAGGTACCACTTACTATAATTAATAATTACTGCCTCTTAAAACAGAGATGACGTCACTAACCGATACAAAATGCACTATAGTTCTTCGACCAGTGTAACCAAGACCAAGCAACTTTAGTACGTTGTACTCATATTTCACACGTTTCTTATCAAATTTACAAAGAAAAAAATGTGTCTAACATTTTTTGATAATCTACTTGATAGACAAAAAATAAAATTTTGTAATATCTATTACTAGCTGGGTTTTAAGTTTCACCCGCTAAATATATGCCAAGTTTCAGCTCAATCGGTTAAGGTGTTTAGGCGAGGATAAGTAACAAACACACTCACACACAAACTTTCACCTCTATGATATTCTAGTGGATGTAAGTGTATTAAGATGCACTTGTTATGCTAATATCCTTGATGGGTGTATTATAGCTCATTGGCCATTCACATGTCCAGTCTCACCTGGCCCACGATTAATAGAAGCTGATTACTCTCGCAGAAGATAACATTATGCAAATTATCCATTGGTTTCAATCACTTAAAGCAATTTGCAAATTTAAGTGCATATTAAATTAAGTTTACATTACATATAGATTAGTATCTAGTGTTATTAAGAGCCTTGACTGACTGACAACGTTAGGTTTTAATAGTTATTACCTACGCTTTATGTAGTATCTTGGTATATTGATATAGCATCTTGAGATTTTGGAGAGAAAGGTAGATTAGTTTAAATATTATGTTTCCATAAAATTAAGCTTCTAAGCTCCAAAATAAATTAATTTGAATATAACGTTGCCTTTCGTTACTTGATCGTGGGGAGCAGATAGATGTTAAGTGGTTACAGCTACGTATGGGTACTTACAACACCAGGGACTCATCATGGATTTGCCTCTTAATCAGTTTCAATTTGATAATCGCAATATTTATTGGAAACTCAAGTGAAGACTGTGAGAAAGATTGTCCGCATTTTATAAGTGTAGTACATAATATATTGGTTCAAAATTGTTAAGAATTTTGCAAACTTATAAATATCAGAAAACAATGTTGCATCCCAACTGTAGTTTGACCTCTACATTAAAATAGTGTCCAGAATGTATTCACGTTAAGAATGTCGTGAGTCGTGAACAAGTTCATTCAAATTCAATCCCTTTAGTAAAAGTGCACTTTCATCCATCACCACCCACATCCTTTTCAATATCTGAGCTCAGCGTGCGATCTTCTAGGTCAGAGAATAAGTTACATAGAAGCTTACTAGTGATGGGTAGAAATAGTTTTTTTTGTCGATTAGACTCAGTAACCAGTACCATAATGATTTGAAGGAAACCTTTAAGAAAATTAGTTTACTTAGGTATATATAAGTACTTTACGTATATATCGTTTTATATGTATTTTGTTAAAGGTACATTATATGTATGTATTTTGGAAGATAAGTTCATGAGAAGATTGCTATAATGTCTCGCAGGAAACTTTTAAGAAAATTGGTTTCTCTATATCTATACTTAACGTTTTATATGTATTTATATGTTTTTTTGTTAAAAATACAAAATGCGTATATAGGATGTAAGCACAGGAGGAGAGAAATAGAGAACAAATAATAAAAAATATTTTGTTAAGCGAGTCGAACTTATTGAAAGTCTTGTGAATTGCCGATAATATTATTAATCGTCTATCATATTTTAAATGAAGCATAAAATATATTTTATATTTTATATTTTCCTTCAGCAACAACGTAGACGATCAATAAGAAATAAAAAAATATCTTAAATTCACTGAGAAAATAAAAAATTACATATAAATAAGTTTCTCTTCCGGAAAATTCCAATAACAGACATCACTAGTAAAAGAAGCTACGTGGCGTCTGTCTTTTATCAAGTCTGCCATCGGTTGAGTGGGCATACGAAATCCTGTTTTACTATTGTTGGGAAGATTGGAGCGTGGAACATCGGTAAATCTATTGGATTTTCCAATAGGGGCAATATTTAACTACTAAATAGCATTGGCATTGACTAATACAAATTGTTTAGTAGTTATGTAATCTAACATATTAAATGTTATAAGTCTTACTAAAGTCCGGCTGCTTTAACTGTCTATGGGGAAGGGTTAGAATCGGGTTCTCGGCTTCAATCTTTGCCGCTTCCGAGCAATTCATCAGCTGTATTTTTATAAAATATACAAGATGCGCCCCGGGATTTTATCCGCTGGTGTTCACGTAAAAAAAAAGGTCTAAGCTATCTATACTCTATACACCAAATTTAAGCTTAATCGGTCCACCCGTTTAGGCGTGAAAGAGTAACAAACACACATCCAGACATTCTTACATACTTTCGAGTTTATAATATTACCTCTAGAAGGATGTTAATAAATTCCGATGCTTTAAAAATTCTAGCGGTCGTAGATAATAATATAAAAAAAATTGAGGGCGGTTGACAGCAGGTTTGCTCTATATACCGTCGATATTGTATTAAATTTACAAAGGTAATTCTGAACTACAATAATTACAACCTTTTTTATCTTAAAGCCTAATATAATTATATTATTATCTCCTTCAAACCCGCAAAAAACCGCGACAAATTAAAACGTCTTCATCTTCTTTACAACCAGTACTTACTCAGTCAGATGTACGATGTCGGATTATAGTAATTGCATACGATGCGGCTATTATCCTCCCCGCGTCTCGTATTTATTAATTTAATTAAAACCTTCATGTTTTTAATTTGATTGAAATCGCACGCTTACATATTGGTTTCTGATTAATTGGGACGTTTACGGCGAAGGTTAAATGAAAATTGGTAATATTTTTATTCTCCTGAGACATGATGATAAATTTTAATTACTATTGGCCTAGGTAAGGGTCCTTGCAGTAGCGTAGCGTACATATGTTATCAGTAGTTGCTCATTTTATTATTACCTGAGTTCAAAAAGGAGAAGTTTCAATTGATATTTACAGTCAATTAGTAATTACAAGTACAATACATATTGTACTTTCTCATCATTTAACGACCTAAAATTATGTGAATCTACGATACTCCAGTCCTGCCATGCGTTTTCTTCTTACTAGAAAGTGTAAGGACCTAGATTTGTTTGTTCAGATGTAAAGATTTTATAATAATTTTAATCGATTTGTGTCTGTGATTTTCAATATTTAAGAGTGAAATAAATTATTTTATTATTATATCACAACACCTGCGAATAAGGAATGTAATTGTAGATCAATACAAATTTCTTTTATCACAGAACAATACTGGATTATTGAAAAAGTAAGTTTCCAAAAACTATCCTCCAAAAAAGGTATCAGTAATAGATGTAAACATCATGTACCAGGGAGCCAGGGAATCAGGGATGTATCGGGCACATTGTCTGAACACCTGGCTGGTATCGCCGGCGGCAATACACCGCATGCCCGCATAAATATCCATGATGTTTCCATTTATATTCATGATATTAGTAACTCAGACGGAATGCGCTTCACATTTGATTCCCTTTGTTGGCTAAATAAATATATGGATTGATGTATAAATTGGATGTCGCGAGTGTTCTAAAATTACGAACTAAAAAAGTGTAGGTATTACCTTAAATTTGGTATTTTATATTCATTAAAAAAAGATAAATGTGTAAGAAAAATTGCCAGGGATGGACGTATCCATCTATGTTTAGTCTACTACCATCTACGGCCACATCAAAGGCTAACCTGTAATGTATAAAAAGATTGATAAAAAAATATGCAAAGATTTAATTCAAACACATTTATTGTTAACTATTTCAAGAACTAACTCAGTATGGTAGTAACTTTATGAATCTGAGGACCCTTTACTGTTTGCACCTCGTCCAATCATATTATGACAAGCTGTTATGCTATAACCTGTAGTAAAAGGTACTAAAAGAAAAAAATCTAACGAAGTAATTTATTTTTAAGCCCAACGATGTCACATAATGTAAATAAAAGCCCCCGAGTTTTACATAACAACCAAATTATAATGCTGTATTGATTCCACGTAATGTCGAAAAAAGTTGAAAAATTATGTTGATGCTAGGAAAGTAAATATAGCTCCAACACCTTATTCTTGGCGGTTTATTCTAGACGTAAACTGCAATTTCATTTCATATTTATAAGGAAATATATTTAAGCTTTGTAGCAGCGGGTATATGATTAGTGAGCCAAGAGCTCCGATATTTCAAGCCCAGAGAGACGGCAATGGTTGGAGAAAAGTAGACGTTGCTTAAATTTCTTTGACTCCTCTGATAAGATGATAAACATAAAAGCTTTTCTTTTAATTTATAGTAGCACAGAGAATCGAAGAGAGAGGGAAAAGGCATCGACCATTTTTAATTTGACACTATAATATCAGTCAAAAAAATTGTTACGACGCGACGTCTATAGAAACGACCAACAAGAATTTAAAGGATGGCCAAGCTCTGCTCATGTAAGTGGGTAGTGGGTATATTACGAGTATTATATCGATTTTTCGAAAAGTTTTTTAAGTGTCTACTTTTTCCACATTTAATTTTTTTATCGAAAACGTAGATATATTTAAAATGGAAATGAGTAGTTTATAATTATCCAACTGAACTCGTTCGCTGTCGTCATTTTGCTGCCACAGACATCGACATTGTATTAATGGACCACGAATGTTAGACCATTATTCTCAGGTAATAAATTGAAACGCAAAAATTATAATGACTGATGTCTGTGTAGATACGATTTCTTATCTTATTTGATAATATCAAATTGATATAATTCACTGATAAAAGAAACTATTTACTAAACAAATGACTTCGTACAGAAAGCGGTTATTAAGGCAGGTGTTTTTGCTATGTTTGTAACCTAAAAACTCCGTATCGTTAAATCAATTTCAAAAAGGGAAGAAAGTAGTGTTTAAGTCCTCTCGAAAATTAATGAACGCTTTTTTACAAATTATTTTTATTTTTTTTAAATTGGTGCAGTTAAAAATTATTCAGCGTTTACTCCTTATTAATAATGGACATATTTAAGCAAGGTTGTGGTATATCTATTTTTGTAAGTTAGCGGCACAGTGAGTGGCAGGGAGCATATCAATTGAATTATCGATGCGGTGTCCCCGTCACGACGAAGCCGAAGCCGTCAATGCCCGGTTAAGTTTCCTGACACCGCTAATTTTGCCCGAAACAGCCAATCTATCTTGGAGCCCAATTACTGAATATTTCGGGATTTAACTTGGCCACTTTGATGAAGCGTTTTATTTGTATTTTTTGCGGCTCATGTGGCGCTTTCAGCTTTTGAATGCGATAGTTTTAATGATATTGGTCTGGTTGTCGCTCTGATCTGGATTTTCATATGAATTTTGTCAAAATTTCCATTTTATTTAGAAGGTTCATACCAAAATAAATTTTATTCGATTACATCGTTTCCACGCCTCGTATCAAACATGGTTTATGGTGATTATCCATAATGCTTAGTATTTAGACGAATTCTCATCCATGGGTAAAATTACACATCAGTAATAAAAGAGAGTTGAGTAGAACATGTGATCTCTTTTTCTCAAAACCCTAAATCTAGTTCTTCTAATCTTTTCAAAAAGCAAAGACATTTCAATAAACGAACCGAAATAGTATCTACAAGGGATTTCCTAGCTTTATTTTTAAAAATGTAAAAATTGGAAAGAGGGCATCATTAGCCTTTTACAACTCCGGTTCAATGGAGCCGAAGAGGGCTCAAAGGTGTCGCGCTCAGACGGACTGAACTTCACAGACTCGTTTGGTGGAAATCGTCGAGTCTGCTTCTCTTGGGTACCTACTACCTATTGCCAAGTATCTGAAGTCCGCCTTTCTCGGAATGTAATGCGGTGTTAGTCTTACATGATTTTTATTTACTTTTCTTTCCTATTCTAAGTTTGAGATAATCTTTCTTGTGCCTATTTTGCTTATTGAATTTGTTGTTGCATGTAATCTATATTAATTCAAATTGTAGTATATTATGCATGTTGAAAAAATTCCTATATTACCTACTGATGACTGAAAGGAAAGATGAAAAAGAATTTTGAATGACTTTTTCACTACTAGGTCAGCATTGACCATAATAAGACCGTGAATTGTTAAACTTTTCAAATAATATTATGATTATTTACCCAATTACTGAATATTTCGGGATTATATCTAACACACAAACACCTAACACAATACCCACACTCACATCCACACCACATATTTAAGTTACATCTTAGTTTTTTGTATAAAATTTGGATGTTTTCTACAATAAAGAGTTTGGTAAGTTTAGTAATCTAATTATTCCATATATAATGTCATATTTTTGTATGTATTTAGTGATAATAATAAATATTTATAAAATATGTTATCGATTGTAATTTTTCCAGATATCTTTTGAATTTTCATACAATAATAAATATTCACAGACTATCGCTACATAGAGACTCGTAGAGAAACTCAAATATTCCATCTAGATGGAGATGACACTGTAGCGTGCAACGTTGGATCGGTTCATATCGAATTCTGATAGCTAGTGTAAAATCTTAAATATTAATACTTGCCATGTAAAATATTCAAAATGCACCTCGAATATTCCGATAGGAATTTTGTAGCAATATATTACATGGATTTTCAACTAAAAAAGGGGATATATTTTATATTTCGTGTAGAAGAAAATGCTGTGGTTGCGGAACGCCGCAAATTGCTTTGCATCGCCTCCCCAGTTTGAATGCGATTGCTAAGTAAGCATAAATTGTAAGCAGCTTTCTTACAGGTGACTGTTTCAGAATATTTCAAAGGGAACTTCGATTCTGAATTATTGAGATATTTAGTTTAGTTGTGCTGTGAAACTAATACTTTATAATAATACAAGAAGAACAAACGTCGTAAATAAAATCGCTCGCCTTCATTCTTAGAAGCTATTTCTACAGCCCTTATTTCACATAATGTATGGTCGGAACACCTCGTTTTTCTTCTACTCTATCATCTGTCATAACATCTACATTTATAACTCTAAGACACATTTTAATATTATCCTCTTTCACGCAGTAGTTCATCAAAACGATTCGAATAATTTCAAAATTATAAACGGAAATACGTAAAATAATTTAAGGACATACAATGTATGTATCTATGTATGTCCGTCTGTATTATAGACATACATTTTGTCTAGTTATTAATCTTGAAAACTTTTGGAAATTCACTGGAGAATACTGTGGTTTCACACGGTTCTTCGTCGTGAAAGCGGATATATGGCAAAATTATTAAATCTTTATGGTCGACGATAGCTTATATTAAAAATTTAAAGTAAAAAATAACAATTTGCGTTTAAATCCTTGAAATCCCGCTTGAAAGGCTTGTTGAAGCTTGTCGCTCGGAGCTACGATTTTACGGAAATAACGTTTATCATCGAGGGGGCGTGGAGTATCGACGTTAACCGCCACAGATTAACAAGTGAAATTTAAAAAATACTTTTTAAAAACAAGCTTTAATTATTGTTATCATCTTGCATCATAAAGTACTCGTCAAGACGAATCAAATGAGCCCAAACTCGATGGGGTTGCGTTGTTTTATGACAGAGTTCCTTTGGCCACCTTCCAGCTCCATCATCAGATCAGCTCGATGTCATAAAAATATTGCATTGTCATCCGATTTACACACGCATGCAAATTTTCAGCTCAATTGGAAACCGGGAAGTGGGTCAAATTAAACTTGCAAGATTTGATTACAGACAGACAGACAGACAGACAGACAGACAGACAGACAGACAGACAGACAGACAGACAACAGACAGGTGAAAGTAATATAAAGCTTGTAATAATAAGTTAGTTTGTGTGAAAAGAGAAGGGGCGTAAGAATGGAGGGCGTGAATAGCGTTCTTCTGATCTGTGGCGTGAATGTATGGTTACGTATACTTTGCGGTTAGTCGGACGCGGTTTTATTTGTAATTGCGACTAGCCGCATGTTTTTATCCGTAATAGCAACCGTCCGGTTTTGAGGCAGCCGCACCATATACATACGAGTATTATAGAAACTGTGTTTTGGCACTTTTTTTTTATTATTCCATATTTTTAACCACTGCAATAGTTAAGTGCAAACTTAATCTTACTAAACGGTTTAGGTAACGGTTTTCTTACATAGGGTATGTTAAACTAACTAAATATATGTTAAACCTAAAAATGGCATTCTAGACTAGGTACCAAAAGATCGGAAGAAGCGTTTTGCTTCGTCTTTCATTATGAGAACGGCGAAGCTTTGGAATTCGCTACCATCATCAGTGTTTCCCGTATGCTATAACGTGGGGTTGTTCAAATCAAAAGTGAATAGGTCTGAACAAGCGTGCTACAACTTAGACTGCATCGTTTGTTTAGTCTGCTATAAAAAAAATAGGTCACTTATTTCGCAATAAGCTTTTTCTTAAAAAAAAAATTCAATAAATATAGTATGATAATGTGTGTGTGCTATTAGAAAGAGAATACTCAATCAGGTATATTTATATCCGCTGAAAAGCCATCTCTTTTTACACAGTCCATCGATGTAAACCACAGATTAACAATAAGTTAGTGGTGGTTTAATGAGCGGCTTGTTGTGTGCGACAGAGTGATTAAACACCGGCCGGTCGTTTCAGTAAATCGGGATTAGTTGGAGCCGCGGCCGAACGCTGAGTTATTGCGGAATATGCCGCGTTGTATAGCAACACGAATTATAATGCAACGTCATCGTGTCAACTACACGTGCCTGTGTTTTACTGTGAACGACATTGAAACACTGGATGTTGTATAACTAAAATTATTATTAATTCAAAAATTACTAGTAGTTTGCAATAAAATAATAATAAATAAACCAAGGAGCGAAGTATATAGAGCGTCTAATTCAACGTATTTTTTTTAAACTTCTACCGCTTTTAGAAGCTTATAATGCCCCTTTTTCTAAAAATAAAATAGGACTATGTAAATTTTTGTGTGCATACCTAATATAGGTATGCAAAAAATACGTCGAATTAGACGCTCTATATACTTCGCTCCTTGGTTTATTTATTATTATTTTATTGCAAACTACTAGTAATTTTTGAATTCATCGGCTTAAACACGCCTACCTAGTATATTTTAGTCAATGTACATTAAGCTGGTGCTCCACTTTTCTATTAGTAAATATAAGAATACCAATGTTAACTTAGACCACTAAACATACTTAATTTATTTTATAAAATAATATTATAATTAAAATAATAATAAATAAAAAAGTCATATTGCCTTTTACTTCTCTTTTATTTTAGAGATATTGGGTTAAATCGCGACGTCTCTGACTTTTTTTTAAATCAACGACTATTATGTTGATATTTTGGTGATCCTTTATTTATGAGATGCGTGTGAACTATGCAAGTTTTAATTACAATGGATTAATAAATAGGATAGGGGTTATTGACGGCTTTGATTAAATGATAAATTATGATAAATTGTTTGGACTTTAGTTTATTAGGTTCCCATTGGAATTAATTGTCTAAGGCACCAGATAAGTGTACATACATTCTACGGGTTTTCTGGAGTGGGTTTTGAGCATCAAGGCCTTCAGTCGGTACATTTTTTGCAATTTTGTTATTATTTTTACTTTTTTGGTATTAACACCTATCTGCTATCATACTTGAATACAGATTCTTGAGACTTGCTCGTGGCATCGTAAAGAAATCCTGTTTTAGTGTATTTTAGGTCATTGTTAGTTATCTTTACCCAGTCCGTACAGCAATTTATGCTGTACATTGATAAATTATCTGGATTGATAGAATGCTACTGCGACTCATAACATTTATGGATATTCGCTGGTGGCAAATGGTAATGTTATAAACACACAACAATGTTGATGTGCCCACACACAAGAACAACAACGGCTAAAAGTTCAAGAAAAAAATTTAATCATTCCAAAGCTTGATAGACCAAGATCGATATGGTCACTGGGGCCTCCATAAATAATGTACACAAATCTTTGAAGAAATAAGGAACTGGAACGGCTACGATAAATTTTTATTTGAGTCAGAAGTATGTCCAAAAATTGTAGAAATGTAAACAATTTGCGAGTGCAATTGCTGCGACTTACCGTTTGCTCCTGTGTTTAATTTCTTCCTAATTTTGAAAAGTAACTTGAGCGTGAGCCGTATCTAACTTATATACATAGCTTCTGGTGACGTGAAAGGCTGGCCTGTTAACAACACCTAATATGTAATTATTTTATTAACATTTCGTGAGATGGCTAATCTAAAATTATTAGGTAATCTATGACACATATTGACTTTGAAAAATATTATGTGATTTATGAATACACACAGAAATAAAAAAGATAAGACATACTAAACTGCATTCCATATTGTCGTAGCACTGTCCTAATTTCGGTTCACACTAAAGTTTTATGTTTCTGCATGAAAGCACAGCCTGCGGTAGGTAAAATGGCTACGACCGAACAAAAAGACCAGTTTTGATCTCTCATTGTATGCATATTCTGTCTTCTTTGTTATTATTATCTTTATTAATAATTACATGTAAGAGATTACAGTATTTCGATGTGAATAAAAATAAACTATCAGTAACGAACTGCGCATAAATTATTTTTATTTATGCAACGCACAATCTTCTCCACTCGCTTATCCTGAGATTACAATAAAATAAAAACAAAAATTAAGAATCAAATCATTCTCGACCTCAGACAAAACTTTACTTACACCAACACAACATGTTAGACTTATAAGAAATTCATGTAAAACATCATTTTGTTTAATTAATTGTTATTATTCATATGATCTGTTCCTCTAAGGATACTATAATATTATATGTTATCTTTACGTCTATAATATTAACAGGCATTTAAATTATCTAGGTTTAAGTAGGAAAGTTCAATTTACATAAATACATACCATTTCCCTAGCGTACCGATTTTCCATTTGGTTCGCTCTATTTAGTCCGTCAAGCGTTATCACAGGATGTTGCAGATATAAAATAGAGCTAAATTTGTTACCAAAGAATGCAAAATTTCAAAAAATTGTTTCATTGATACTGTGTGAAGCAGTTATAGTAAGCTCTTTCGATTGTATGCTCACGCACACACGCTTCTAGACGACGCGACGACTTTAACTGTTTACATCGAAATCATAGAAGCATTTTTTATTATAGCTAAAAGATTACTAAATCTGTGTCAGTCGATTGCAAGGCATAGTCTTTGCACCCTTGTCCATTATAATATTATATTTCTGTTTTGGGCTCCCTAGGGATATTTTATTTTCGTTCGATTAATAATGTCTCAAGTTTATCCAGTGCATATTTGCGATGTTATCGAAGTGCAGATTGTGTCTTAAAAAGATTTACAATGAAATAACGATATATTAGTATTCAAACAGTGTATATAGTGCAGTACACGGGTGTGAGTAACAGTGTGTACGTGCATTTACGCACAAGTGATTTTACTACATTATGCTTCATATTTTTATTCAGCAAGCTAAGTCCAGCAGTAATTTGTTCCATGTTAGTTACATAATCGTTAATAATATCTCGGCTGTTTCGGATACATCGTTTTGCTATTAGAGATGTGGTTTGTAACAGATAACGTATCTGTTTGCTGCTGTTTTTATTAAGGGGGTGGCTACACGATTTTATTGCGGGTGTGAACCGTTTATAGACTTTTATTTATAGAGAATTTCTTGAGTCATTTGTTGACTTACCTATGTTGAAAGGACTCTTTTTAATATAAAATTATATCTAATATTATAAATTAACGATGAAAGATTCATAATAAGTTTTCTTAAGAAAATTCTAAAAAAAATATTATTTAAAAATTAATTTAATGTATCTACTTGAGATCGAGGTCAAAGGCTAACCTATAACGAATAAAAAAATACTTATCTATATTTAGATCTGTTGATTTACTAAATAAAATAATGAAATTGGAAATTTATTACTATACTGCACTTTATGGTTCAGGTTCCCAAAAGTATTGTACGTTATGGTCTTTGGAACGAGTACATTATATTGTAATGTAAGAAAATAAAATGTAGTTAGTTACCTATATAAAACATCTTAAGTAGGAGCTTAGTTCCAACATTTGAAACTTAATTGTTCCACCCAACTGAACATAGTTTCGATTGATCACGAGTACTTCATAATATATCCTAAATTCAAGACCCTGAAGCATTCCTTAGCGCAATTTTTCCGTGGATTCAAGTGTAACGTGGACTAATGTAGTAACAGCTTAATCCAGGTTCTGCAATTATAGTTCACCGATTTGTTACCGTCACTGTTGGTGGTACGCGCCACAAGTGGTAGAGGATTACAGGTAGATGGAATTCTTATAATAAAACCAAATACCGCGCTTCGAGATCAAGTGTGAAGGCAAAATACAATTATGCATATTTAATACTAGTGAAATTAATAAAGAATCCGAACATGCTTTTACGAAGGAAGGGCTAGCTTTTTAAAATTTATATAATTGAAATTACTGATCTGACTGACATTGATAAAACTTGCACTACACTATAAGAACTAAATGTATGACTAAGTCAATAATAAAAGAAGGTCAAAGTTGAGCAATATATCTGGAGATATTCGGGGAGATACATAATTATACAACAACTGTTACACCATAACGAAAAAAGAATAAAGCACTTGTGATCGATCCGTGCCCCGTCCCCGCACGCATGGGTTCAAAATTTTCATCGAGAATACGGATTCTCTATTACTAACCGTACGTTGCCAGTTTCATCTTTGGAGCACGGTATCTACCTATATTGCATTAGTCTGTGAGTTAGAGGTACTTTAACAGAGCAAATAAGCGGTTTGGATGCAGAATCGAGTCTACCATAATGCAGTACTGAATTTCCTAATAGCTATCTAGGTTCTTATGAATTTTATGTACTCGTACTATAAAACCTAAGCATTATAAAGTAATATCCTATAGTTAACTAAAATTAACTTCATAATATCTCGCCTACGTACATTTCTATTTATATGTACTGTCATAAAGAACAAATAGCTTCAGAGCTATTAGATGATTCCTTCCCGCAAAGTCATTCTTCAATTAGATCCTCTAGGGTGCCTTAGTCCATGAATATAGTGATAGGTCGTAATCCGGGAAGGGGCCGCCCGAAAAAGGTTTCGATGAACTGAGTGAAAGAGAATATGCGTGCTAGGGGAGTGGATGAAGATATGACGGATGATAAAGTAGAATGGAGGAGAAAAACGTGTTGTGCCGACTCTACCTAGTGTGGGATAAGGGCAGGAAGATGATGATGATACCTTAGTCATAAAACCTATTTGTGTGCTAAGTTTCAACCTAGTCTGTCCATCAATAATTAAGCTGTTAAAAGTTAATAGAATAGCGAGTCATTTTCCTTAAATAAATACAGCAATCGTGTAAATAAATCATTTACATCATAATATCTCCCTACATACAGTTCTACCTACACAGTTATATAGAACGATTATTATGTTTTATTGTACGCAATTTCTCATAGCTTATGGCGCATCTACACGAGAGCCAGTTCGCCCACGCGTTGCGAGCTTTCACATGCATCGCTGCGGTCTCTAGCGCAGTTATTTCAACGCCCTGCGTCCTATCGACGCACTGCGTTTTGATTGTGGAATCTTAAACGGATCCCAATTAGGCAATGTTCGGAGTGCGGTTACGATAAATGATCAGTCCCATTATTTCCTAGTTACCTATAATAGAGTAGATATGTACGAAAAGAAAAGGAGCTTGGAAGTATTCTATTAGATTTTACAATTTGGTATAAATACTACGTAATATTATTTTAGCTTTACTTGATATTATAATTATGTTACTTAAATAGTGTTATCATAAGACCTAAATAGGTGCTAAATTTACCATCTCTGTAATATTTTGAAAAGCTTAATGAAAACTTAATAATGAAAAGACGGTAAAAATAGAACATTTTTAGTTATCATAATATTATGAATGAGTAATGCTCTTTAATTTTGAGATTTCATCTAAGATATATTATCGCTAACTTTTGTTATTATTCAGGTAAAAGTTAAAATGAAATTGTAGAATAGAGCTTAAAAAACATATTAGACCAGAGAATAAGAAATGAGTTGCATATTAATTATATGTATAAAAAGGTTATGCCTAATAAGCAGGAGTATAAGTAATTGATTGTTCAATATCGAGAACACAAGCTTCCCTATAATCTGTCGGGAGGCTGCGCGCGAGTGACAGTGGGCAGGCTTCAGTAAGCGCCGGCGAGCGAAGCGCGCGCACGCATAGCTCTACTGTCCCGGTCCGAGTGACCCCTGTTTGTTTACAACACGATCGCGACGACCGGTTACCCACTTACTATGCCCACATCTTAAAACAAAATCCAGATTACATCTAAATATTAAACATTAAACTTGATGACTTTCCGTTAGTGAGATGTTAACGCCTCCACCCTTAATAAGCCGACGGCACTTTATGAGCCCCCGAGTGCATAAATAACGCGCATAATGTGACAGATACATTTGTACTGAACGCATTTACGTGTGTGTAAACGATTCTGCGACATGAAGCCCTCGATATTTATTGTTTATGTTATCGCATTGGCGATCGTCGTCGCCGCCGAGACCAGAATCCGCGGTAAAGTGAGAAAAAGATATACGCACAGACGGCACCGGGCCGTCCTTCCTCCGTGTAACTTCAACGAGACAATTATAGAAGACGAGTGGTCTCTGATGGAAGCGATAGGGAAATCCAAGTATATATTTACGGGTAAAGTTTTAAACGTAAAGAAATCGAAGCCGTCCGAGGGAATGAGATCGAAACGTTCCAATGTTTATAGAGTTTATATGAGACGAGTTTTAAAGGGAGACGTCGAGGAATTGAAAGGTTATGTTAAACTTGAGGATAATTCAGACTCTTTGAGTGGTGCTATGGCGGTGTTGGAGAAACCTAGGGCCAGGGAGTCATGTGCTCCTGGTCCTAGGCCACGTCTGTCGGCGATCTTCCTGAGTGATGGAGTCTACATTGACATCGCCAGACCTGTGTCCAAACTGCGCCTCCTAACTGATCCGGTTCCATTGACTCTTTATCATTTGGACAGGATTAACGCTGCTGTAAAAGGTAAGATTTACATTTAACTAAAATTTTATAGGACGCCAGACAAGGCTATAAAATTGCTTTCCAATAAAAATAAAAAGAGTTCATAGTAAAGAGCGAACCTTACGAAAGCAATCAATTTATTCCAGTACCTTGAAAATATAATAGCGTGTGGGCGCCGCATCCATAATGTCCATCGTGAAGGCATTCAGAGTTGATTCTGATCGACATCTAGACAACTATTCGTTAAGTTAATGGAGTGGATGCGACCAACGCCTCGAGAACTCCGCATAAAACAAACAAGACCTTAGGCGAAGGATCCACAATATACATAGTGAAGATATTATCGATAATGCAAACACATTCCAATTAGCCGAACAAATATTACGAAACCACTAAATGCCAGCCGTAAAACGAATATTATACAGTGTCATCCTTCTCTACACGCTAAGCAACGTTCAATAAATTTTAAGTGATATTTTTATTCGTCGCTTAATGGAACCCGAGCCAGACGCATTTATCTGCATAAGTGGCTTTATTCTCTTTTATAGTTGGCGTTAGCTTAACCAATTTCTTCACTAACGTTACGTGCGTTCCCATCACATTTTTTTTAGTATTCGACAAGAGTGGCTCGCGTTTTAAGCGAAAATAATATCACGAAGAGATGGCGTTTAATTTAATTTCCAGTGGGTCACGAATAGACTTTATTTCGAGTCAAATACTCTGCAATAAATTTTATTGCTAAAGCCATTTCAACCTAAAAATTCCGAGGAGATCCAATTTAAGCTTCGCATAATCTGGCGACGAGATAGGTATCGGGCAGCTCATCTGCAGTTGACTCGTCTGCAAGTTTAGCTGCGGACGAGACTATCTAGTCACCGTATCTAGGCAGCTGTACTATCGTAAAGTAACGTCAGTCTCCAGTATAAATCCCTTTTCTGCTTAGTTACTGTGTACTGTCAGCGGAGATACACATCACTCTGTTGGCCGCACGATCCGTGAGAGTCTCGCCAGATAAAGCATTGCGCTCACACACGTAACTAGATTTAATCTGCTTCATTAGACGCCAGAGTCGCGTATCGAAGAAGCTCGCGTGAGAGGAACCCTTCTTTACAATATTGATTGTTAACGATAAGTAAATTTGAAGCAATAACATGAAGAATCCCTTTAGTTGCCGATAGACCGTCGGCTCCGTATCTTAAGCTATCATCACAGGAGGCGTTATAGTCCGTAGAGAAAGTAATGATCAAGTTCATTCGTCATACGGTCGAGCCACACACGAAGATCTCATCTGATTGCATAGTTTACCTCGAAATGATTATGAAATTACAATAGATAAATATGCAATAAAATTGCTTCAAACTGAGAACTAATCAATGGATGGGTTTCACAGCATGATTACGAGTATACCATCTTTAGATACCTATTATGTTGACTTACAATATTACTAGCGAATAATATTAATTTTGAGTAGGTGTAGATTTTATGATTCACGATATTGACTCATAGCCCGATATTAAACGTAACCAAGAAATATCCAAGACAAAGCAAATCGACGACTGTCTAAGGATTTTGTCATTATATTCGTCTCAAATCTTTAAAAACAAAATAAACTATTTTTATTTTTTATGAGAAGAAGTAAGAAAACGATTAAGACGCTCTCCTGATGTTAAGAGATAACGCTGCCACCATAATATACACATCACCATTCCACCTAGGATTTCACAATGATGTGAAATTCTAAATGCACTGCACCAACGCTTCTTACTAAGATGTTAAAACTCTTCAGATCTACTTAATTAGTTCCAATTTTCAATCAACAGAAATAAAACTACATGAACGTTATGGTATAACATTTTTAACGTTTCCCTGTAACGATGCCGCCAAATTTTCGAGACAAGCCACATGTTAGCATTTATTTTTTTAACAAAATAAAATAAACGTGCAAAATCCAATTAAATTATGGTTGCCAAGAGATAGCAGAACACTTTCGCTGCTATTTCTAAGCGAAGATACGTCAAAGGCTTTAATATCTTATAATAATCTGCTTAGTATTTGATACTATTAACATAATTATGATTTAATCACGCAGATCGACAAACGAGATTATAATTCTAGACTCTAGACGATGAAATTACTACGTGTGTATCGTTGTCTCATAATTCATAATAACTAGTGCAGCAGACATGTCTAAAATAAGCGCAAATCGTAAAAAAATTACATAAATGGCAGTTATTATTCGTTTTTCCACAACGACTGGTTTCCAATTTTTTTAGCGTTAGCCAAAAGCATTTGGCACTCGTCTGATTAGACGAAAAACCTCCAGAAGAACTCTGATTAGAGAGAATCCTCCAGATCAATATTAAAGTGAGTAGGCCAGTTTGAGTAAGCCATAACGAACCTAGGTAATACTACACTTAACATTAAACATTTTACTTGTCATGGTGAACGTCAATTGCGCGTTTCACACACACACACACACACACACACACACACACACACACACACACACACACACACACACACACACACACACACACACACACACTGTGTGTAAACACACACTTCCAAAAAATTGCATTTATTATATTTGTAAATTGGTAATTACAGTATTCAATAAATTATAAGATAGATCTATCTAGATAATCTTATTTTTCTGAACTGACCACAGACGAATCACTTTAAAATTCTCTTCGGGCTTATAAACCGGGAGCTATAAAGAAAGCACTTAACACAGTGAAAAATGTTAAAAATATAAAGTGCGACGTAGAAGATTCGTCAAGAGCGACAAGACCCGCCCGCCTACGCTCGTACCACTTTCCAAATTCCTCGAGTAAGCGCTCGCAATCACCTACGCCACTATGCGCTACGTGCGACAACTAACAACCATTTTAAAATGTTTTGTATAAAATCTCACAAAGCCAATGGATTTATATACAGCCTACAACGGACACAATGGACCAACAATGCAAGCGTAATTGGGGGATAGGACATTGATTCTTTTGTTGATATAAATGTTTTATAATTGACAATTGTATATGTGGGCTGGTGGAGTAAAGTTTGAGAGTCTAATCGTTTTTAAATTACACTCGTTAGTTAAACAAAATGTTTAAGAAGCCTATTGTAAAGATCTGCAATTTAAGAATGGCCAAACTCATGTTGCTCTCAAAACAACTCCAGCTTAGATGACACTAACGTTTAAAATTTATGGAGAAGAAATGGTTTTGAGTTCTATTGTTTTCTTAATACCTAATACATTAGTGAGTTACTACATATTGATTTTCTAGTTACTGCAGAAAATATGGATAGTAATTTAGTTTATTATGCCTCTTTTTTATTACATATTGAATAATTTGTCACTAACATGATTAGTAGTTAGTAGAATAATTTATAAAACACAATGAATCGTTGCACTGCAAGCAATATTATACGTACAACAGTTGAAAACAGTGAGAAAGTTTCCCGAGTGGTAGTCCCTAGCTAGAGTATGAATATTCAAGGCAATTGGACTGCAGCATGGCTCGGCGGCGCGTAGGCTGTTAGTTTGCACCGCGGTACTACCGCTCGTGACCTATCTGTTATTCTGCGGCTACCGAGCTCCGTCCGCCAGATCTCTCCTGCAGCTACATCAAATAATAACGGTTCATATAAGCTTCCATAGACCAAAACTGTCCTATAAGCTTGCGGCTTCAATACAGAACGCCAATTAACACTAATTAGCTCACCCATAAGCTTCCACGTAACTTAAAGCGTTTGTTTACGTAGATGAAGGTTGCATCAAATTGCGAGGTAACCCAGTCTACGCGTGAGGCTGCGCTAGCGCACGCGTCTCGGTGGCGCCAAACCTCGCTTGCGCAACATTGTATCCGCGTTTGTTTACGATCAGTTTTTTACGCGACCGACTGAAATGGCTCCGACATCGTCTCGGCTGTACGCGCCTTAACTGCGCACCGCCACAATAAAAATGAAGCTACAGTTTTTAGTGTTATCTCTTTACTACATCACGATAATTTACGCCCAGTCTCGCATACAGGGTGTCGTGCGGAAGCGGGACACTGTTAACCGCAAGAAAGACATAAATGGTTCCAAATGTGTTTTAAACGACACGATAACTAATGACTACGAGATTCTGTCGTCCGCCGTCTCTGAATCTAAATACATTTTCACAGCTCGAGTGCTGAGCGTGAGGAAGATAAAGCGCGGCGGGAAGCACAATGCTAAAGTGTTCATGGTTTACAAACTATACATTCGGTATGTTATGAAAGGTAGCGTCAACGAGTTGAAAAGTCACGTCTTTTCAGGAGACGAGCGCACTCTGAACGGTGCGATTGTGTTTGTGGACTGGCTGCGGACGAATAAGTGCGCTTACAGACTGTACAGGCATTCTTCGGGCATATTCTTGAGCGACGGTTTTTACGAAGTCTCGAACAAGGGGAACAAACGGTTGCGACTGTTGAACGAGCCCCTTCCACTGTCGCTTTACGATTTGGACAGGGTTAATGCCGCGTTGAAAGGTAAATGTTTGCTATCATATAATAGCTATAATGGAATGTCGGCATTTGTGAGTGAGTATACAAGCTAAATATGTGTCATCTTTGAGCGTCACCTCTGTCCATATAAGTCTTAGTACTCATTATACAAGCGGTAAGTGTGAACTAATGAATTAGAAATACGTGTGAAACGTCATGCAGTTATGCAGATGCTGATTTGTCGCTTGACTGTTTTTTGTAAAGCTCGTAAAAGCTTTACATTTTATGCAACTGCCAGTCGAGGATTAACGTCGATGGCAGATAACAGAAATTATTCTATGTATATTTAACACAAAAACGTTTTGACAGACACTTTTGGAAGCGAGATTTTATCGGATTTCAATATTTTAAATATAATAAATAAGCTGGCCCTTTTGTGTGAGATGATAATGTTGGGTATTGTTATTCCAGAATGTTATTAACGATTTCCAGTATTTACGGCTCATTCTCATGGAATCGATTCTCATCGTCACCTTCATGGCAATTCTTATTTATTGCTTATTTGTAACGTTTATGTATAATATTGTATAGAGCTGGATAACACGAGTAAACTTTTATATAAATGATTTAAATCGTACGTTTCATTTCGAAGAAAAACTGTTTTGAAATTTTCGACGCCACGAAAGTGATTCAGTCATTATTTTTTTACAACTTTTTCAAGTAAAACCCTTTTTAAAGAATAAATCTACAAAATATGTACAATAAAACGACATTTAACGTAAAAACAAACCTCACTACAAAAGAAAATATGCGTAATTTGAGATATTACTTTACCATTCACTTTACTTTTTTATTAGTCAGAAATTTAGTTTGTATGTATAAAAACCCTAACATAACAGATACAGTACTTTTAAGTAGGCTAAAAGGCCCTTTCAAAAGAAAACAATACATAAAAATCACTTTCGTGGCTCAAAAATCACCTTCATGGTAAAAAACGCTATGAAGGTGATGCCACGCTGGTGACGAAAATATCCCTTTTTGGTGAAATTCTGGAAAGTTTAGGTATAATGTATAAAATTAAATACTACATCTTTATTTCGCACATTTTGGCGTTTCGAAAAGCTAGCTTTTAATTAAATAACTAAAATACAATGCATAAAAATGTTGTCCATGCAAGTGATTGGTACACCCATGAATAAATTGAAACTTAGCAAATATATTTTTTTCCACGGCTCGATAAGTCCTAAATCCTACTTCTACGATTGCAGAACATGGCCATCATTGAAATGAATCGAACTCTGCATTGGATTGTTGATCTTATGTTTCACAGCAGCCGTTAAACTACGCAAATCTAAAGCACCTAAAATCGTGTGACCGCCGCATTATATTATTTTAAATTCAAAATAATACTGAAAACTTTTTTTTAGCCTGTAGACCTTAAAGTATATTTATTTGCGATAATTTTGGTATATTTTACAAACAGATACATGAAAATTTGTTAAAGTAGTGCCCAAATGTTTAACTGAAACGCAAAGTGTGACACCATGAGAATACGAAAAATGGCCCCGATTTTGACCTTACATGTTAAATTTTAGTATTATTTTTTGCGTCTATTATGACAATCTTCATTTATTTTGTAGCTTAATATATGTTTTATCCACCTATCCACAATTCATATCTCTGTCTTTAACCGTTTAGGAAATATAACCGTGTGACCATCAAATTTGAGCTTAAATGAGAATGAGCCTTACAATCCTATGTTGAATTGTTTGGTAAAATATTACGTTACCGGTTTTTGAACGTGTATAAGGCTTGGTTTACACGGCAGTTGTTATGCTAACAGTTTTTTATATATCATGCACATTTTTTACATTTGTACATAGATGCCAAGAAGTTTAAGTATATTTAATGGAGGCTACAACGTGAAAAGTGCCATTTATTTTTCCTCATACAAATTTAAAATACTATGGTCAATGGTCAGCCTACGTATTCAGTATGAGTATACTACTCATAGGTGAGAGGGTAAACAACCGTGACGTCGTTTTTTGCTTCAATTTGGTGTTCACACTGCAAAATCCATTTGACTTTAAGATTTTTGATAGGTACTGAAAATATTGTAAAAATGACAGATACAAAAATTCCCATCTTTCCAAACCATACATCTACGAATGTCTTCCTTTTCATGGATTTAAAATCTTAAATTAATAATATAATAATATGTACCTATATCTAGATGAGCTTTATAGATTTTATGTTTGCCTATACTTGAGATTAAAATTTTTATTATTTTTACTCTTCAATTTGGCGTTAAAAAGTCGTGCGATTATACTTGTCTTGGGAACCTGGCCTTATGTAGTATTTTAACATATTGTACATTATGTCGTATTTATGAGTGGGAATCTTGATATACATATTTATATTGAAAAATTGGGAGCAAAATATAGATCTAGTAACGATAAATTTATATAAAAGATAATAAAAATGGAGCATTTATGTGTCTCACACGGCATCTATTACAATATGACTAGTGAGTAGGTACATATGTATATGGCATTATATCTGTAGCTGTGATTTGAAACTAAAAGTCCATAGACTCGTATAAAATCGTTCCAGTGAGCCAATCACAGACGTTTCGTAGACTTTTCTTGCTGTCAAGTCAAACTATCATCCCATATATATTGTTCTTTTGTGAATGTATAGGATGACAGTGTGACTTGACAGCAAGACAAGTCTACACATTGCCCATGCTAGAGGGGCAGCATGATGTTCAGTGAAGTCAGGGAGGGATTTATCTCATATTCTAGGTTTTGTTTGCTACCATCTACAGCCGCATCGTCGCTTACTGTAGTCTTAATACCTAACTATTGTAATGACAAAACCGAACAAATTGCAACGATTCTGAGATGCACTTTCATGTCATCTTCGTTTCCGTTATAAACTTACATGTTTATTACAACTTGAACAATATAAAAAAAAAACCGGTCAAGTACGAGTAGGACTCGAGCACCGAGGGTTCCGTACAAACCCATAGGTTTGTACCGAACCCTAAGGAAAAGTGGGTAAAATATTATATACTGTAGGTTTTGATTCCCTTGCGAGTACTTGCGAGTTTGAAAATATGGGGCTAAAATTGCTGTTTCTTTTGATTGCGTTGACATAGATGTTTGATTTTTTTACAGCTTAAAGTTATTATAAAGTTGTTTCAATTTTAATACCTGTACGCGTTTTTGAGGAAAGGGGTAGTAAATACAAAATTATTAAAAATAAATTTTTACATGATGTTACTAAAAATGTACAGTTTTCGCAATTTTTCCTGTGCCTATGATCTAAGACGTTGCTGCGTACCAAATTTCAAGATTCTGAGTTAACGGCAAGTACCCTGTAGGTTTTGATTCCCTTGAGAGTAGTCACGAGTTTAAAAATGCGGGTAAAATTGCTGTTTCTTTTGAATGCGTTGGCATAGAGGTTTGATTTTATTACAGTTTAAAGGTATTATAAACCTTAGTATATGACTTTCAGTTTAATACCTGCACGCGTTCATGAGAAACGAGGTAGTAAGTATGAAATTATTAAACATATTTTTTTATATAATGTAACAAAAAATTTACAGTTTTCGCAATTTTTCCTTTATCTGTGCTCTAAGGAATTGCTTTTTACCAAATTTCAAGATTATACGTTCACGGCAAGTACCCTGTAGGTTTTGGTTTTTTGAGAGTAGTTGCGAGTTTAAAATTGCGGCTAAAATTGCTGTTTCTTTTGAATGCGTTAACATAGAGGTTTGATTTTATTACAGTTTAAAGGTATGATAGACTTGAGTATTTGATATGAATTTCAATTTAATACGTTTACGCGTTCATGAGAAAAGGGGTTTTAGGTATAAATTTTTTTAAAATATTTGTTTCATATGACGCAAATAAAAATTTATAGTTTTCGCAATTTTCTCTTTATCTGTGCTCTAAGGTGTTGCTTCGTGCCAAATTTCAAGATTCTGAGTTCAGGAGAAGTACCCCTTAGGTTTTGATTTATTTGGGAATGTCGAAAATTTGCTGAAATTTGCGACATATTCGTCTATATCTTTTGATTGCGTTGGCCTAGAAGTTTGAATTTTTCACAGCTCTAAGAGGCAATGGACTTTAGTATTTCCTATAAATTTCAGCTTGTTACCTCTACGCGTTCCTGAGAAAAAGGGTCTTGACAGACAGACGGACGGACGGACGGACGGACGGACGGACGGACGGACGGACGGACAACAAAGTGATCCTATAAGGGTTCCGTTTTTTTCCTTTTGAGGTACGGAACCCTAAAAAATGAACAATACAATCACCTTTGAAATTAAAAATAAAACAATACCTTGTACTTTTGACCATGACTTAATAAAAACATAACAGAGATTGTCAAACAAAAAATGAGGCACCAACAAGTTACCTACGTAAAAACAACATACTTCTCTGCAAACTACACTGTTACACTACCATACGGTGTCGTGGTGTCCTAGCGTGAGCTTTTGCGCAAGCATATTTATTACAAACGAGTGGGCTTACCATGGGTGCTTCATTTTGTTGTATGTGTAAAGAAAACTTCTTCAGTTTATTTTTAGTATTCTTTGCGTTTAACAAAAAGGGTTACTTACCTATTTAAATAGGTCATTTGCCGTATCATTATGGTGAGTAAAGGCGGCACGGACCGAGTGGGCGATGTCGAAGGCCGCACCATGCAATTTACTTCGAGAATGGCCTGACTGTAAATTTAATGCCTTATGGTCTATTACAGCCACCCACGGCAACGGGCCAAAGGTTCTCTGAATGTAGCCGTTTTCAATCACAGTCCCCATGTATTCGATGGTTAGATGTCATTTGGAGAGTTTGTTATCTTATAATGCATTTTGTAAAGAGTTTGTACGGATAAGTGGAACGGCATACAGTTTAAGACCGTAGGTATCTAAAAATATTAAAAATTATATTATTTTTATTATTATTTATTGCGCCCTCTCAACCAAAATTAATACATACATACATACATAGTCTGCATTTTTATGAATCTTCTGTTTCATTATAGGTTAACTAAATAATATCCTACCTGACAGATTATAATACCCAAAAAATACTATTTGGTAATAATAAATAACCAAAAAATCCTATATATTCCAGAATGTTGGTGCAATTGATATCATCAACTTAAAAAAACCTAAAAAAGCTTCTGAGTATTCTGACTCTTTTTTTTTTCAATTGATTCGAATTCTCACAAAAGCTGTTTAATTTTACGAGATAAAGAATAGCCTGTATGTTATATTTGCGGACGAAGTCGCAGGCTAAAGCTGATTACAAAACATATTACAGTTTACTAGCTGGCTTATTCAAAAGTAGACGAAGCTTTCGCCGCAGTATTTTACCGCTCGGGGTCTTCGGTATCTCTTGAACAAATCTGACACCTCCACGCAACTGCTTCCACGATGACACCTGAAATTAACATTTTATTCATCGTTTTTACATCGAAATTTTAATTCAGAATTAATTCAAATAGAGATTTATAAGACACTTTTGCAAGTCAAGTTATACTGATAAAAAAGCTTGGATTTTGGAGTTCTGCCGTAGTTCTGTAGTAGGACTGTGGAAGTGCTGAAGCCGCATCTTAATCGTGTCCTTTCTCTCTATTCAACCTCAAAGTTAAGAAAATAGGCATCTTCTCGACCACTTATTTAAAATGTAGAATACCTCTTTTCTCTAAAAAGGTTGAGTCAAGGACGAGAAAAATAAAAATAGATAGGTAAATAAATTAAAAGTATTTACATATATTAGATAATATTATTTAGGTATAACTGCAATAAACCTTAGATAGTCATAATACTATTATTACATTTACCAAATGCATTATCATTAGGCATCAATATCGCAATAAACCAACGGTCTTATGCATTAACTGAGATAAAAGATATCGTTATCAGGTGTCATTGCTTTGGAACACAACTTGTGTTTTGATTTTTGATATCGACACTTTTACGATGGGTTACAAAAGCAAATGTACCTAGGTATATAAATAATAGAATATAATAACTGTAAAATGACACAAAAACTCACACAACATAAATAAAGTAAAAAATAGCGTAAAGTTTTAGTTGAATGTAATTATGAAATGAAATCAGTATTTTGCGATAAGAAATTAAACTTATGAAACAATTATTCTAAATTTTTTAATTAATCACTCTGGTTCTAGACTCGGTTAAAATATAAAGATTATAACTTAAAGGAAAAATAATATTTTACTAGCAAAAATATTAATGAGTAGATAATATATGCGTAAAATATACCCCGTTGATATGACCGTCTTAATAGTGATAGATATTGAGATGTAATATCAAATCAAGTTTGATAGAAAAATATTTCCTTTTTTAGACACAACAATCGTTCCTATGAAATACATAATCTGGTCTTTTAATACACTGACCTTTGGAGCGACAAAATCCACAAGTTCCTTCTCCGTGACTTTAGATTCAGGTGCCTTGACAATGAACGCCGTGGGCAGTTCACCGACCAATGGGTCCGGGGCGCCTATCACTCCAACATCTACCACAGCTGGGTGAAGTCGTAAAATAGCTTCTATTTCTGAAGGGGCCACCTAGAATCAATTAAACATAATATATATTCTACATGTTGAGGTGGGAGTGTTTTCCAGCCCTTGAATCTCACTTGTACTCAGTTTTGTTATTGATTATATTTTAGTTCCTTAACATGATTCAAACTTTCTTGTGGGCTTTTTGTGTCTGTTTTTAATTATAAAATTATTTTTATATTCTCTATATCTTTTTTTTCCCAAGCCATCTGGGTTACCTGGTAAACATATCAAATATTCTGCTGCGATTTGCTCCGGTTAGAAGTTTAGAAGAGCAAGGTGGCCAGTGAAATTACTGGGCTAATGAGACTAAACATCTTATGTCTTAGGATAACGAGCGCGGTGCAATATTGCGTAAGACATCATCATTACAAAAGTTAGAAGTCTCGTTTAATTTAGTAAAAAATGCTGCACTATTTCATAAGTCCAAAGAAAAGTATAAGTGATTTTATAATCAACGACAATAAAAATATATCTATCAGCCGACAAAAGTATAATCGTGTAATAAGATAGGAAAATATGCAAAAATATCATTTTAATATTTTCGCCTTATTAGAAGAAAGGCATTAGTAGTCACAAAAAATTAAATCGATATAAGTACCTACCTTCGAAATTTCCCGATGTTCAGTATTACTTGCATAATTAAATTTTGTTAAACTTACCTGCCCAGCCTTATATTTGATAAGTTCCTTTATTCTATCAACGATGTAAAAGTATCCATCTTCATCGTAATACGCGACGTCACCAGTTTTGTAAAAGCCTTCTTCATCTAAATCGTCCTTTAGATCTTTGCCAATGTATCCTTGGAATAGAACTGGTCCATTTACGCACACTTCTCCTGGTTTGTTTGGTCCGAGTAATTGTCTTGTATCTACATCTACTACCTAAAAGATACATAATTATGTTTATTACTTGTTGAAATTTGTTATTATATAAAAAATAGCGCCATTAGAGGAGGAAATAAGCCCTTGAATCTCACTTGTACTCAGTTTTCTTATTGATTACTTTATGTTCCTAACTTTCTTGTGGGATTTTGCCTCTGTTACTATATAATTGTTACTATATTCTCTCTTTATTTGGTTTTTCCCGATTACAAATCATCTTCGCAATCTTCTTTTTTTACCAGAGTAATTATTAGTTAATAAAGTTTCAGAACTAGATCATAATAATTATATTATTAACCTTAATGGTATTGCCTAGTACGGTAGTTCCAACGCTGCCAGGTTTTGGTGAATCTTCATGTTCTTCTGTAATAGCTCCAGACGTTTCAGTTGCTCCATAACCCTGAAGTATAGTTTTCAGGTTTGGGAATCTATTTTTAAAAGATTAATTATGAATATTATTATGGCGACCTTGCCAGGATATTATTGTTGTTGGCTGTTATTGGCATGGAAAACGTCTCAAAATTTATTGCTCTTATTAATAATTTTGAAATTTTTAATTAATATTGATAGGTATGTACATACGTTTTCTTAGTTTCTATAATTCGGCCTTTGTCGAGAGTGGCTCCTCCACAATAAATTAGCTCGACGGTAGAAACATTGTAGTTTTTAGCAACTTTTGACTGACTAAGAAGAACCACTAATGGTGGTACTGCTACTAATACGCCCACCTGAAATCACACGTTAACTTCTCTTAATAAATACAATATCAGTGCAGAAAACTTAAGAAATACTTCAATTTATATATTTTTTTGCTTAGACTGGGTTCAAAATAACCCATCTGATGTACCGTATGTAATCATTTCACTATAAGCTATACTTCGTTTCAAAAACAAAGATTTTTGCTATATATATCTATATATGAAAATAGCATTGATATATTCACAAAAACTGTTATATCCGATATATCTTATGATATATATCGGATATATTATGATAAATATCCGATTTATATCCAATTTATTAAGATATTGATCCTTTGAACCCTGAAAAAAATATCTTTGTTTTTGAAACGAAGTATAGGCAACAAAGCAAATAATATTATAAAGATTCTTTTAAAAATTAGCAAACAGGTTTCGATTTCCTTTTATAATAGAACAATGACGTGAAATTATAATTATAGTTGATAATAATAATAAATGATGAGAGACTGCAAAGAGAAAGGTTATAACAGTAATTGAAGATCGAGAAACCATGTGGTTAAGCATAATATTATATTCAAAACCGAATAACGGATGCTAAAAGGCTTAAAATGATGAAAGCAAATGCATGCTCTGTACTCTTTTACTGTACTGCAAAACTTTTATAATGGATATACGTTGGTAAAATATGAATCCACAGAGAATTGCAGTCACGTTATAAGTGATTTTTTATATCAAACTACTTACTTTATATTTTTCGATGCATTTGAAGTAGGTATCTTCGACAAATCTATTCAGGTAGACAAATGTGTCGTTAATTAGAAGTCCCCGCATCGTGGAAATAATGCCGACAGTATTGGACCAAGGGGCTAGTGTGAGGCATACTCGATTTGGATGAAATGGCCTTGAAGAAAAATAAATACACTTACACATTACAGTTTTACAGTATTTTTGTCTTTAGGCGTTTCATACCCCAAATGATTCGACTTGCCTAAGTCTTCGTTTTGCTTTGAGCTTTTTACACCGCGATGTGAAACGCTTAAAGAAAGAATTGGTACATTCCTCAGATCAGAAGCATTCGAACCGAGTTTGCAAAAAAACTGTTTCTTAATTTAAGTGAATTTGTAGTACCTAAGTTTATCTACGATAGAATAATAATAATAAAAGCGTTTATTTTCTCTCACAAGAATAAATTTGTACTAGATCAGTCAGTTTCTTTTTATATCAGTCATGGTTTCTTTTTTCAATATTATCGACGATTTTCCACTTATTGGCAATACTAGCTGCGCCCAGCGGTTTTACCCGCAGTATTTATGTGGCCTATGTGTTATTCCAAAATCTAAGCTATCTCTACACAATTTCAGCTCAATCTGTCCACCCGTTTAGGCGTGAAAGAGTAACAAACATCTTGACATCCAGACATCCATTCTTACAAACTTTCACGTTTATAATACTAGCTGCGCTCAGCGGTTTAGCCCGCTGTACTATATATAGCCTATGTGTTATTCCAGGGTCTAAGGTATCACTATACCAAATTTCTGCTCAATTGGTCCACCCATTTAGGCGTGAAAGAGTAACAAACATCCATACATCCATTCATAAAAACTTTCGCGTTTATAATTTTAGTATGACCTAAGATATAATATTTATAATTACTAATAATGCTAAGTGCCTGTTTTAAAACTATAAGAACTCAGTTAAGAAACGGAGATAAAGATTTTCTCAATAAATGAACAGTGTAGCTCTTGCGTGAAAGCTGTTAATGGATTTGATGAGAGTGAATATGAAATATTCTATAGAATACCACACACTTCAAAACCCATCAGTGGCTTATTGACAGTATATGGTGTACAAATTACGTAAATTAGAGGCCAAGTGCAAGCGAGACTAATACTTGAAGGGTTCTGTACGCTGTGTAATATTAAACAAAGAAATACTCTTGTTTGAAGTAAAACTTCAACTCGTCACACCACATAATTTGTTATCAATGTACTACATAAAGACTAATAATAAATTACTTTTTATTTATTTATTACGAAAATAATTACTAAGTTCGCCAAAAGTGGTAAATTGAAACATACGACATATTCATATTTCTGACATTTAATTGCAGTTATTTTAATAGCAGTAACGAAATCTTAAATTAATAACTATCACTCCTTTTTACACAGTTGCTTATTTTCTAGACAGTTTATAGCTAAAAACCATACTCATACACTAAATATCATTGAAGTTAAAATGTAGTTACATGAATATACCTACTATGGCCCAAAAATACTCTTGCTAAAAGGTCCCGCACCTTTAAACACGGAACCCCAAAAACACTCGTCGGAAAACTTACTTAACTGTACTAAATTTCAAGTGTTTATATTACATCCGCTAACTTGCAATTAGTAACCTAAACGTATGAGGTTCACATCAAAAACACGTGTACAAAATTAACTTACGGGGGTTCCAGTCCAGATATAATTAAATTGCGGTGTGACAGCTTCGCTCCCTTAGGAAGGCCCGTAGTTCCCGACGAATAAAGTATCAAAGCAGTTTGGTCCGGTCCTATTAAAACGAGCTCCCTTGTAAAATATGATTTCAATTATTCAGTTTACAAAACTAAAACTCTATTATAGCGTTGTTGGTACCGCTTTAATGAATTTTTAATGAATAACACTGGCTACGGTGGATTTGTGTAACTTTTGGGAATAGCAAATTGGGAATCAACATTGGACAGACCTAACTTTTGGTACTGAAAGAGACAATTTTATTTATTAATAAAAATAGCTGTTCCGAGCAGTGTTTACCCGCTGAAAAGCCTATGCGCTGCTTTTGGGGTCTGAGCTACCTATATACCTTAAATTTTAGCATAATCGGTTCAGTCGTTATAGTATGAATTGGTAACAAACTCGCATTTATAATATTATTAGTACGAAGTACAATGATATCACAAAAGCTACAATAGTTTCTGGTTATAATAGTGTTTATGTGAATTTATAAATACATAGGTGTTAAATTATAAGAACATCCAAATAAATAACATTATTATATCAACATTAATCAATTTATAATACTTACTATTAATATCTTCAGTTTTATAGGAATTACAATCAACATTCTTGGATGTTAGCCTTTTAAAATTGATAACATAATTATTTTCTTGTAAAGCCTCTGTTCCGAAAATAATCACTTTTTCTACAAAATCCATATTTTTTATTGTTTCGAAATAATTTTTAAAAGTGTTTGGAGATAGAAACATCACCCTTGGTTTAGATATATTCATCGTGTGGATCAATTCATCTGAAAAAAAAAATCGTAACATAATGTATGAATCCTGAAACTTGTCATAATTCCCACATTCATTTTCTCAAAAATACTTTTTATCAAATGCGCATAAATACAATTTGGTCCTCGATCACAATAACTGTGTGTTTCTCAAGTACTGAGTACCTATCTATTTCATGAACCTCGATATTCGAAGTATAGTAACATTTTATCTTCTTCATTTTCGTAATAAATATGATTTACGAGGTTTTTGCGCTTCATCGCAACACTTTACATGAATATAAATCTAATGTAGGTACACCTTACATATTATAATACTCATAATACAATGAGTTTTTCTTTTTCATTCAAACTGATTAGCCTACAGGCGAAGTAAAAGTAAAACGAGCCAAGGTTCAGGCAATTAAAACTAAATGTTAAAAACCCATATTACAAATGAAATAAATGTAAAAGTACAAACAATAAAAACACAATAGAATAAAATAATTAGTCAGTTTAGGTGTACATTACAAGACTTTCAATACCAACCCTCGTCATTTTTTGTTCTCGTTCAGGTGAACATCAGTCCAATATTTGAATATTGGACTACTCAAATTATCCGATACCGCTCTAAGGATCGTGTTGCCAGAACGTCTCAGTTGACTCCAAAAAGGTGCTACTCGAGATCTTATGACTAAATGTTATTAAAACCAAATGTTAACAGCTTCTTACCTTTACTATAAGCGCTGTTGATAAAAGTAACCACGGTTCCAGCACAAATTGCGGCTACAGCAGTAATCAGAAATTCAGTTCTATTCTCACTGCAGATACCCACTACATCGTCTTTGTTAAATCCGATTTGTCTTAGAGATGCAGCAGTGTTGACAATTAGTTGGACCATCTCTCCAAAGGTCAACTTTTCTTCGGTAGCTCCATCGATCTTTAAAATACATTTATTGTGAAATATTTGCAACTAGCTGTGTCCTGCAGTATTTTTTATTTATTAATACTTTATTGTAACACCACATGAAAATTAACAATTTACAACAGTAGTTAACAAACAAAACAAAGATGTTGCAACCGGCGGTCTTATCGCTAAAAGCGATCTCTTCCAGACAACCGTGCAGGGAGGGAGTAACATAATATGGCAGAAACTGGTAGGTGGTGAAGTATAAAATAAACAAACAGTATCCAAAATATATGTAATAATATATATTATTATGTTATAAAATAGATACTAAATAGTATATATGTATATATATTATATATTTATATAAACAAAATATCTAAAAAAGTATATGTATATATATAGATTATAACAGATTAAATATATTACAAATATCATGCAATACAATATTTTAATATGTGCATACTAAATAAACAGTTTTATGTTATTACAAAAAGACAATATATTACTGTATATATAAATCTAAGAAATAAGTACGCAAACAATAACGGTAAAGTATCTATTGAAATTATTGTGATATTAAAAAGACGTACGAGAAGTATGTAGGAAAAGAGGTTAAAAAATGGTAACAGCAGTAAATGATAGTATTTAAGCACACGGCTTTTAAAAACATCTAGTGAAGGAGCTTGTCTATTATTACTACCAATAAAAAGTACGTGTATATATATTTTTAAGATTTGATAAGCTACTAACATACCAAATGTCAGTCTATTCTGCTCAGAAGTTTAAGCGTGAAATGTTAGCAAAAATAATAATGCACATCAATATTTCGCATTTATAATATGTATTTGTAGGATTTATTTGAATTACTACATTTTTACAACATGTAGGGTTTAGCCAATTCAGTATTAAAGCTTTTAATGTAAAATTTACTTATTACAAATTATTCATAATAGTATATTAGTTTTCCTAAGACTTAAATAAATGGTTGCACTATATTTAAAATAACTATCGAGGTTTGTCTTTATCTGATGACAATTGTAATATAGATGTTCACATAAATAAATAAAACATTATTTATTCTACTTACCAATGCGATCCGTTCCTTTTTCTTAGAAAATTGGTCCAGTACATATTTTCCATAATTAAAATGCGTTGGGAGAGAAAAACTGCGATAATTATTTATAACACTAGGATTTTGATATTTTCCCATTTTCCAAAATATTTAATGAGGTGATTTTATATTTTTATCTTTGGTGCGAATTTGTTTCGCGTGCGCTAGCGTGATACTGAGATATGGAATGCTTTTCAAAGAATTGAAGGTCACAGAATGATAAATCTTATATATATAAGATAATGCAGTAAGATTACATAATTTTCATAACATCGTACCAAAGAGTTTGCATCGTACCCAATTAGACGCGGAAATAACGCACATCCAAGCTTACCAATAGGATATTTTTTATGCTTTTATTATCATCATTTAAGACTATGAACTCGCTGACATTAGGCGTTTTGAGAAAAAATGGCCTTTTATATCTTATGTACCTATCTAAAATAATTACGAGTATTAGAAAAACAAAAACGTTTTCATAAATAATAGAGGTATATATTTTAAAGCAGTTTATTATCAACAATAATTTTAATTATACTGTTTTAATAGATCAATTAACTTAACACATACATACACAAATTATCTCATATTTTACAAGCTTACTACAATAGCTTCGTTTCTATATCTATCTCTTCATAATGTACCCATTCTGTTCATGGGATTAAGCTGTACGTTTTGCTTCTTACCTGTAGTTCAGTCAGCTATGCATTCCTTCTATATTATATTACTAGCTTATGCTCACGGCTTTGCCCGCAAGATTAAATCCTTTCTTAGCGGACGTCTACGTCATAAAACCTATAAGTACTTTAAATTCTAAACCAATTGGTTCAGCGGATTGAGCTGTGCGTTGATAGATCAATCAGTCAATCAGTCACTCTTTCCTTTTATATATTTAGATCTTCTAATTAACTAGAACTTCATAATTATTACTTATATTTAGGGTCATCATAATATTATAACCATCCACCACCCACTGTTTGACCAGATTTTCAAGAATTGTTATTAGTTTTATTCGACTGACGTAATCTGTACCTTCATATTCCATGGTTGAAACACCTCAACCTGCAAATCTTACCACAAAATTCTCACCGAAAATCCCTAAAAAACCTCTTAATAAAGTGTTTAATAGTTGTAATAGTACAAATCTTCAAGATGGAGACATTACAGCTTGCTGGCTGGTTTAATTAGGGTCTCACGCAATAAACGTCGTAGTATTTTACCGCTCGGATTCTTAGGGATTTCTTGTACGAATTGCACACCGCCGCGCAGCCTTTTCCACGGCGACACCTACAATAGGATAAGGTGGCAATGGTCGTTAACATTCCTCAGGAACGAAATTTAGATTGATCTGAATATTCTTTTTTCAGGGATTTTGTTTGTTTTCGTAGTTTGTGACACACGATGAATTTAGAGTTTGGACTCGAGAACCCTGTCACAATATTGAGTACAAGCATGTTTAATTTTTGTATACTTTAGGTACCTATGTATATCGTGTTTAATGCTATTTTTTTTATAATTTTATAAGATTAAACATTTAAATAAATGCAACGTTCCGTAGCTCCTTTTAAGTTACATAAAACAAACTTTAAAAAGATTTGCCTTATCTGTTTCAGAACATCTCTTTATTTAAATGTAGGTACATAAGGAAACACCTATATTTACGTAAAACAAAAGACTGAATAACTTTTGTGATACCTTTTGAAAAATGTATTTGCGTATGTTATTTCCAGCATACCTTATGTTATTTAGTTTCTTTTGTGTTCATAACTATTTTCCTTAACTTCGTATACTCACATAAAGTCATCATTTTCAATAAGTTTACCTTAGAATCCAAAAATTCGACGATTTCTCGTGCATTCACATTAAAACCAGGTTTCTTAACAATAAAGGCAGTTGGTAATTCTCCAGCCAATTTGTCTGGTTTGCCTAAAACTGCGGCGTCTAATACTTTTGGGTGTTTGAGTAAAATTGCTTCCAATTCAGATGGTGGTACCTAAAAATAGTTTTATTTTTTTCAAATAAATGTCATTTTTAAAAAGTCTTATAAATTTGGTTAAGTCATGAAAATATTTTTGAATGATCTTAAGCCGTTAAGCTTCCCATATTTAACTAACAGTTTACAATAGCTGCTTTTTAAATTGCAGATTTATTTAAAAAGATTTGCGCGATGTATAACAGATTCCTTGGTTTAGTTAAATTTTCAATCGCGGTGTTATATTTTAATGCAAAGTCCTTTGCATCACTACCATAGGCTTTATCATTCAGCGACACAAATGACCAATTTTTTTACCACTAAAACTAAATCGGAGCAAATTGCGGCAAATATTGGCGTGCCTGACCCGACTTAGATAGGTCAGCGTTTCTTAAAATAACTTTGAACTTGGCATTGTTATTTATTGATAACGTTTTTTTATCATAACTACGCAATGTTTCCCCCCCCACATTACGTTGATACCTGATTATCTTAGTACCTGATTATCATAAGATTGATATAACTAGATAAAATTGAAATAAGTTTCCTTTTAGATTATATCAATACTAGCTGTAACCACCGGTTTTACCCGCTGAAAAATAATCTATGAATTATTTTAGAGTTCAAGCTAACTACACCTATTATACTCAGTCTCATTTTATTCTGCCCTTTAAGCGTGAAGCTATTTTTGCATTTGCTTCAAATATCTATATAGAATCATACTTTTATATAATTAACCGATAAAAATAAAATAAAACACGGTGTAAGTTTATGTATGTATGTATGTGTACATCTATGTTACCCCTATGCGACTGATCCGATTGAACTGAAACTTAGAATGTTAGCAAAAACCTAGAGTAGGTACACATAAACTAATCTTACATGGAGATATACATGGTGTACCTAGTTATCAATGTTTACCTTCATTGTCATAAAAAAATCACGACTTAGCATATTTTGCGGCAAAAGCAATTTTGTCTTATCGTAATTTTACTGATAAAAAGTACAAATGCGTCATACGTACTTGCCACGCCTTGTATTTGATAAGTTCCTTTAATCTGTCCACAACGTATAAATAACCTTCTTCATCATAATACCCAATGTCGCCTGTTTTCAAAAAGCCTTGTTCGATAAACTGGTCCATATCCATCCCGATGTAACCTTCAAAAACTCCTGGACCTTTTACGCATAGCTCTCCCAGTTGGTTTGGCTTTAGAGGTTTTCGAGATTCTATGTCGACGACCTAAAAATTTGTTTTTTCTGAGTTAGAATAACTTATCTCTAAAAAACCTATTTTGAAAAATTGGAGACGTTTTATAAAGGTAAAATAATAAATGAGAATATTATATTCATATTTTACTTGCTGCACAAATATTGAGATTTAGATTAGGATAAAAAATTTAAAGTTTAATGTAGACTTTGTAACGCTACAAGAAAGTATGTAACATACTTATACATAGATAAAATATCCATTAGATACGCCAAACCATACATGCAGGACGGTAACTATGGAATAATAAATATAACAAGGGAATCGATATTGAACTGATTTTATGACTTTTCGTAAAGAGAGCATCTACTTGGAAGCTGAATCGCCGAAGAATTTTAAGGGCCTATAGAGACACGAAAATAATTACGTGTAGTCTTGTTTTACATCGGATTGACCTTGATATATGTATGCAGTTGCAAGTAATTATAATGCCTAGCTTAAATATCATTTTTTTTTTTTTATGTAATAGGTGACAAACAAGCAGACGGCCCACCTGATGGTGAGTGGCTACCGTCGTCTATGGATACCTGCAATACCAGGGGTACCGCTGGTACGTTGCAAATTGGGTAGAAATAGGTACCTTAACCATAATTCCTGCAGCCACTTTCCCCACGCTACCAAATCTGTGGGCATCTTCTCTCTCCCTCGATATAACACCACTTGTCTCCGTCATACCGTACCCTTGCAATATGTCACGGAGATTCGGAAACCTGATGATATCATGAGGCTTAATTTTATAAAAAACTTTGCCAATTTTTATGGCAAGAGTGAAATACATACGCAAAAACCTACACGCCGTGCTAGAGTTATCTGCTGCAAAATTTTATTTAAAAGGTAAGTATCTTGGGTAACTTGAATCTTGTTCTAACTTTAAACGAGGTTGTAAAAATATTTTTATAATTTATTACATGGACGGATCGTTAAAAAGTATTTGGAAAAATTTCAAAGTTACCCAAGATGACTGTAAATAAAATATGAATAAATATCTACGTGTGTAGCCAAGGTCAGTTATAAGTATTGCCTATAGAATAAAGCATATTCGATTTTATTGTAATGCTGTTTCACAAGTCTTGATGATTTAGAATTTTACAGTGGCCATTTTGGCATTTTTTATTTTAAAATGCATCAGAAACTCTTCCTCAATAAAATATTTCTGTATTTATTATAATATATAGGTTTATGCTATTATACCATTTAAGCAATATAAATAAGAGTACTACACCTAGCTCTAGCTTCCTCCATAGTTTCCTTGTCTAATGGTGCTCCTCCGCAATGCATAAATTCCAAAGAACTCAAATTGTATTTGTTGGCAATTGAAGATTTACAAAGCGTTACTACAGTGGTTGGTGCTGCTAGAATGTAGCCCACCTAAAAAAATATTAATTTTGATTATAATGTTAAAAGATACTTAACGTTTATAGAAAATAGAAGTTTAATATCCGTTAATTCGATTGTTAAAAATATGTAAGCACGGCAAAGAAATATAGTCAGTTAATCTATTCGAATCTAATAAAAAAGACAAGGAAAATAAAAAAAAAACTCCTGCCAACCAATAGAATATGGGTATCGGCTGATAAAAACAGTTCCACTTGCATTGTAATGCTGGTGCTTGATGTAATAGTAGACCGGCAATCCAGTTTCAGTGCTGAATAGTTTACTGGATTACTAGTAATGCCAGTAAGTATGGAATCTGGGCTGGAATAACGTAAACTGGTAATTATTTGGATCCCTCGACACATACAGAAACCTACCTTGTACTTTTCAATGCCTCGCAAGTAGCTCTTTTCATTAAACTTGTTCAAAAACACGATAGTTTTACCAAAAATCAAGGAGATGGATGCATTTTGGAATCCCATTGTATGACTGAAAGGTGCCACTGACATCATCGTTATTGGGCGAATAGTAACTCTGTGAATTAAAAATAAAAAACGTAATTTAAATAATATACCAAGTAAATTAAAAACTTATATAACGCTAAGCTCACTTTCAATGAGCTAGTATAGTTTAAAGTATATACTACATATGTATAGTAGTTTTCGATAAAATATTTAATTGGGCCACTAACTTATAAAATGTAGTAGGTCCATTTTAAAACAAAAAGAAATTCCCTAATCAGTCGAGGCGTACCTATTAACATGTAAAAACTATTCCTCCTTATTTGTAACTAGCTTATGCTCGCGGCTTTGCCCGCATGGCAAATTTCGACCCAATCCGTCCAGCGGTTGATGCTGTTTGTAGATAGATCAGCCAGTCATTCTTACCTTTATATATTTAGATAATAATAAGAAGAAGTTAAAAACACATTATATATATTGTAATAATTGTTCAATATTATGCTAAAATTTGTGTGTAAATGATGCTAATTTTTGGAAACAGTTTCAACTATAACTAGGCGTATAATACAAAATACATATTTTTCAGAAAGAATTAAAATTTACAAAACATAACCCGTTTATCCGTTCGGGACCTACGATTCCACAGACAGACACATACCCAGACAGACAGACAGACACGTTAATCTTAAAGCACCCCGTCGTTTTGCGTCGGGGTTAAAAATAATAAATGCTTTAGAACTTTAGTGTTCGTCAGTACAAAAAATATTTTCCGTGCGAAACGGCACCTTTTTGTAGGTAAAATCGAAACGATGCGAAGCGGAACTAGTGCGAAACGGGCCTAACCCGTTTGATAACGTCTTTAAAATAGGTAAAAAAGCAATTACATTAAACGAGACAAAATATAGTACAGTAATACAAGCAGCTCTATAAATGCGGCTCCGAAAGAAAACAAAAAGAAATTTTCACACTCGCAATAAATAAGATAGGATAACCCGTTTAATTTACATCGTCGATATATTTTATACATCTTATTCCAACCAGGGGTCTGTTTAACATGTAAGCCCTAATACTCAGAATATAGTAATGAAGAGATACTGCTCCTCATAAAACAATACCTGACGCTGCTACCATTAAACATTGCAATGGGGATGTTGACTAAAATTTTTTTTGTCCATAATGTTTATTATTGAAAGATATTGGACACGTATTTTTTTTTGTAAATCTACTAAAAACGTAGGAGAAACAACGCACTAGTTAGGTGGTGATGGGGTGGTGGTGATTCATTGTTTTTTTTCGATATTATCGTAAAATACTATTGAAGGTAACCTTTGCCCAGCTGTGGAGTACACATAGCTTAAGATAACTCTAAAGAATTAATAGAAACTTCGTTGTTTTCCAATCTATGGCTAATTATATTCGGTATTAAAGATCAATTAGTTATAGGCACTTATAATAATAGAATGTCTTGAAAAGGGAAAAGAGGCCTTTGCCTTGATGGATTTTAATTACCTCTAGCCATTAATTGTCTACAGCTGGGCATAGGCCTTACTTCTTGATCAACCCCTTTGGCATAGTAATACATTAACATAAGAGTAGCAACTACCTCCCCACTGTCAAGACTAAACTGACATATACCAATACGCTACTCGCACTGCCGCTTAAAGTTAAACGATGCAACCCCATCGAGTTTGGACTCATTTGATTCGTATTCACGAGTACTCTGGTGCCAGATGGTTATAATAATAAAATCATGTTTTTAAAAAGCTTTTTTAAAATTTCACTAGTTTAAGTTTGTCACTCCAGTGCTCCTAGAACTTCAATTCATTGTTAAATCCTAAGTAGCACTGTACTGATTATGGGCGGCGTTATCTTTTATCATAAGGAGAGCGTCTTGCTCGTCTTCTACTTCATCACATTAAAAAAAACTGCCCTTTGTCTCTTACTGTCCTCATTTTGCGCCATTCCAGGCCGAAAATTCTGCTGATGCGAGGTTTCTGCCTAGATTACAGGGTCTATGATCCTAATATATGTAAGGTACTTACGGAACTTGATAGGTGGTAGTAATGTAATTTAGATGAGTCAGCTTCGCTCCCTTGGGCAGACCCGTCGTGCCAGATGAATAGAGAATTAGGCCCGTGTGTGCCCGACCTAGAAACAACAGGATCTTTGCTAATTTACTAAACTTATGTTATTAACCACTAATTTGCATATTATAATTGGAAAATGCTTCTGGTCCTTCTATTTAGGACACAGGTTATTTAATAAAGTTAGGTCGGCCGTTCTAGATTTTTTGTATGAGCAAAGTTAACAACGTTAAGGTTAACAAAGTTATTTTTTTAATTAGTCTGTAATGACACAATGTTGAACCTACCCTAAACCTTTCTCAGCATCCTTTTCTAGACTGCGGCTACGTCTCTACATAACTACTAACAGTAAAAAGTACTGAAACTGGGGTTACATTAATGTCAGACAATTCATCAATAGGTACATTTTTTAAAGGTTACCGATTTGTGGAATTTTGCTTAAGAACTTAGAAGTTAGCTTCTGCACATTGCACTGTTTAAGTACTACGAGCTTAGGCTCGCAGTACCACCTTAAACTTAACCATTTAACCACTTAAATATTGCCCTATCAAAAGGCGAGAGTTAAGGAATATACATATAAACAGATGAGGGAGCGAATTAAAGACTCAGTCTCGACAATGCGTTTGAAAGCTCATCATGACCGTTCCTTTACTTATATATTTCATGATTAGAGCGTTATGCATGAGTATGTGGGTAGGAAGGTCCAGTATGGGTGTAAAATGAGAGCTACATGAATAGTAACGATCGTGTAGCTTGTGAAAATATGAAGTCAAGTGGTAGCGAGATCATAATTTAGGGTTACTGTCTTAAAGCGGGTTTCAAAGTTATTCCATACTAGTTAATAAAAGTACCAACCGAATACGTGCTATATTTATTGTGCCACGTGTGTGTGTGTGTGTGTGCTTAGGTGCCTGCGTATGTCTGTAGGTGTGCTTTGTTGTTATTACCGTATTGTTTGACATTTTGTTATATTAGGTGACCAATTTAATTTAATAATCGGAGCCTAAATGAAACCTATGAACTTAAAAAGATTCTAAACAGTAAACAGTAGAAAGGCAATGAAAAAGTTAAATAAAAACCTTTACCTTTAACCTACCTATACAAAAATATAAAGATAGAGAGAAAAGTAATAATAAAGAACACGTGACAATACATCCTTAAGTGAAACATCTCAGTGTTTAAACACGAATCCAATATTTGTACCATAAAAGTTGGCTCCTCCATAGTTCGCCATCTCAATCGAGTTTTCCGCCAGCTCCTCGAAACGTATGACATCAGTACGACCTCTGTCCTTTCCGCCAAATATGAAGAATCGTTTTATTGTATTAAGCTCCTTCAAAGTATTGTAATGGAGTGTGTAGGCGTCGGTAGATAGAAACACGTACTTCGGTTTTGAAATGTTCGATATGTGGACTAATTCATCTGAAAGTAGATAATAATGTATTTGTTAATTTTTTCGCAATGAATTAAGATGTTAAAGCTAGTTATTTATAAGAATACGAATAATTATTATGTAACGAAATCATACCATTCAGTTTACAAAATAAATTGAATTTTATTCTTCTATATAAAAAAAATGAATTGCAATTCTGTTAGTTTCGCTCAAACTCGAGAACGGCTGAACCGATTTGGCTAATTTTGATTTTGAAATGTTTGTCATAGTCGTTGAGAAAATATGGATAAATTACGAGGAGGATAGGTGGTACGAAGTTCGCCAGGTCAACTAGTTGCACAATAAATATACACAATAACACTATAGAAGTAAGTGTAATAATAATCGTCGTGTAACTATAGTTAACATAGATAAAAATGTATGTAAGAAGTCGGTAAATATTTACCTGAGACAAAAATGGAACAATTCGATATTAGTATCAATATTAACTCAGAAAAAGGCCATTTGTTTCTGGTCTGGGTGGTTTTTCAATATCTATTATAAGTATGTATTTACAAAAGAAAAGTATATAAGTATTATATCCGTTATCCGAACCACCATATTACAAGCATTAAGTTGCTTAGTTTGGGGTTAGGTGGCGCTGTGTGAAACGTCCTGAAATATTTATTTATTTATTTATTTTAAGTATTCTTCCAACTTGTCAACTTTACCAACTACATGTGCTTCCTTGACATGACAGTTAGATAAAAGTAGTCTTCAAGTCTTGGATATAACATTAGTTCGTGCAATAAGAGACGTTCAAGTATTAATTAATCTTCAACAATTTTTGTGTGGATAAAAGGGCGGTTATAAGTGCACGCAAGCAGCCTTTTAGAGTAATCTTTATATTATAACAGAATGAAAAAAAGTATTTACAACAACACATCTTGAACATTGATGACAATATAAAGGGTGCAGTGTAGATGCAAATGGCAAATACATCCAACCTCATCATAATATTATGTTAGGGACAGGTCTTCAACGCCGATTTTTAGTTTGTATGCACACTTTCCACATCTGCAATAATACGAGTAGCTACGGTCATTTACCGTTCATGTTTAGTAAGTATTCAATAGGTACGGATAGGTTGATAAGTTTTCGGTCATACGTATCATCCGGGGACGGGAGATGATGTGAGTTATGTGTCATAATGTCTCATGTGTGAATGACTGATGTGTAATTTCACCTTGCCCTTGCAATTGGATTTTATAATACTACTGGAGATGTGTTTTAAAACGCATACACGTGTATATCTATTAGAAAAAATAAAATTTTCTTGGATTTAACCACATTCACTCACCTTGATTATAGGCGCAGTTGAATAAAGTAGCAACGGCGCCTGAGTAAAGCACTGCTATAGCGGTTATGATGAATTCAATTCTATTCTCACTGCAAATCGCAACCGTTTCACCTTCCTTCACGCCGAGTTGGACAAGTGAATAGGCGACATTTACTATCTTTTGTGCCATCTCCACGAAGGATATTTGCTCATCTGTTTCGCCGTTGATCTTGAACACAAATAAATGAGAAAATAAGTTGATTTGCTCACATACAGCTTTGAGATTGCGGTTCAGAACTATTGCACACCGTCTTTGTATGTGAGAACATTCCTTTTAAGCAGGTTGTCTGTAAGATATTGCTTTATGCAATAACACTGGCGATTTTTTACCTGTAGCTCTTGTAACCTGGTATGCAATAAAGAGTTATTGTATTGTAAAGGAAATAATAATAATGATAGGAAATTTATCGACCTACCTGTAGAATAGTTTCATTTGAAAATCAAAACACTACTTCAGAAGAGCAATTTAAAGCATGATTTGCATACATTTTGGACCAACTCTTTCGTCCCTGGGATATTCATAACATTTTCTTATACAACGAAGTAACAAGACGAGCAAGACGCTCTCCTGTTAGTAAGATATAATGCTGCCCATAATTAGTACAGTGCTACCCAGCATTTTACGAAGGCAATATTTTGGGTGCACTGCGCCATCGCTTCTTACTTGAGAGTCATAAGATTGGACTCTTCAGCCCAGTAATTTCACTAGCTACAGTGCCCTCCTACCGAAGCACATCAATGTTTCCACATCACTGCTCAGGCGGTAGAATAACTGGAACTGTTGGGGACCCACCTAGTCGACTTCCTGTAAAGGAAGTCTACCCCCTGTGTTTCACTCCGAGGTCGAAAAGTTTGGGCAAAGAGTATGCAAGTCAATATTTTTAATCGCTCTTCTTTTAAGAAGTGATTTTTCAGGTGAGACTTTATTCTACAGATATAGAGTCACTGACCATAAAAGTATGTATTTTCTACTTACCATAGCCACTTTGTTTCCATGCTTCAATATTTTTTCCACAAATAGTCTTCCAAAGTTCATATGCGAAGGGGCTTGTTTTAAATCAACTTCCCCTAACACTGTTCCTTCAGACACGTTGACTCTAACAGCCATGGTTTTTTAAAATTACCAATAATATAATATTTTTAATACTTATTATTGTTTTAATGAAATGAGATGCTTGTTTATAACTTTAGTCCTACTAATAAAGAAATACAATGAACTGCTCAAAGACTATCTTTTTTTGTAAACATAATTACGTACATCGTTATCAGAACAGTACGTATTTACATAATAATTAGATAAAAGATGATAAATCCTTGAGGTTGGTTTGATGTCACTATTTTTATAACTATTTTTCTAACTATTTTTCTTATTCATACGAGTACTGTGGGAGAAAATAATATACCTATTATAATCATTTTTCAAATGATTTTCAAATGTATGTTCTGAAGAATTCTTTAATTTTTTTTTTTTTTTTATGTTATGAAGTAGAAGACGAGCAAGACGCTCTCCTGATGTTAAGAGATAAATATTAAATTTAATTGATATAGGTACAGTACCTACATACCTAAATAAATACTTGCTTTAGGTATGTACCTATAACATATTAATTTTCTTTCCAAATAAACTTCCAAATAATAAAAATCAGTTCATAAACATTCACAATCAGTTCCTTAGTACTGAAATTATCAAAAGTCGTAAACCTCGACGTTTGATCCTCTTAACGCTCACGAATGCATCTACAATTCTATTTAGCACCTTAACTGCTGTCCGAGTGTTACTTATATTGCCCTACTGTCCGTAAGAAAATCAATGGACGGCGCATGCTGAAACTAGTAATGAAGCAGCCATAGTAAGCCAACTCTCTTGTATGATTAGGTGACACCAAAATAATGACGAAAGGCAGCTGGATGATGACAGCAAGAGACAGGGATGAAATCACCTGCTTCTTTTTGACCCAGGAAAAATGCGTTACGCATCATCACTCCACGCTGTGGGACGCGGGGCGGTGTGTGGGTCTCCCTGGCTAAACATGGGCGCGGCGGGGATACCCCCTAAAAATCTGGGGTGTTCCTGCGGGAAGCCATAATGCCGGGGCAGCGGGTACGCTGAAGCTATCAGCAGTAGCCAATTACACGTTAATGATGATATGATTTACTATAGGTGTTAGTCTACAAGTAATTGGTAAGAACAAGCGAGTAGGCTTACTATAACTACCTCATCAATTTGCTACATCCATGACGCTATGTTAAAGTTTTGTCAATAGAATAGAGACTAAAGGTCTGATAAGTTCGTTGAACTGACCTTTTGATAGAGATTCCTACATGTTCACTTGTTGTCGATGCGACATTCGTGACAACAAATTGCCTGCATATCTTTAGATACGAGTATGATATCGGAAATAAGATGAAGGAATATTCTACCTGTGAAGGTATTTTAATACTTAATAGTTGTTGCGTAGACTGAAAATAATTTAGACAAGTCTAAATTTTGATAGAATATTTTTTTTCGCTGCCGTATAGTACGCTTGGCTGTCCTCAAAATGACGACTAAAAACTATCTCGTAGTGTATTCAACGAAATTGCAAGACTCTATTAAGGCATAAGGCCTAAGGCATGTATTGTGAGGCTAACCGCAATGTTACTACCCGGCTGGCCGCAAGACACGGTTATAGAAGAAGAGTAAGAAATTACGCCTAGCCGGGTGGCTAACCGCATTGTTACTTATTGTATAGTATGTTTGGAAACGTCGCGATTAGCGGTAGATAGGTGAGAAGTCTTCTATGCACATTGCACGAGTAACCAAATCTGATTATGTGAGCAACCTTAAGCTGTACGATGAACCGCATTGCATTGACGCAAATAATGCGTATACTTTTACGTACGTCTTATAAAATACGCGTGACATGTTTAATACTGTTCTTTTTTTTAGTTACGCCGGGAAAAAATGCGTTACGCATACCCTCCCATCGGGGGTATGGGACGGTTATGTGGGACTTCCCGTGCAGAGCGACTGCACGGGTATACCCACTAAAACAACCCGGCGGCACTCCCGCATCGTCTTTGTGATAGGGAACTGGGAATCGGCAGAGCCTTCCAGTGGGAATCAAGTCCAATACTATGTTCTAAAGCAACGCATTTGCTGATACACAAATCAATTAGGCAAATTAAGTGCCATATTTACCTTCAATCTTTGATGGTAAATGCTAATATATCGGGTCAGACAGTTCTTCACTAGTCTATATATTTTTCTACCTACATTTTATTGCCACAGTGTTATAGAACAAGCCCGCCCACGTTTACCCTATGCCAGGTCTTCTCACGGTCTGACTCATAATCATTGTTTTGTTAAACTATAATGTAGGTAATAGGCTCAACATAGGTATATTTAATGCTATACTATAATTTGTTTTTTTTTATTTCATCGATATTATTTTTTTACAATAGGGGTCAAAGCGACCCACGTTGGCCACCTTGAATTATTTTCCGTTTCTATATTAAATAAATTGTAAATTATGGAGTTTTATTACTTTGCCACATTTTACTACAATATGCTACTATTTTTTTTATACAACGAAGTAAAAAGACGAGCAAGACGCTCTCCTGATGGTAAGAGATTACGCTGCCCATAATTAGTACAGTGCTACTGGTGCACTGCGCCAACGCTTCTTACTTGAGAGTCATAAGATATTAAGACTCTTCAGCCCAGTCATTTCACTAGCTACAATGCCCTCCTACCGAAGCACAGTAATGTTTACACATCACTGCACAGGCGGTAGAATAACTGGCACTGTTGGGGTACCCACCTAGACCCTATTTACAGAAACTTTTATGCACTTGATCCATTTGATTATTATATTAGTAAGTAACAACACAATTCTTAAATTTTAAGGGCGTATCATCTGGTAAAACAAAAATATTCTACTAACACACGAAACGTATTTTTTAACATTTTATTACAATTACATAAAATAATGTCTATATTTTATTCAAAATTTCTTTTATTCTCATATCTTTATATCTGATCTAATTTATTTTATTTTCAATCCGCAGTAAAACGACATTGATTAATACAGTTTATTTATTGTTCCTTAACATAGCCTATTTGAGTTTTTTCCACTGGATTTGAACCGTCTCAATAAAATTGCTCCCTGCGGTGATGGTAGGAGCGATGGACCGGTCCTGGATTTAACATCCTTATTCATTATGCTATCGGAAGATACCTGGTGGTCGCCACTTGTAAAGTAATGCTTGAAACCTAGCACACGTTAATGGATACTTAGAAACATTAATAAAAATAAATGGTGTTAAGGACGATATTCACGGTCGACTAATTGCATTTATAACGATGTACCTAATATGGCTTACCACACCACAACTGCCCATACCGTAGACGACACATTATCATGACGACCACGACCGTTCTGCCAAGAACGAAGCGATTAAGAAGAAGAATCTAGCTTAAAAGCTGTACTTTGCAAATGCAGTAATACTCCAATATTCCAGCAATCAATCGCCTGTGTATGTCGCTTTGCAATCTACTCATTTTTAGGGTTCCGTACCTCAAAAGGAAAAAACGGAACCCTTATAGGATCACTTTGTTGTCCGTCCGTCCGTCCGTCCGTCCGTCCGTCCGTCCGTCCGTCTGTCTGTCAAGACCCTTTTTCTCAGGAACGCGTGGAGGTAACAAGCTGAAATTTATAGGAAATACTAAGGTCTATTGCCTCTTAGAGCTGTGAAAAATTCAAACTTTTAGGCCAACGCAATCAAAAGATATAGTCGAATATGTCGCAAATTTCATCAAATTTTCGACATTACCAAATAAATCAAAACCTACGGGGCACTTCCCGTAAACTCAGAATCTTGAAATTTGGCACGAAGTAACTCCTTAGAGCACAAATAAAGGAAAAATTGCAAAAACCATACATTTTTATTTTCATCATATGAAAAAAATATTTTGAATAATTTTATACCTACTACCTCTTTTCTCATGAACGCGTAAACGTATTAAATTGAAATTCATATCAAATACTAAAGTCTATAATACCTTTAAACTGTAATAAAATCAAACCTCTATGTTAACGCATTAAAAAGAAACAGCAATTTTAGCCGAAATTTTAAACACGCAACTACTCTCAAAAAACCAAAGCCTACAGGGTACTTGCCGTGAACGTAGAATCTTGAAATTTGGTAAAAAGCAATTCCTTAGAGCACAGATAAAGGAATAATTGCGAAAATTGTACATTTTTAGTTACATCATATAAAAAAAATATTTTTAATAATTTCATACTTACTACCTTATTTCTCATGAACGCGTGCAGGTAACTGAAATTCATATCAAATACTAAGGTCTATAATACCTTTAAACTGTAATAAAATCAAACCTCTATCTCAACGCATTTAAAAGAAACAGCAATTTTAGCCGAAATTTTAAACACGCAACTACTCTCAAAAAACCAAAACCTACAGGGTACTTGCCGTGAACGTAGAATCTTGAAATTTGGTAAAAAGCAATTCCTTAGAGCACAGATAAAGGAAAAATTGCGAAAATTGTACATTTTTAGTTACATCACATAAAAAATATTTTTAATAATTTCATACTTACTACCTTATTTCTCATGAACGCGTGCAGGTAACTGAAATTCATATCAAATTCTAAGGTCTATAATACCTTTAAACTGTAATAAAATCAAACCTCTATCTCAACGCATTCAAAAGAAACAGAAATTTTAGCAGTATTTTTTATCTCGCGACTACTCTCAAGGGAATCAAAACCTACAGGGTACTTGCCGTTAACTCAGAATCTTGAAATTTGGTTTATCACAGGCACAGGAAAAATTGCGAAAACTGTAAATTTTTAGTAACATCATATAAAAAATATTTTTAATAATTTTGTATTTACTATCCCTTTCCTCAAGAACGCGTACAGCTATTAAATTGAAATTCATACCAAATACTCAGCTTTATAATAACTTTAAGCTGTAAAAAAATCAAACATCTATGTCAAAGCAATCAAAAGAAACAGCAATTTTAGCCGCATATTTTCAAACTTGCAAGTACTCGCAAGGGAATCAAAACCTGCAATATATTAATATTATACCCACTTTTCCTTAGGGTTCCGTAGAAACCCGTAGGTTTATACGGAACCCTCGGTGCTCGAGTCCTACTCGTACTTGACCGGTTTTTTTTCTACTGTTCATTGAAACAATTTTACGGATTACCCAGTGCCATTAGCTAGATATTAGATATGTCGCACTGATATCAACGCAATCCGTCGCTCGTCCGTGATTAGAGCCCTTAACAAGGTACGAATTTCACAGTTATCTTTATGAAACGCGAAAAGACGTTAGTGCCTTTCTGCCGGGTTATTAAAACTATGAAATGTTTTTAATATTTAACAAAGGACTTTTAATGAGAGCAGTTAAGCTTTGACCTTTGTAGCTAAACGTTATAATGAAAAACAGGTACAAAAAGCGAGCCTTTTCTTTATTTACATGCCTTGTTTTACGCGTTTTCTTGTTATAAAAATGATTTAAAAGGAAAACCTGTTTTTTTTTAGATTTTACTCTGGCGGGGTTAGATAGAATTTTCAACCACTTTTAAATTTCATTTCGTTACTATTGACGTCAGAAAAAATTGATAAAAAAACAGGAGAAAAAAAAAGAATTAACTATTCAGAATAGATACAGCCACTAGTAATTCCTTTGCAGGAGGTCGTCTAAGTGGGTACCCCAACAGTGCCAGTTATTCTACCGCCTGAGCAGTGATGTGCAAACATTACTGTGCTCCGGTAGGAGGGCACTGTAGCTAGTAAAATTACTGGGCTAAAGAGTCTTAACATCTTATGACTCTTGAGTAAGAAGCGTTGGTGCAGTGCTCCTAGAATTTCACATAATTGTGAAATCCTAGGTAACACTGTACTGATTATGGGCAGCCGTTATCTCTTAACGTCAGGAGAGCGTCTTGCTCGTCTTCTACTTCATCACATAAAAAAAAATTCTAACCGGAAAGATATAGAGATCAAATTAAAAATATCGAAGTAATATTATTTTAAACGGATTGCTACATGTTGACATAAATAAAAAAAAAAAATATCCTATATTTAGTTATTGACTCAGCTGTTCACTGATTTACTGCTGAATGAACCATGGTGTTTTTTGAAATTTTTGTCCCTTAGCATCAATTACGAAGATTGACGGAGTACATATATTTTTTTAAGATTTATTGTTTAACTTTTGAGTCTTTAGAGTATTAGTTAGAAAGAGGGAGTTTAGTTGTTTTGTTTTAGTCTTTGAGTATCTTTGTTCATTTTGTTTCGGGGGTATTTTTAAAGACTTGAATAAGGTTCAACTCGCAGTCTGTGAGACATCCACGTCAGTACTTTACTACGTTAATAATAAAAAAAATCAACGCAATATCATTTGATCTCATCAATTATCTTTATCTAGAAGGCATCCATAGTCCATAGATACAGACTTGTCCGCGATACGAGTATGTTAAGCCCAAACAATAGAGCGGATTTGATTTAGATGATCAATACACTACGTCCATTATGGCTAAGCATTAACTGCTCCAATATCTGGTTAATATCTGCGCACCCTGGGGTAATTATGACGTAATCAACGCCGGTACGTTACGGGATATGGCTTTCATTAATTTTCTTTGTGTTGGCGGCTTGTTGGTATTGGTTTTTGCTTTCAATGCGGCTTATCAATTGTTCTGATCGAGGCTATGAGAAGTTTTATATTTTTAATATCAAAAGCTACTCTGATTTTTGTTCGTAGTACGAGTACTAATAAAGAATAATTATTGGGCTCTTAACCTCTAAATTAACATTTTATGGATTTTGAGTACGGAGCGTTAATGAAGTGCACCTCTAGAAATTTTACATTATTGTTAAATCCAGGTTACAATCAGGAGAGCGTATTGCTCGTCTTCTTACTTCTTTGTATAAAAGTCGATTATATAAGCAGTAATTAGTAAAATTTACAGACAATTTTTAGACATGTAAATTGTATGCCCGATGCTTAGATAGCTTAGTCACTTACCAACCGGTGATATTGGTAAAAAATAACAGTGTAAAGACAGAACAGAGAGCCTTATAGCTATTGCGTACTGGTTTCTAACAGTATAAATTAACAAAATTTAAATGTTATTAGAGTCATAGAACGGTAATGTAAAACATTCATTTTGCAATTTATCGCTTAATCCACTAGCACGTTACATGCCAAACTCAAGAAACTTATTTTGACTTTAGCGCTCTATGACTCTTAGAAAATTTTATTTTTATCGGTTAATAGTGACCAGTGCTCGATAGCCAATAGACCATCGGAGGGCGGCGCGGCGGTAAAAGAAGATGATCTATGCTGCATTATAGGCAACAAACATACATATTTAATATTTAAGGAGATATTTTATAAAAATAATTTTCATCATGACTCCTGTAAATTGAAGAGAAAACTTTCTGCGCGAATTGAGCAACTCTATACTTTCCCGTGTAGCAAGCGTATGACGTAAAGAGCAAGTTTGCTCCGAAGATGACTAATGATATTTCTACGCGTAATGGAGTTTACACGTAGCCCGATCGTGTTTGAACTTGGCGATACACCCTGCATGTTGGATGAAGTTTGCTAAAGGTCTGGCTTATTTTATATTATGTTCTGTTATTAGCTACACCCCAGTTTTATAGCTAAAAATAAAAACAAATTAGCAGCGCTATAATAATATCGAAAATATTAATAATGTTGTTGTCATCATTTGGAACCCGTCCACTGCTGAACAGCGCTTACTTAAGCGATTACTCTGTATCTTATACGAGTATAATATAAGCTGCGACCAGGGATTTTACCCACTTTACTGTATGTGTTATTCCACCGTCTATGCTATCTCTACACAAAATTTCAGCTCGATCGATCTACCCGTTTAAGCGTGAAGAAGTAACAAACATACAGACTAACTCACTCATTTATAATATTAGTATTAGTAGTGGATTATGCGATTTTTCTTCTATTACGTTGTAGATCGATAGATAACTATTTATTATACACCAAAGTTACAAGACAAATAGAAATGAAATGAAAATGAAAGGAAATGAAAATCATTTATTGGCTCTATCTTACAGCTTAAGCTTACATAGTGTGCTAAAGTTTTAATGTGGGTACTCGCCAATAGAAACAAGCTCAGCGTTTTGTCAGATTAACCCTAGGGCTACTGATTTTTAGCCTGCTCCCGTGCTCGATGCAGGTGTTATAGCCGAAAAATAGTCTTGGCGGGGTTTCTATATAATATGCTTATCTCTACGTCAAATATTATTACTTACTACAATGTTTAATACCTATCTCTACATATTTTTATTTTTTTAAATATCTCTACTTATAACTCTATATTATTTACACAATAGGTACTGAGTACTGTGCAAGCATTCATTACTATATATAGTATTCTTTTATCTGTGCTATAATATTTTATATTATATAATTTACTTATATATTAACGCTAACACAACATTCTTATGCTATACTTGTATTATATGCATAGGTGGTCGGTTGGTACTATATTATACTTATTAAAATTTCCAACTATTTTGTCTATTATGTGTCTAATATATCATCATTTTTCGCGTTAAAATTTAGTTAAAGATATTAGTCGTATTTTGAATAGAACCTAGATTATGTGGTAAAAATTAGACACTTATGTTTTGCGCTTTTCTATGCAGATGATAAACGGTGGCACACTGCTAAATCTTAGCTTAGCTTTTCTTGATTCAGTTACTGCAAGAAGTCACTTAAAACATTACTCAAACGACATGCTCAAAAAACCTTAACATTTTCCAGACATACCAAACGCGCCGCATCTTTTTCCTTTGGGAATATTTATTTAACAATCGATAGTCATAAATTCTTGTATGGCAAGTCCTATTACAACTCACTTAGCACCGTTTGAAGTTTATATTAACGACTACAGATGCGACATAATTCATTAATTTGCATCTAAGTGGTCGGACACTTATGGTGGTCACACACGCATTGTATCGTGTAATTACTTACAGTACATTACATTTTGATTTTAGATGAATAATGAATTATTGAGACCTGTAAAACGTGATTGCTACTCGTATATAAGGCAAAGATGAATAGTATAAAATTTTCTATTTTAATTTTATTAAATAACTATAATTTAAAAGAAGGAGCTTGACGCTTGGCAAATCATAAATGAATAAAATTGGCCAAAGCGATGAGCCAACCATTACGGACAATTTAATCATTAAAATAATTTTATTTACCATTTAATAAATATTAGCCGTTTTATTAAAATGGTAATTAAAAATATATAGTTATATGACTTTTTTTAGTTAGAATTATTTAGGTACCTACCTACCTATGTAACTACGTATTTAAAATATTGCAATAAGATTAGAACGCTACGCGATTTCATCAAGCCCGTAACGAGTGATAAGTTTGAAATAAATTTTAAGTGCTCTTAAATGAACTAAAAAACTTTAAGTTAAAACAAATCCATATAATTAATAATATTATTATAATATTTTACACATTTTTTAAAAATATTTATGAAACACAATAAATATTCTTCATCTTTTCTTCTTCTTGGCCTCTTGTGGTGCATTTATGCACATAGGCCACTCCAAAGAAACACAATATTACACAGTAGGCATATTTCTTTTATCGATAGAATCACTCTTCAAGTGCATCCTCATTCAGGAGCTTTAACTCTGTTTTCCACTAGACCAATAGTGAAGTGCAAACGTAAATATAGCCCGTTTCACAGTCGGCGTTCGGTACGGTTACAACAACGTGTCAATAGGGATAATGGAAATTATTGCCATAATTGGAAGCGCAAGTTATGAAGTATCAAGTGCTGGTGGCATATAGGCGGTAGAACTGACACGCGCTAGGAAATAACTACTCGTGGTTTTTTTTTTTTTATACAACGAAGTAAGAAGACGAGCAAGACGCTCTCCTGATGGTAAGAGATAACGCTGCCCATAATTAGTACAATGCTACCCAGTGCACTGCCCCAACGCTTCCTACTTGAGAGTCATAAGATGTTAAGACTCCTCAGCCCAGTAATTTCACTAGCTACAGTGCCCTCCTACCGAAGCACAGTAATGTTTGCACATCACTGCTCAGCTCACTTTTTTACATAAATAAATCTTTTAAAACTTAACCTTTAAAAAGCCGTGGTTTTTATATTTTTGCGCTATATATATTATTTAGGTTATTATCGCGGCTTTGCCCTGTTGTCTTTTCTTATCGGATGTCTAAGTAAAAATATCTATCTCTTCAAAATTACAACTCAATCCGTCCAGCTTAATTTGTAGCGCAGTGTCAGTGATAGATCAGTCAGTCAATCAGTCGCACTTTCGTTTTATATATTTAGAATATTGTGAGATTATCTTGTTTTTTTAATACACATAACTTGTAAGTTTCAGAGCATATAAAAATTAAGACAAAGGTAATATTTTCTTAACTTTCCTTCACAATAGCTACAAAGTTAGGCAATAAATTAAACAAAAAATTATAAGTAACACAGTCTGACATAGACGAAAAATTGATTCCTGAATAAACATTTCACAGACAGAAGGCGACAAAGCTTTTATACTTCAATCGATCCCTAATAACTGAGCCAACATCATCATAGCATTCGGGGCATCACATTTAGCCTTTCCACTTAGCGGTGGATAACCGCGTAAGACCATATTTTCACAGAACCTGTGAGTGGGCGGGTGCGATCGTGAGAAACAAATAGCCTGAGACTCTGAGACATACTCGGTGCAAGTCTTTAGCCGACGGCTAATCTGTGTGTAAACGTGAGAAGCTGGACTGACATATTTTCATAATTATTATAGTTGCTAATTAGTAGTTGCGATTTTCATCATCAACCTTTACTAGTCGACTGTTGTGGGAACATAAGCCTCCCCTATTATATTATGTACCTATACATGATGATTTTGAGTATATTTTTTGTTTATGTATCTACCAGAATCTACGTAAACTATACGAGTAGGTATTTACTAATAGTATAAGACCTAAAATCAGTTTAGTTAGTTTAATACGTACCTAAGCACTTTTTGCGTGAAATAAACAATTATTTCCAACTGGCACATGTTTTTATAGTGATATTCCTTTGAAATTAATGTTTCAGGAAGTGGTTAATTTATGTATCTTTTTCAACTAAATAAATAAATAAGGTCACATCGTTGACACATCCCACTAGATGGGAAGTGCAAATGACTTAGAAGAATCACCTAAGATAATATCTAGATAGGTACATATTTCTCTCGTGCCTAGAAGATACCGAACTTTTATCGCATATTTAATGGATAATAATAATACACATGTGAACATATAATAATATCTGTGTTATGTGTGTGAATAAACGTCCTACTGATATGGTTATAAAATTATTCTTGAATAATAATTATAATTTATCACCGCGACAATATCATATAAAAGCTCGACTACGGCTGTAATCGCACAGGTTTCTAGAAATTTCCCATGGTTTGGTAAAGGAAAATTTATCATTATATCCGAGGATAGTGGGCGAGCTAACGGTAGATAAAATAGGCTTTCGACTGACTTTAGATCAAAGCAAATTAGTCAAGTTTATAAGCATAAAGACGTACGATAATGTTCCTATCGTAATAAAAAGGTACATCAAAGTATGCTAAAATTAGTGCTTTTTTCATATATGTATCATCAAGACTCTTAGAAGTATCCAGTAAACTATTTTTTTTTCTGGAACATACACTGTTTTTAGCAGACTAATCAGATTTTTAAATCAACATTTTTTTTATGTAATAGGTGACAAACATGCAGACGGCCCACCTGGTGGTAAGTGGCTATCGTCGCCTGTGGATACCTGCAATACCAGGGGTACCGTTGGTACGTTGCCTACCTTTCAAGACTCTGTTCACGTGCCTTTTGAAGAGTCCCATGTATATTCCATGAAGCTCAAAATACCGCAGGAGAAAGCTCATTCCACATTTTAAAAAAATGACAAAAGCCTAAAAATATGACTATTACAAACAGACAAATTATATCTGCCGTGATTATAAGCATCATAATGAAAAATGTCTTTACTTAAATCGATAATTCAAAGGCATTCTAAAATACCAACTAAATACATTAGAGGCATAATGACGTCACATCATGGAATGCGGAGTATTTCAGTAATCTTCATACAAACGCATTACATATTACTTGCGTAGAAACATTCTACTGCAATAAAGGACTAAGATACGGTAGAATATGATAAAGTTTACAACCTTACGATATCATACGAGTATTCCACAAGTTTCAATACACTTGACGCAAATTGGAGAGGATCTTAAATGATCACCCGTTGTTCCTAAAACGAGCACTCTGCTAGAATGAGAACTGCTTTGCTCTGTCTCCTGCGAATGGTTTTCAGATTCAATGTCGTAATATTAATTGAAGAGAATTCTTTGCAAAAATCGATAATGAACTAGCTTGCCTAGTGTAATGATTTTTTTATACCCTGCATTAAATAGCTTCAAAAATTAAAATTACATACATAAATAATATTTTATGACGCCTGGTTCCCGTTGGGGTGCACACACATCTTCGCTAAAAAAAAAAACAAAATTAAAATGTATTTATATAAATAAGTCACAGTGGAGAACTTATGCAATCATATTCATATTATAAGTAAGTGATGGTCTCAATTATATTATGTAGGTCATTTTAAAAAAATTTTACATAAAGATACAATTGACCTTTCAATATTTTCAATGTACTTGGAACATTGCGTGTGCTTACTTCTTAGCGATGTAATTCAGCCTCCAGTTTTGTAATGTGCTCATTTTAGATCGTCTATTCTTTGCATACGTAATTTATTTTACATAGCAATTACCATATTCAAGTGACTATTTATTCGTTACAGTTAGAGCCATGCGAAATGTTACAGCATTCCGCTGTCTTGTAGACTTAGGACTCGACCACTCCTAAATTGCAGGTTGTTCTCATTGATGTCAGAAACACTTTGTTTGGTTGACAAGCGTTGTTTATAATTGGTTGAAACCTTACTGCTTAATTGTATAGTTAAAGAAATATTGCAGAGACTTAATTATTACAAGTTTTGTACTAGACTCTTGTAGGGGATTGGAAATGTTTTCCATTCTTTTCATTATCTTTCAATAATAATTACAAGTGAATTAAATTAAAAATTAAAAAAAAACCCCAACACAATACGTAATTCACCATTTTTTGATGGCGGCCATCTTGGATTTTAATTTTTATATAGTGGGCTGTATTCTACTCGTTAAGCCCTTTTTTTATTTGATACCCATATTGAGGGGGTCGTGGAAGAACAAAGTAATCCGCCATTTTGTAGCGGCGGCCATCTTGGACCGATTTTCACCAAACATGGCTAAGAACACTCTCGACTAACTCTACTTTCAAAAAAAAAAACTAAATCAAAATCCGTTCATCCGTTTGGGCGCTACGATGCCACAGACAGACACATACACACACACACAGACAGACAGACAGACAGACACGTCAAACTTATAACACCCCGTCGTTTTTGCGTCGGGGGTTAAAAAGAATGCTTTCGATTTTTTACAGACAGGTAATATTTTATATTCAAAATACTTTTCAGCGTAATAACTATCAGAGGTCAAATATAATTAATGCTTTTTAGATTATCGTGCGTTTCATGTCGATTTAGAAATTAATTGATCAAGTCTGAGAGGCATATATCCCGCCTTATAGGTTTAGTCTGCAATCATCTACGGCAGCATCGGCACTTAATATCAAGCGATATTGTGGTCAAAGGCTAATCTATATCTAACTTCTTACTAATATTATAAACGCGAAAGTTTGTAAGAATGTATGGATCTCTGAATGTATGTTTGTGACTATTTCACGCCTAAACGGGATGACCGATTGAGCTGAAATCTGGTATGATAGATTAGACCCTGGAATAACACATAGGCTACTATAGCACAGCGGATAAAACCGCTGGGCACAGCTAGTTGTATATAAAAACAAGTTTTAAAATCATCTAATATTAAGTAGATAACTATACGATTTTGAAAACTAACGCGAGCGTTATCCATATTAACTATGCAAATATACCGACTAAACTCACGGATATAAAAGTCGAAACTAGGCTCGACCCTGGGTTTCGGACTATCTAGGCTACTTCGGCTTCGGCTACTTCGGCTATCCCAGGGTCGAGCCTAGTTTCGACTTTTATATCCGTGAGTTTAGTCGGTATATTTGCATAGTTAATAAGTAGATATCTGTTCATAGATAGTATTTATTTGTAAAGGCACAAGACAAGGCCTAGGTCTGATTTGTCAACACACAGTGGGCTGTAAAACATGCGGTCAGTATTGACTTGGCATTTGCATGGAATGTTCACATTATAGACATTATTATTACCGTGTGTGAAACCACATACACGCAGGTCTAGTGTGGTAGGTTAATACTATATATTTAGACTCTATAGTAAGTTTTATTTTTTATAATAGGGATATTTACGAGGTCGAAATATTAAAAATATTATAACCTAGTTCTTAATTTAACTTATAATAATAAATATTGGATATGTATTTTTTGGTTTGTGAATGAAAGAAGAAAATGTCCTAACGCTTATAAGTTTTTAGGTGGGGACTTATTCAGTACAAAATGTACCTACCCCTATTTCAGCCAGTGCCGATTACGATGTCCTTCATCAGGTGTTCACGACTGCAGAACCAGGCGCTCTCCAAAAAAAAATTGTTTAAAAATCGTATAACTACTATATGCCAACTGTTTGTTTTTTGCCAATCCAACAATGTCGCACCACAAGAATGAATACACTTTTACAATATAAAGTATCAGTTATAAATAATTGTTTTAAGTTCCTAAACAATTATAATCAATAACTGCACGTACTCATTAACGTGCTAGCCCAGTAGATCTATAAAGCAGCGATCAAATAGCTTCCTTCAAGATAGCCGGAGCAAGATTAACGAGCGCAGCGTGCAAAACGTTTAAACCCATTTCCAACTGAAATCCAACCAGTCAGTAACATATATTAGTGGGAGGAACGTTCTGAACCATCACTTACATTAACCGAATTAGTTAGCTTTAAGCTGGGATCCAGACTGGCCAATCTGAATTTACTGGTGTTGCATCGATATGTTAGCAATTAAAACACTACTGGCCAAAGCCGCAGTTGAAAGGAACTGTGATGTACTCGTTATATAGGAGAGATTCTATTTTCTATTTAGTATGTGTAATTTTTTATTCATATTTTTTGTAGTCTTTATTGAGAAAATATCAAACAAGCAAACATTACTACAGCAGTAAAAAACACTTGTAACCACAGATCGGTCATATACCAATCCACAGAAAATCCAAGTGCTCTAAACCACTGAATATTTTGCCTATGATGATAAGGGTTATACTGGCCAGCTTGCTGTTTTTAAAAACACACAAAATATCGAGCTTTTTAATTATAAATAATAATATTATTAATGATATATAAAAGTGAAATAAAGCCTTTCTTCGTTATTATATCATCGGTAGTTTAGTGTAATAGGGATTAGGAATTAGCCAGTCTCCATTTTCTGGTTCACTTTTAATGTTGTTTGTCGTCTTTATTAGTATTTTTATTGTTTTGTAGAGTTTCAGGCTACCCTAGGCTACTCTACCAATAAAACATTGAACAAAATGGAACAAAAAGATCATTTCGAAGAATTGCATCATTATTACAACAATCCGGATTTTATTTCATGTCATCCAATTATCTCCGTCACGACTGCAAAACTTATTCGATCGCTGTGAAGCTAGACATTTACATAAAACATGTCGCAAATAAAAAGGTTTAAAAGGACTCGAATGACAATAAACATTGCGTCATAGGGGTGCAATCTTGGCACTGAGCGTGCTCATATCATTTGATTTTATACCATCATACTATCGCATACTTATTGGACCCTCCGTCATGGCTATAAAGTCGTCTTGTAGGTGGTCCCACTGTGCGATACTAACATATTTTTATAGAACTACATAACGCCTTTACTATCCCATCCAACAAATCTTTATAGCAAACATGAAGACTTCTCGAAAACACTGCGCAATCAATTGTGTAACGTTTTTGTGATTTATTTTTGTGGGCATTGTGTTGAAAGTTGATGCTTATAGTGGAAATATCGTTCATAAATTTATTTTTTATTGATTCTTTGTTAGGATTTTATCGTCTGTGCCATGGTCTACATGCTTTGTTGATAAAAGTTAGTACCGATTATTATTTTAACAACGCCCATCTTCCTACTTAGACTTTCTTATTGTCTTCTGCTCCATCATCATGATAGCTATGTTGATCATTGGCGATGAAAGAGCTGCCTAGGTCTGAGTCCAAGGGCCGAGGACTTGGTATTATCAGAGTTAGTATCCTGGATGTTTTTTCTAACAGATTCGTTAAGATACCTCTGTCAACTTATTGGATAATTATTTAAGATTAATGAACATGTATTAGGTACCTTTATAACATATAATAAAGTAATAAATACCTATATCACAACGTTATAATAATTATACTACGACGTTACATCCTCAAGATTTATTAATTACTGTGTAGTTCATTGCTTAATGTACCAGGTATCACAATATTTAAAGATAAATAAAAAAATAAAAAGAAGTTAGCATGACTACTAGCGCCCTCAGTCGCTGGGACGTCATCTTGTCATTGTTGTTTATGTGCGGGTATCGTTAACACAGAATTAGATTTTTCGAAAGTTTAAAGTGTCTTTTTCAGGATTTTCTTTTAGATTTAATTATAAGAAACAAGTTTTAATTTTCTGTAATACCATTTTCTCTTGAGTTGTTCGTTATATTAATGCCTTTCCCATGTCGTTTAGTTATTTGTCTGCAATTTTGAAAAAGTGGTCAAATGTTAAACAAAATTTCCAGCCACATTATGAAGCCTAGAAATGACTTGGCAGATAGAAACTAGCGCTCATTAAGAAAGTAGGTTTCTGTTTAGCTCCAACTTTTCTCCGCTTATTAAAAATATTAAAATGCTATTAACTTTTTAAAAGAAAACAAATGACAAGCTTCAAGACCACGACACAAATAGAGAGAAACATTGCTCGCGACATGACTTTAACGTTAAAATATTCTGAGAAATAAATTAATAAGGATCAATGTGGCAGTCATAATATTGTACGAGTACGTGAGACTTGAATGGAAGTTACATTAAGGTCACAGACATACACTTTCTAAAGTAAAATAATTGAGTCAATTTATTGAGCGTCGTTCCGTCTAACGCTGTGTGACACTTAACAGGGCATTGATTAGGTACTCGAGTGATATTAGTCATCGTGGAATCGTATTTAGAGACTCAGAGATTGTGTGTGGCGGGTGCTCTAACCATGAAGCTTTTTATCAGATTTAATGAGTACTTAGAAATTATTGCTACTATTCGTTAATGATAGGGCGAAAACATTGAAGTTCTAATTAAAACATTATTTTAGTACGCTATAAATTACTTTTTATATTTCTGGGGTAGCGCGCAATGTTTTGGCTTCATATAATAAGTTCCTTAACCTTTGTTCATCTATTGCATTGCGGGGTTTTCAGGCAATATTTTTTTCCCTTTACTATGTCCCAAACTAAAGAGAAATGTCTGGGAACATTTCTCTTTAGTCTGGGACATAGTAATACTGATGCATACTGAGCATGACGCAATTCAACAACTAATATTTCATGGTATCTCAGGATAGATCTGCAAAGAACTTGAAAACACTTGGTGGCCCTGTGTCTATTATCTAATCATGATGCTGCTTACTCGATCACAATAGGCCAATCATGGCCGCAGTGATACCACAGCCGCACTACATAAATAAAATAAAAAAACAAATGTTGCTTACTGGGTTGTACCTGATTTGCTCGATTTGTAACTGATATTATAATTATAAAAAAAATCTAACGCTCAGGATTTCCGAACACTGTTCAAGCAGCAATCTCCGCGATACTAATAGTGGACTGTGCTATATTTTATGAAAGTGTTTATGTTTTTCATTTAATTGTATTCCCCAAAGAGCTTCACCGGACTAGTGCAAAGTTTTTCTCTTAGCAGATTGAACTTTCAGCACAATATTGGGTACTAAACAAACATTGGTTTGTTTAACTCTCGGGAGAAATCAGAAAAAGTTTTGTATTTATTGAAAGCACGCGGAATATTACGAGTATATTGGCTTAAAATAATGAGTTTAGTTAACAGTTACTGTTTAGCGTTTATTAAATATTATATGCAACATCCCTGAGTCATCTGAGTGTAACTAATTCCTGGATAAAAACTCAAGGGATTTGGGATAAATCATTTATTGGTAATTTTTTTTTTTGATTGGTAATTAATAAATTACACGTCGGGTTATTTCAAATTGTATACAAAATATACAAAATAATTAATAACATAAATTATAACAGAATAAATTAATTAAAAGAATAGACATAAGAAAAGATAATTAAATACAATAAAGTAACCTTACTTTTTATTAATACTGCGAAGAAAAAAATAACAGATTATCAGCTAAGTTTATTGATTACTTTTCAGCTTTATTGATATGTCAATTGGCAGCCTTAATGCTTAGGTATATCTTTAAACCATATAAGGAGAGAGAATATAGAATGCTGAAGGGATACGCACAAAATTTAATGATATCTAATAAGTAGCTTTGGTTAGAACGAGTAGAAAACATAATAATTAGGAATAGTTAATTGTGTCACACATTCAAACTTACAGATTAATAATATTATTACCACTATATAATATAGTACGAGTGATTATAATTAGTATTAGTAGGATTTTATGCGTACAAAGAGCAAATCTGGGGCTTTTGACATACACAAAACCGCGGGAGAGGAGTTAATTGAAAATGAACTCGTTGGAGCGGCGTCTAACAAAATATAATGTGCTTTGTTGGAACTGACTGATTTTATTCGTCTCTCATTAATTAGTTGGTATATATTTATTTATTTTATTATTCAGCCAACGCTAGGACTAACTTAATGCTAAAGTAACATTTTCTACCAGTTGTCCTGAAACTGGAGAAAAAGTACAACAATAAAAAAGCAGGATATAAAGCGATCTTAAAACAAACAGATGAAAATAAATTAAATACTACAAGCTGTAATGTCATGTACTAAATACATATTAAGTAATTATTATTATATAAGCGGGGTTTTACAGTGTTGGAGCTTATCGCTTATAATATAGATAAAAGGCCGTATTAGCTAAGTTACACTGGTACTGGTAGCAATCACTATAAGCTACCAAAAAGAAAACAACCTTAGATGGGTACAGTCAACTACAAAGAGATGTATCCATGTTAGGCTTACAAAATGAAGTAAATTTTCATTTGCCACAATGAACTACCCTTGGTTCGTGACATTTCTAGTAGCAAATCAAACTTTATATTATCATCGACTCGTTTAATATGCAACAATGATGTATCCCACTACTTTTCCTTAAGTGATACATAATAATAGCATTTAAAATGAATCGAATATAGTATAAGATTTGGTGGATACTGAAAATGTCACGAAGTAAGGGTAAATAATTTTTGCATACTAAAAGTTCCTTCATTTTGTAAGACTAACATGGATACATCTCTTTGTAGTTGACTGTACATTGATTTAAAAAGATGTATAGTAGACGGTTGGGTTGTGCGACAAAGTTGAGAAACACCTATTGTCTTATCCGCTCTGTCTATCACAATATTATTTCATTTTGTGGGCTTATAGTAAGTCATCATCACTACCTTCTTTTCTACCGTCTGTTGGACTACATGTATTGGTAAGTAACCTAATAAAAAAAACAAATGAGTTTATGCCGTAATTTTTCAAAGATGAAGCTAATAAAAAAAATGGTTATAGGTACACATTACACATACTTTTACATATCGAATGGTTACCACCTTTTTTATGACGGTTAAAAAACTAGACTATTTTGTTACAATGTCCTATTAAGGCTACATTTCAACCTGTATCAGATTTCATTACGCAAAATGCTTACGACATGATGAGCTTTAAAATTAAGGCACGTTTCCTCCAACCGCTCGTTTTACGACTAGGTGACCTAATTTGTTAACCAGTCTCCACTTCACACCTTAAATCCCGGGGTAAAAAAGTAAAAAATGTGAGCCTATTTTTCCACCTTTGAGAGTGCAGAGAGTTCAATGATTTGCCTTCCCTTTAAACAAGATGAAGGTTAAGTGGTGTGCTGTCTGTTTCACTTAAACCACCATCCATAAACTGATTTATGACAGTACCTTAACTTTTAGATGAGTGAGTGGGTGGCCAATTTACTGGTAGGTCATGAAAATCTAGGCACTAAGACAGAATGATTCAGTACCATAGTCTTTAAATATCCAACCAGCATCTTATATATTATGTATATTAATTAAAAAAGCACTCGGTATAAATATTTTATTTTTTCCCACATACAATGTTAAGTGTACACCCACATTGTCAAAGTTAAATCACATTCACAAATATATTATAATTGGTTAAACTGCAACACGACCTAATTGCATAGAGAACAATTGGGACTCACAGTTAATAATATATTATAAATACTTTAATATTTAATTATTCCAACCTAGCAAAATTTTAATTTCATGCAATTTATTTCTAACTTACTTTTTTCCAATAATGATTTTTTTTGACCATACAATAAATATACAAGCATAATACAATACAATGTTGTTCTCTTTTAGGGATTTTTTAATATAAAACTTTGTTATACGGCCGATATTATTTCATAGTCTAGAGTTTAAATACTGATTTTCATGGTATAAACTCACCCAGTCCAGGGCGGTAGCCACTTATGCCGACAATATTACCTCCATCATCACGACGGGTTTGCTTAAACGGACCCAAATAAAAGATGTACTTTCTGCGAACATGTATTGCAATAATTCGCGACGCTCTTCAACATCTCGTGATTTTGTAAGGAAGAGGAGAGATCAACCAATATTATTATTTTTTTATTCATTATAGGTAAGCCTTTGTTCACGATCTCGCGTGATGCTAAGCAACGATGTGGCCGTAGATGGCAGCAGACTATACCTAGAAGGCGGAATGAGTCCCTCCCTGGCTTCACTGAACATCATACCGGAACAAGGTCATAATGACCGCTTGACGTCACAGTTTTGTCCAATGGGTGGTAACTAGCCTCGGCCGAAGCCTACCACCAGTATAGCGAGTGGAAAACCCGCACATAACTAATTAAAGTCATTGGTGCCAATGACCAGGATTCGAACTCGGTGGTCCAGATTTGCATCCGCACCAGATAACCCCTTGGCCACCACCGCTTCAAGATTTTTACATTACATCTTTTCGCATCGCACTGTTTTGGGCAATGCATTACTTTTTTTTTTTTTTTACGTGATGAAGAAGAAGACGAGCAAGACGTTCTCCTGATTTTAAGAGATAACGCTCCCCATAATCAGTACAGTGCTACTTAGGATTTCACAATGATGTGAAATTCTAGGATCACTGCACCAACGCTTCTTACTCAAGAGTCATAAGATGTTAAGACTCTTTAGCCCAGAAATTTCACTAGCTACAGTGCCCTCCTACCGGAGCACAGTAATGTTTGCACATCACTGCTCAGGCGGTAGAATAACTGGCACTGTTAGGGTACCCACCTAGACGACCTCCTGCAAAGGAAGTCTACCCCCGGAAGTCTACTTTCTATATAATATTATTTTACTTGCTATAAGAAATATGCCATTTCCGTAATTAGATAATTTTCTGTTCTCTTATTTTCCTCTATGTATGTAGTGAATTGAAAAAAAAAAAAAAAAAAACTCCACAAATAAATGTGTTTTCTTTTTTTCTTTCAGGTAAACAACATCTTATTTTCATGTGCAGCCCTATTTGATTACTTTTACTATTATGGTACGTACCTAAATTTAAAAAATCTCATGTCACAGTGAACGTGATCGAACCCGTCCAAAACGGCTTAAGGCTTATTAACCCCCGACGCAAAAACGACGGGGTGTTATAAGTTTGACGTGTCTGTCTGTCTGTCTCTCTCTGTGTGTGTGTGTGTCTATCTGTGGCATCGTAGCTCCCAAACAAATGAACGGATTTTGATTTAGTTTTTTTTTTGTTTGAAAGTAGAGTTAGTCGAAAGTGTTCTTAGTCATGTTTGGTGGAAATCGATCCAAGATGGCCGCCGCTACAAAATGGCGGATTACTTTTTTCTTCCACGACCCCATCGATATGGGTATCAAATGAAAGGGCTTAACGAGTTAAATACAGCCCACTATATAAAATTTAAAATCCAAGATGGCCGCCATAAAAAAACATTGAATTACGTATTGCGTTGGGGGTTTTTTAAATTTTTAATTTAATTCACTTGTTATGGTTGTAAACCTTTACTCTGTTTAGGTAAGGGCTCTGTGTATAGAGTAGATCTAAGTTTAGTTGGTCATTAAGTATTTTTCAACAGATGCAACGAGGTTTCACAAGCCAAGATATATATCTATTCAATACAAAAAGAGCTTAAAACCATACCAATATAAAAATCTAAGTGTTACATTTGGCGTCCCTAACGCTAATAGCTTTTCCAGAAAACTATGCATACAGAAGATAATATTGACATTTACATAGGTTAATCAACCAGTGGTTATATAAATATTTATTAGAAAATTGACCTTATCCTACGCAGAGTTTTATACAACTTTAGCCGTTACCTCACCTACACTGTAGTCACTCGAGTTGTCTAATCCCGTAGGATTCCTAAAATGTTTTTACTTAAGATATTCTAGGGAACATAGGATAAAATAAGCCCTCTAAATTTTAGGTCCTTATAGTCGACTTGTGTAAATAATTAAAGAATTCTACATTTAATACGTAATTTTTTCATCTAAGAGCAAATTATTTTCTTGAATAAATAAATTGAGCAGTTATTATTTTGTGAAGGTCTCTTAACATGGATCCAAAGCTATGGTATTTTTTTCTATATGTAAAAATAATACTATTTACAAAAGCAGAACGGCCTAGTATAGATAGGGACAATGTTTATTATTAAATCTAATTGATGCTAAATAATCTGAATTTGAGATCGTGGTAACAGACCAACCTAAGAAAATAATCTAAACATTTAAAGGGGAAGAATGGCTGATTGACTGACTGATCTATCAACGCACAGCTCAAACTGCTGAACGAATTGGGTTGAAATTTGAAACACAGATAGGTCTTATGGCGTAGACCTCCGCTAAGAAAGGAACTCTGCACGCGGGCAAAGCCGCGAGAGTGAGCTAGTATGTTATATGAAAATGACCAGACTATATCAAACTAAAAGCCTTAAACAAATGTTCAATAAAAAGTCGTCAATATTGAACGCCAATATATTTATTAGCATACAAAAAAGACAATTCCCAGTCACTTTAACCCTGATTGAACCACTGAATTCATAATTGAAAGTGTGAATAAAAACCAACCAATAATAAAGGCTTCTTTGTTGGCGAACGAAATCGATTTCGAACTCTGTTCAATCGTAAACGAGGACGAGAGGTTTTATAAACTACATAAGAATAAACAGTTTCATCGGACGGAGGGTGCTCCAGCTTCAAAGCACTCGTAAGTTCATCTCAATCGCGCGCAATCGTTCTCAATGGGTGTGCCACAGACTGTGGTAATGCAAGCAGATACTGCGCATCATTACCCATCAAGCGTTTTGCTTTTATCATAAGGATTGCTCGTGGATTCCAATACCGTAGCGTAGTTAAAACGTAGAAATCGTCATCTTTGTGTGAGTGAATTGAAATGCAACTGATACACATAAAATTTACCTTTTTAGCCTACACTCTCTATCCTATATCATTATATCAGAGGAGTTTTGACATGCTCGATGTGTGTGCGATCTTTCAACAATAAGGTTAGATTTGCTAGCCATCACAGAGCGCAACTAAGGGTACGACACCTATGTACCTACTCCTTATAATAGTCATCGTAGTTAAACAGATAGAGTTTTAATAGATAGGTATTATAGTCGCCGAATCCGTAAGCGGTCAGGATGACATTATAAAATCAACGAATTTAAATAATAGAATAGATAGAATTTAATTAATAGAAACAACTTCATATTAATAATGTTCAGTAATTTAAGGAATGGCTTATTTATGAAATAATACTATCATAGTATTCTACTATTTTACAGAATAATACAATATTTTTTTGAACAATGAGTAATACATAATTAGGTTTCATTTTTGTCTCTAGCGCGCGATATCTGCTTTTGTTACATAGTTTGCGAGCTTGCTTGTTGTTGCTTTTGATTGAATTCGTCGACGACCGAGAAAATTAACCCGAGATAAATACCGATATGTGTCAAGTGACAGTGCTCAGCCGGGACTTAACCTCGCTAACGGCCTGTTACATTTTTTCCTCCAAATTAACGACATGTGAAGGAAGTTGAGACGTTTTCGTGAGGGTTCTTGAATCATATTTTTATATGAAAAATCTTTTTAGCTGATTTTCTCAAATAGAAAAAATAGTTAATAATATTCTTTGATTTTTTCATAATATGTAAGTAAACATAATAATATTATAATATGCTCACTGAGTGCTCGAAGAAGTCTGGATCTCTTTGAAAAATTCTTTTTTTTTGTTTACAAGGGTATATATCATACGATTTATATCAAAATCTTTTTATTTATCGGCTATCACATTATGATTAATGAAAACTAAATTAAATGTAGGTATTAAAAGCGATTATAGTCACTGGCACGGGGCCGGGTTTCGAACTCCATCCGAATCCAGAATTTCATTTACACCACCATAACCCCTTGGCCATCACCGCTACTAAATATTATTACAGCTGTTTACTATGTTCTCGATTATAATAATATAATACTCGTATTTGACTGTTTTAAAACATATGTTAAAACAAGTTTCTTAAACACAAGATAGTATACTTCGTGACGCGTGAGAGAAAATCACATCTCAACGTTCATTTTTGATTTCCATTAACGCACTATCATAAATCTTTTAAACTGCCTCCGCGGAATAGACTTCTTTGATAATACGTGTAATATAAAGTAAACAACAGTAGCTTATTTATGGGTGAAAGAGCAATTTAATCTCTAACCCGCGTCATTATAGTATTCAAGCCATTGAAAGACAGTAGCGACGCGATCAAGTATAAAACTGGGAGCGCGGGAACATATTTAACATAAATAATGTGGAATCATAAAAACGACGTGACTTTGTAGTGTGTTTTGGATGGAGATAATAATGTTTATGCCGGATGGACGATTGATATTGTCTATAAATTATAGGTAATATGACTTCAGAAAATTATTTACTTAACTTTGTGTTAGATTACTTTGTGTTTGTACTTTAAGGTACTTATGACAAAGTTTTTTTTATAACAGACTAAACAAGCGTTTGACCGCAATCTCACCTGTTGGTAAGTAACGATGCAGTCGAAGTTGTAGCACGCTTGTTCAGTAAGAACCTTTTCACTCTTGATTTGAACAAACCCACGTTATAGCATTTGGGAAACACTGAGAGTGGTAGCGAGTTCCATAGCTTCGCCGTTCTCATAATGAAAGACGAAGCAAATCGCTTCGTCCGAGCTGTTGGTATATTCACCAGATATTGGTGGCGCAGTGCCGTCTGCCTACTTTTTACTGGCATAAGTAAATACGAGGAAAACACAATACAATGATATTGGTGGAGATTTCGTGAGTCCATCAGTTTCTGACTTAATAACAAGTCTGGAATAAAAAATATTTTTCGGGAAAAAAATATTACTCGTAATAGTTTCACCACCTTCACTGACAGATTTTGTTAAAGTTTCAGGACCTCTAGAAGTATGGCTTGACAGGAAAAACCGAAAAAACTTACTTAACTGACAAAATAATGTTTTGTCAGTTAAGTAAGTTTTAGGTAAGATTAACATTTTATAACAATTCGCACCAAAACTCACAATATTATTAACTACATTCAGAGACAGATTCGGTCCGAGTGCACATCACTATCATTGAATGCCGGACGCTATCAGAACTCCATAGTGTAAAATCTCTGTGGTTTATAGCAGCATAAATGAAGCAATTAACAGGCCGCGGATTTACACGACCAATTTAAAACGAACGTTGGTGGTTATTGTTTTTTAATTATGACCTCATAATTCTAGACGTGTAAGTTTAACGATGGTAATTAGGAGCTCGGTCGTTAATGCGATTGTATCTCTTTGTTTGGACGAGCGTGTGTTTGTGTTGATATGTCACGTTTGATTAAGAAACTAATAAAAAGCTCACTTACTGTATGATGCAGTAAGGGACCTTTTACCTCTAGAATGTCCAGGATACATTTTGTAGCCATATCAAGAGCTACAGGCTGCTGAGACAGCTAAGATGTCATTATAATAATTTGATTTGATGTCATATGTTAGGCACGACCCATGACCCACGACGATGACAATGTAAACGAGTAAGTCAACATAATAATATGAGCTAAATGTGAAGACTCAGTACTTTTATTAACAATATTAGTTTTTATTATTAGATTTTTTTTAAACGAAATTTTGAGAACCGAAAAAATTAAAAAGAAGGACATTTTCTAAAATAATATTAATCCGGATTATTAAAAACGTTGTTGTTCTATAAAGGGTCCACGTCTTTTAACAACATTTTAACAAATGCACGAACCACCAATTAGGATTCAAAACAGTCCCTGGCCCACTGACATTTACTAATTGGAGTTATTCCTTCAACCAATATTGTCAAGGAAATGAAATAGTCACGAGAACAAAACAAGCACTTGCAATTACAAAACCTCGTCGAAAACATAGACGCTCGCAAAGGAAGTAGGCGGGCTTCGTGCTAACCTAATTAAAAATTCTATTTAAGGCCCCACAAAGTTCGTAATTAAGGGGGTAAATGTCCTAATACAGACTCCGACGAAGCCCGAAGCCCTCATAGTGGCATGTCTCGTTAGCGAGGTCAGGACGTTTGTCACCTCCGCGCAGGCATTCATGCCTCTTATTCATTCCTTTCGTTCATTCTTAGCAGATCCGGTTCATTCGCTTCATAATTTGAAAGGCTCTTAACGACCTCTGTATCGTTGTGGTTGTGTCAATATGCGGCTCTTTCAATGTTGAGTCTTTTCTTGAGACAAATTATTATAATAAATACAGCAAATATAATGCCAGATACTATGTTGCGGCTTGGTATAGATATAGATAGCCATGTTGCGACTAAAGCTCGAATTGCAACTACGTCTAGGTTTAGCCCTCCAATCTTAGGTGTAGCCGGTCACTGTTGGTTATTCTTAGGTGTATAAAAAATATAATTTTTTCCAGAAATGACTTGTTGTTGACAGATTTCAGGGCAGTCCGATAACTGTTGAGCCGGCTATACACCTAGATGTAGCCGCACTTAGGAGTTTAGCCGTGACAAATATCTACACATAAACCTAATACCTACATGAACATTTTATTGTATTTCATACTGAGGAAATAAAATACAAAAAATCAAATATAGGCACACTTAATCTTTAAGGTTAGTTGCGGTCTTGATTTTTATACAAAAATTCATAATAATATGGCATAATAATTCCAAAAACCTAGGTTTTAGTAAATTATTTGAAAGTTCGCCTTACAAAATAGTGTTGCTGATGCCTCATTTTGTATGAGTTTTGAAGCCCATGTCCCCTAAAAAGACTTTTATAAGCTTAAGCCTGTGATAAATTGTGGTTTGCATCATACTTTATTCAAATTAAATGGTATCCGCTTCAGTTCAAGGAGTGACGTAGTAAGTCCGGCAGTAAATGAGTGACGTAACGAACCCTGCCTTATCTCGCATCGTCACAAATGCCCCAGCAGCCACCTCCATCCTAATCATACAGAATATATCGCAATAGAGACCGCTATTCAATTTTTTAGAAAACTTAGCGTGTTATTTTATAATTTTCTTTAAAAAAGATGTTTTAAACATGATTGTGTCTTGTATTCACTGTAATACTGTGTGGAATTACAAATTAGATATTTTTGCGCAGGTGTATTTGTATAGCAAATCGTAGTTTTATGTTTTATGAGTCACTGAAGTACAAATACATACATAACTTAGAGTTGTGTTACGAAGTAGTGATAATATATTATTTTAATAATCGTAAAAATCGTCACTAAAACAGTATTTGAGTAATGTTTTTGATTGAGTTTCAAGCAGATAGGTTAAAACAGCTTGCTATGCTTATTGTGTTAATTTTAGACTTAGAGTTATGAAGGATGAACGTCGACGACTACGACCACGACGTCTATTCTAATGTGTCATCTACGGTCCTATCAGACCGTCAGCACGCAGGCCGGTTAAGCTAATGTTTAAACGGCTTACAAAGTTGATAGGGCATGCGGTCCAATAAATGCGTTTAACTCGGCAGGGGAGGTGTTGCGCATAAATCATTGCTAAGTGAGATCGGGCCCGATGTGTGATCTCGTAAATCAACCGTGTAAATGAGGCCGGCACGGCCCGCGTTGATGGTGGCCTATCTGTTAAGCGCATTATTGTTAATCATGGACAATGGAGCTTTAATATAAAGTTTTACGTTATTGTATGAGCGAAATGTAAATGTTTTTTTTGGACGAGGTAAGTAGATGGTAGGATGGGCAAGAGATGGCACAGGGCAGGACTAGCGGACGTTTCGGGTGTATTTCTCTGATGAGAGTCACCAATGAAAGACTATAAGGCAAAAAAAAAATTATGTTCTTAGAAGTTTTCGGAGGCTAAAACTTATTCTGGATTAACGCTTCAGTCTTGTTGATAATTATCATTAATTATAATATATGTTGTAGGAATTAACAACAAAACCTTCGAGTTTAAATATTGATAGTAGAAAATAAAATTATATTATGGTCTCAGCGAGCCAAAGGGCCAATGCTAAAAGTGTTACGTTTAAAATCTGTCATCAATGATAAGAAACGATATGTACTTATGTATATGCGTAATGAGTAATTACTGTAAATTATGTAAGTACATACATTTTGCATCGAGCTGTTTTGAAGTTAACTTCAATTTAATCAAAATAGGTGCAATTTAACGATAGTGATTCCGATTCAAGAATTTAAAGCTTAATTGGCGATACCTACTTTAATTAACGGGTAGCATTCGTTTCTGAAAGCTCGCTTTTATAGCCGCTGGCGAAATACTTGTAAATAACAAATCATTTATATAATTTCCTACTTCAATAACAAATCATTCATGTATTTCCTACTTCAATATCGGTTCAATCTCAGCTCTAAGTTTTATATCCTTTTAGTTTTATCTGTGGCTAATGAAAGTATGTTATTTGAAATTGAAAACCTGTGATCAAATTCCATTAAATTTTGAAAATTAAAAACAGCTTTGTCCCTAGAGCAGTATAAACTTGTAAGATTTAGAGATTTTTTTCAAGTCGTAATATACATCGAGTAAAGTACCTAACACTTGGTCCTAAAATGCTTTTGTTAAAATGCACTGTGGAAAAACAAACGACTACTCTCACTCCAGCTCAATTTTTAACGGGTTTGTATCACTAGGAAATCTCATAGAAGTTATATAAGTTCTCGTCGCTCCGTTGCAGTTTTATTTGGTTCAGCTCAAATCAAGAAAGCGGTATGAAACCTTCGCCAGTTTGTACAGGCGATTAATCTTATTCTGAGAGGTGTCTGAGAGTATACAATTCCATTTCTATTAATTTCAATATGTAGTATTTCTCTGCTTAAATATTAATTTGGTAATCCTCAAACCACAAACGATACTCGTATAATAGTGATGAGTTTCTAATGAAACAGAAGCTCGTAAACAGATAACTCAACAAAATTAGATCAGCTTTTAAAAGATTTTAATAATTTTACTCCTAGTATCGCAGGTATCCTAGGCTGCGGTAACCACTTTCTTTTAGAACTGCTTCTTTGCTTCATGTGGTATAAAAAAAACAGAACCAGCGCACCAGTTCTGACAGAAAACATATTTGTAAACTCGCGAGCTAACTGAGAGAGCGCTTGTGAAGTTAGTATTTACCTTTATTAAACCTGTTTTATTCAAGGTTTTATCAAAATTTAACTCAATCGGTGAACCGATTTAGCTTTTAGACGTGAAGAGGTAACAAATATCCATAATAATTACGCAAGTATTCAATAATATTCGCAGGATTCTGTTTGGCAACTATAACCTTGGCCGTTCCTGTTGAAGATGTATTCTGTGGTCATAAAGCCTAGTTAAGATGAAGATAGGCAATAACATAGGTATGCTATCACTGTTAGATTAAACTAGATATAGGTACACGGTTACTATGTTACTTGGATTATACTCAGATTAAATTGTCGGCGGTCCAGGCGCATTGCGAAATGTCGAACATGTTTACCATATTTATTATAGATTGTAGATCCTATCTTTCGATGTTTAAGTACCTCAGGACGGGCGCCTAGATGGTGAATTGATAAAGTTAAGTGCTTAGTACTTTGATTTCCATTTATTTATTTAATTCTAGGTATATAAAATTTAAAAAAATATGTCTTTTTCCGGAGAAACAGATCGTTTGGTTTACGAAACATTACCACCTACCGAGATTACTGAGATATTTAAAAAAAATGGTAATAATTGTTTTAAGTGAAGCTATTAATAAAGTATATATTATTAGTTGTGAAGAAGTGACTAATTGAATAATTGATTTATCAACACTTCTATAAAAGGATCGGATTCAAATTCGGCACCCGTGTGCATATTATTATGACGTAGATTTCTGCCAAAAAGAACCTCGCCACTCCGTTGCAGCGGGAGCGTAGCTGCTTTACCTACTCCATGATATTTTATTAGAGTTTAAATATCTCATAGAATATTCTCCACAAGCATGAATATCATTCTGGTCTTTTCATAGCACGCCAGTAACATAGCTTAGTACATTAAACAGACATTCCCGGCCGAGGTGTAAACGCCCGTGTAATATAACTTGATCTACATAACGTACACCTGTCGATAATTTAATACATTTCAATATGCAATGAGATCGTAGCCGTACTGGTTTCGCAAGGTGATATTGTAAATGGTCTTTATGGATTTGGGTATTGAAGGAATTTATATTTTAGAAAATATTTTGAAAGGATGCCACTGTGTTTGTAAATAAAAATTAAAGAATATTAATCTATAATATCTATCTATCTTTTCTCTATGTTTATTTTATATTTAATAGCAAAAGTGCTCCATTACATACTTTACAGATCCCATATTATAAACTTCATCGAAAAATATTTATTGAAGTAAATACACAACAATCTTTTATTAGTTACATGTCATCCACTTTGAAAGTACCTATTGCATTTTGTAGTAGAGCAATAAATAATCATCGATATTAATAATATGAATTTAATATTCTTGTTTATTAATGTATCCGTAGTTTTAATGTAACTGTAGTGGCACTTTTTAAACTTACTTCATTTTTATTACAATGTGGAATGGCCTTAATTGGCGCAGGTATTAACAACATATTAATACAGCAAATTTGGTAGTCAACCGTATTAAATCTTAAATGCAAAGTATTCATATTAGCATTTAGTACATAATTAAATACTAAATATCATAAACTTAGCACAGGTTTTACTACTAAAAAGCAGTTTATAGTGCGCGCTTTTATGGCTTACTGTGCACTAAATGCATACCCATGTAGTTTCATTACGTTAAGGCAACACTATCACGCAAACCAACTTATCATAATACCTACACTTTCTTGCGCTTTAATATTCAATAACTGGTTAATCCGATTAATAAGACGAAATTTAAGCTTTATATTGATATAGATAGAGTTTCTTTTCCCGTGTTAGGAGTTAGATAAGGGTAAAAGATATTGTGAGAAAGGTAGATACTGCACTCTGAAATCTCATGTGAAGCGTCTTTCTAGAAAATCGTATTGACTTCACAATTTTGTAGAAAAACGGATTTTAAAATGTAAAGTACTACGGGATCATGAGAATAAATCTAGATTTTTAGATAATATGAAATATCAAAGGCAGATGTCAAACCTTTAAAGCATTAGTTGAAAATAAGTGCACAGTGGCAGTTTCGACATAAGTGTACTGCGGACACAGCCTTCTTCTATTAGTAATAATGTTTTTCTCACCAGTGACCTTTGGAACATCGTTGTTTCATCTCTCCTAAGAGCCATGTCAAAACGTTTGCCAAGGACGTGATCAAGAACTGGGCTACCTCAATAGCTCGTACTGATCAAGCAAGCAATCTCGGAAGGAATCCATGGAAATTTTGCCGCGCAAGAGCCTGGTTTACCTGCCACGTTCAGTCAGATAAATAGTCATCGGTTCTACTACAGATGTGATTATTGCTATTTAAGTGTTATTCTTTAGTTTTCGCGGTGTCTGCCTAAACTAAAGTCTGCGAACGGGGGTTGTAAGTAATTGCAGGTTCATAATTGAGTTAGTTGGTATAATAACGCGGTATCGGTATTTAAGCTCGCATCATTAGGTTAATGATCGAGCTCGAGAATGCTTGTGGTTGTGGAGGAGGCTTCAGTAACGAGAGAGGATTGATAAGGATGTTGATACGTATTGATTTGAATTAATCTGAATGCTACGTTGTGGAGTAGCTTAGGTGGTAGCTCTAGCATTTGTGAAGCAGTGATTAAATTATAGTGTGGCTTTTGTTGTTGAATCGATCGATATTTATGGTATTTAAGATGTTACATAAAAAGGAGGTCTATGTTCAGCAGTGGACGTCCTACGGCTGAGATGATGAAGATGTAACATAAAATTTGAGTAGAGGTTAAAACGGATTCAAAGTTTGATTGGATTTTTAATTAGATTTTCTGTAGATTAATATGTGGCCGATATGTGGTTAATACAATTGTTCTTTACTGCTGTGTTATCTGGAGTATTGTTCCTTTTTCTGTCAATAAAAGCATATACCATAAAAAAAAATAACATTATGGTTTGCTACTAAAACTTTTGCTTTCCATATTAGAACAGAATATAATATTTGGCTCATTCTCATTTTAGCTCAAATTTGATGGTCACACGGTTATATTTCCTAATCGGTTAAAGAAAGAGACATGAATTTTGTATAGGTGGATAAAACATATATTAAGCTACAAAATAAATAAAGATTGTCATAATAGACGCAAAAAATAATACTAAAATTTAACATGAAAGGTCATAAACGGGGCCATTTTTCGTATTCTCATGGTGTCACACTTTCCGTTGCAGTGAAACATTTGAGCACTACTTTAACAAATTTCGGTGTATCTGTTTATAACATATACCAAAATTTTCACAAACAAATATACTATACGGTATACAATCTAAAAATAGCCTTTCATTATTATTTTGAATTTAAAATGACATAATGCGGTGGTCACACGATTTTAGGTGCTTTAAATTTGCGTCGTTTATCGGCTGCTGTTAAACACAACATCAACAATCCAATACAGAGTTCAATTCATTTCAATGCTGGCAATGTTCTGCAATCGTAGAAGTAGGATCTAGGACTTATCGAGCCATGGGAAAAAATAAAATTGCTAAGTTTCAATTTATTCATGGGTGTACCGATCACTTGCATGGACAACATTTGTATGCATTGTATTTTATTAATTTCAATCAAAGCTAGCTTTTCGAAACGCTAAAATGTGCGAGATTATAATGTAGTATTTAATTTTATACATTATACCTAAACTTTCCAGAATTTCACCAAAAAGGGTTATTTTCGTCACCAGCGTGGCATCACCTTCATAGCGATTTTAACCATGAAGGTGATTTTTAAGCCAAGAAAGTGATTTTTTTCTTTTGAAAGGGCCTTTTTACCAACAAAAAAGTACTTAATCTGTTATGTTAGGGTTTTAATACATACACACCAAATTTCTGAGTAATAAAATAGTAAAGTGAAAGATAAAGTAATATCTCAAATTACGCATAATTTCTTCTGTAATGAGGTTTGTTGTTACGTAGAATATCGTTTCATTGTACATTTTTGATAGATTTAGTCTTTTAAAAGGATTTTACTTGAAAAATTTGTGAAAAAATAATGACGGAATCACTTTCGTGGCATCGAAAATTTCAAAACTGTTTTTTCTTCGAAATGAAACGTACGATTTAAATCATTTATATAAAAGTTTACTCGTGTTATCTAGCTCTAAACAATATTTTACATAAACATTACAAATAAGCAATAAATAAGAATTGCCATGAAGGTGACGATGAGAATCGATTCCATGAGAATGAGCCATTTATATTCTTTTCTGCTTAAGAAATAATAACACGAAACATACTTAATACGGGAGGTAAACAATCGGTGGTCTTATTTAGCAATTTCTTCCAGCCAACCAGGTCGGAAAGAATTCGAAAGTTTTTATTGTTATTAAAAGCCGCTTTTAAATGCATAAAACAAAAGAAGAATACATATTCTTATGAGTTCATCGAATTTATTATCTTCCCGGTACCCCTCACGCTGACGCGCATAATTATTTATTGCGCTACAATACTCTTATATCATATTTTATGGTCTTTTAAAATGCGAAATAAGATCTTTACAACCTTGTTCCGTGAGTGGCGCCTGTACGATAAACTTATAAGTTCCAGCATCATTTTAATGTCTAGTTTTATAGATCTTGATAAATAATAATTAACTTGATACAGTTTGAAAGCTTTCTAACTTAATTAACAAGCTTATATTTAGTGCGTTGATATTAACAGATAATTTTATTAAAACTATCATCGTTAAAATTAAATTGGTTTGACAATTTTGAAGGCTCTATCTATGCTTAATACTTTATTATTACGTCTTTAAAAAAGTAATCTTTATGCTATTTAATAATTACGAGAAAGCCATAATAAATTATAATCTCTAGCTTCTTATAGTATCATGGTAACGATATTTAAGTTCACTAGGTATATGTATAATTTCTTGATTCCATAATATAATAAAATGTAATGTTCAAACTTTGCAGTTTAAGAATCGTTTCTTCGAGCTAGAATAACGAGGCGATGTCACTGTTAAGATTTGATTTAAACCTGAGCAAAATAAAACTGGTCAAGTACGAGTAGGACTCGAGCACCGAGGGTTCCGTACAAACCTATGGGTTTCTACGGAACCCTAAGGAAAAGTGGGTATAATATTATATACTGTAGGTTTTGATTCCCTTGCGAGTACTTGCGAGTTTGAAAATATGCGGCTAAAATTGCTGTTTCTTTTGATTGCGTTGACATAGATGTTTAATTTTTTTACAGTTTAAATTTATTATAAAGCCTATTTGGTATGAATTTCAATTTAATACCTGTACGCGTTCTTGAGAAAAGGGGTAGTAAATACAAAATTATTAAAACTATTTTTTTAACAAAAAATTTACAGTTTTCGCAATTTTTTCTGTGCCTATGATTTAAGACGTTGCTGCGTACCAAATTTCAAGATTCTGAGTTAACGGCAAGTACCCTGTAGGTTTTGATTCCCTTGAGAGTAGTCGCGTATTAAAAAATACGGCTAAAATTGCTGTTTCTTTTGAATGCGTTGAGATAGAGGTTTGATTTTATTACAGTTTAAAGGTATTATAGACCTTAGTATTTGATATGAATTTCAGTTTAATACCTGCACGCGTTCATGAGAAATAAGGTAGTAAGTATGAAATTATTAAAAATATTTTTTTATATGATGTAACTAAAAATGTACAGTTTTCGCAATTTTTCCTTTATTTGTACTCTAAGGAGTTGCTTCGTGCCAATTTTCAAGATTCTCAGTTCACGGGAAGTACCCTGTAGGTTTTGATTTTTTGAGAGTAGTTGCGAGTTTAAAATTGCGACTAAAATTGCTGTTTTATTTTGAATGCGTTGACATAGAGGTTTGATTTGATTATAGTTTAAAGGTATTATAGACTTGAGTATTTGATATGAATTTCAATTTAATACGTTTACGCGTTCATGAGAAAAGGGGTAGTAGGTATAAAATTATTCAAAATATTTTTTTCATATGATGCAAATAAAAATTTATGGTTTTCGCAATTTTTCCTTTATCTGTGCTCTAAGGAGTTACTTCGTGCCAAATTTCAAGATTCTGAGTTCACGGAAAGTGCCCCGTAGGTTTTGATTTATTTGGTAATGTCGAAAATTTGCTTAAATTTGCGACATATTCGACTATATCTTTTGATTGCGTTGGCCTAGAAGTTTGAAATTTTCACAGCTCTAAGAAGCAATGGACCTTAGTATTTTCTATAAATTTCAGCTTGTTACCTCCACGCGTTCCTGAGAAAAAGGGTCTTGACAGACAGACAGACAGACAGACAGACAGACAGACGGACGGACAACAAAGTGATCCTATAAGGGTTCCGTTTTTTCCTTTTGAGGTACGGAACCCTAAAAAGACATTCGTAGACAAGACAAACGACGTAACTAACAAATAAAATGATATAGTGTCTGACTAACTGATTTATCAACACACAGCCCAAACCGCTTGAACGGATTGAGTTGAAATTGGAACACAAATAGGTTTTTTTAGTAAAATGGTAGATCTTCTCCAAGAAAGGATTTCTCCACGTGGGCAAAGCCGCGGGCATAAACTAGTTATACTATATTATACTTAACTTAGGTAGGTACTTTCAATATATTGCATTCATAGCTATTACGATGGTAGCAATTAGTTTTTAATAGAGCACACTCAAAGCGATTCTTTCACTCATAGAAACAGCCCCTCAAGGCTCAGGCTTTAGCTAGAACCTTACATTCGAGTACCCAACAATAAATAACGTATTATGTACCTACGTGTAGCATCTAGATTCTAGATCTTAGATCATATTCCGAAGGCGATCCTATTTTATGTTGCATAGAAATTGTAGGGGAATAAATTGTAGCAAGTAACAGATACCCGAGAGGAAATATCGATGTCTTTTTATGATCCGTTTAATTTATAAAGTTTTATTGGATTTGAAGGAAATAAGTCACTTAGATTTTATTATGGTCTTGCAAGTTGACTGACGTAATTTTGTCTACGTTTGTCGAAAATACACAGAAAACCAATGAGTTTTTTACAGAAAACTCATAAATCGGTCAAGCCGATTCGGAGGGAATTTTTAGCAAAAAATCTTACTAATATTATAAACGTGAAAGTTTGTAAGAATGGATGTCTGGATGAATGTTTGTTACTCTTTCTCGCTTAAACGGGTGGACTGATTGAGCTGAAATTTGGTACAGAGATAGCGTATACCCTGGAATAATACATAGGCTACAGTACAGCGGGTAAAACCGCTGGGCGCAGCTAGTGTGACATATTTTTCTTTAAATAAGTATAAAATACACATGATAATATTAGATTTATTGGACTGTAGTTCAGCGGCGTACCGCTTAACATCAATTGCATGTCAAGTTATTGTTCATTCTCATGCATTAAATACGTGAATTAAAAACCACCTTTGTAACAAAGAAATATATAATAAGATATCTAAAGTATTATCTATCTTTTGAAGACGATTAAAAATATTTATTTTATTTATGTATCATTTAAGCTTTATAACTAAGACAAAAGGTAATAATTTCCACTTTCAACTGTCAAGGTAACGCGATTGCCCTAAAATTAAAATTGTTTCGCTTGTCAATTTAACATATTCTATTTTATCTTTTAGTTCATTGTATTAAGGGTCATATTTGTTTGAATTACATGTGTTATATTGAAGTCTTCAGCACAAGTCAGGATGTTCGAAGGTGATGATTGAGTGACAGGTCGACAGGTATTCGTTAACGTAATGGCGCCGTGGCCTTTAATTAAGACAGATATATCATTTGGGAAGGCGTTTGTTGGGTTAATAAATACTATTTACGTACATATAGAGACTGTTTGGTGATGGAAACAAGGTTATCTGACAGAAACCAATATAATAATTAGGGTTTATATCATTGTAAACTTTTTCACTATAATCTAAATATATAAAAGGAAAGAGTGACTGACTGATCTATATAGTACAGCCTAAATCACTGGACGGATTGGGTTGAAATTTGGAAAACAAGTAGGTTTTATTCGGACATAGAGATAGATTATTTATGCGGACAAAACCGCGAGCATTAGCTAGTAGTGAATAAAAGCTTATGGTTATACTCCAACAGTACAGGTAACCGACCTGACACTATCAGAGTTATTACAATTACTTGTTCACGCCTAAACTAGTGGACCGATTGAGCTGAAATTTGGTATAGAGATAGCTTAGACCCTGGAATAACACAGGCTGTAGTAAGCGCAGCTAGGATATTTATATCTTGTATGATACTGTTTCTGATATTATTATGCAATTTTATGATGCTTATCATCGGGCGCCTGATTTGCTCGTCACTTATTATTTAAAAAATTAAGACTTAATAGCACTTTTTTTTGTACAATATGTCGTCCTTTGAGATGTTAAGTATCTATCTAAATGCGAAAGTCGTGGAAACAGCCCTTTATTTCCACATGTTTATATCAATTTACGCGTCACCCCAGCAAACCTCAGACCCAATACGTAATATATTTCGTTTTCCTTCACGCAGCGTCACAATTACATTAAATCCGGTCGAATAAACGGTCCGTACGGCAAATAAACGGAAATTAATGTTTTTGCTCTCAGGTATACATTGGAATATGTTATTATTTGTCAAATGTATACAAAATTGTAAATATGGATGTGTCCGGGTGTGGGCCGGATGTTGGGGCTCGGAGTCATGTCAGCGGATCCGCGAGGCGGATTGTCAAACAAATATGGGAACTTTTTTCTGTACGGCACATTTGGGAGATCATGTCTGGATTGCAAAGTTGGAATACGGAATGAATATTTAGATTTATTGTTATTTTACCTGTCTTATGATGTTTACGCACGGTTCGCTAAAAAAATCACCTGCCGACATTTTATTGAAATGAAATGAAATATATTTTTATTTGCTTGAAGTATGGTATAATGGTGGCACAGTACAATAATATTATAATGTCTCACACATTTCGCCAGTAGTTTATATACCGGCATGCAAATAAAGGTAATTTAATGTTACATCTCACTTTTTTTACCAACCTATGAAAAAGTTTATCCGTTTTGTATATATTATAACATAATATCATTATGTTAGAACTGCAAAAAATATATGGATATTTATATAAGGCTTCAATTCTTAACAAATAAAAGTACACAGAAATGTATTTCTTCAAAAGAAATGTGTCAGATCTATATGCGGAATTTCGTCTGACCAGTCGTGTAAACCATTATTTAAAAGTCTAGGTTTATTACCGTTACCGTCACTCTATATATATGAGATTTGTAACTTCGTAAGGCAACATAAGGAGTTCTTCTCGTCAATAACACACAGTAGTAGGAGTCAAAGAGATCCAAATAGACTAATGTTATCTGTACCAATCAGATCTGCTAAATTTGACAATAACTGTTTGAGAATGTGCGTAAAAGTATACAACAAAATACCAAATGAATTCAAGTGTTTACCTTGTAATAGATTTAAAACGAAGCTCTTTTTATGGTTAAATGACATTAATTTTTATGACATGAATGAATTTTTTAATTATAAAGGAACTATGTAACATTTAGATATTTATTATTATTATGACATGTTTTATTATTGAGCTAATTTGTTAATGAATTAATTATTTTATTTAATTGTATCACTTTATGGCGGAAAATAAATTTGCATGCTATAATATTATAATGGCTTAACATGTTGTTCGCATACTATTTTACTTGTACATCTTTTATACCATGTTAAAGGCAAATAAATGATTATGATTATGATTAAAAACAGTTGACTAAATAAAAACACTTGCAAGTTTCACCAAATCGGTTAAGATATGAATTAAAACGTGTTCTTTGCCTTCACTCGAGTAAAGTCAACTACGCAAATCGTTTGCGTGGTTTATGGTGAACGCACATCCACCGCACCGAACGAATCGAATTTTGAATTCTTTATATTATATTATGAAATGTCATGATACCTCGCGCACTTGCCGGAGTCGGATCGGGAGAAGATTTCCTATATTATAAAAAAAATATTTCGGATGCGGATAGAATATGCGAGTACCATTAGGACAACTTGAAGTCAAAATTTTAAAAGTTCACTTGTTCAAAAATACACAAATTATTTGCTCTTTAAGTTTATCTATCAATCTAAATAACACGCGCTTATTAGCTTCAACCTTTAAAGAAGAACATACAAAGTCGAGACATAGATGAAGATAAATCGGGAGCCTTGATCCGGGACAGACTGTTCAAGCGAGGAACACATAGCATGAATATTCACAGGATCCTGTCTGTAGGCACGAACTAATCAATGTCAATTAACGCATACTTGCGCTATTGTGGATGCCGAGATAATCGCGTTAGACGCTCCGGCGGTTTTTGAATGAGTGATTGAATTGTTAAGATTGGAAAATTGATTTGGGGATAAACAGCGGAGCTCTTCTTACGGGTTATTAGTTCAGAGAAAAAGTGAAGTATTGGCCAGCCCTACTGCGCAGTCAATTTTCTAGTCGAATTCTCCTAAAAATACGTCAAAAGGACTTTTTGAGTGAGAATTATTGAAAACACTTCGCACGATTATTTGTGTGACGTGGAGCTGGCCCCTAATTAGATCTTTGGTTAGACATGTAGGTATACCTACTTATATTTAATGTGGTATGAAAAATATAAAATAACAATTATTTCTTCATGCTATTCGAAATTAGAGCTACAAACTTTCTCTAGTTCAAATACCTGTAAACTTTTTTTATTCACAACTTTTTACCTCAATTAATCTTATATAGATAGAACAGGGTTGTTAAATTCGATCCACTTCGTTAAGATTTATTTAAATTGGCTGACAAACATAAATATTCTATGCAGATAATCCATTTTATGGCAAAAGTCAGTATTGATTACACGTCGAACAGGTAATTGTATTGCAATAATAAGGAATCAATATGCTAATTTATAGTTTATATTAGGTGGTGAAACTTCACGCTCCTAATTAAAATTATGGTTTATTTTATGGCGTGATTACGATACGACATTTATCACTTGTGAAACCTGTAACAAACTATATAGTACTAGCATTACTGGGCATATTAAATTGCTAGTTAGTTACACTGACACTTAACGGCCTGTGTTACTCTTGATTGTTAGAAGCTAGTAGTAAGACCTGTATTTAAATATCACTTAGGTATATTTATTTAAAAGTAAAAGTTTATATTTGTCTGTTTGTTAGTTTTTACTCTATAAACCTTTGACCCGAAATCGCTCAAATTTAACCGATTATAATAAACATGGCAAATTAATTATTAAGCTATACAATTAGATCATGACATTGACATTTAAGACAATTTCATTATGTAAAAATTACAGACTAAACTCACGGATATAAAAGTCGAAGATAGAGTCAACCCTATCAAAAACGTACTATATTCAAGAAATTCATCATCATCATCATCTCAGCCATTGGACGTCCACTGCTGAACATAGGCCTCCCCTTTGGACTTCCATATGTACCGGTTGGAAGCGACCTGCATCCAGCGTCTTCCGGCGACCTTTATAAGGTCGTCTGTCCACCTTGTGGGTGGACGTCCTACGCTTCGTTTGCTAGTCCGTGGTCTCCACTCGAGCACTTTTCGACCCCATCGGCCATCCGCTCTACGCGGTATGTGGCCTGCCCATTGCCATTGCCACTTCAGCTTGCTAATCCGCCGGGCTATGTCGGTGACTTTAGTTCGTCTACGGATTTCTTCATTTCTGATTCGATCTCGTAGAGAAACCCCGAGCATAGCCCTTTCCATAGCACGCTGGGCGACTTTGAGCTTCAAGAAATTAATATTAAATAATTATCAGAAAAAGTATCAGTTGAGTGTTGACTATACTGATACTTAAAGAGTATATTTATTTACTGTGGTGTAGTTTTTATTACGAAAATCTATCTCTGAAAAAAAAAATCACTCGTAACTTTAGTAGAGAAATATAGTTGCAACATGTAGGTAAGATTTTGTTAGGAGTTAAGTTACGTAAGTTCAGATAAATCAAGTTTATGTGACGCCTTCTGCCACACGTCGATTTATGGGACTTCGAGACCAACGTATTCCATAGGTAAACTATTTGGGAAAGTACTTTTATCCGATAATTTGTGTCCATTTCTATTTGTTATTCTACTAGTTTGCTTATCGATTACTTGACAAGACATAGAATAAATCACTAATATTGGAGTTGAATATTTATATTTATTTTCACCAACTAAAATATTGTCATCAAGTAGATTTTTAAAGGATATTGGACGCATATTTTATTGTATTTTAATTTGATAAAAAATCTGTGAGATACAAAAGTTGCTTAGTCGTGCCACCACTGGCTGAATTTGGGTTCATATTGTAATGAATAGACACTGGTGACGTAGTTCATCCCCATTCGAAAACTTATAAAAGCCACCTCAGCCATTTTTTATGTTATTCACAAACAAAAAAATATGTAGATATCAAATTTTTTTCATTACCTAAGTAACAGACTACGTAATTATATATATATTTTTTCATTGTCACCATCCCCCTTGTTCGAAGTAATTCTTCATAATAAAAAAAGTCTGCACTGATCATCCTGAAAGCCAGTAGATTTAAATTTCACCTCTTAAAATGAAATAACCTTAATTTCGAAAACTTTAAATATTTTTATAAAAATTATACATCATCGGTAACACGATCCAAGAAGCTTAAAATTGATGCAGATTCTCCAAACCAAGATAAAATCTTGCTCAATGCATGTAGCGTTTTCGATAAATCATGTATGTAAGCAATTAAGTAAAATAAGTAAACATCACTTTCACTGAGGTCATTATTAACGATAATTGTCTTCGCTTTAACAACTTAATATGGTAAGCTTTAGGGTTGACATTCACCGCGATTTTTTTATAAGATTTTCTACTTTTACTGCAATTGTTTCTGTCTAAATATAAATAATGATTTTATAATAAACAGATAACTATTATTTGCATATTAATATAGTAAAATAGTTTATGCTCGCGACAAGTAGTACCTTTTAACTTATGAACACGGCGGTCAAATTTTTCTTAGAAAACAAGCTTAAAATTTGTTGATAAAGGTTAGATTTTTCAACATAATCTTTGTATGTTTTTTTGTAATAACAATGCTGAATTAGTCCATTTAAATGTTATGTATCCAAAACCACCGAAACGAATATTAGAGATATTATACTTTTATGTTTTATAAATTTTATTATAACCACTCAAACGTCCCGACCGCTATAGCGGTCCTAAGGACTTGCTTCTTTAAAACATGTTTTTATCTATGAAAATGCTAAAAATATGCGTAAATTTGATTGTAAATGGCTTCGTAATAAATATTTTTAATCTGTGATCATTAAATCTGAAGTCAAGTTCTTGGTAAAATTAAAAAAAAATATTTTTTTAAATTAAGGTTTCGAAGTTTTCATGTGTGCCAGTGAAATCTGCTTTTAAAATGTTTATAAATCACTTTATTTTTTTTAAATTATTTATTGTTATGATCCTCATGATACTATCTTTCGAAATTAGTACATTTTGTAAGGAAAAAAATAAAATTAGAACAATTTTACATGTCTTAAAGTCGACATGTAAGATCTTTGTCTCGTTTTCCGCGTTTCGTAATATTTTTCCATGATTAATTTCAATCCGCTATTATTTTATTAAAAAACAACGTAAATTTAGAAAAACAGTTCAACATGAATAGTTACGTATATCTAAAATTAAAAAATATAAACTAAAATAGTTTAAACTTATTGATTTAATATTTCCATTCTCAGTATTTTGTTCTAGGCGCTGAAGATTTATACAATAATGGGTGGTTTGTTTTGATTTATTGTGCTAAATTTTACTTTTCAAGTCATTATATTTTAGTATCAAATCAAAGCTTATATATTCTAGTTTAATAATATGCATGGTAAAAATAAGAAATATTGAGAGGTATTTTTTAAAAAGTCTTTAAACCAAAAAAATACCGAATATTAACACATATTGCCAAGTTCGCATTTTTTTATATGCTCTGTGTTAATATTTGAGTAAAAATTTTTCGATATTTTATTTCTTTATAGTTTTAACTATATAATGTTTTTTTTTTCATTGAAAATGGTTTAAAAGTTTGCTAGAAAATAGACGTTTAGTAGGTATCAGTAGTGAGCGCGCGAAGCGATTCAAGCGCGGACGTGTGAGTGGATAACTTCATAAAGTTTATCAGTGTTCACTATAAAAATTAGTACATAAACTGTCATACAACATTATAAAGCTCAATAATGGAGTCTTACTCGTAACTCATATGCAAGTCTATCGTATTAAGACACAGTGTATTTCGACCACCAAACCAAACATAATGTACGTGACTACATTTGAATATCAAAAAGTCTCTGGATACGAAACACAAAGAACAATAATTAGGGTCGATAATAAGAAGACATATTCCACGCTATGTATGTAAATGATTATGATAATATAGAGTTAAATGGAGCAGAATTGTACAGTCATCGCTGGAGTTAGCATTCGAACGTTTCCCGGCTTCGGAACCGGTGTGTACTGACAGCGGTGATGCAGCGAATATTGTTCGTGGGGTACAGGTTATAAGCATTAGGATGTTATACCAAAGGTATATAAAAACCAATCGTAGGACTAGGACTGCCTTTTAAATAATAACCTTTCATTGAAGGATGAGTCCTCCGTTTCTAAGTTTAGTCCGCTATCATCTTCGGCTGCTTAACATATCGCGAGATATTTTTACACTAAATGATTTTTAGTGTTTAGATTCATCTTTGTAAATTATGCGAGAGTGTGATCAAAGCCTTGGCTATAATGAATGCATGAAAAAATTTTGTACCTTTAATAAATATTTAAAGAAAACAATCTGATTGAGGCTACTATTATATATTTTTTAACTGAAGTCTCTTTAAATAGGTATTAATTATTTCTCTTTAAAAACAAATTAAAAATTCTTGAATTTATTTTAAAACATCATTTATACACGTTATTTTTTTAAATAACTAAGTTTATTATATAAAAGATTTTAATGGACGTGTATTGTAAAAAAAAAACACTTTTTTGCATACTATGCTCTATGAAAAACCCTTATAAGTAAAATTTATTTCATTTCATCCATATTAAAACCGCATAATAATAGCATAATACCTAAAACTATTTTATACGCTATCTTCTATGAGTTGTCTCCCCAGAATAAGAACTGTCGTGATATTTTAACCGAACGTGGGCGTCAACGTTAACTCATATTTCAGTCTTTTGTGTCGAATCTCTTTATAGGTTGAGCTATTCATTACTGACTTGGTAAGTAACTAGCCTGTGGCATTACCTACTTACCGCTATAATGATCTTAGTTTTGTGGTATACTTTTTCTCCTGTCGTTTCGCACTTTTCTCTTGTTCTTCTCCTTCCTAATTTGCAGTGTATAATGATAAATTATATATTATCATTATACACTGCAAACCATCACAATTTTTTAAAGTAAAAACAGGAGAAAAGTAAGAAAAGTCAGGAGAAAAACTATACCGCATTATTAAGATCACAGTGTTAACAAGAATCTTATCTGGAATTCTATGCTTGCCTAATCATAATATCTCTTAATTAAAATGAATGGGTTTAAACTGAAAAGATTACCGTTATTATATAGTACCTCTATTATCATAAATATTAAGTACTAGGTAAGTATTTGTGGCATTATTTTATTCTTTCCTTTTTTTCTTTTATTTCTTTTTTCTTTCCTTTGGTCACGATCTCGCGTGATGTTGAGCAACGATGCGGCCGTAGTTGGTAGCAGACTAAACATAGAGAGCGGGATAAATCCCTTTCTGGATTACAACAATTTTGGCTACAAATGTAACTGCTGCTGTATGTGCTGCTACATGTGTTACTGGCTACAAAATAAGCTATAAGGTAAAATTTACTTTACATTCCAGAATTGAGTATTTATTGGCGCAAGAATTTTGTGAATGTATACAAAATATTCAGACTGAAAAATACGTGAAAAGCAAAACAAAAGGTATAGTAAAAAGTGTGATCGTTTCATATTTGCATGTTAGCTGGCCGAGAGGAGTCAGGGCATATCGGTTCGAATTACAGCAGTGGCTAGAGAAAACCAAGGAATAAATAGAGTAAGAGAACGGCTAAGCCATAAAATAAATGCGCCAGAAAATTAACAATAGCGGTAAACGTACACATAACGCATATAAACTTCGTGCGCGTCCAGTACTCTTGCGCATTGATTATATTATATTCTACTGCTCTGTTATACATGTAAACCTTTCTCTGGAATAATTTTTTTTGTATATAAGTATTATATCCGTTATCTTAACCACCATAACACAAGCATTAAGTTGCTTAGCTTGGGGTTAGGTGGCGCTGTGTGAAATGTCCTGAAATATTTATTTATTTATTTTATCTATTGTTGAAAACTGCATTTAAATCTGTGGAGCGATTTAAAAGATCTAAGCTAACAAATGCGATGCCGCAAGATACTTCATTTTAGATTCAATAGATAACACTTTATTGATACAGCATACAAGAGCTTAGAAGTAATTACAATTTTTAATATAAACAGTAACAATTGGCGGTCTTCTCGCTAATAACGATCTCTTCTAGACAAACAAATAGTATGTAAAGTAGAATTTCGTATAGGTACGAACTGCTAACGCTAATTATATAATGTATTTAGATACCATGATTACCGATGTAGTTTATAAAATAATCTGTGGAGAAAACCAATAGCCGCTTCATGGCACGGGTTTTATTGAAAAGCTTGGTTCGCGCTATTTTTACAACCTTTTATTCCACAATCACTGCGGTTATTTCAGTTCTCTTGCGTGAATTTGCGCTAGCTGTGTATTGGTTTGTATTAGTCGAGGCATTGTTCTATATTATACAAAGAAGTACGAAGATGAGCAAGACGCTCTCCTGTTGGTAAGAGATAACAATGCCCATACGTGGTAGGTGGATACTGTTACAGTGCTACCTAGGATTTTACAACGATGTAAAATTCTAGGTGCACTGCACCAACGCTTCTTACTTAAGAGTCATAAGATGTGTAGAGAGTCTTCCCCACATTACCTAATATTTATTATTTAAGTATTTTTTTATCTTAATATAGGTTTCTAATTCAATTATATGTAAAGTTCTCCTCTCTTCTTAAAGAAAAAAAATACTTTAAAAACCTGTCTGCATCCCAAACTTTAACACAATGCATGCTTGCGGTTTGAGCTGTGCGTTGATAGATCAGTCAGTCAATCTCTTTTTACAAGCTTTTAATTACTTTCACCTGTCTGTTGTCTGTCTGTAATCAAATCTTGCAAGTTTAATTTGACCCACTTCTCGGTTTCCAATTGAGCTGAAAATTTGCATGCGTGTGTAAATCGGATGACAATGCAATATTTTTATAACATCGAGCTGATCTGATGATGGAGCTGGAAGGTGGCCATAGGAACTCCGTCATAAAACAACGTAACCCCACCGAGTTTGGGCTTATTTGATTCGTCTTGACAAGTAATTTATGATGCAAGATGGTAATAATAATAAAAGCTTGTTTTTAAAAAGTTTTTTAAAATTTCACTTGTTCCTGTTCTTATTAATAAATTCTAATTTTAAAAGCCATTTACGCCAGTACTTTTACTTTTTATTTGAATGGAATAATTCTTAGAATATTTACTGAACTTTTACCTAATTAACACTAATAGGAATATTTTATCAAAAACATCAGGGCTTTCCCTTTCTCACGCTTTTCAATTTTCAGTGTAAAAGGTCACAGAAAGGTAACACCGTCAAATAAGTTCCCATAAAACAAAGCGACGTAAATACGCAGTGACATATTGTTTCTTCCTTTGTACCGTTAGGCGAGGAATCCATTCCCGCCTACATCTGCCCACCTCTGTCTCAAAGATTCTAACTACTGAGTTTTGTAATCAAGGCAGATGTCTCGCGTCAATCACAAAATTGAAGTCTAGTATTGAAGTCACTGTTATATGGAACACTTTTTCCAAATATATCCGGTAGGTTGGACTGGATCATCATCATCATCATCTCAGCCGTAGGACGTCCACTGCTGAATATAGGCGTCCTCTTTGGATTTCCATATGTACCGGATGAATGCGACCTGCATGCAGCGTTTTCTGGCGACCTTGGACTGTATATTTGGTAGTAAATGCTATTCTAAAACGGTGCTCAACATCGGGCAAATGTCGCAAAGAGTCAAAATTATCATTCAAAACAAATTGTTGATGCACTACTTTTGATATTTTATCGAAGTAGCCCATATCTGCTAGACTACAATCCTATGACCAAATGGTGTATATTGGCTAAAAGCATATAAAATAATAAATATTTTATAGTAACTGTTTATACGGACGGTAAAATCTCATCACAACTGCGCAAAGTTAACCACTTAGACGTAAAAAGCTCAACTTGGTCAATTAGGTTGTATCAGGCAAACGTATTAACTACAGTCAGGTTTATTGGGAGTGCAGTATCCACCTTAGTTACAATAGACTGTGATTCCACTGTGGTCTCACGAAACACCGAGAACATGCTTTATGGCACTATAAAAATATTATGACTCGAGACTGTTTCACCCCGTAAGTGCTATCTAACTGATAAGCTGACGGACCTTTGAATAATTTTGAATAATATTTTATAGCAGCTTAGATAGTGGCGTCAGTTTTAGCACCTTTTCAATACGAATCGATTTTAGAGAACTTTTGAAGTCCAGCGTTTACTATCGGTAAGGATTGCTTAAGAATTCTTCGGGATATCAAGGTGTAAGTAAGGTATGTTAGGAATCAGGAAGTACCTAATACTATAGTGCTTAAGGATAATCTTAGATGATGTGTTTAAAACACACGCATTTAGAAAGATAAGTAGGTAGGATAGGGGGGATAGGTTATTCATTATGCATGACATTCCAGCTAGAGCCACTCAAACCGAAGGCTATAGGTACATAATTAAAAAAATATATCTCTAAGAGTTTCTTGCCCGTTCTTCTAAAAAAGATTCTTGCTCCAAATAGACGCTAGGCTCTTAAGATATATCTGAATCATTGTCAATAAAATTGATTTGGAAAAGTGTTCCATTGTATTTGCATATTTGCATTTTGTATTAGCAGATATACCTCTATAATTACATTTACTCATAACCAAATTTTACGTGTTTGTTTCAGGTAAGGCCGATACATACCATACTAACCCCATTAGGGTAAGAAAGTAAAGTATCATGAAATTTCATTATGTTCTAAAGGAATACTTCGTAATATTAATAGTGGATTAAATAAAAACGTCATCTGTCCAGCACGACGCTAGTGGGTAACATTTGTTACGATGTCGCGAAGTTCCACCGCAGAATACTTAAAAAGCTTTTAGAGAAGTAAAGTGCGTATAACAGCTATTAGTCAGCGTTAGTTTAGACTCTGTTATTATCCTATTAGAGGACGAAGTACGACCGTGTCATTAGAACCGTCTTAGAACAAAATGGAATTAACGTTCTGCAGCTGCATAAGGAGAGTCCACACTGGAAACATTTTATTTTTGAGCAATACGATTGTCAGAAGTCAAACAAACGACGTCTACACTAGATTTACTTCTTTACTTTTTAGCATTGTGATTAAATAATATAATCAGTGATCTTAATAAAAACACTTTAAATTTGCTTTAAATAATCAAGAATGATACGCACGTTTTGATTCACAACTTGAAAACCTGACAAATTCCAACGAATTCTGATTTTTTTATACTCTTTTGAGTCGGTTGAAATTAAATTAGATAAATAAATAAATAAATAAATAAATATAAATATTTCAGGACATTTCACACAGCGCCATCTAACCCCATACTAAGCAGCTTAATGCTTGTATTATGGTGGTTAGGGTAACGGATATAATACTTATATACTTTTGTAAATACATACTTATAATAGATATTGAAACCACCCAGACCAGAAACAAATGTCTGTGGATCACACAAACATTTGTCCCATGCGGGAATCGAACCCGCAACCTTCTGCGTTGCAGGCGGGTATTAGCCAACCGCGCCACAGAGATATACTAGGTGCGCTATTTTATGCGCTAAAAAGTAGCAATAAATGTTGTCCAAGGTCTTTCTTCTAAATGCCAAATTTCAGTCAATAATAGGAAACGGTCAAAATCAGTAACAAAAACTTAGTTAACAAAAGCAAAAGAGTTCTCCTCTCTCTTCTTCTTTGTCGTTATCTTCACGAAGTGAAGGTCGTGTCTAGTCTGCAGGATTTGTTATCACTCTTCGTATTACACTCTGCCAGGTTGTTCTATCCGTCGCTGATCTGATGACCTGAGCCACTGGCATGCCGGTAAGGGATTTTATTTGGTCCGTCTATCGCATCGGAGACCGTCCGCGAGGTCTCTTTAAAGAGTACATTACCAATATTAGGGATTCTAATTTCTACGTGTGAATGCACCTTAAGCTTGTATTTTCTGCTTAACGGGGTAGCTTTATTTTCTTGTATGTTTCTAAGTAATTAAACTTTTAAATGCATTTTACTATGCGTTTAACGTTTTAATTAGTCGTTTGTCGTTTGGATTTGTATTCCAGGGTACTAAGGACACAATGGGGGACAAATGCTTTGGCACGAAATATTTTGTTGAAGCTTTTGCTCTTTTACTTAACAAAATGTATAAGTTTTTATAATATTACTTACATAAAGTAAATTTTATAAAGAAATATTTTCATGTCGACTACTGAGAAATCTAGCAATAGGTACCGTTGCTTCTTTATTATGATTACGTTTACAAATGATTTTTATTCTTGGACCATAGACTATTACATTTATGGATTTACAGACATTAATGGAAAAACAACTTGAAAACCATAACTCGTTTGCATCATAACGTCAACAACATCCTACTTGAGATAGGATCTTGAAATACCCTTCTAATCTGATAGTTAATCAAAATTAATGTCTTCATCCTAAAATATTGTCTCAAATCTTTAAGTTGCTGTCCCAGAGTTAATTCCATTAGACCTACGTCGACGTTAGCTAACAATAGGGCTAATCCATTAGACAATACGTCATTGATCTTCGAGGATAGACGAGAGGTGGGGATTCGACTGTAAAGTGTATTAAAGGTAAAATGTTTCATTTATTGCTCAATAATGGTTACAGAGTGGTTAAAAAAATATTTCTTAGCGTATGTAGACCAGTTGGCCGCCCCAGGTACCACTGGAAGGATGAGGTGAAACTCACTTTGGGTTCTCGCGCCAATCTAGTAAGCAAGTAATTCGACATCATATTCACATCCATCGTGCCAAGTAACCTAATCTTCTGTCCCCTTTTTTATTTTTAGTATTGTTTTTTTAAGTTGCTAGCTCAAGCTTCATTAAACACAACTACAAATTGAACTAAATACGGAAGCAATAGAATTATTCTAAGAGACTGTCAATAGAAGACTGTAGACAATTAATCACAAACTTTGCAAAGCTATAATTAATAACCCTAAGCATAGAGTTCTAACTCGAGTTTAATATCAATCACTAAGACGTGCGATCTAAGTTAAATTAGAATCCTATTCTGCAGGAGTTCATTAAAACCGTATTAGATATATTATGTAAGATTTTGAACTTATATGCTAATTACTAAACATGAGAGAATAGTATAAGATGTCTAGTATTTCTCGTAAACCCGTGTTCATAATCAGTCTAATATTATAAAGGCAAAAGTTTGTGAGTGAGTGTGTATGTTTGTTACTTCTTCACGCCTAAACGGTTGGGCCGATTGAGCTGGAATTTGGTATAAATATAGCTTAGACCCTGAATAACACATACGCTAAAGCACAGCGGGTAAAACCGCTAGGCACAGCTAGTATTATATATTGTTTATTATGTTAAGCTGAAAGTAGTTTCAAATATTGTATCCCTACAACATTCCTCCCTTCCCTGTGTATGTTACTGTCCCATAATAACCTGCACAGTAGAAAACCTTTTTGAAACCAGAGAAAAAGCGTCATTGTAACGTCTAAATATTACCTATAAACCAAATTTCAGCTTATCCGGATCAGTCATTTCGTTTTTTTTTCGTTAGCTTTCTATTATAGTTATTCAAGAACAATACATAATTATCATAATACAATACAAAAACTAAAACTTAATTAAATTTGGTATAATGTTAATATTAAGGTTGACAAAATAGGTGACGTCATCGCTTAGAGCTATTTCGGGTAACCTTGTTCTGGAATTTTCCTAGAGTGTATAAAATAAAAAACCGGTCAAGTACGAGTAGGACTCGAGCACCGAGGGTTCCGTACAAACCTACGGGTTTCTACGGAACCCTAGGGAAAAGTGGGTATAATATTATATACTGTAGGTTTTGATTCCCATGCGAGTACTTGCGAGTTTGAAAATATGCGGCTAAAATTGCTGTTTTTTTTTTTATTGCGTTGACATAGGTGTTTGATTTTTTTACAGATTAAAGTTATTATTAAGCTGAGTATTTGATATGAATTTCAATTTAATACCTGTACGCGTTCTTGAGGAAAGGGGTAGTGAATACAAAATTATTAAAAATATTTTTTTATATGATGTAACTAAAAATGTTCAGTTTTCGCAATATTTCCTGTGCCTATAATTTAAGACGTTGCTGTGTACCAAATTTCAAGATTCTGAGTTAACGGCAAGTACCCTGTAGGTTTTGATTCCCTTGAGAGTAGCCGCGAGTTAAAAAATACGGCTAAAATTGCTGTTTCTTTTGAATGCGTTGAGAGGTTTGAATTTATTACAGTTTAAGGGTATAATAGACTTTAGTATTTGATATGAATTTCAGTTTAATACCTGCACACGTTCATGAGAAATAAGGTAGTAAGTATGAAATTTTTAAAAATATTTTTTTATATGCTGTAACTAAAAATGTACAATATTCGCAATTTTCCCTTTATCTGTGCTCTAAGGAGTTGCTTCGTGCCAAATTTCAAGATTCTAAGATCACGGGAATTACCCTGTAGGTTTTGATTTTTTGAGAGTATTTGCGAGTTTAAAATTGCGACTAAAATTGCTGTTTCTTTTGAATGCGTTGACATAGAGGTTTGATTTTATAACAGTTTAAAGATATTATAGACTTGAGTATTTGTTATGAATTTCAATTTAATACGTTTACGCGTTCATGAGAAAAGGGGTAGTAAGTATAAAATTATTAAAAATATTTTTTTCATATGATGCAAATAAAAATTTATGGTTTTCGCAATTTTTCCTGTATCTGGGCTCTAAGGAGTTTCTTCGTGCCAAATTTCAAGGTTCTGAGTTCACGAGAAGTACCCCGTAGGTTTTGATTTATTTGGGAATGTCGCAAATTTGCTGAAATTTGCGACATATTCGTCTATATCTTTTGATTGCGTTGGCCGAGAAGTTTGAATTTTTCACAGCTCTAAGAGGCAATGAACCTTAGTATTTCCTATAAATTTCAGCTTGTTACCTCTACGCGTTCCTGAGAAAAAGGGTCTTGACAGACAGACGGACGGACGGACGGACGGACGGACGGACAACAAAGTAATCCTATAAGGGTTCCGTTTTTTCCTTTTGAGGTACGGAACCCTAAAAAAGGGTAATTTTAAAGTGTAGTCATACCTATTGATACCTACAAAAAATATTTTCACGATTTTCAACAACAACATACAAAAAGTAAAACTCACTTAATAAATGGGGATGGTAAAGAGACAGTGAGTAACTATCTAGGATAAAATGAACCCGTTTTAGTACGAGCCCACAAAGTTATCAGTTTAAATGGATTTGCCATTGGTTTAGTTGTAAACACGCCATCAATTAAGATAATAATTTTAACGAGATCTATTTGTGTTGTGTCTAAATTTTATTCTGTATAATTTCTTACCAACATTATAAAATATCAAGTACAATAATCAGTTTGCTAATTAAAAAAAAATATTCTTGTTTAGCCGCTACAAAATGGCGGATTACTTTTTTCTCTACGACCACCTCAATATAGGTATCAAATGAAAGAGCTTAACTAATAGAATACAACACACTATGACAAATTTAAAAACCAAGATGGCCGCCTACATAAAATGGTGAATTAAGTAAATATTGTGTTGGGGGTTTTTTTTTTTTAATTTTTAATTTAATTCATTTGTATAAAAAGAAACCTTCCTTCGTATTATAAATTTTTAATATTTGTTAATATATATATTTTCATTTAATAGTTATAAATAATTAACTATTAAATGAAACCACAACCAAGGACAAGAACTTTGAATTATTGTTCTAACTGACTTAAGTAACTATTTTATTATGTTCTTAAATTTATTTGAACTTTAGGGCCGTGTTATCTCTTTTATGAATTCTGGATACCTAATATTATCAATAACAAAATTCTCCTTCGTTCTGAAAGTCTCAACAATTTGTGACTGAGGGGTGGGGCTTACGCTAACGCTTTCAGGGTTGTGCTTATCCCCCCGCTTACACGCTGTGCATCCTTTCAGTGCTTTAGCCGTAAGTGTAGCGTTAGTTTAAGCCTTCCTAGGTGATCCTTCTGATTACCTAGGAGCAGAACGGTCTTGGGGGAGAGTGCAACAGTCATGCAGATCCCTAAGACAAGTCAGAGGGATTATCCTTCCCGTGGTGCCACCCGTTATTGGTCTAATTCCATCAGAAATAGACATAACCAAAATCTCATGGCGCAAAGCCCACGGGACATCAGTGGCTGTGTCCGGTGGCACGACCCACACAAAAATTATGTGAGGGTCGTCGTGTAGGTATAAGGGGAGCCACAAGGGAGGGAGTATGTATACACGTAATGGTATATTAATCTTATAAATATATAAGTATTATACAGTTTATGTATGTATTATATAATATTAACGTTAGCACTTCTATGTAAATATGTGTAAAACACTATGCACAATATATGTGCTTTATATATGTAGGTATATAAATATTTACGTGTATGTATACGTTGTATAATATAAAAGCCCAATCCAAGGTGTAGGAGCACGTGCCGATGGATGCGTGGCCACTGGGCATAGAGTGGTCGCGAACGTCTCTTCCATGATACCGGGCGACCTCATGGAATAATTAGCCTTACCTCGGCAAGCGGGTCACTGCTGAGGCGGACTTTTTAGTTACCCGAGACTCGTGGGAACAAAATGAATGACAATAATTCTACAAGTTCAGGCACCCTGGAATGCCTAATCCAGGAACTACTGCCCCTGACGATGGAAACGGATAATCCGAACTCCAACGCAGAGCAACCGATGGAGGTGGCGGAGGTCTCAACGGCAAACGTTAGCGCTAGCAATAGCGCCATCGAACAGCTGACGGAAACAACCGAAACCGCACATGCGCGCCGAGAGTATAAGCTACTGAACAAGGCGCAAAAGGTCCGTTTTCATGCTCTAATTGCACTGGGTGTGGAACCTTCCGAGGCGAAACGTCTTAGCAAAAAGAACTTCGCGGACCTTAAGAAGTTGGGCTACAAATTCCCCAACACATCTTCCCATGCACCTCCGAAAGGACCGGTAAAACGGCACCGATCGGAGGAAGCATCTCCGCCCGGGCATATTGCCAAAGCGGCGAAGACACGTGCTGGGGAAAGTGTAGCACAACAACGACCGTCCGGCAGTGGACTGCAGAGGGCACCCGTGCCTTCGCAAACTTCAAGCCAGACGACAGCTCCCTTGGCCTACAGTCAGGTCACGGCTTCAACCCGAGTTGGCATAACCAACGATCCGCCCATGACGGACGCGCAAATGGCGCTACTGCGCAACAACATCCTGCACAAAATCGCCAGCTTGGGCAGAGGCAAAGGCCCAGTATTCCAAGGGTTTTCCTTCAAGCCAGGATGGGCTCTCATAACATGTGAGAACCAACACGCTAAGACCTGGCTTGAGGAAACCATACCGACGCTGAAACCCTGGCCGGAGGCCAAACTTGCCGTTGTGGGCGAGAACGATCTCCCCCGGAGGTTCATAGCGTCGGTATACGTACCAGGGACCGACACTGACGGCGTTCAGCTCACCCTGAACCTACTCGGTGCTCAAAATGAGGGTCTGAACACCGACCTTTGGAAGATCCTCAACAGCAAAGTCGAAAAGGATGGGATTAGCCTAATCCTTTCCCTAGACGACAGTTCTGTTGAGGTTCTCAACAAATTAAATCGAAAGGCAAACATCGGATTCAGGAAGGTCCAGTTTCACCTACGTGATAGATCTTTGCCAACGGTACAAACAGGAACTCTACCCCCACCACCGCAGCCATCCACATCCTCGAATCCAGTGCCTCCAGTCCAGACAGCACAACAAACGGCGACAAGTGCCGCCCCTACGGACCAGGGAACCCCGAGGATGACAACTGGACCGCCGCGGTTTCCCACAGGCAGGGGCTCCAATAGGGGCGCCAACCGTCCCAGGGGTAGAGGGAAATCGAGGGGACGGGGTCGAGGGAAACCTCAGGGTCGGGGTTCCGGCTCCACAACCCAACCCCGTCAACCCTAAACACGCGCCGAAAGCGCGAACCTCTGGAGTGTCGATACTCCAGGCTAACTTACATCACGCCGTAGCGGCCACAGCGGTCGTAGAAAAGCTATTTAGCGAAAACAGCCTGGATATCGCACTCATTCAAGAGCCATGGATTAACTCCCAATCCGTGGTATCTGGACTCTGCAACGCAGGTAAATTACTTGTAAACGAAAATGGCTCCAAACCTAGAGCCTGTATTGTCTTTAACAAGAAAATTAATTTTTTATCTGTTCCAGAACTTTGTAACGACGATACAGTAACCGCATTTGTGGAGCTGAAACGTAGAACGTCCAAGGTTCTAATTTGCTCCGCGTATCTCCCCGGCGACGTGGCGGATCCCACAACGGAACTCGCGAAGGTCGTGGCGTATGCGCAACGTCATCGCGTGGAACTGATCGTGGGGTGCGACGCGAATGCCCACCATACGGTATGGGGGAGCACCGGAGTGAATAACAGAGGTAAGATACTTTCCGAATTTTTATTAACTAACGGACTGCGCCTTCTTAATAGAGGCTGTACACCGACATTCGTAACTAGATCTAGACAAGAAGTACTAGACATCACTTTCGCTACCGACTCAGCGTTCAGATTAATCTCTAATTGGCACGTAAGTAGCGAAAACTCAATGTCAGACCATAGACACATTAGATTTGTTATTGAAGGTCAAGGTCCAAAGGAATCCATAATAACTAGGAATCCAAAGGAAACCGATTGGGAAAGCTATAGGAAATACCTAAGCGAGTACCTAGAAAACATACCTAAAGTAATAAAATCTCCAGGATCTCTTCATGAAGCAACTAGACTGCTGACAGAGGCCATCAACACCGCATACGAGCAGAGTTGCCCATTAAGAGAATATACAACGAGCAATCCTATCACGTGGTGGAACAAAAAGTTAGGAAAACTTAGAGTTTCTACACGGCGAACATTCAATCAATGTTACTCATCGGAGAACTGGGAGCACTACGGGAGGACTTTGACTGAATATAATAAAGAGATTAGGAAAGCTCGAAGAAAGTCTTGGCGTAAATTCTGTGAAGAAATAGCACAAACACACAAAGGTGCAAGACTTCACAAAGTTCTAGCTAAGACACCAAATAATTATCTCGGCCTTCTTAAAAGACCAGATAATACCTATACGACCAACGAAGCTGAAACACTGGAATTATTGAGAACAACTCATTTTCCGGGGTCGTACCAAATAGATTCAAATGGCCTTGCGCAACTAAGAGTCACACATAGAGCGCAAAACATTGACTGGAATAAAGCCAACAGTATCTTCAGGCCAAACCAGGTTAAATGGGCTTTAGGAAAATTTAAGCCATTTAAATCAGCGGGAGAAGACGGTATATTTCCAGCTTTATTACAGCAAGGAATAGAACTCCTCCTCCCGCATCTGGTTAAGGTATTCCGAGCAAGCTTTGCCTGGTCTACCTTACCAGAAACATGGACTCGGGTCAAGGTACGCTTCATACCTAAAACAGGGAAAAAGGATTATTCTCAACCTAAATCCTTCCGACCCATCAGTCTTACATCCTTTCTACTAAAAACCATGGAAAGGATCTTAGACCAGCACATTAGAGTAAAGAACTTGGTGGAGAGACCACTAAGTCCAAATCAGCATGCCTATCAGAAAGGTAAATCTACTGAAACAGCTCTACTTGAGTTGGTAGATAAAGTGGAAAAATCTATAAATGATAAGCAAACAGCTCTATGTGCATTCCTAGATGTCGAGGGTGCTTTTGATAACACACCCACACAGACAATCCTTAAAGGTCTGGCCCTTAAGGGTGTGGACACCTCGACAATCCGATGGATAAATAGTATGTTATCCAACCGAATCGCATCAGTAGAACTGAATGCAACAAAACACAGCTTCCAGACCACAAGAGGTTGTCCGCAAGGAGGCGTACTGTCACCACTCCTGTGGACACTTGCAGTGGACCAGCTGCTTGCTAGATTGGCAGACAAAGACTACGATGCACAAGGTTATGCAGATGATCTTGTGGTAATTGTCAGAGGTCCATGCCTTCACACCATCTCTAATCTATTGCAAGGAGCTCTCAACACCATTAATAGATGGTGTAGGGAAAATGAACTATCAATAAACGCGGATAAAACCGTGATAGTACCATTCACAAGGAAGAGAAAACTGGAAAAGCTTATTAATCCCAAGCTTAACGGTAAAACACTAGACTTCTCAACGGAAACTAAGTATCTAGGCGTCACATTGGACCGAAGACTTACTTGGAACCCGCACCTTGAAAACATTATTCAAAAATCCAAAATAGCTCTATGGACAAGTTGTCGAATGGCAGGGGACAGATGGGGTCTCAAACCCAATATCGCACTGTGGCTATACACAGCGGTGGTGCGACCCATCATAACGTACGCCTCTGTAGTATGGTGCGATAAAACTAACCAGAAGACAACACAGCTAAAATTAGATAGTCTACAGCGAATGGCATGCATTACGGCCACAGGCGCACTATCATCCACATCAGGAGCTAGCCTAAATGCGTTGCTAAACCTAACACCTCTACATATTCACATACAGAAAGAGGCGAAACAATGCATCTACAGGCTCAGCATCCAATCTAACATCAGATGGAGTTCCCGAACGCTAAGAGACCTTAAGGACTCTGTGTTCAAGGAAAACTTACCAGCAATGCCATCTGATGAATTAATCACAGAACTTACGCTTACAAAGCTATTTTCTGTAAACATTCCCAAAAGAGACTCATGGTTATCAGGTCATGTTAGCTTTCCGAGTGGAAGTCATGTCTGGTATACTGACGGCTCAAAAAAAGGGAATGATGTAGGCTGTGGAATTTACGGAGAAAGGCCTAGACATAAATCCAGTATAAACCTGGGGTCTATGGCCACCATCTTTCAAGCGGAGGTCTTTGCCATTAATAAATGTGTGGAGATCAATCTCGATAGGAAGCTCCGGAATCAACGGATCTACATCAACTCTGATAGCCAAGCGGCACTTATGGCACTAGAATCTTTTGAGTGTAACTCGAAACTAGTACAACAATGTAAAACCAATCTTAATGCTCTAGGCGAAAATAATAAAGTGACCCTGCAATGGGTTCCTGGCCACAGCAATATAGATGGGAATGAATTAGCGGATGGACTTGCAAGAAAGGGTGCCGATAACCCTCAGATTGGACCCGAACCATTTTGTGGAATCACAAAAGGGCAAGTATACAACCTGCTAAACCAAAGGAGTAACCATGAGGCAAAAGACCTGTGGAAGTCTTTACCGGGACATACACAATCTAAAGCCCTCATAAAAGGCTACAACCCCAAACTATCTAATGAACTCTTACAGCTCAAAAGATACAAAACATGTGCAGTAACCAGAATACTCACTGGACACTGCAAACTAAACAAACATTTAAAGAACATGGGATTGGGAAACGAAACGGTATGTAGGTTTTGCCACGAATCAGAGGAAACAGCTCTGCACATACTATGCGACTGCGGCCCACTCATGTTCAACAGAAGTATCCACCTGGGGCGACACATCATGCCCCCGGAAGAGATACAACGAGTCACTCCCCGAAACATCTGGAAATTTCTAGAGGCCACGGGTCTAAGCAGTGAATTGTAACTCAACTGGACTGCCACAAAAGATCAGAAATGGTCGAAGCGGCTCAAAGTCCTTTTGAGGTCCCCCAATAATAATAATAATTGTGACTGAGTGTCAAACATAATAATTAATTAAGCCGAGTTTCTAAAGTAATCGGTAACTGTAAATCTTGATACGTTATCAGTATAACAAGCTTAATCAACCTTTCCATAATTAAATTGTAAATTGAGAATTAAAACAGGTGGAGAAAATACGCCATAATTACGAACAATTTCGTAATCTTACACACTTTTGTTAAGAGCTTCTTCTTTGCGTGCGACTGTTTCGATTTATGATACGACGAATTTTAAATTCGCAAAATTTATGTATTGAAAATGTTTTTCAGTAAATCTGGATAGTATTTTTTTATTATTTTGAAAAGTATTCCACGTTGATTCTTTGAAAATGGGGTTTCCAAAATTCAAATGTTTTCGTTACATAACTTTTATTGTTAATAAAGACAACAAATTGGAAATACAAAAAAAGATTAACTTTACCGTGCTTTGCCGTGGCTTTACCGGTGGGGTTATTCTGGCAACGACAAGTGCGACTGCGGTGCTGTCCAGTCAATGGCACACCTCCTCATGTGCCCTAACTGCCCACAACTTGCACATTTGAAAACCTTTTGGAGGCTAACGATAAAGCAGTAGAGCTTGCGCGATACTGGGCTAAGCAGCTTTAACATTATACGTATATTTTAAAACAAAAAATAATAAATAAAAAAATATAGCCATTTTCGACTCGAAAAGAAGAAGAACCGTGAAATATTTTCAAAAGTTAATTCTACGAATGTATTATACCAAAAATCGTCACAACGTGTGAGAGAAAGAATCAAACGTAAAGGTGAAGCTCTTAAACACTTTCATTAACAAGCACGAGTCACCGTAGCTTAATATCCAATATCTATTAAACAAGAACAGAAATTCTATGGATGAATGGGTATTATGCCGCATTATATTAAGTTTAAATTATGTTAACTGGTAGATACCCGTCTTCTAAGCCGCGGATCAAAGTCTAAGTGGGTTTGCGAAATATGAAGGTGATATTACTAAACTGTGATTTAGTAGAGGGAGATAGGGAATGGTAGGAGATTCGGAGGATTACAATGGAAATCTGTTATACTCTATCCATTTTGAAGTTTCTATGACCTTCTGCTATGACCTAAAGTTGGAGTAATGATAAGCATTGTCATTCTGAAACCCTTGATCATGATAAATCACATGATAAAAGTTGTGTTTGTTGGAAAAATGCATCTTTTATAAGAAACTGCTGAGAAAAAAGCTTTTAAGGCACTACTAATCATAGGGACAAAAATAAGGCTTACAAACTACTCAGATCCCCACAAAACTGGGCTACACATTTATTTTTAACCATGTTTTAGGTTCACCCAGTGTTGGTATATTTTGTCTACGTCTCCCAGAATCGATCATTATCGAAATCTTTTTCCTCAACAGCAGTTATCTGTTTTACAAACAATATTCACATTTCCACATAACTTGTTAAATCGACGGCAATCGACAAACTTACTTCTTACGTAATACGATGTATTATGACTATAAGCCTATTTTAAAATACTGCAAGTTTCGTGACAATATCAAGTTGAAATAAATTTACACCTAATTTATTCATTTATGCTAACCTAATGGGTTTTATTGTGTAAAGCGTGGGTATAGTTCCCAAACCGAATCCGAATTCTATAGAATTTGAGCGAATTTTGGTCGCATGCCCATAATGAAGGCAATGTTCATAATATTGCAAATAGGCGTTAAATTGTAAGTTTTAAATTATAATTTATTTAACACTATGGGTTTCACAGAACCGCAATAATAAATAAGACATTATGGGAAGTTCGTGAATGCCCTTTTAAAGACTAGAATGACATCAGGCTAGAGATTGTGGATTATTAACACAATACTAGCTGCCCCCAGCGGTTTTACCCGCTTTACTGCCTATGTGTTATTCCAGGGTCTAAGCTTTCTCTATATTATGCTGAAATTTGTTCAGCTCAATCGGCCCAATCAATTAGGAGTAAAAGAGTAACAAGTATACACATATATCCACACATCCATACATTCTCACAAACTTTCACGTTTATAATATTAGTAATATAACACTTCTGCGGCAAGCGATCTTCATCGTACATTTTTTTTGTACACTAAACATTTTTTATTTTTATTTTTAACCATAATCACAAATTAAACACTCTATCAAAGCTCAGCACAAAATAGATTAGAAATTCAGAAAGCCATCTTGTTGTAAGTTTGCGCTGAAATCCGATGGAATAGTTCACTCACTAAATAATATGCAGATGTTGTAGCTCCTTAAAGATAAACATACATTAAGGAAATTAAAACGGAAATATATGTTAAGGTACAAAATTGCTGCTTTACGTGTCTACAAATACGGCATCTTTAAGTTTAAAAAGACCTCGCAAAGAGTCAAAGCAAACAAACTTTGTGTTTGAGGTGCCTTAATACTAGGAAGACCATATTAGTTGAAGAAAATTTCCATAATCTATTTTTAAAACAATTTATAAATACTAGCTTATGCTCGCGGCTTTACCCGCGTGGGGAAATCCCTTAAAAAAAAATTATATGAATGTTCCAAATTTCAACATAATCCGTTCAGCGGTTTAGGTTGGGTTTAGGCTGTGCGTTGATAGATCAGTCAATAAATCACTCTTTCCGTTTATATTTCAGATATTTTTATTTCTGATAATGAAAAGCTGTGTTGCGGAACTTCCTACCTATTACTACTAAAATATACGTAGTATTGATTTATTGACAGGCGGTAACGCTTAAGATCATTGCATACCTCATTAAAACATTCGAAAAAAATATAGAATTTTCTGATGATTATTAATATAGGTCTGATCAAGTTAAGCCAAACTATAAAGGTAAGGGTTGCAATAAGCATAGAGCCAAAATTAGTATGAATATCAGCCTCAGTGCAAGTTAAACGCTTTGCAAATTAATTCCGACTGTGACATTGATAAACATAAATCATAGAAAATTTTCCCTTAAAATCATAAATCCTGGTAACTGCCCCATGCCCCTCGCTAAACACCGCTGCAATGAGCTTCTTGGAAACGTAACGTTATTAATACATACGCAAGTCAACATAATTTCATCCACCTTCTGACTCCGCAATATCTCTGCTACAGATGTATGTAAATATTTTTCTCGACTGCTTTTGATGGATTTTTAACCCTTTCGTGTACTATATGTGTATGAAGATAAGATTCATAATAGTGTAGCAAATGTGTAAGTTGATGATTGATGCCTGTAAGCCGCGGGCTGAAATAACGAGCCGTGATGACAGGTGTCGGCTATCGTCCTGACTTGAGAGATTCCTGCAAATTAACTTTAAAAATTTTAGAGAGATTTTTTAATACGATAATGATTCCAATGTTGTATAATTTATTTATTTACATGTCCTGATCTGCATTTACTGTTACCCAATTCGCATACCCAAGGCCAAAACTATTGCTAAAGATTTTATAGAAACGCAATACTTATTATTAACTCAAAAATAACATACAATAACGCTATACTTTGCTAAATGAAGTAAAACATAAAGAGAATAAAAAAAATCAGTTTGTGTTAGATGCGTTACTGGAACTTAAGAGCTTATTATTATAGGTACCTTTCTTAGACAGAAGATATTAGAGGCTTGACGAAAGATTTAAAAAGGCAGGTCATTCCACCTATAAAACTGCTTCTGTGCAGATTTTGTGCCTTAATTTTTATTTTATTGAATTTCAATTTGAGGTTAATTTTAATAGCTACATTAATATTTTTTACTGTGACCGTGTCCATTGGAATTTATTTTTACAAAATAAAGCTTTTATTTTCACTTATCTGTTGTCTATCTGTCTGTCTGTCTGTAATCAAATCTTGGAAGTTTTATTTGATCCACTTCCCGATTTCTGATAAGCTGAAATTTGGCATACATGTATACATAAATCGGATGATAATGCAATATTATTATGACATGGAGCTGATCTGATGACGGAGCAGGAAGGTGGCCATAAGAAATTCATAATTAAAGGACGCAACCCTATCAAGTTTGGGCTCACTTGATTCGTCTTGACAAGTACTTTGGTGCTAGATGGTAATAATAATAAAAGCTTTAAAATTCACTTGTTTGTCTTGTAATATTGTGGATCAATCCCTGAGGAGTTTGTCGATGTAATATCGCCATCATTTTACCATTAATAATAATCAATAAAAAATAATAATTTTAATTTCAATATTAATGCAAGCCGCCTGTGGGAGCCGTTAAAAGATGACTAGTACCGCTGTACTAGAGCACTTAATAGGCCTCATTAAATCTGCTCATTTTACCTAAGTCAAAGGGTTAAAACGTGATTTCCTTTGGCATTTGATAATTAATAGCATTTTAGGTCAACGCCGTTATTTCTATTCGATATGACTATCTTTAAAATTATTATTATTGATAAAATGTTTAAAACTAGCTTTCTCCGCGGTCTACGTATATTGTAATTTTTGCTCGTAGTCATTTTACTATTTTTTACGCTACCCTTATTTTGATGAAAAATCAATTATAATCTTCGTTCGAGTCAACTCCCTGTAACTCCTTTACTTTTTCCGCAAAAACGTGGTCCCAAACTCACACCACTAAATTATAATACTCACGCGACACGCGGATATACATAAGGCATAACCATGCTAAATTTATTTTCTGTACATGAACTCGCCCATTCATTCATTTGGGGTGTCATTTTACTTAGTCGGATAGTGTTGAGTGAAACAGAAATATTCAATCAACATGTGTAAATGGGATGGACAAAACGAAGGAGTACAAATTTAATGAGAAAAAAACTAAAATAAAAATGGCAACATTCTACCTATTTCTTTCAAACTACTTCTATCAAATTTGACAAAAAAATGTAAACAATAACAGTTCAACAACAGCAGTTCGTATTTTTAGTGATAAATAAGTTATTTCGAAGTTTTTTTACAATAATGTTGATGAAAATGTGAAAAATAATCCGTGGCGGTGCTTGCCAAATGAATTACACACTGTATATATACGGCGTATGCAGCAGTTGCAAATAGAAAAGTGGTTGCTGCTTTGGCTAAGCGTTTTTAAGAGAACAGCGTATATATCAGGTACGTTTAAGTTGGATTAACAGTACATCATCAAGCTCATTGAATCTCATCATTGAAAACGTAAAATAATCGTTATTTTGTCCATAAATAACTATTTTGTGTTATCTATTTGTTTACAAGTAAAGTCATAAAATATATTATAGTTTGACTGACAATTTTTGATACTTTTCATGTTGTCCAAGTTTAATGAGGAGCAGGAATCTTATTATATGTATGAAAAATTGTGTTTTAGGGTTCCGTACCCATAGGGGGAAAACGAGACTAACTAAGATTTCGCTGTCCGTTCGTCTGTCTGTCTGTCGTCATCTCACGAACCGTTATAGTTAGAAGGTTGAAATTTTCACGGATGTATTTTTGTTGCAATACTAAAAATAGAATAAAATAAAAAAGGGGCTACCAAACAACAAAGTGCTTTTTTCCGTTTTTGTTGTATATATGAGATAAATAAATAAATAAATAAAAATCCTTTATTTGCAAGAATGTTGGTACACAAGATCTTAAATATTTAGTTAGGGCCTAAACATTCTGCCTCTTTGAGGCGTGCAAAATTTATAATTATACTAATCACTAATTCAACCAATATTAGATTTCATTAAATTACATAATAAACATGAATTTCATCATATCACCAAAAGAACAGGAATAAATAATAATAATAATTGCAAATAATATCATGTCAGAGAAAATTAAAAAAAAATACATGCTTAATGTCAATATTATAAGAATGTCAATATACAACTTGAATTAATCTATAAAATGTAATTTATGTAATAAAATAATAATAATTCAATATTTTTCATCCAAATACTCCTTAACGCTATAAAAACAGTTATCTAACAGCCACAATTTTAATTTCCTTTTAAATGAATAAATTGACAAATTTTTATCTTTCAAATTAATCGGAAGTTTATTGAAAATTGCAATGGCCTGAAAATATACATTATTTTTAACAATAGCCAAACGACACGGAGGCACAAATAGTCTGTCCTTGTGCCGCGTTGTCCGGGATAAAACTTCAGAGGATTCATAGAAAGAGTTCAATTCAAAAGAGTCCGACTTGCACTTGGCATTTTTATTTTGTTTTAATGTATTAGATGTCCCTACGTACAAGTATAAATACAATTGCTTTATTTGGGAATTTCTTTTAACATTATATTCATGGCACCTATTTTACTGTTACCATACTGGTACGCCTTTTTTACTTTTAAAAGATGATATTAATCTTATTTATTTTGTATTTTCTAGGTGAATCGAAATCATCAGTCAGAAAATTTTTTTTGGTTAAAGTATTAAAAATAAAGGAAAATGCCCGCCTACGAGTTACGAGACATCGAAAGACCCCATCGCAAAAAATAAAGAATTGGATTACCTTAAATGAACGATTTATCATTTTATTTTATGTATTTTTAATATTATATATGTGTACACACACACATCGTCTTTTATTATCATTTTATAAAAGTATTATTATTAGACGCATGTCTGGTTTATGTGAAGTATGTGTGTAACTTTTTCGCGCCAGAGCTACTTATCTGATTAAACAGAGGTCAGTGACCAAGTACCGTAGCAATTTTTTTTTAAAAATAATTAAAGTATCAAAATTTTTTATAGTTAAATTTGGTATTGCCATACGGGCAACTCAAATATATTCTTTTGTGTCAGACTAGGGTAACCTGGGTATGCTTGAAACAAAGCGAATATATCATCAACCATGCGTGATGTCATGAGGAGTACAACCATAGAACGAAGCATTCGACAAGGTAATGGCAAAATTGCCAAATTTGGTACAGAGGTTGTTAGAATCCCCAAAAAGGATATGGAATAGGTTTTATCGGTTTGTACGACAAATGTCCAAAATCCAAAATGTACAACTAGTATTAATGTCCAATACTAATTTGGTTAAACACTAATTTGGTCCAACATGGCTTACGTCCAACTAGGAAAAATGTCCAACACGAATAATGTCCAACATGAATTTGGTCCAAAATGAAATATGTCCAATTAAGAATAATGTCCAACACGAATTGGTTTATTTTTGTCGCTGTCATAGAAGAAATGAAAGGTATTGGGGAGATCTACCTTTCAAATGACAGCTGTCAAACTTGAAATGTCAAAATCTGGAAGATCTTTAAAGTTTTTCCATTTCTTCTATGACAGCGTCTGCTTAGGACAAGTATTTTTCGAAATATTGACGTTTCAAGTTTGACAGCTGTCATCTGAAATGACAATCTCTCCAAGACCTTTAATTTCTTTTATGACAGCATCAGCCTAAGACGAGTATTTTCGGAGATATTGACGTTTCAAGTTTGACAGCTGTCATCTTAAATAAAGATCTCTCCAAGACCTTTAATTTCTTCTATGACAGCATCAGCCTAAGACGAATATTTTCCGAGATATTGACGTTTCAAGTTTGACAGCTGTCATTGCATTGGAAATAAAGATTGTTCACTAGGTACGTGACACTTTTAATAGGACTATGGGATTAGCTATTGATAGAACCACGGATAAAATAAAACTTTATTGGACATTTTTACGAATGGACGTTTTAGAATGGACAATTTTCAAATTGGACCTCTTTACGATTTTATATTTTTATGAGTGGACTATTTTCCGAATGGACATTTTTATGATTTTTTATATTGGACATTAGTCGTATAAACCTGGGCTTTCGATCGGTGTCGGCTCGTGCGGTGATAAAAGCGCGATGCCAGAATCAGGTCGAATCAGGCCGAGCCGGGGGGGCCGGGTCAGGTGAATTCTTCACTTTAGAGGTTTTTTCTTTCTTTCTTCAGACTTTTATTAAAAGTCATTATTGATTTAATTCAAAAACAAATGCTTTTATTTATTGTACAAAAATAACATTTTTGTAGCGGGGGTGAAGCCGTGGGTTTAGCTAGTATACAAAATAAATATAACGTTACCTAATCGAATGCGAATGCAATAAACGACCAAAATAACATTATTTCAGCCATGCCTAGTTTACCCTGTATTTTTATGTATCTAATGTCAACTAAAATCGAAATTATATAATTTGGTTTAAAATAATATTAGTTAGCTGTGATAAGTTTTTCCTGCTTTTTACTGCCTTCTTTCCATTTTTACACCAATTTACCACACAAAAGGTCATTTTTGTCCGTTAACTATATTATTTTGGATATTTTTAAAAATCAAACGATGCGTGCATCTGTCGCTGAGCGCGTTGTGTGACTGAGCGGCGGGTGAGTTGTACTTTTTACGCCCCGCCCATATAGTTGTACTTTACATTGAATCACTTTTTGAGCTGTGTTCGACTTCTATTATTTCCCTAATTCGTTGGTTCGAGTCAATAAAAATGTTAGTAGTTTAAGAATTGTTCTACGTCATACTTACTAGTCATCGTCATACGTACGTCATACTTACTAGTCATCGAGAGATGGAACAATTAAAGTTGAAAAATGTATGAAAACGTTTATATGTAGGTAAGTTACGAGTATCTCTAAAGTCTACCTATTTCAGCAGCGCTGTATTAATACAATAAAACACAAAAATATAATGTTAAACTTTTTACTAACAAAGTATGCTACAGAATGCTTTTGATCTTTAAAGCGTTGTACAAAAGGAATTCCCTGTACATTGTTTTATTTGTAGGCCGTAAAACTGTGGAGGGCGTAAAACAAAAATAATGGTACTGCAAAAAGTAATGCGACGCTTATCCCTGATGCTCAAACAATTCATACCTCAAATGTCAGATTAATGTACCGGTAATATATCGGAATAGGTGCCACAAGTACATTTTTTTATACCAAGATGTAAGAAGACGAGCAAGACGCTCTCACGACGGTAAGAAATAACGCTACCCATAAAACAGTGGGTACAGTACCACCCAGGATTTCACAATGATGTAAAATTCTAGGTGCATTGCACCGACGCTTCCTACTCAAGAGTCAAGATGATAAGACTTTCCAGTTTAGCAATTTTACTAGCTTAACACACCAATATTATGAAGGGGAAATTTTGTGTAGGTACAGCTGAACCGATTGTGCTGATATTGGTAATAGGATCTGACATGAATGACATAAGAGTACTTTTTAAACTGCTTTGCAATAAATGTATACAAAAACTAAGAGTCCACCAAGAGAGTGTTATTTAATTTGCGTAATATATTTTGAACTCAAGAAATAAATATTTTTAAAACTTGCGATTTTTTAATGACGTGATAGCAAAAACCATTGCTCCATTTTAGTCACGCAAATTATACAAACTTACGGCATCGTTCCCGATATTTTATTCAGTGGATTAATCTAAGGCTCCATGTACACGTTGATTGTGCGAATAATAATCCGCGAGGGCAGTCCAGAGAGTGTCAAAGCCCAACGCAAAGGAACAAAGCCTCCAATTACCCAAGCGAGCACGCCGTGGGCTTTTAGTGAATAATGAGGCCGCTTATCCCACCGGATGACGGCTTCACTACAATTGTTTTTGAGTTGGACTCGGACTACCCGTTAGATTGTACGAAAAGAGAAGAGTCGTGATCACTGAGACGCATGTACTAGCCTCAAAAAAAAATCTTACAATATGAGCCTGCCCTCAGGCAGGGCCAATGCTAGAGGAACATAGATGATTTATCGTTGTAAATTAACGGCATAAACTCACTTGTATTTACTTCGGCTTTGTTCGGCTTTTCGATCCTGTCCGAGGATCTCCCTCAGGGAGCTGCTGTGGTTAGCGCAGCGTCCGCGCCCCGCATAGCACTGCTGGATCGAAATGGTCGGTACGAAGCCGATGTAAACACAAGTGATTTTATGCCGTTAATTAAGAATGATGAATCTAAATACTCACGAATCGTTTAGTGTAAAAACAATTGCTAGAATAACAACAGTACACTACCAAAAATTCACGCGGCAGAACAAGTGATGTCGGGATGATCTCCGCTCACGTGCGGATGGAATTCCATAGTTTTTAGTACCTAGACCTTCTACTTTGAGTTCATCCTCAGTCATTGGAAGTATTTATTCTAAAATAGTGCAATAAATTATATCAGGGCCTTTTTTGTAACAATTAAAGCGCCTTATCTGATCGCTATTGCTTTTCTTAATTAGATAAAGGGAAACAAGACAAATTAGCAAAGAAATAAAATACTAAACGGATGTTGACAACTCCTTTTCTCAGATATGTCATCGTAAAATTCGGTTTACAATGACTGAGTTTATAATCTCACTAGATTAATGATTACTTTATGATGAATCTAACCGTTCTTACATTTTTTTGTAACATAATAAATAATATATACATTTTCTACGGATAGCAAAAAGATTTTCTTCATCATAATGTTGCAGCTCTTCTCTTTTTGCACATTCTCTGCCAACTGGAATAATGCATAAGGCCTATGTTACACATTTCGCGATCTCGTCATGACGCACCGGTTTGGACAGATACAAGCGCATTGTACTCGACAGTATTCTAAATCTCGAAATTTCAAGCACTTCACAGACAAACCAACTTTTCTTGCGTTTGACTGAGACAAAGTTTGAACTGAGATCTTTGTTCAACGATTCATGAAGAGCTTTCGGAGCGTTTTCTAGAGATGGGTATATTTTTCGTAGTTGTTGTCCTAAGTTGCTGGCATGGTTTAAATGTTAAGTTAGACAGATGGGCCATATTTTGAGAATTACTAGATTATGCTAATCCATAGATAATAATACTATTATGTGACATTATAACATGTTATAATATTATACTGATTTTTGCAATAAATAATGTTTTTAGACTTTTTTGCATTTCCAAATTTTTACTTAAACTTTTGTGATGATTTCTCTTATAATATTTATTTTGGTAGCTATACTAATGTCTCAATAAAGAGAAAGTATTGTATATTAATAAAATTTACCACGGTATTAATACATGTAACGTAGTGTGCATATCAATACAAAAAAAAGTTGAAAACGCATATTATTTTGTGAATTATTTTCCCTTTAAAATGAGTTCAGCTTCATCACTGCCACTATAATGTACCTATCTGTGATATTATAATCATCTGTTCCAAGTCTCGCACGTTTGCCGCTGCGGTCACTGCGTCAACACAATTTGCGCCGCCCACCGCTCTTTCCCTCACTTTGACATTTTACACAAAACAGAGCCGCCTCGCCGCGGCACAAGCCTTTTCAATGCACCGTTCTCACACAAAAGACACTTATTTCGTAGTAACAAAACGTTTTTATGTAGGAAATTAACTTAGACAAAGAGTAATTTAGGTAGAAATGCATTTTAAGTTCTACTAATATTATAAATGGGAAAATATGTGTGTATTTATGACCTTTTCACGCCTAAACGGCAGACTCGTAGAAGCTTAAAAGCTTACATGCCTACTGCATATAGGCTGCTAATAAGCTACCGTGTATGCGTTGTATGATTGTATGTTATCAGGGTCAAAGTTGCATGTATACAAAATTTTACATTAATCGGTTCAGACGTTAAGGCGTGAAGAGTTTAAAAACACACAAACACATTTTCATAATTTTGCATTTATAATATTAGTAGAATTAGTAGTAGGATTCTTTTTTGCATTTATGATTATAACTAGCTTATGCTCGCGGCTTTGCCCGCATGACAAAATCCTTTCTTAGCGGAGGTCTACGTCATAAAACCTATTCTATGTTCCAAATTTCAACCCAATCCGTCCGGCGGTTTAGGCTGTACGTTGATAAATCAGTCAATCAGTCACTCTTTCCTTTTATATATTTAGAAGATTTGTATATTAATAATATTAGGTACATAGTAAATTTCCTGGCTACTCCTTACTAAAGCGACGTCCATCTCACTTAAAAATTTAAAACTACTTTCAGAACCAATTAGTTTTATCTACCCGTTTATATAGACTAACATTTCCCATTTGCAAGCGTCGTTTACGTTTATCAGTTTATGACAATGGTGTAAGTTTCACAGATTATGTTAAGGGGTGGCAATGTAGCAGTTTGGAAGGGAAGTTTCAGGTCCTAAAGATAGACGGTCCTAAACTAACAAATGCGAAGCGGTGTTTTAACATGTTTACCGAGCGCACCAGATTTAATATTATTAGGGTCAGGTGGTAATTAAATTCATACCTATAACCTGAGCGTTCATGATGCTTTGCAACCAGTACCTAGTTTGCGTTTATGGTGAAACTAGTAGATTTTGGAATACTTAATTTGGGTGTGACGTAATAAGTTGTTAATTCCTTAACTTTTTCATATCTAAAGATTTATCAAATTATAAAATAATTAGAAGCAATTAGCCAAAAAAAAAATAGAAACATGATAGGGGTCCACAAACGCAAATTTCTATATGACTCACTAAATGACAACGAAGGGTCTAAATCATAGTTTTGATCACAATAGACAAGAAATTTAAAGGAGCATTCCAGAGTGTTCAATAAAATATTATCTGATATATTTTAATGAATCATAACGGCAACGATGCCGCTCGGACTACATGAGTTTACTACCTCTATATAGGTTCTACATGTACGAGTATGTATTTTTTTCTCAAAAACGACGGTAAATCTCTAGAATTGCAAATTCTTTTCTCAAGCCAAGTAAAAGTACAAGAACGCCATCGGATCCAAGTGCGATCTTATGTAACAATCTGTTTTATTAGCCATTCATTATTTTTTTTACGTTTTGCACTTCGCTCTAGGTGTGACGTTCATTTTCTGCAAACACATTAAACGAAACTTTAATGCTCCCCTTAAACACAATGCGACAAATATAAAGTCAGTAACACAACTTACTTGGTTATCCATGCGTTTTTAATCTTAGAAGCTGCAGTGCTTCATGAGGATAGGATTGAGACATTGAGTAAAATGTGTGTAACAAAATTGAGCTTAGTTTAGTTACTGTTTGTATTGTCCTCCGAACGATGGGACTGAACAGCTCACCATGTTTTATTGTGAGGAGCTATTCCATGACACAAAATTGCGAATTAAAAGAAAATTCACGTTTTTATTACGTCGTAATTTCGGTCCCTGGCAATTTCGCCGTTTAGTGCCCGTATTTAAATGTTCCGACTTCTGATATTTGATAAGAGGCTAAAGTAAATATGTTTGGCTGGTTTATGGGAGGAGAGGGTAAGTTTTACGATAAAAGGAGGAGATAAACAGTTACTCTTGGAATTACATAAAAAGAATATTGGCTCGAGGATATTAAACGCAATAGTTTTAAAAATAGGTACAAATGTAAAAGTGCCTAGACGAATAAATTTTACTACAGAACTATGTCGCCTGCCTACACTATTTTATAAACCGTAAAATGATTTATGTGCATCACAAACTGAGTTGCCTAAACTATTATTCGACCTACCGGTACCTAATTTTATTAAACCAAAATCAGAAATTATTATCATTGACAAAACAATATTCTTCTTTTTTGGTTTTCAGGCCTTTACACATCACATATCATAAAAAAAAATTATGGGCAACGTTGTAAGTGAATAAATGAATGGTAACTTAATGTTACACCCTACAGAAAATAATAATAAATCAGAACATTACAGTAAAACACCCGATCATTTTGACCGTGTTCCGGCATGATGTTCAGTAAGGGTCAAGAGAAGAATTTATCCCGCCTTCTAGGTTTAGTCTGCTACATCTACTTCTGCATTATCACTTAAGATCACACGAGATCGTGGTCAAAAACTTACCAATAATAAATACCAAAAAACTTATTGAATAAATATCAACAGCTCGGACGAAGCGTTTTGCGTCGTCTTACATTATGAGAACGGCAAAGCTTTGGAACTCGCTACCATCGTCAGTGTTTCCCGTATGCTACGAGTATAACGTGGGGTTGTTCAAATCAAGAGTGAATAGGTTCTTACTGAACAAGCGTGTTACAACTTCGACTGCATCGTCACTTACCAACAGGTGAGATTGCGGTCAAACGCTAGTTTAGTCTGCTTTAAAAAAAACTATTATGAAGCGTTGGAAAGTTTGTTGAAAGAAATTGAAGAAAGTTGAAAATTTATTAAAAATTAACCCAAAGGGTTTCGAACAAAACACAGGCATTAAACTATCTTCAAAACAGTCACAAGTTAAGCTAGATCAGAAACCCGTAGAGTAATTCAACCAGCATTAGTGGTCCCGTCGGTTGGTCAACCATCAGATTATGTAGGACGGTCCTAGCGCATGCGGCTAGCTCACTCACCCGTGCGCAATTTGTACTCCATTTCTCTTGTATGCTTCGCGACACTTTGAACTTATAAAGTTCTCTGTGGATCATATTGTGCTTACTCTTTGATGCTTATCATGTGTGCGTATAACCTGGATTTGAAATCTTTATACTTTTTGTTGCCAATGGGGCTTTTGCAAATAATCAACTACATAAGTAGGGTTTTTAAGAATACAAAATGAAATATTAATATACCAAAACATATTCGCTTATATGCTGCAGAAACAGCGTAACATTAAAAAAAAACCAATTTTAATATACCATTTCTTATTAAAGTGGTTTTCCGTAATTGGTTTTTTTTTCTATGCCACACGTTGTAACAACATAATACTACCTATAAGAAACGGTATTATAATCGATATACAAAGAAATCGAATGTTGGACGTATCTACCATTATGCAAAATAAAACAATATTTAACCCTTTAAAGCTCATAATCTTGATAAATAATAATAAACAAGCAACAATGTATTCAGAGATAATCATTTGTGGCGATTCAATTTCATTTTTGTCTTTCAATCCTTTATAAGGTAACTTAACTCCTTTAGTAACGGTTATCCTCGCTTCGAATTTTAATTAGCAAAAGTATGCCAAGAAATTGAAGTTCGATCGTGACTTAATTCAAGCATGGAAATTAATCTGTTCAGTAAACTGATAAAGTATTTTAATACTTAACACAATAAGTCGCGCTTTGCCTTTTCGAGATTGAAAAATTGTTGAGCGTCGTCGAGATTTTCCGCAAAGTTGGAGAGGCCACTGAGTCCAGTTGTGCATAAAGTAACTATTGACGTAACTGGGCATTCGATCATTGTGCTTCAGTGGTGGATTGTAGAAGTTCCTTTTACAGTACATAATATGGTACTAGTATGAAAGAATTCTAGACGTAATGGCACTCTAAGCTCACTTGGACGACTAAGGCTATTGACTACGACTACGACTTGAAAGACTAAGGTCGTCACGAGTGACATAAATTGTATGGAAATACATATTTGTTGGAAATATTATCATCTTTGCATATAGGTAGTAAGTATACGAATAGATTAGTATTTTGCTTTTACAACTAAGTTATTTGGTTTGAAAATAGAATAAACTGCCTAGTGAATTTGTTTAACTTTATGATGAGTATTGATGTTAATTATTTGGTTCAATGTGAATGTTCCGAAATTGTTGTTAGTTTACAGGCATGGATGAATTGCTAACAACTGCATGTGTGCATTCTTATTGAAATCAAAGTCGTTTAGTAACTACTGTCTCACAGTGCAGTGCGATTGTATTCAAGCCGTGCAACCGTCGCACGACGCAATTTGTCCGACATTTCTCTTGTATGTCGTCGTAACAAAGCTACTATTCGAGCTGACGCGACACTATCGATAACTCCCAGCGAAATTAGTGCTTTTGTTCTTATTGTCGAAGCTTTTTCTACACGTTTTAAAAGAATAGCCATAACTAGCGCACTCGTTGAGGGCTGTCTCGTTAGTTTAACTCAATAAGCGTCGGAATGGTTGAAATAATTCTCAGTATTGGATCGAGCAGAGGTGATTTTTTTTGCTCTGCGATTCGCGATCTATATAGGTGTCCGTTCTGAAAGGAAGGCAATATTTTATTTGAATGTCGTTTGAATGTAGAGCAATATTTTAGCGGATGGCAGTGGCAGGCGGCGCGTCCTGGCGTTTAATCTCGCGGCTGGGCGTGGGCATCTCATTTTTGTAGCAATTGGAATGCGCCGCCACTGCCATCTGTGTCTTGGAATAAGGCATTCGTGAATTATTTTTAATATCGCTTTGTAATTTACATTGCCTTGTGCAAAAGTTTATGAAAAATAAATAGCAGATACAGCATTTTCTTGCCTTTGATTTTAGTAAAAGAAGTATTATTAAACAACTAATAAATAATATTTTATTATAAATAACAAAGACTTCATTATTAACATCCGTAGTCATCTAGACACTTATAATAAGCGATCCTAAATGTTTCATAATATACTTTATATACATACATTTCTAAGTTAATTTTTTTACGTCAAATTTCAGTTATCAAAAATGATTATTTGTACAAAATTGAAAGCGTATCGTGTTCCGATTTATATAAGAAATTGAGTTGTTTGCGTTCCGTTCAATCGCGCGTGTTGGCTTAGAGTGAAGGAGGCTGACCACAAAATGCAATTATCGAGCGGTGTCCTCTGCAGATATGCTCGGATAGCATTCCGGTGTTAGATCAACTATGAGAGCCTCTCGGTATATGAGCGACAAGTCGACTCCTTGACGCTGGGAATCTGCTAGGACATGAGTAGGTTTAAGTGGCCCTATGTGGTGACTATGTTCGCTAAAATCAACAAATTCTTAAATGTCCTAGCAGAATCCCATTCTAAAAAAATTTAAAAATCTTTCTAGTTAGTTTTTAATGGAAATAAATTTAAAGAAAACTCGCGATATTTGAGTGACAAGATGACTCCTTGAATTCTGCGCAGATTTTTTTTTAAGCAAAAGATCTAAGAAGACGTGCAAGACGCTCTGCGGAAATTATTCGCCTTTGATATCTTAGTTATTCAATGAAAATGTGAATATGTAGACCTAAAGTATTTAAAGATGTAAAAATACAAGTGAATTAAATTAAAAATTTAAAAAACCCCCAACGCATTACGTAATTCAAATTTTTTTGATGGCGGCCATCTTGGATTTTAAATTTTATATAGTGGGCTTTATTCTACTCGTTAAGCCCTTTCATTTGATACCCATATCGATGGGGTCGTGGAAGAAAAAAGTAATCTGCCATTTTGTAGCGGCAGCCATCTTGGATCGATTTCCACCAAACATAGCTAAGAACACTCTCGACTAACTCTACTTTCAAACAAAAAAAACTAAATCAAAATCCGTTCATCCGTTTGGGAGCTACGATGCCACAGACAGACACACACACACACACACAGACAGACAGACAGACAGACAGACAGACAGACAGACAGACACGTCAAACTTATAACACCCCGTCGTTTTTGCGTCGGGGGTTAAAAAAAGGGTTTTAGTGACTTTTAAAGGGTTTTTAAATCAATCGACGTTATTACGTCATAGTGTTTTGCGTTTACAAACGGATTAGGACTTACATTCTCTAATAAATTATGCCGTCGTCCATATGATTACGGTCCCATCGGATTTCAACTCATTAATATTCACTTGCAATTTCAATATATTGGCTACGTACCGATTGAAGTTTAGTGCGCTCGTAACGCTTATTGCCAAGTAACTGCTTACTAGTGGCTTAAAACTATTCCTTAATGTTCTGCTTAACCGAGTATGTTGACTTAGAAATTTTGAAGACCCAGCGTTGTGTAAGACAGTTACCAGTTTCGTGGAATAGAAATTATTTATTTATTTAGATTAATTTAGAATAAATATTAGTTAGTTATTATTAAACATATTACCTCATTTTTATCATCGCATGCAGAATCGAAGTTTTTCTGCTTTTATACATATTATAATAATATGAATTTTTGTTCATGTACTTTTCAAAAAATAATTTTCGGTGGCATATTTTCTCCATTTGTAGTGCCAAGTTATCTGTTTTCCTTCATTAGCGTCTACTGAAAAACGTCTATATGCGGACCGTGACTTCAGCATCATTACAGCGCATTTTGGACTGTATGCGATGCGATGCAGTGTGGAGTGGATGATGCGTTTTTCTACAAACAAATCAGTTTATTCATCTTCGGACATTGTAGGCTCGGTGCTAAAAAAGTCACAGTCTGCGTTATCTTACTAATATTATGAATGAAAGTTTGTAAGAATGTATTATGAATGTCTAAATGTATGTCCGTTACTCTTTCACGGCTAAACGGGTGGACCGATTGAGCTAAAATATGGTAAAGAGATTTTATTTTTATATAATTTCCAAAGGAGCTTAGAACCAAACATAAAGGCTACATACAGTAAAGCGGTAAAACCGCTGGGCGCAGTCCTCTATAAGCTGTAATGCTACGACATGTCTTGTCACAATGCATTAGTTTAGGTACTGTTCATTCAGAAACTACTCTCTACTGCATCTCTATCTTAAGCTTATTGCATTCACGTCTCCTTTCTAAGTAGGTACTTCAGCAATATAAACTGAACAAGCCAAATAGTTAAATTGGAAAATTAGATGCGTGTTTGGATAGTTATTGTAGACATTAATTAACAAGGCGTACGTCTGTGTTATAGGTAAAGGCGTAAAATAGCAATGTAATGGAAGACAGTGTTAAAATTGCAATAGCTTAAAGATGACTTAGATTACTCGTTATTATATTTATTAGATGTACAATGTACAGCTTTATACAAGGTTTGACAGAAACTGTATAGTTCAAAATAATATTCATATATGGGTAATAAAAAAAAAATTGTTTTATGGATATTGAGATTTCCAGAAAAAAGTAATAGCTGATCAATCTATTTAATTTATTTATTCTGTAAAACACATAGAGGCGAATGGATTTCGATATATTTAATTTATTTATTCTGTAAAACACATAGAGGCGAATGGATTTCGATACCTAATACTACATTTATTCTGAAGTATTTAATTTGTTTTAAAATGGATGAGGATTTGCCAAATAACATTAAAAGCTTTTGAATTCATTCAGAATATGTATTTAAAAAAAAACATAAAAAATTATATGTTCATCTAACACAAACGACTAAATAATATGTGTCACTTTATTGCGAGTAGATATATTTATATAATTAACTAAGGATTTCTTTGAATATAAGTAATTGTGCTTTATTAGTTGTCGTAGTTACTTATAACATTTTAAATGGCATCGTAGTAAAGCTACTTACCACATAGTTACCGTAATAATATTACAATTATTATCGGAATTCACTCGAATATTTTCCACACCACGATTTACGATCGAGTTTACGTTGGTCTGTCAGATACTCGTAATAAATCATGCTTTGTGCGTTTATAGCTCGGATTACACTCATATGGAATTTCGTTTATAGATAAATGGTAAATAATATTACGTACAATTACGCATATTATATGCATATCTAGAAAAAATATTTAAAAACGTCTGCGCCACTTTAAGATAAGATAAGATAAAAGAAACTCTTTGTTGATCCACATATAAAGTAAATTTTACAAACAAAAATTAAAACTAAAGGTGTATCAATTGGCGGTCTTATCGCTCAAAGCGTGGAAGCGATCTCTTCCAGACAACTGTGCAGGGAGAGGAAATGTACAACACTGGAAGGACGGAGGTTTCACAAAACTTCAAAAATAATATAAGTTAAATAATTAACATTAGTTCACTGAAAAGTAGCATATTTTACGGATGTGTTATTCAAAGGTCTACAAAATTTCAGCTCAATCGGTCCAGCCATTTACACTATAGGTAATCTTTCGAGCACGATCTTGCCGGATCTTAAGCAATGATATAGTCAAAGATGGTAGAAGATTAATCCTAGAAGGTGGGATAAATCACTCCCTGGCTTCACTAAATATTGCCCATGCCATGTATGGCAAAATGCGTTTTCTGCTATTTTACAAGCTTTTATTTACTTTCACTTGTGTGTTGTCTGTCTGTCTGTCTGTCAGTAATCAAATCTTGCAAGTTTAATTTGACCCACTTCCCGGTGTCCGATTTAGCTGAAATTTTGCATGCATGCGTAAATCGGATGACAATGCAATATTATTATGACTTGGAGCTGATCTGATGATGGAGCGGGAAGGTGGCCATAGGAACTCCGTAATTAAACCCCATCGAGTTTGGGCTCATTTGATTCGTTTTGACGAGTACTTTATGGCAAAAATAATAAAAGCCTGTTTTTAAAAAGTTTTTTTTTTATATTTCACTTGTTTTATTTTCATGTTGAGTTACAACTCATTACTACTACAGACTTTTAGATACTACTACAGTAATATCTGAATATATAAAAGGAAAGATTGACTGATTGACTGACTGACTGATCTATCAACGCACAACTCCAACCACTGAACGGATTTGCTTGAAATTTGAAATTTAGATAGGTTTTATCCTATAGACCTCCGCTAAGAAAGGAATTTACCACGCGGGCACAGTTGCAAGCACAAGCTAGTATATAATGTATATAGATCATAAAATAGGTAGCAATAGATACTCGTAATTATTTATATTGTAATAAAGAGATGTAACATCTAAGCGCTCGTGTCTTATTCCATAGTGCGTCCCTTCAATCTTTCTTGCTATCCTCATCCAGCTATTTATCAGCTAATGAACTACAATAAACTCATTGCTCATTGTCGCCATCCGAAGTAATCCAACCACAACACAAATACTTATTCAAACGTTTCATTCCGCAATGATTGCCAGCTCGTAAACAACTGAATTTGTAATTTTATTGCCAACAAATAGCTTGCAATGGCAATTCAAATCGCTCTATCAATATTTAAATAGCGATTTTATTTGGTAACCATTTTGGACGGAACAATACGGGCTTTGGTCCGAGCAAATAATGCTGTTGTATTATTAAGTCTTTTGAGCTATTGCTTAGCATTTTATTGTTACTTCGTTTTAGCGTTCGACTGTTTTTAAATTATTTATCCTTTTAACTGAAAAAACTTTCACACTTCAGGAGAACCACACACTGATTTTCCTGCCTTTGTCTAATCTAAATATATAAAAGGAAAGAGTGACTGACTGACTGATCTATCAATGCACAGCCCAAAGCTGGACAGATTGGGTTAAAATTTGGCATACAGGTAGGTTTTAAGGCGTAGACATCCGTTAAAAAAGGATTTCTCCTCATGGGTAAAGCCGCGAGCATAGTATTATATTATACAGTTAGGTAATAAGATAAGATAAATAATTCTTTATTAATACAACATAATAAAGTGTAAATTTTACAAACACAATTCTTAAAGCTAAGTAAGAGTACCAATTGGCGGTCTTATCGCTCAGAGCGATCTCTGAATTTAGGCGCTCGATACGTTTTTTATTCTTGATGATATTTCAATAGCATATTTTTTGTTCTATCACAGTGAAACGAGCCCGTCGCTCACTAAAATCTAAATACTTCTAGATTGCAAATGAACTATGAATCTATCAATAAGCATTTCACACCATGTCGCAACTAGTACGTACATTATACTACTATGTCTATGTATCTGAAGTAGCAGATAACAAACTAGTCCCTAGAAACCTAGTCCACATCTATCCAACAAGGGTGAAGTGTAAAACGCTGGAGCGTACGCAAATTTCAATAAAATATCGATATAGTACATCACTGTTCTTGCTCCGATCTCGTATTGCAACATCGAAAGCCTTTAACCATTTTGAACCTTATTCCTTTGAGATAAGGGCGGTAAATATGTCAGAGTTGATCGTACTACGCTTGTACACTACTAGTTCGCCCACGCAAACCACGTGCTTAAGATGCACTGAACCTTGGTGTCTCTTCACGGACGTATTCAATAACGCATAATATTGCCCTCAATCTTGTTCAATTGTCATACTATTCAATATAAATTTTTGGACATGGTAATAATGTCTGTATACGAGAAAGTATTTTCTTAGCTACTATTGTCCCACTTACAAAATTATAAGTATTATAATTATAGCTATTGTAGCATAAACTTTATAAGACGATTCTTTTACTGGATAATTTTCAGGTTATTAAGGGCGATATTTATTACCAGGAATTCGATTTTGTACGAATCGGAAACAGGTAATTTCCTTAGAGCTTATGTAAGCTAAAACTGTGGGCGTTAGGCGTGGAATAACAAAACAAAACGGAACAAAATGAGTAATTGCTGCCCTTTCCTTTCGCATACTAATTTTTAGTTAAGGAAAAGGTTCAATACATATAATTAAAGTATTCTAATATTATTCTACCAAGATTGACCCGCCCTCGATGCTTTGGGTGGGTACCCTACGAGTATTGTACAAAATCTTGCTCTTAAAACACCCCTTTTCATTTCTAAAATTATTTTCTTTTCGTTTAAATCCGTTGCATAAAAAAGATCTAAGAGTACAGATCTCGGGTGGCAATTTTGTTTCATACTGATATTATGTCAAGGTGCAGTCTTCTTAATAAATATTGTTATAAAAAATCAATTATGATTATTATCTACAAGTTTTATTTTAAATTTGTTTTATTTATAACAATTTCTTGTAACATGGAATACAATAAAGAGGTTATTCTACTACAGTTTTCAGTGCTTAATTTCCTCTACAACCCCCGTTATAAAATTCTCCTTATCCAGTTGACATAATATAGCCACTTGAAAAAAGATAATAGGAAAAGTCATAAGCAGCAGATTCAAACGATTCTCCGATCTTCTAATTGATATCAAAACGAGAAAGAATTCAACAGCAGTTATATTTTACAATTCGCATGACAACACTCGGTTAAACCCTTCCGACATTTACGATTGTGCTAACATGAAGTCCACTTAGCGCCCTACTGAAGGCCTCATCCTCCTCGCCGTGTCTCGAATAAGCCGCGGATCAGGCGTGTTTAGTCACATTATTAAATTGAAATAAAAAAAAAAGCAGTTTGTCATAGTATCAAAATGTCACATTAGCTAATAATTGTCCTTGTAGCAAATCGTCATAGTAGCAAAACACCATAATAACAAAATGGGTTTCAAATAATGTTCACTTACTTTATTTTTTAAATTTTGCTACAACCAGGCGTGTTTGGTCCCATTCTCAAATTGACATTTAAAAATAACGCATATATTGTCATAGTAGTGAGTCACGGTCGCAAATTGTCACAGTAGCAAATTGTTATTGCAGCCCAACGTCGTAATAGCGCAAATTTCATAATTAAAACCTCTATTTTCATACTTTATTTCTATTTAATTTTGATAATTAACAATTTGCGACTAACTGTAAAATTTTGCGACGTTTTGCTGCTGCGACAATCTGCATTTTTTTATGTCAATTTGAGAATAATGTGACCAAACACGCCTCCTCCACCTCAGCATGGCTCGCATAAACCGCTTGCTAATTTTACATGCGCTCACTAAACTAGCTTATCTAATGTATTATGGCATTTTTATGTCGAGTAGTATTAGAATTTTAATTTATAAAGCCGGTTTACACCTGAGAAGGGCTATCAACAGGGAAGAGCTAATAGTTACCAGAATAGACTGTTACTAGGAAATAAGTATTTCTAATAGTCGATATGTTTAAATTTACTATTTTGTAATAACTTTACACAACAGCGGCATTTTTAGGGTTTCTTTCACAATTATAATAAAACTAATTTTCTGTAACTAAGTAACAAATATAAAAGTGTAGTATTTACAAATTGAAAATAAAAAAATCATCGGTTTATAATGCTAAATTAAGGATAGCACAAGAAGTGCAGACATTTGGCTTGATTTGTTCAATATCATTATTATAATACTTGTCAAATTTACGATTAAAAATCTTACTATTTCGACTTTGCAAGAAAAATAAACGAAGAGCTTAAAAAGAGTAAAAAAACACGTCTATAAAATATAACACTTTTCATTATTATGTATGAAAAATACTTATAAACAAACACTATCTGCTTTAAATTCATTTAACTTAATGAGAAGATTCTAACATGCAAGTAAATTTAAATACAAGTACATCTCTATTACTACGATGTTCATAGCATACCAATCGCCTGCGAGTAGGTAATGTCCAAGAAGGTTTTACTTTCGTGTTTCCACGTTTATATCGACTATCGACATTCTCGCATTGGTTTAAGAAATAAAATTGTACAATATGTTGGCATAAGTTGTACAGAGTATATTATTAATACCTTTTACAGATGACCTCTCGTAAAACTGGTAAAGATTTTACAGGTATTTCATATAATTTAATGTACTTCGTGCTGTAATAACCATTGTCTATGGTTATTTCTAGGGTTAACTTAATTTTTGATTTGAGAAAAAACATTTATTTTCAGTACTTTGAAAGGACGAAATCTTACAAATGTTATTATGATTGTGTACGTACAGTGTTCATAAATTTTATTTTGTCTCCTATAGTTTTAAACTTAGTCAATAAAATTAAGCTGGAGTTGGTAAAGATAATATTATTTTCTTAAGCTTTTTTTAGTTACGAGATTAACAAAGTAAACATTGTGCTACTCACGTATGCTAAAACAATGATTTTTCTTGTAAGCCCTCATAACGTGGAGGCAAACGATTATAAGCTTTTAAGTCTGAGACGTTTGTAAATATCGTAGACGTGTTTGTAGTGTGTTTACAAAAGCTGTAGTGAGCTTAAGGATTAACATACAACAGGTTGCAAGATGCAACGGGCGCTAGAGGCTTCAGTCGCAGTTGGCACTGCCTCGGTAGGCGACGCGGCGCGCGCGCACCTTAATACTCCCACCTATACGATCGATCGACAAAACACTTAATACGCAACTCCACTTTATAAACCGTAAAACATTCAAAAAATGTCCAAACAAAAACACTTCAAGAACAAAAAGTATAAAAAAACGAACTCAAAATGGTAAAACCAATTTGGATCCTTCTACTCGTGTTAATTTTCACGACGGACGCCGACTTCGTCATAAAGGGAAAAGTCAGAAAGCGGAACACGATAATAAAAATAAACGACATTTCACCACCGAAATGTTACGGCAACAACTCCATATTTAGGAACAGTGACACGCTGAAGCGGATTGTGTTCGCGTCAAAGTACATTTTCACGGGGAAAATTTCTAGTGAATTGCAAAAGAAACGGGGGAAAGTGAAGAAGAAGATATTCAAAGTGTTTGTGAGACGAGTTATAAAAGGGGATGTCGGTGGATTGAGTGATGTGTTGAATTTTGAAACTAGGACGTTGAATTCTTCGAATCGTGCGTACATTTTTGTTGAGGGTAAAGGGTGGAAAGGCAGAGGATGTGAGAGTTTGCCTCGAGGATGGGCAGCGCTTCTATTTAGTGGTGGGGAATTTTCCTCTCCTCTGAAGTTGTTGGTAGATCCAGTGCCTATGAGCCTTGAAAATGTGCGGCGAGTTAAGGCTATCCTTAAAGGTAAGCGTGAAGAATTGATAATGATATGTCATTTTAACTCGCACTTTTTCTTTTAATTAAAGTATTATACGTGCAGAATATATCGACATAAAATATTATATAATAATCACTTTGTTGTTTATGTGTATAATAATTTATTATTGATGTATTCATATAATTAAATACATTAATTACTAATTTAACAACTAACTATTAAAGCTAATAAACCTTTTGCCTTTTGATGTAAGCATATTGTGTGATTAAGTTTGATTTACTAATACATTACATTGTAAATTTAATTATATATAAGTTTCTCCAATATGTCACTACGTTAATTTGTTTCAACTCTATAGAAAAGGTTAGGATCTTTTACCCGATTCTTAGTTTTCTGTAGTCAACAAGGAAGCCTTTTAGTTTCACTATGCCCGTCCATCCATCTGTCCATCCGTCCGCTGTTTTGCGGGGAAACTGTAAGTCCTAAAAAGCTGTAATTTTGCATAGAAGAGATGATGATGATGATGTCGTCCTGACCGTTTGCGGCCTCGGCGACTGTAATATCTGGACAGGCATTTTTAACTCAGATGACTATTGTTAGGGTGTAGGTGTCGTACCCTTAGGTGCGCTCTGTGATGGCTAGCAAAACCAACCTTAGAAGAGGATAATGGTTAGAGTAAGAAACCGGTAATTAAAATAATTTAAAATTAATTTATTTACGGTACCATACAAGTGATGAAATGGAGATGATATAACGGTTAAGATATCTTTATTAGTTTCGGAGATATTGTCACTCTGAAAGTTAAATTTCCTAGCCTACACTGCGCGTAGCCTGACTAGCCCTTGGCCAATTTATTATATTATGTGCCAAATTATGGTGTGAACTGTCAAGTCTTAAAACGGACCAATGTTGTAAAAAGACGATTTTTATTACAAAAAGCTTAATTTTATTACACTTTTTACAACATATTAGTGCTTATTGTCTAATATGCATACCTTTTTAGCCTTCTGACATTTACACATAAGTGGCGTAGCATAATATCTATTATTAATTTTCATAGTGAACTTCACTTATACCAAAAATACAAAAGTTTAGAAAATATAATAAATAATTTACATAAATTAGATATAATTTTGTATATATGGCGCCAAAATATTGTATGTTTTGCTTGTACAAAAATAAAAATAAATTAATATTGTATGTTTTGCTTGTCAGTTGATTTCGATGTATTTATTGCAAATTCTCTTCGGGATGTTACTTTTACGGCACCTATAACGATCTTTGCTATAGAATTCACGAAAATACAATGGGTGGCTTCATTATCATCGTCATCAGCCTATGTTCGTCCACTGCCGGACATAAGTCTCCCTCATGGCACGCCGTGCCACTCAACTCAGTCCCCCGGCTTTCTCGGGTGGCTTAAATAGTTTTAATCACTGACCGCAGAACTATATTTTTAAACGATATTACTAGAATTATTATATTATTAATAAGTTTTTGTCGTACAAAATGTTTTTTAGATCTACGGAAGTTATTCTTACTCAATCTAAATTACAAAACCAAAATATATGAGCATTGTATCGTGACCAGTATACACTTTCTACACATACATGAAAATCGTAGTAGAAAAATGTACACAAATAATATTTTGAAAAAAACATCTCTGCCCACAATTGTAGCATTAAATCGCGTAGGTATTTGTGTGTATGGATTCTATAAAGCCATATTTTCTGATAAATGACGACATATCAAAAAGTGTGGTCATTCGTTTATCCACGTTATAGCTAAATTATGAACACGAGGTCCCCCTCCTTGGTCTGAAATGTATTCGTGGAACAGCGTGGGCGCAACACCGTGAGAAAGTCAATCCAAAAAGTGTACCATTGTGCCACAATAAGAACACGGTACCCAGGGCCCGTGTTATTTAACCAAATTAGAGATATCCTTCCATTTATTTTCCACGATTCGAAGTGTTAAATTACTCGTAATTGTTATCCTGAAGACAGCTCGTTCTCAATAAAACGTGCGCTCAGCGCTCTAATTGAGTAGTAGAGATTTCGGGGCGAACGCGTTAAATTGTCTTCCGGTGATTGTTTGATTGCAGCTAATTTATCAGAGATCGAGAAGCTCGGAGATTTACTGCCCCACTTACTATTCATGTGCGGGTTCCCTGATCACCGATTCGATAGTCCAAATAAAATCGTCGAAATAAAATAAAATAGAGACAAGGTCGGCAGATAAACACAAACATCGAGCCGGGAACACTGCCCCATCCTCGGGGACGTGTCGGTTGGTCCCGAGAGCGTCACGTTTATCGAGACCACCGACGACGACACGAAGCCGCTGACCATCTCGACAAATTTATTGACACTCTTTCAATTAAAACTATTGTTACCGGGAAGGGAACAGTCATAACAGAATAAAACACGATAACATGCCGAGTGTCCCTGTGAATGCGTTCCGTATCGCCGCCGCCGCCGCAAAAGGAGATTTATTAAAACTATTTGGAAACTGATTCGATCGAAACCGAACGATTTGACATTTAGATAAAGAGTGAAATTTATTTTTCCCTGGGACGAGGCGCACCGTGCGAGTGACAATGGAATAAAAAGGTTATAAAATGCGGCAGTGGCGGGTCGCCCACGCCCCGTCCCCCGGGTGTAGTCGGATGTTCTGCCGCGGTGCATATCTGGCGGAGCCGCAGCTGCCACGCTGAGAGATAATATGCGACGACTGCGTTATTACGGCCCGCTACTCGCAAGCACGTGTAAATTTCTATGTGAGAACAGGGCCGATAAGACGAGCGTGGGCGCAGAAAATCTGCGGCGCCGAGGCCCCAGGCGCCACAGAGTCCCAGTAATATGTACATATCTTTACGCTTTTTAATCTGATATGGCAAACGAGCTAATGATATCCCAGAAGAAAAGTAATAAGTATTCAGACGTGTTATCCTCCATCTGACATGGCAAAAAGTTTGATTTATCACGTTGTAATTTGTACAAAGATACTTTGTACTTGATACATGTCAGAGCACGAACAAAGTGATTTAAAATCATACTTTAGATGATGTTAAATTATAATAGGTTCTACGAGTATATCTTAGAGAAAATGCGGGGAATATAAGCAAACATGAAATTGTTTTAGAAAAATGCTTAAGTGAGAATAGCTATATATTTGATCAAAACATTGACTGATAAAAACACAAAAAGATATTTAGTTTGTCATTATAAGCCCTTTTGACCCAATATATATTATTATGTATATTGTGTACTTATACCTATAATTATCTTAATTCTTTTACGAAAAACATATAATTTGTTCTCAATATGATGATAAAAGTTCGATTAATAAATATCCACCTTCATCCGAATGAGATTTTAATTTACGACACCATAAAACTTTGCGATTATAGTTCTGACAGGTCACCACGATTCTTAGCAATTAATGGGATAGAAAACACACGTAGGCTCAAGTACGTAATAAATATACACCTACAATAAATGATAAAAAGGTTATCTGTTCTAATACAAATAAAACAAATTATAGCCTTAAATACTACCTATAACTGCTGAAGGAAGTTATGTCGGTAACAGAAAGTCTATACCGAGCTAGCTTTTTAGCGCTTACTAATTAATCCATGTGTTTTCAACTCACTAGCTGTACTCCAAGTCCCAAAACCCATCTGAGTTCCAAATTTGAACCCAATCCGTTCTGTGGTTTGGGCTGTAAGTGCGTTGATTAGTGCGTTGAATAGATCAAGGATTCTTTCCTTTTATATATTGAGATTGTTTTGTGAGAATGTTGGTTCCTAGAACAACAAAGTAATACTACAGGCTGATTTAAAATAAAATCAAGATGACATGTCTATTTGGTGTGTTGTCGAGGTAAACATGAATGCAAGATAATTTTCTCACAAAGTTCTCCTCCTTTTTGTATTGAGGTAGATCATGGGACAAAGATAATCTCTCCAGTACGTGACATAAGAATAAGTCCTTTACTGCTGACACATTGTTTTGAGGCGAAAGTGTCGTGTCATTTCATTCGGAGTGCGTGACTCTACTTCAAAAACGTATTGTTGTTTTTATAAGATTACTTGCTTATGTACCTACACTGAATTGGAATTTGTCGACGATAAGCTCTCATCTCAGAAAAAGGTTAAAGGAAAATATATTTTTTTAAGAAAAATCCTATGGCGAGTTAAAATATTAAGTGGCGAGTCAAAGTATCTTTAATACGCTATATCGGCGCTACGATTCAAAAGAATATCTTCAGCAAGATTTAATTTTACCTCTACATGGATGCGAAGGTTTGTATTTCTTTGCCAATCTTTAATACACGCCTTCTAGTAATCCTTGCGATTTGAAGCTGCAACATATGGCAACTCTTCTAAAAGACGGGATGACTGAAAAATGGTACAATGCTCAGCTCGAACCGATGCGCTGAATGGTTATGATGGAAATTTGTACAAAGGTGCATAATATTATGTAACATAAACATCTGCTGAGAAGAGATTTTTTCACAGGTCCAAAGCCAAGACCTTAAACTTGTCTACTGATATTTAGAAAGTACTGAAGTTAAGAAGGCATGTATTTAACGATGTACAGAGCTCACCCTTACCAATTTAAGAGAGAAATAAAAAGCTACAGCTCGATATAGATACGGCAAAATTCAAAAGCAGTTCCACATGTAATGCGATACCTAATTTACATATTTTCATTGTATCCAACAGTTTCCATAAAATTTAACAACGTTCGAGTTCATGTGTCCTGTAGCACCCAAGATGCTACTTTACGACGATCCTCAAGACCGAGTTAAGGTTATGGCTATAATTCAGTTTTATGAAACCCCTTTCAGGTAGCGAAGTGAGTATTTCGAAAGTTCTCACATAACTTATATTAGGCTGAACGAGAGGTCGAGATATTGCAAACTATCCTTACTATTGCATGTTTTATTTACTCCAATTTTCAAGTACCTAACTTATCTTCTTGCACTGACTTGGCTAAAGTGAAATGATCATAAAACGACCCTAAACGCTTAGTGATAAAGTTTTCTGTTACTGACGACAGTTTTTGAAAACGAAACGTATTTATACATATAAGACATAAGGCTTGTTCAATGCAAAGCGAAGCCTGCGCGATATTCGCTAAATGCAAATAAGCTTGACAGCGAAATAGAACTGAATAGATATTTCAATTAACTTTTGTTGAACTATTGCCCAGATTTCAATAGGTTTTAACAGCGAAAAGAGTTATTAACGTTGAGTTAACGTACAAAAATGTATTCAAGAACATTAAAACAAATTAGATTTAAGACTGTGACATATCTTTCTGGAAGTTCGCGGTAACACGTTCATTTACTAATATTTTCCTTTCTGCGAGCTTTATCTTGTCCCGAATTTCTGTTTTATTGGTGTTACGAGATGTTATAGCAATGAGGAATTCTTAACAAAGGTTTATGGCTTCAATAACGCGGTTTATGACTCATACGGCGGTGAAGCACGTGTCAAAAGTATAACTCATGGCTCTTCTCGAGGCGCGGTGTGGTGCCGCCCGCAATAAAATTGATTTTACTATAAATTACTTAGGAGGCCGATAGATGGGCCTACTTGTGTTAAAATTAATTTAAATAAAATATACAAGGGGTTATTATAGTTTTTATCTTTGTATATTTTTGTTTTAAATGTGTTGTACCGCCAATAATAAAGCCGACGCTCCACATCACTATAATTTCTATAAAAAAAATGCTTTTGACGTTTTTGTTTGAGATTAAGACTACGCCTGAATATTAACGCGCAGTGGAGCTTTTGACTCTTTGACGAACGGTAAATGTACTTCACTGCACATTGTCATCAAATCAAATTTATTCAGAAAACTTAGGATATCTTGAGCACCATATCAGCTCTCATGCCCACATTATTTTATGATACATTTGACATTACGTAGGTAAGTATTCTTTTAACCGTTTTACTTTCAAACAAGATGGTCGGAAGAAGCTAGGGTCGTAAAGCTCGTGCAGGGTGTTTCTGCCATAAACCGACCCGACCGAGGTGGGTTTACAACATTATAATGATGAAGGCAGATACCGCAAGCATAAAAAATGTTGATCAAATTATATTTTTTATCAAAAAGCAATGCACTATGTTATTTTTAAAGGAAAACCATCTATCCTATCTATTTAATAATGTGAAGAAAACAATTTTTGTTAATAAAAAAATTGAATCTTCTTTGGTACATCCAGTCGTACTAATTAATCAAAAACTACCAGTAGTATTATCGTCATTTTCATTATTTGCGACATAGCGTCCATTTAATAAATCTTTTTGCAATAGCGAATTACAAATCTGTGTGTCAAATTCACAAATTTGTATACTAAATCATACCTTATACTCAGTGACTAGACCACTGAAGGGACAGATTAATCAATCAGTTAATTTCATTTTTATACAAGATACAAATAACCTCTACTTAACAGGTTAAGATCTGTTTTTATGCACCTATGAACAAACCATTTTTTTAAAAATAACCTATGCTGTTGGTCTCACATAGAAAGACCTTTACAGTTTTACCGGACGTGTGGTGAGCGCAGGAGGCACTCGACCCAAAGGCACCAAACCCTTTATTTTATCCTCTTAGTACTGCTTCTGTTTGGACCCTGCGAGGATGGTATCTGCCTTTATTTATACTCTGTGGGTTTACCCTTCGTCCGTAACCCGTATTGAAACTCAGCAGTTTTACTGGTTAAGTGAATCATATTTAAATGCATTACCTCTATAAGGAACTTGTGTTAGTAATACCGTTTTATTTGGGTTTGTTTTACGCCACTTTCCTAATGAAATCTCTATAGTATGAGACTGTTAAGTTTTATCCTTTGAATTGTGTACGTTTATGACTATCGTCACTTTAACGTTTATCCGGACTGTTAGCAGCACAGAGTTTAGCAGAATTTCATTTATTTTTATTATTATACAAGCTTAAGCTCGCGATTTTGAACGCGTGGACCAATCCTTTTTTATATGAATAAGAAAATGTATTTTTTGATATTAAAAAATACATACCTAATATATTTTCATTATAGGTTAGCATTTGACCACGATCTCGCAGCATACTCGCAATGTGTTTGAAACGCACCCTAACTCTTTAGAAAAGCGGTAGTGAAGTGCTTAAATCCACGTTATGGTGGTGGCCCACCTATCCTCATCGACCGCGCCGAAAGAATTTTCGTTTAGGAAATCTTCTTCCAATTCGAACAGTTCGACTTCGACAAGTGTGCGAGGTTTCATGAGATTTCATATAAAGAATTCAAAATTCGATTTGTTTGGCGCGGTCGATGCGGATAGACGTGCGTTTACCTTAATACTCAAAGAAACAACAGTATAAAAATTAACTATAACTGAAATATAAACACACACAAATCCTATTCACCAAAACCATTGATATAAAACCAATTCAATGAAAAAAGCCCTCAAAAGTCCACAATTATCACACACTACCGTACAAAGGGCGCGTTGATGTCCTTTATTTGTCGTAGTGGGGAGCCACTTTTTATCATAAAATATATTTTGTATTATAAGGGTAAATCCTGAGATCGGGCGTATTTAAGTGATTTCCGTGGCAGATTTTAAATCAAAGTATTATTGCATTTTACATGTAAAACATCAAATTTCCCATAATTATAAGCACATCAATCAAATAGGCATCATTATAACTTGTTTTGTTCAGAAGATATTTAAATTTAAATTTTTGGTGCCACGGGAATCAATAAAGTGTGGCATGGTAATCAAAATTAAAACTATTTTGTTTGAATTCTATGTTATTATTTAAATATTGACATCTACATACTAATCATATAAAATAGAAATGATTTTAAACGGTGATCCAAACAGATATACACCAAACATAAGGTATTAAAAAAGGTCTATATTGGCTCTCTATATAATAATCATGTAAACTAAATAAAATCAACGTATTGCAGTCTTAAACAATGTAAAAATATTGAATATATAGAAGAATATATATCCTAGAATATGAGATCAAGTTCTCAGTCACAGTTACTAACAGGATTCACTCCAGAAGCTGTCATCAGATTGTACATTTATCATTAGTTAGGTTAATCTGGACTGAAAGTTGCAGTCAGCCCATAGTTTCGTTTTATTTTTTCATCATACATCATCTCAGCCATAAGACGTCTACTGCTGAACATAAACCTCCCCTTTAGACCTCCATATATAACACCGGTGTTGGAAGCGACCTGCTTCAAGCGTCTTTCAGCGACCTAAATAAGGTCGTCTGCCACACTTGTGGGTGAACTGGGTTTGCTTGCCTGTGGTAGCCACTTGAACACTTTTCGACCCCATCAGTGCTATGTGGCCTGCCCATTACCACTCCAGCTTCCTGATCCGCGGAGATATGTCAGTGACTTTGGTTCATCTTCGGATCTCCTCATTCCTGATTCGATCACGTAGAGAAACCCCGAGTATAGCCCTCTCCATAGCTCGCTGAGCGACTTTTTAATGTGGGGATATAATGGTGCCGCATAAGCCAGAGCGGCTGTCTACTATAGTACAATATAAAAAATCTGATGTATACTATATAAAAAAATATCTGAAATAATGAAATATACAAATATAAACTATCAAAATCACTTTCATACCTGCGGCTTCGCTGTATATGGGTAAAAAGTGAAAGAATGCGCAAGAAAACTCAGAGGAAAATTGATCACCGTGGTGAAATGCCATGAAAATCAATACCATTGAAATCAAAATTGTATAGTTTTTTGTCAATATTTTTAAATACCATAATTATAGACCAAAAATAATAAAATATATGATAGACAATACCCTTTTCTTAACTGCACACCCTAGTCAAAAAACCGTAATGGATAAAAAAATATTTTTAAACATGGAAAAGGTAATCAATGATCTAGTGAACCAAAACCACGGTAATCAATTTCTCACCTTCGTAAATCCAGTTTATAACAACGAGAGGAGGAGCCTCTCTTCACTATGTTTAGAGCGCAATCGAAGTTAGCCAATAGCGTGCGTACAAGCTTCTAAGTATTGTGGTTTGTGAAATGTGGGTAGTTATGTCGCGCGCCATGGGAATCACTTTTTGTCCGGGGACAAACCTAAATTTGTTATTTTTTCTAAAACTACGCTGAGTACAGCCTTCGCGTATTTTTTTGATCATATAACAGTTCACCCTTTACAGCTTAGATCACAGGAATTAATTAAATTCCTTTTATAAATTAGTGTAAAAAATATATTTTGTTCCGAAAATGTGTAAGGGACAGCCCACGGTAATCAAATTTCAGGGCTTTTACATTTTTTTTTAGATACTTGCAGCTAAATATAACCTAATGTCTATCATGCATTAGGTAGATTGAACCTTAGACTAACAGGAAAAAAATACCTTTGGGTAGAATTTTTATGTTACGGGTAGTTTATTCCCCCAGACACGTAAAATTTTGTCTCTCAGGAATCACCCATAAGTCCTCTTATCTTCTTACATTAATAATCCTTCAACGAAACACTGACAAGTTTTTGAACCTTAAAGTCTAGCCAATAAGGTCGATTTTCCAATGTTTTATTCTGATATCTTCAATGCAGGTAGGACAGGCATTCCACGTTTTTGTTCGACACAATCTAAGGCCCACACACTTCCGGACGTTGTAACAGTTTATGTAATTAAATTAGTCTTCTGTTACTAAATGTTATTGTTATAGGTTAAATATCACCTTTTGAAATGGTTTTTATGATCCTTTGAAGAGCTACCGTGGAAAAATTAACGTTTATAAATAAAAAAAGGATTGATAATTTAGTAGACAAACATTCATCTTTAGTTTGATTATTGAAATTTGATCCAATTTTTTAGGTTTAAAATCTTTGTTTATATTGAATACCCGCTGATAAGAAGTTTTTTAATAAGTATTAATACTCGAATCCAAGAGTTACAATCACAATTTTTAGGTTATGGGCCAACCACCATGATTTCTATAAGGTCTATATGATCTAACATATCTAACAGAAAACATCTGGGCACTACAGTTTTACATCATTATCAATTATTTATAATAGACATCTACTTCTTCTCCAATTTTTTTATCGAATCTTTATTTTTTTTTACCCAACAACAGCGAATAAAAAGCAGTTATGTTAAAATTAATAAGGGCATATCAATTAAATCAGTTGCTTAATTTACTTAATTTTATGTTGATTTATTCATATGGATATCGATAATAATGTTAACTGTTATTGCACTTCAAGTTTCAATTCAGGCTCCATCAATTTCAGTGTTAACGATGTTGCTTGAAACTGAACCAGAAGAAATATTAAAGCCATTAATTTCCTTTAAAATGCGACACGTCAATATGTTAACAAGATTCGGCGAGATCACATGCCGACTGCATTCCTGACCACTATATATGGCCCTTGGAATAATAAGAAAATGGAACAGCCTTGATAAACTTCCAAATGCACCTTGAAAGTGACCAAATTAATGTCTGAACGCGCACACCTTGCATCGCTTTAATCAGTTACCAGGGTAGCTTCCCTTGCAGGTTGACTAGTTAGTTACCCCAGCAGTGACAGTAATTCATCTGCCCGAGCAGTGATGTGCAAATATTACTGTGCTTTCGTAAGAAGGGCATTGTAGCTAGTGAAATTACTGAGCTTAAAAAGTAACGCTTCTTACTTAGGAGACATGTTATGTCTCTAGAGTAACGGTTTTTACTGGTACATTGCACCTAGATTTTTACATCATTGTGAAATCCTTGGTGGCATTGTACTGATTATATACTTTGTACTTTACTTTGTACTCTATATGGGTAGCGTTATCTTTTACCATCATAAGAGCGTTTTGCTTGTTATTTACTCCTTTGCATAAAAAAAGCGCTGTTTCAGTTGCCCGTGCGTTGCTTATATTCTCTGTGCCTGTACGTATTGGTGACGCCGATTCTGATAAATTTATTTTACAGTAGCTCATCTATTTTACAAAGTAATCTGAGATCTGGACCGCCGACTTCTCGTAGGAGGTAATTAATGTTTTTTAACTGTCAACACGACAAGCCCTAAGTAATGACGTATATCGTTAATCAAATTCGATGATTAATGGCATTGATTTTTTATGAGTCCATTTAAGGTAGGATGCACCCAGATTGCTGGGGTGAGATGGTGAATGCTATCGCGACCCCATCTCACCCTGTTCGGCGGATGACTGTTCACGGAGGGGTTTTTAGTAGGTGCAAGTCCCACACTCCCCCTTCCGTCTCCCCCGCGGCGGAAGGGTAGTGCGTAGGCATTTTCCCTCCTTAAAAAAAAAAAAAAAAAAAAAAAAAAAAAAGGATGCACCCAGATCGGCTTTTGTTTTTGTGTTACCCGTTTGGGTATAAATTGAGAGCTGTATCTTAAGAAAACCTTGCGGCACCACTAAATGACGCAAATTGCATGCCAAAATACTGTGAATGTAGTAAGTTGAAATTGAAAAAGCTTTATTGTCGATTTTTAACTCCGTTGTGATACAAATATTCTTGGTCTATAGGACACTGGAAAACGTGTAGTAGTAGTCAATTTAACAAAGAAGAAGTAAAGGCAGAAAAAGATAAAATTGACAAGTATGAGTGCCGAATACATAATATTATTATAAGCTATAGCACCGGTTCATTACAGTGCAATGTTACCTAGAAATTTCATAGGCAAGAAATCCTACACTTATATCCGACTTTAGTATTAGAGTAATTGGGGAAACCCGTTCAGTAAGATCATAAACTTTAATTATAATTTCAATTCTGTGTGTACGTACTTATCTTATAAAATAGCATCTTCAATACATAAAACCTACGGCGTAATAAATAGTGCCCATAAAACTTTGATTAGACATCCGACTGGATACGTTACTGTTACTGTCAGGCGACCCGCTGCCAAAACATAGACCGCCGGGTATAGAACTTGTAACAATACACGTTTTCCCTGTGTGTATGTACTTGTGTGAGTATATTTTATGACAAACGTTGAAACAATTTTGACTGGTTGCCAGCCTGGGTGACGTTATCTAAAATTAATTAGTGTCGTCTTGTATCATTATTGGTGAGCATTGCCTCTCCCCAGTAAAAACTGGAAGACTAGAAATTAGCACATTAAACGACTGCAATTTTGCCTACCAGTCCCAACAAGCCTCTTGCATTTATTTTCTTAACGCATTGTTTATTTAAAAAAAACACAAATGGAAGAAATTTTTACCAACGTATAGCAGGTAATTTTTTCTTAATGCGTAAAGAAAATGGAATGATTTTTGTAGGAGGCATGTTGGGACTGGAAGGAAAAGTTGCAGCAGTTTACGGTTCTCAGGTCGTCTCCATTGGTGGCTTAATACTCAAAGTTATAAAACCACATAATCATGTTTGCTCAGTCGCCCTATACAAGTAACACCCACCTTGATTTGCTTGCAACAATGATGCGGGGGCTAATATATTGTTATAGACTCGCGTGAGGTAACTGATTTACTAATTGTTTTTATTCTTTTGTTACAGGTAAGGCTTGGTTAACAATCAAGGTCAATGCTGAATGATAAAACAGTTTTTTGATGTTCATAAGGTGTGTCTCTACTATTCAGAATATCTAAAGGTTGGTTAATAAAACATTACAAAACAATCTGTGATTTATTGTGTAACGTGAGTGTTATTTTCATGAGCGTTGTTCTACAGCTGTACAGGGATTGTACGAGTACTAAGTGAAAAGTATTCTACGTGACACTTTAATGAATGACATACGAGTAGAAATATTATTGTGAATGTTTTATGATGAAGTCGCTTCATCATAAGACAAGACAAATCAGGTGGTGACAGACACAGTGGCAAACTAAATCTATAATTGTGATTTGGCTTTGACAGTAAGTAGAGAATAACCTGTTCTGTTGGTGTATATAATAAAACCTATTCTTTTATAGTGGTGAATGGAACGTTTTACATTTAAAACTGTAAAGATTAATAAACAAACATAAATTATATACGAAATACTGCTGCAATCATATTTTATTAAAATGTACGCTAAATAGAGCACGTGTTGATGGCCACTTTGCATACCATCTCGCTAATGAACCAATAACACAAACGTACTTAAATAACCAAATGAATTATTACAACTAATAAAAATTACAAAGTTAGATTATAAAATTTACAGCCCGCTAAGGCCTGGCTCACATTGGAAGCGTAGTAACGCGACTTTTACTAAGTAAGTGGCGACTTTTACTAAGTAATCTAAGACTATGAAAATATACTTTAGGTATACTGGTGGTAGGCCCACTGGACAAAAAAATCCCGCCTATCGTTCATTATGACATTGTTCCGACATGATGTTCAGTTAAGCTAAGGATTTATCCCACTATCTAGGTCTAGTCTGCTGTCATCTACGGTCGCATTGTCGCTTAATATCACAAGAGATCATGGTTAAAAGCAAATCTATTACTTAATAAAAAAATAGTGTTGATAGGTGGATATTAAGTGGTAAATATTTTTATTGAGAAAAGTATAGACAATGTAACTACTTACAATAGCAGCATAGTGCAGCAATTAAAATTACTTACTTGTATTGTCAACAGAACGGTCATATGCCAATCTACAGAAAGTCCAAGTGCTTATAAATGGGGACTGGTTGCTAAGGCTCTGTCAATTCCCAGTCCTCCGTCACGCAGGCGATGCGAGAATGCCGCTGAGTTATTTTAGTGGGTATACCATTTACTCGTCCTGTACGGGGTGTCCCACATAACCCTACTATGTAAGAAGGCAATATAATTTTCATAGGAGTAAGATTATACTTCCAGAAAGAGTAGTGCAATTACGTAATACTAAAAGTCGCACTACTTCGCCTCCAGTGTGAGTGAACCCTCATCGTTAATCCAAAAAGGTTGTTTTGGCGGCATTTGAAGCCAATCATAGTAAATTAGTATTATGAGTGTAAAAATGTAGCACGTTGAGAGCTTCTGATAAAATATAGCAGCACGTGTTAATAAAAATACCGTTGATAAATATGTCTTTTTAGGCGGATTTCTTTATGCATGGTATCGACTATCGACTCTCACATTAAGGTGAGATTGCGGGAAAACGCATATCGTTGTTGCGTAATTGATATAGATAGAGAATATTTTTTAGATACACTTTGTCATCTTGAAATTTCACTATCGGACCTAAATGATGTCAGTCAGTCTCTTTTTCCTACAAGAGTATTATTGTAGTAGCATATTCGAAAAGTCGTAGTGATCAATGAGAAGTTTTGCGATATTACTTAGGCCCTATTGCACTTGAAAAACAAAATTGAGTTTTGTTTTTTACCAGTCAAAATAAAAATCATTTATTAAACTAGAGACTTACTTATCAAATTACTAAATTGAATCCCAATAACTTTAGTGACGTACGCAAGTAAAGTAACAAATATACTCACATTGTATGGAAACTTTCGCTTAAAAAGAAGGATTATGTTACAAAATAAGCTGTGTTTACCTTTACGGTGTTGAATGGCAAAATGTAGACTTTTTGTACCCAAAAAGGAGTAAAGAAAGTAAATTACTTTAAGTGACAGTTGGATAATTGCCTTTGAAGCTTCCATTCCTTATTCACGGCGGCAACTTAATGACTTTAAATGTTTGGAGAAGAAAACAACTTAAGTGACTTGTGTCTTAAGTATTGAACAAAGAAAACGATGTCGTGAAAAATAATCGTGTCTTTCAATAACATGTGTAATATTGTTAGAAATATTTATTGTTTCATATCAAAATTCACAAAATACTGCTTGAAAATATGTTTATTACAATAAGACATGGATTTAGATTTAATGGACAGAAATATTATTGACGTAAAAGTTTTTCGCCGAATTTCATAGTACGTAATCCTATTTTTTATTTTGATTTTAACATTGTCAATGAAAAAAAATCTATACAACATTCTGTTGTAACAACGAGCTTCTACTTTATTATACAGTTCTTTCAATTTATTTATAGGTATTTACGAATGCTCGCTCTATGCTTTCTTTTGTGTTTCAATTTTCAATAAAGGGCTATGTGTCTATCTATGTAATGCTATGAGTACACGTCTAAAAGATAAGCTCCGATACATATCCTCAATACCTATGCTAGGATAGACGAACAGTAACCATAATGTAAATGCATCCATCTTGTTTTAATATATCTCAATGATAATACGAGTATAATATATACTTGTTAAACTCTTATCTTATTACCAAAATGCACTAACTACGTAAACCTAACTATAACATAGTATTACCAGAAGTTAGGTAGTTTAGTCTAAAGTCAAGACTGCTCAGTAAATAACACAAGTTGGAGGCGTGCCCGGGGGCCGGCTTTCGCCAACTTCTGTACGTATGTCAGCATGTTGACACTGGCGCCACGACAACTTAACGTAAATAAAACAGGTTTTAGAGAAATCAAAATTCAATGTGAAGGAGACCTGCGGCTCTAGCTTGAAGTGTTTATGCATATCTCGCAGATTGCGGCACGATGTAAACTTAGCGATATAAACTCTGTCGGATTTGCGTCTGCTGTTCCGTGTTTTCTACTGAATACAGTACTTGTGCTACTTAGTATTCTGTGTTGTTTTGCCTACAACATGTTTCTGTTCTTCAACATACAGTTATAATGCATTTTATTCTTCATCGTCAACATACGTGTCAATCATTTTTTTTTGTTAATTATGAAAGTCCATGATTTAAACAACAACGTAAGTTGGTGAAAAGCCAATATTAACTTTATAAATTCGTGGTGTTTATGTTTAAAGTTTAAAAATTGCACTCTTAGTTTAGTTCAAATTTCATTTTATTCTCAAGGTGGTCTAATGTAGGCACAATTTACAATAAAACAACAAAGGCAGATAAACCTAGAAGCCACGTAAACAAAAATTTAATTAATAATAATATCCTTCCACATAAGTTGCACTGTTAATATTCTTGAGTAAATAGTCAAAAAATCTCACCACATCCATTTAGCAAAGAGTTAGTTAACTAAATCACAATAGGCATCTATATCAAGTGCAACCGACATTAGTTCCGCCGGCTCGCTGTCGCATACGATCACACATCATTTCACTGCACACACATTGGCTTCGAGTTTCTAACTCTATTAGTCTAGCACAGAACTGTTAGGATTGAAATGCGAAAAGCACACATGCTGGATGAAGCCATTTTAAGTAAGCCTTAAAGATTTCTTCAGTTTAATAGGATGTCACGCAAGACGAAACAAAGCGTCTAACAGTCCTGAATCCTTGTAAAGAACTTTAGCTTCATTTAACACACATATTCGATCTCCTTACAATATTAGCTTTTAGGTGCACTTCTTTGCTGCTTCACCTAGTATTTTTTTCAAATAGTTCATGGTCTCAAAATCCACCAAGGGACAAATTTTATCTCAATCGGTTTGAACTGTGCTATTATTAAATTATAATTCAGCTACTTACGCTGTTATTTATTTAGAATGGTATGAATAACTTACTGAGGTTAGAAAAACTGAACTGGTTCTTTTCTATTCTCTAGTTATTTACGAGAATATGTAAAATATTCTTGTTTCATTGCTTCGACTTTGAACGGAATTCCAAACGAAACTATCGCTCTGAGTTTACTCCGAGTCTATTCGTATAAGTACCCTCACAGTTATGCAAATATCGTTGACAAATAATTTGGTAAATGTATGCGATGAGTAAACATAGAACCGCCGATTCAAATTAGAACTCAATTTACATAATTAGGTACTGTTAATTATGACTTTAAGAAAGCTTTTAAGTGTCTCATTATAATAATTAGTCGTCATATAACAAATATTTACGAGTAGAGAAGGTAATATTAATTACCTACATTACACACACTGCAGCAGATTTAGTTGCAGAAACGATATTTCAGGTTTAAGACGCATTGTTACTGAAATTGAGTGGATAAGTGAGGACTAGAATCAACCAATCACACTGCTTGAAAATTTTCTGTATTTCTATCCGAGTTACAATGCTTGGTCAATTACAATTCTTTTCTTCTCCACTACACGTTCGTGAAAATGCACCCATCATTACTCCAAAATACATTTATATTATATATCTTCATAACTTCGCCTAATCGCCTGGGGAGTTACCACACCTTTGCTAATTAATTATTACATTATTTATCCGCCAAGCTATAATATACAGGCACCACTGAGTTTCGGACTTAAGGGCAGTGCAATTACAGGTCATGAAAAATAATAAACAATAAAATAATTATAATATTTATTAAACAACTAATAAGAAGGGTGACAGGCGCAGTATATTGCAGAATTTTGAAATTAAATTTAAATTGTAGGAAAAAAAACAATGGGAGGCACTGTGTCTGATATGGGCAACGAGCAATCATGATGCTTACCATCGAATTTGCTCTTGCTCCTCTTGTTTGTTACAACTAATGAAAAGAAGAAGAATCATATGAAAATAAATCAATTTTACATAATACAGACCTACTTGTTCTTATAACAAATATTAATGAAAACCATTAATTTATTTTTATATGCAGTAGTACATTAACAGTTAGCTTCAGAAACGCATTATATAATTGACTTAACGTAATATCTAATTAATACAAATCCAACTTTGTTTTTTCATTAGCTTTGCATTTCAATATAGAAATTATTTTAATTAAATTTTCTTTACTAGATATTTGTATTATAAAATACTAGCTGTCATCATCACAAAACTAGTGAAAGGAAAAAAAAACACAAAAATGTGATAAAATTTATATATATCAAAACTTGAGGGGTCAATTAAACTTTTCACGTTTTTCATTAAAATAAAAAAAAATATTATGTGGTTTTATTATCTCTTTATCCATTGATGCCAAATTAATTTCTGTGAATGTCTTATAACATTTTATGATATCCTTGGTACTCATAGTATACCTAAATATTTTGAAAGCATGAAATTAAGTATGAGAGGTTCTTAGTAACTCTTTCATGCCTAAAAGGTTGAACCGATTGAACTGATTAAAGCTGATCTAAGCTACCAATAATACGAGTAAATATTATTTACTCGTATTATTGGTAGCTTAGAAAATATCGCTATTAACGATAAGACCGCCAATTGTAGCACTTTTTAAATCATAATATTATTATGTATTTTATGTTAATTGTTTTGTTTGTATTGTGTGCAATAAAGAGTTATCCATCAAATAGCCCTAAACATATTATGTAACCCGCAAAATATTCAAAGGTAAAGCGGTAATGTCATAACGGATAACACAAGTCCTTACATTTTGGCCACACGTAGACCACGAAGTGTCAGCTCGTTTGCTATGATGGCGCAGTAAACACCTAATGGCCTGAGACGTGGATTGCGGACGCTAATATTATGGCCGCTTTGATTAAAACTGACTTCTTGTGTTTTTATTTTGTTCAGAATGGATATTTTTTTCCAAAATTAATAACACGCGCCTACTTATTTTAGACCAGGGTAGATCCCTTTAAAAATAATAAAAAGTAAAAAAAAATAATAGTAGGATGAAACCCATTAGAAAAGAAGGGGAATATTATAAGAATAAAAGGAAAAATAATTTACGGGCGATCTGAGGTCGGGAAGGGGATGGGGGTGAGTTTTTAAGGGTAAAAATCGGTTTTTCTCGATTTCTGGCAAAACTAAAAATCCTATCGAAAAAAGTCAAATGGCAATGTTGTAGGTAATAAAAAGATCTAAAACTTTTGTATATACACTTTTTTCACATAACCTCAAAATTTATGTGAAAAATTCAAAAAACCAAGTTTTTGGTTTTTTATATTTATCTTTTACAAAAATTATTTTTTTTTAACGAAATTGGGTGAAAACTTACCTTTTTATGTCCCAAATACGCTGTAATTTATTTGATTAAAAATATTTATTTTTTCACCTTATTTTGAATTATTATCGAAAAAACACCCTAATTTTCAATCGAAAATTCACCCGTCAAAATATCAGCTTTTTTCAAAAAGTTGGTATGGTTTCTGTTCGTTGAAATCTCTACTTTCCGATGGTGAAAAAAAAAAATATGTTACTACAGTAAATCTTCTCAGAAAATGCAAAAAAAAAACTTGAATTCGAAATTTTTTTGAGCTATTTATTAAAATTTACACTTTAATTACTCGAAAAACGTTAGATTACTTATTTGCTTTTTTTTTGTTATCAATGTCACATGTAATCTAACGTTTTTCGAGTAATTAAAGTGTAAATTTTAATAAATAGCTCAGAATTATTTATAATTATTAAAAAAAAAATCGAATTCGTTTTTTTTTTGCATTTTCTAAGAAGATTTACTGTAGTAACATATATATTTTTTTCACCATCGGAAAGAAGAGATTTCAACGAACAGAAACCATACCAACTTTTTGAAAAATGCTGATATTTTGACGGGTGAATTTTCGATTGAAAATTAGGTTGTTTTTTCGATATTAATTCAAAATAAGGTGAAAAAATAAATATTTTTAATCAAATAAATTACAGCGTATTTGGGACATAAAAAGGTAAGTTTTCACCAAATTTCGTTAAAAAAAAAAAATTTTGTAAAAGAAAAAAATAAAAAACCAAAAACTTGGTTTTTTGAATTTTTCACATAAATTTTGAGGTTATGTGAAAAAAGTGTATATACAAAAGTTTTAGATCTTTTTATTACCTACAACTTTGCCATTTGACTTTTTTCGATAGGATTTTTAGTTTTGCCGGAAATCGAGAAAAACCGTTTTTTACCCTTAAAAACTCACCCCCATTCCCTTCCCGACCTCAGATCGCCCGTAAATTATTTTTTCTTTTATTTTTATAATATTCCCCTCCTTTTCTAATGGATTTCATCCTACTATTATTTTTTTTTGTTTTAAAAATGATCGACCCTAGTCTATTTTGCCCATGAATAGAAAGACGTACCCATCTAACAAAATGTGAATTCTTAGTAAATGAATGTCTTAAATGTTAAAAATCATGAAAGTTTTTATTTTCCCGGGCGGAGCGTTGTTTTATAAGACGCAACATTTACAGTTAGCTGCCAGTTTCATTTCAAAAGTGTATACAAATTCTCATCATTTATAAGCGTTGCCATGATTTCCAAGGAATGTTATCAACTATCTAACAACGAGTCGGTAACACTCACTCCACGGCCCAGCCTGTTGTGAACCCACGCGATGCCAACATCGCGAGAAATATTAGAAAAGCAGTCGTTACAGATATTGTTAAACACATTTATTTTATTTATCGCGTGTTGCAAGCACTTGTTCATCTCGGAGCTTATGAATTTAACATTTTATTGTGGTTCTTGTCCATTCTTAAAGAAATTCTGCTTTTCTTATGGACAATTTTATAATGCCACCAATGTTCTGCTTAATGCTAATTCATCACCATCTAAGTATTAAATTATTTACTTTATTCACAATAATATTTTCCTTTCCAGCTTGGTTGTCTAGATGAGATCGCTGTCAGCGATAAGACTGCGAATTATAACACGTTATGATAATATTAATTGTATTTAATGTTGCATATTTTTATTATGGTTTTCCATACATTGATATCTAATCTAATTTAATAAAGAATAGCATATTAGGTATTAGGAGCCACAATATTCTTTCTGCCAAAATGCTATCTCCGGGAAACTATAGTTGAAAATACTAGACAAACGAGATTTAATAGCTCATGCCCGGGATGACTAGCGCAGTGCAGTTTCAGGACATCACACTAAAACTTTATATCGTTCGCTCACAAAAAATCGTAAAACCTAAAACTGTATCGAAACCCATAAATCTACAAAAAGTTTATAAAAATATTGTTTAAGTGAATTTCACTTTTACGAGTAAAATACATACAACGGTTTTATCGAAATGAACTGTTAGTACCTAAGAATAAAATAAAAAAGAGAAGATACGTTACGTGCTATCGTTACTATAGCCAAACTTAGCCCTAAGGCCTGCTGGGTCTGAAGTGTTGAAGCTGCGCCGAATCGCGCCGAAGTTGGAATTGTGGGTTAATTGGAACGGTTCATTTGTGATGCGCCTTTGTCGTATCTTTCTTTTATTTTAATCTAAGGTTAGAACTTGCTTTGTATTCTTTTATCTGTTGTACTTCTATTTCCTAGTACACATTTGAGGCTAACAACTGGCAACTCGTTTCGATCGCCCTTTTCCATCAATCAAGTGAAAAGTGCTACAATGGCAGGTATCGAGTCGACAATATTTCACGTTCACCTGAATTTTAAAGGCTCGCACCGTATCGCAACGTGGCAATGATTACAACTGTCCAGTTTAGTTGTGTGCTATGCGCAGTTAATCACCACGGGGGTTAGGCTGCGACTGTGTTAGGGGCTGAGAGTGTTTTTTTATACAGAATAGGCCTTTTTTTATCCCAGGAAAAATGCGTTACGCATCATCATCCCCCCGGGGGGCACGGGGCGGTATGTGGGATCCCCCACCAAAGATGGGCTCGGCGGGGATACCCACTAAAAACCTGGGAGTGTTCCTGCGGGACGCCATAATGCCGGGGCAGCGGGTACACCGAAGCACTCATCCACGATTATTCTTTTTGGCAATTTACTTTACTCTGTCAAACGGCTTAGGACGCGACGAAATGAAATCACCTTTTTCTAGATAAACTTTTAAACGGATGTACTTTGGTCGAAATAAATGAATTTAATAAACGCATGCATCTGAACACAACCTCAGTTCTAAATATTGTAGTGGTCTTCTTATTAAATTATTTATGTAACATAATGAATTCCAAACAGGTAAAAAATAATAAATAGCGTACCTTTTCAACTTATAAGATTTAGTGTTATACTTCTAACGTCATTGATACTATTTATTATAAGTCAACATAATTACAGCTATTGCTCAAATTTATGGTATTTTTATTGAACGATTTGGCATTACAACGCAATAACTTACAATCGCCCTCGCTCACGCCGGCGCCTCGTAATGTATTGTCAGCCTCAGTTCGCAGTTACCTACTCGTTCGCCCACGCGTCCACTCCACTGGCGCCAATTGCTAGATACTGACCAGAGATATTCCGCTTTCGAACTTCTAACAATTTATACTCTCCTGGTAATTAGATTTTTAAACGACGCTTTGCTGTTTGCTAGGTGGATGGAAAATTAATGTTAAGTTCGGTGTAGAGTTTTGCATAGTTTTATTGGCTTCATTAGGCACATAAGGATTTTATTTAATTAAAGGAACAATACGAGGTGGCGCAGGAAAGAGATAAGTGGAAAGATTTGGGGGAGGTCTTTGCCCAGCAGTGGGACAGTACAGACTAAACACAAAAAAAATAACGGAACAATGAATTAATTTGGATATTATTTTAAGTTTAGTATGATACCGTTTTCGGTCTAATCACCTCTTGAAATCTGGTACGCGTTCACTCCACTGGTGCCAATTGCTAGATATTACTGACCAAAGATATTCCGCTTTCGAACTCCTAACAATTTATACTCTCCTGGTAATTAGATTTTTAAACGACGCTTAGCTGTTTGGTTGCTGCGTGGAAAATTAATGCTGTCGGTTAAGTTCTGCGTAGAGTTTAACTTAGTGTTTTTCATCGATTTTGTTAGCTTCATTAGGTGTATAAGGAAACTTAAAAAGTGGATGGGCATAATTTGTAATTAATTGAATGATAACGAGCATAATAGATTTAGAATATACGTAAATCAACCGACATTTCATAAGCGTGTGTGACCAATTTTGATTTCATTGAAGACTGACGACTTTATTCCTCTTTACATTTCATAACTCTGTTATGACAAGTGTCGAAGAAGTCAATCTTTCACGCGCTAAAATACTACATAGCGTCTCTTTCTTTCTTAGCTTAAATTTACTAAATAGAACATAATTAAAATAATTTGTAGTTACCAAAATATATACATAAAACGTACGAGTAGATTCATAATATTATGAAATAAAAAAAAAACGAGTATATTGTCAGTGACAATAATATTCGATATAAATATAATTTTAAGCCTTTGATGTTGTTGAAGTTTCATTCCCATTAAAATATACTGCAAAATGTTTAAAACAATTTCCACAAAAGGAAAGCTATTTTCACAATCGTAAATCTAGCATTTTATTGATCTCTTTCGGTCAGCTATAAAGGCTTGGTAAATTAAATTGTAATATAAAGTAGCATTACTTTAATATATAATAATTATAACAGGTACATTAATTAGTAGTTCGTGGCACTTTAGTTCATGTAGGCAGTAACATGGGATTATAGTTTAAAAGATTTTAATTTAAGCATTTACAGCTATGGCTCGATTCTTAATACATACGTTTTTTTAATATTCATAAGTTTTAGATGATAGGTATCATGTTTATAATAATATGTTATATTGTTATTTAAATAAAAAAATTCAGAACACTATTTAAGTATTTTAAAATGTATCTATGTCCTTAATATGAATTCGATTTGATTTACAATATAAGAGTAGGTAATCCTACTAATATTATGGACCCGAAAGTTTGTAAGAATGTATATTTAATATTTATGTATGGCTGTTATTCGCTAATGCCTAAACTAGTGGACCGATTCAGCTGAAATTTGGAAAAGAGATAGTTTACGACCCTGGAATTTCATAGAATACCGTACAGCGGTTAAAACCGCTGAGTGCAGCTGATATAATATTACATCATTCGTTCCTTATTTCATATTTAGAATAATGAATAGTGTTTCTAAAACATCAATTATAATTAATAGCATGTACTTTCTAATTACCCCGTTCTACTTACGGTATTTGATACAGTTACGATACTTGTAGGAAATTATTAATGACCTCAAGACATCCATCGGCGCCTTAATTGTTGTTTCTGAGTCACACTGACTTATTGATTACGGAGTCTTCGTGAATTGTTAATCTATGAGAAGTTTGGTAACACGGAAATTGGTTATTGGTGATGTCAAGATATTTTTAATTTTTGTATATGTCACGGCTAAACCCCAAAGTGCGGCTTTGTCTAGGTTTAGCCGGATAATCTTTGGTGTGGCCGATCGCTGTTTGTTAATATTAGATTTAAACAAAATATTGGTAAACAAGTGAAATTTAAAAAAAAAACTTTTTTTAAGAAGCTTTTGTTATTGGCATCTAGCACCACAGTACTCGTCAATACAAATCAAATGAGCTCAAACTCGATAGAGTTGCGTCGTTTAATTACGGAGTTACTATGGCCACCTTCCAGCTTCATCATCAGATCAGCTTTGTGTCATAATAATATTGCAGTGACATCCCATTTACATATACCAAACATGAAAAATTTCCACCGAAAAGAAACCGAAAAGAGGATCAAATTTAAGCTTGTAAAAGAGACTTGTTTTCAGAGTTCAGAGTAGTCCGATATCAGTTGGTAATGTTAGGCTATAATGATAACACTAGGTGCGACTTATCCTTATTACAGAGATAACAATTCATCTATTAGGAATACTTAATGCATTTTTGCCTTACGTTCAACAAGCACAAAAAGGCTAAAAAGTTTTATCAATAAACATTTTCATTCATTGTGCAGTCTCCTTTCAATATAGAGTCCATCGCAAACAACGATCCCCATTCAACTTAAAACGTAATAAGACATAAGTACTCGTATGTAAACAAACTTCTCAATCAGAGGCAAGGCCATACGCACAAAGGCGATATTGTTTGTATTCATACAATCTGGATGAGAGCCGTTATAAATTGCAAAAAGGCGAAGCGCTTTTGAGAAAGCGATTTCTCGCAATGCTTTACAATACAATACCCCGCCTCGCATTGTGCCGAGATCTGGGCGTTACCCTGCATCCTTCACTGAATTTATACACTTTTGTATTTTACTCTAATACCGTATAAGGGATTGCACTTATTTGAGCAGCGGAATATATGGCTCCGCGACGAGTGTTTACAGTTTTGTAAGAGAGCTTGGTATTTTAAAATGTTACGCCACATTGTATTTATATTTTGGGAACGTTATTACAATAAGGTAATAAGCTAGATGAGCGTTTATGTGAAGTTAAGAAATGCGGTCGGGACAAGTACTTAGATAGGTATGCAATACGATTTCCTTCGTAATTTTTAGTGTAATGCAGAAGCATTACACTCATTATTGAATGCCCGAGAAGCAAATTAAAAAAACTTGTTGTCAAGCGGTCCCGTATGATGTTCAGTGAAGCTAGTGAGGGATATCCCAGCCTTCTAGGTTTTAGCCTGCTAACATCTTCGGCCACATGAGGCCGCATCATCTCTTAAAATCAGGCGAGATCGTGGTCAAAGCCTTAACTATAATGAATAAACAAAACCTGGCTTTCGAATTCGAACACCAGCCATTGCTGTACTTTTTGACCCTTTTGAGCTAGTCTTGTTAATCTGATTAAATAATTAAAAAAGTCCACACCAGATATATCGTAGGCAAGGTTTTTCTTTCACACTAAGCTACAGAAATTCTTCGAATACCTTAATACCGTTCTAAATCTACTATCTACGATAGCGAAGTCGTGCAATCTAACTTAAAATGCAATAAGGGCGATTTTAGTCGTCCTTTTTCGTCTCTTGATTGCATCGATGTACTCGTAATGACTTAATACAAAGCTTTCACGGAAATTGTACCATTACAGCGCCCGCGGTGTCCGGCCGGTCATTAGACTCTCATCAGCCTAGAGTTTTTTATACAGTTCGTGATGTTTGAGTTTCAATTTGTTTAAAAGTAAAGCTTATCGGCATCGTCGGCGCGTATATTGAAACCCTACCTCTATTCAGCACCGCGACCGAACTGAGATGCGGGAGCCTTTCCATACGTGAATTCTCAAAATGCGACTTTAATCCCTTCCGCTATTCAGCACCGCGACCGATCTGAGCTATGGGAGCCTTTACGTGCATTCATTCTCTGATTGCGACTTTGATCCCTTCCGCTATTCAGATCGATCGATCTGAACTCGGGGATTGTTTTCAGAGTAATATTTAAATCTGTTTGATGAAAACGCATGTCTGTATAGTACTGTAGACTGTAGACAGTGATTCAAGAGGAAAGTTTACGTATAACTAGTGGACCCGCGCGCACATCGTAGCGCATAAAACAGTCTACAAATACTACCTACCTTTAGTCATTCATTTATTTCTAAAATAAAAACGATTTACTTTACTCTTATTCTTACTACTCTTACTGTTACTCTTACTCTCGACTCTTACTCTCGACTCTTACTCTCGACTCTTACTCTCGACTTTTACTCTCGACTCTTACTCTCGACTCTTACTCTCGACTTTGACTCTTACTCTTGACTCTTACCTCTTATTCTTGACTCTTACTCTTGACTCTGGATTCTTACTCTGACTCTTACTCTTGACTCTGGATTCTTACTCTGATTCTTACTTCGACTCTAACTCTGACTCTTACTCCTACTCCTATTACCCACCAACTACCGTCATCATCAGATCAACTCGGTGGTACCATAATAACGTATACACAACTCACACCTCTTTCAAATTTATCGATCTGAACTCGGGGATTGTTTCCAGAGTAATATTTAAATCTGTTTGACTAAAACGCTTGTCTGACGTATATTTGCTTAGATCTTTAAAACTACGCAACGGAATTTGATGCGGTTTTTTGTAACTTTTTTTGTGTGTGTGTAACTAGTGGACCCGCGCGCACTTCGTGGCGCGTAAAACAGTCAACAAATACTACCTACCTTTAGTCATTCATTTATTTCGCTAGTTATACCTAGCGGCTGCTTTTTTATTTTATTTTATTCAATTCATTTCAATTTCATTTAATTTTAGAAATAAATGAATGACTAAATGTAGGTAGTATTTGTAGACTGTTTTACGCGCCACGAAGTGCGCGCGGGTCCAAACCAACTACCCACCTAATATCCACTCACCAATAACTACCGTCATCATCTGATCAACTCTATGGTACCATAATAACCTATACCCCAAATATGAGTGTGAAACTCAAACTGAGTCAAAACTAGTTAAAAATTGTATTGCAAGATCTGTACTAGATATATACGATTATACCATATTCCATATTTAGTATCAATAATAAAAACAAATAAAAGTTTATAGAATAATTATATTATTGTCGTATTTTTTTATTACATTTCCTTAACAATGCCGTCTCATTCAGTATTCAGAACTACAAGAATAGTAGCAAACAAATACTAAACATTCAATATCAAAAGTTTCCGCAGATCGAAAATACTTGAGTGCTGAATACTGGAAGGATTTCCAATCTATAATGGTAATATTGCGTACGTAAACCATTTAAACTCTCAAACTGCATGTTTTGTCGTTTAAAAGCTCCCGCATCCCAGATCCATACTGGCGCTGAATAGAGGAAGGGTTTCCATATACGCATCGTCGGCTATGCACCTCAGGCGAGGTGACGTCAGTCTAAATTTTTAGCTTTGTTTTTCTAATGAAAAAGTCTTGAAATAACCTTCTTAGGATTGTTACGTTTCTTAAAAGCTTAGCGAGTGTTGATTGTTAAAATGGCTGTCAAATTCCATATAGGTAGATTACCAACAATCAACATCCTTAATGACTGTAAAGGCTTACTTATATTTTAGTAAACTAGGTACTCATATTTGGCATATTCTGCATTTCCACAATGTTGCCAGCATTTATTAATGCATTGGACTTCCTCGATCTATGTATTTAATATATCTATGAGCAAACACAATACATCTATGAGAAATCCTACTACTTGCCTTACAAATTAAATTGACAAAAATTGTCTTACGTAAATCATTTTAGATGATAAAATAATTTCTAAAGAAGACACCTGATATGACAATATTGAGAACACGACATTATTTTCAGAATCAAAAGAACATGCCACGGTAAGAGCACATATTTGCCGTAATACATTACATATTAATAGGAAGGCATGTGAATTTCAAAATCAGCGGAGAATACCTAAACCACCCCTGTTTTGTAAAACGATTACGGAATAATTTCATCCATTCTGAAGTCGTGTTGTTGGGCCTTCTACGCAGCCACCCATGTAATTCACGTCTGCACAGAGCACTTAAAAATGGGAGGCAAGCTCTAAGATAAGAATAGAAAATCTTTATTGATCCACATATAAAGTCAATTTTAAAAACAAAAATTAAAACACAGCACAGCACAGTACAGCAGCATACAGCTTAGTTTTTTTTACGGTTAAGTGACGAGGCGGCATATCTATAGCTAACTTTTTATTGGATTCCATAATTACAAAACATTTATTAACATTATATACAATAAGTAATAATTCGGCAAAATATTGTTTAAATACGATAAAGTTGATATTGATAAAATATTGTAACAGCAATTTTGATGTAGATACAGCAAAAAACATTTTAAATACAGCCATTGATGTAATATCGTACTCAATTAGCTACTAATATATTGAATTCCTTTTTAACAACTCAGACAGGCTAACGCCAACAAGCCTACACAGGCAAACGTCATTATTAGCTACGAAACTAACAAGTTGCAGTATACTGCAACAGCAGTTCCTATAGAAACTGCTTGAAAAAACCTTTTCAAGTTTCGTAGTTTGCTTAAATTGCGTACCTATATACAGTACACAATGAACGAAATGTATACATGAACACTCTAAACGCTAAGCATCTCTCCTTCTTAATACTCTGCGGATGTCAGAATTCCGCTATAACCCGAGTGGAAGACAACAGGGTAAATAATGTTAGGCTTAATTAAATAGAGGTTTGTTTTGATTATTACGGTGAATAAATATTTACGGTACAAACTAAAGATTTACATTAGTTTGTCAACTAAATTAATGTTTGTTTTGCTGGATAAGGGTAAAATTTTGGCACATCATTTAATTATATAATTATACACATTTAAAATGAGCAAAGTATTGTTGTAATTACTCTCAGTAGACGCCATTAAAACACAAAAACAATAATAATTCACGACTTTTAATATATTTATTTTATGTATTGTGTACAACAAATCAAATAGTTATTTTTCGAGCCAATCTCTTCTAGAGTCCAGAAATATAACATACGCAGGAAAACTTTATTTGGCGAAGGCGAACTTTATTTGGTCTAATAAAAATGGCAGGACCTCTATTATACAATACGTATTATTTTAAGTCCAATACTTAATAAATAATTATAATCAATAACAGATCTTGTAATCGTCAAGGCATGAGTAAAGAAACCTATCTAGTCATCATCTATTCATCGTCAACCGCACCTGCAATTTCCATCGCAATATGCCCAATTAGTATAAAAAACAGGGCAAAGTTATATACTCTAGAACAAAGAGATCTACTAGCTTACTTCTCCTGACCAGCTTTTCCTTAGCCCAATATTATCACAGAACATTGCTAGGCTAACTAGGACATTCAGTTTACCTTATCCAAGTCCAAAGTAGTGCATCGAGTGTTCTAAGTTTGAGACAAGTTATCTATAAAGTTCTCCAATTTACCACCTTGTAGGTTGAATTGATCTTTGTTAATGGGTCTATAAGTAGCCTAAAGTTGCGTTTTACTGATTCGGACTTGAACGAAGTTTCTTCAGGGCACGAATTGACCTAGGTTGCGTTTTCATTGACGTTTGGACGAGATTGATCATTTCATGCCTCTCTAAGCTCCATATTCAGCTCTGTGTTAATATGAACACAGCCTAAAGTAAGTCGCAACCTAAGTGGCTATCTTATCGACGATACCACAGAACTCATTATATTGGTATCATTAAATATGATATAAGAATATTAAAACATTGCCTACAAAATCAGTGGTCCAACCAAACTACATCCCTGTTTAACGAACCAACTACCCATCAGTACCTTCTACGATCACAGACTGACATGACAGGTACTATCAGAATTCAGCCTTTCACTACCACTCACATCTGTTGGTCACCAGAAAGGTTTGAGAACACTAACCGATATGGTGAGCCTATAGAATTAGTATTATGTGTAGTATGATTGCTAAATAGTGCGCCACCGCCTATTTATTGTGTAAATTAGTCCTCTACATCCATTGGTTGTCTGAAAGACCGTCGTTTGTACATTGTAATTTTTAATTTTAATTATGTACCTATCTATTTTCTGTAACAATATGTGGTGTACAATAAAGTATTGTCTTCTCTTATCTATCTTATCTTATGCGGTGGTTGTCTTCGGGGTAGGTATAGTGTCGTTGGCGTCTGTACAATTTTCCAACACAGCGCTACTATGAAAATCTCTTTAGCATAATGAGAGGTATCGTTACTCCTCGTATGCTCGGACCTGAACGAGATTTGGCCAAACAAAACGTAGACAAAATGCACACGATTGAAAAAGAATTTCCTTTTTAAAGATACGCTGGCTCATTTCAATTCCGCGGAGCCAGTACGGCGTAACATTACAAGCAAATGCTACCCAAACAGAAACTTTAAAATGCAATCTTTGCGGAAGTGAAAGATTAATGGCGGAAACGTTTAAACGTTGGTCGGTGACGGTGCCAAAAATCCTCTTCGTGTGTTAGCTCTAACAAAAACGTCCCTGTGGAGAATCCCCTTCATTAACGCGGTGGAAATCGGGCCATAGGAATAAGGGCAGATTTGAAAACTGACGCCGCGCCGTTGTATGAAGAATACGTTTATTGTTTCGCGTAATATATTTTTTTTGATTTTCATAGAAAATTTTATTTCAAATGAACATTTTCAAATTAACTGGCTTCTTCTACACCATCATATGGGCCATCTGCCTGTTGGTTGGTAAAAAAGCACTCTCGAATATCAATATTTGAAACGGGCGTATATAATATTATAAATTTTAATTCAAATTTTTGCGTCCAACTAAACTTATTAGAAAAAGATATGTAACTCGGGGGTAGATTTCCTTTGCAGGAGGTTGACTAGATGGGTACCCCAACAGTGGCAGTTATTCTATCTGATGATCCTGAGCAGTGATGTGCAAATATTGCTGTGCTTCGGTAGGAGGGGACTGTAGCTAGTGAAATTACTGGGTTAAGGAGTCTTTACATCTTATGACTCTCAAGTAAGAAGCGTTGGCGCAGTGTACTGGGTAGCATGGACAGTGGTGGCAGTCCGTCCACTACTCCAGCAGTGGACGGACAGAGAGCACGGGTCCTTGACCTTCCGGCTCGTGCAGGTGCTTTCCGGGCACGGATGCTTCGGAAAGTACTTGCACCACGTAGCCGGCAGGGAACCGACCCCTGCTTGCCACCACTGTGGTAGCGACGTGGATACGGCGCAGCACACACTGGAGGAGTGCCCAGCTTGGGTCAGTGAGCGTCGTACCCTCGTCGCTGTTATGGGGGGCGAACTCTCGCTGGCAACTATGGTAAGAGCCATGGTTGCGAGCGGGGAGTCGTGGCAGGCCGCGGTTTCGTTCTGCGAGAGTGTCATCTCGCGGAAGGAGATCGCGGAACGCGAACGGGAGGTCACCACCGACCTCCCGATGCGTGCCCGGAGAAGGGGGCGTCGGAGGCGTATCTTCCACGCCCTTCTCCAGCCCCCATAACCTGGGTCTAGGCGGCGAGTACGGGGGTACTCGTCGCCGCAAGCACAGACCCACGAGGTGGCGCGCGCGGTGTTTCCGCGCGCCCCTTGAGAGGGTGGGGTGAAACTCCTCTTCACCCCACCGCGGAGGGGTCCTCCTATCAGTGAGGACCAAACGCCGTCGGGGCCGCGGATGAATGCTTCGGCGTACCCGTTGCCCCGGCATTATGGCGTCCCGCAGGAACACCCCCAGGTTTTTTTAGTGGGTATCCCCGCCGCTCCCATCTTTGGCGGGGGAGTCCCACATACCGCCCCGCGCCCCCCGGCGTGGGGTGATGATGCGTAACGCATTTTTCCTGGGATAAAAAAAAAAAAAAAAAAAAAAAAAGTGTACTGGGTAGCATTACTGTACTAATTATGAGCAGCGTTATCTCTTATAGCGTCTTGCTCGTCTTCTTAATGCGTCGTATAAAAAAAAACTATTAGCTGTGCCCAGCGGTTTGACCCGCTCCGCTGTAGGTACTATAGCCTGTGTTATTCTAGGGTCTAAACTATCTCTATACCAAATTTAAGCTCAATCGGTCCACCCGTTTAGCCGTGAAGAAGTAACAAACATACTCACAAACTTTCGCATTTATAATATTACTGTGATTAAACTAACGTAACAAAGACTTTACGGAAAACAAAGGAAAATTTTTTGTTATTAAATTTGATCCTGACAAACTTTCACACACTCACTCTCTCACTCTCTCTTAATTTCTCTCTCTCTCTCTCTCGCTCTTTGTCTGATCTTGACGGTGCGCGCTATCTGCCCCCATTACTTATTTCGTGTGAAATTAGTGCGCGTTAGTTTGAGGCACTCGCAAGAGGGTGGCCGCATGCAAGTCATTATGCGGACGATCATTGAATTAATTACACAGACGGTACGGAAGTGTTGCGGAGCCGCGTCGCTCAACGCTGCTACATCGCGTTTTACTTGCTGACAGTTGCTTAAGTTGATAGCTTTTTTATAAAGAAGAAGTTGTGGTACTAGGAAAGGGACAGGATATTGTGGTGTATGTCTCAGTATGATAGATAATGCTGTAGTTTATCGATATTATAATTTCTTGTAGTTAATAGTTATCCATTGTGGACTCAATTGTTGTTGTTTTTTGTTTGTTTGGCAAATTTTTTAGATAATTCGTAGGGATTTTTAATGCTGAATTGCTTTTGCCCGTTACAGCTTTTATCAGGACAAGACCTAGTGTATATCCTACAAATGCTCCACTTGCATGGATTTCACATTTACGTTTTCGTCCCCACCTCTGCCTTAAAATGGTCAACTCGATGGTTTGAAAGTATGTTCTTTTCACACTACGATCCGCTCCCGTTCTCTCAGGGTGATCGTGCCGCGATTATCTTCATGTCCCATCTCAGCTCTCTGTCACTAAAATAGGCAACCGTAAGTAGTCTTCTTCAGTCTAAAAGTGATAGTAGATAAAATGTTAATATTATTGTTTTTTCTTTAAAGATGAACGACAACAGGTTTGACCTTAAACTATAATAAAAAAATAACACTAAACTTTCGCTATTTAAACTCAATGTAAATTTTTCGGGTATTATCGCGTAATTATTTTTACGTTAGTTTCACAAAATCATTATAAAACCAACCTCGACGTTTCGGCACAGTTACATGCGCCGTGGCCACGAGCAAACTAATACTCGAAAAGATGAAATTACGCGAAAACACCCGATTAATAAAATGAACAATAAAAAAACACTTTATTTGCTTTAGTTAAAATTACAACGTATTTCAATTTAGTGTAAGAATGTGGAACTGTTAACAACGTAAAGTGTGTCAGCTCGCAGCTCATTCACAGCACACAATGGATGCTTGCAACTGATGAATGGACTTTTTCAGATCTGTTTGCGTTTAAATGCATTTTCTACCATTCACACTTTTATCTTGTTAACTTATTCAAGCGAAAACTATGTAAATGTAAATTTTATACGCGGTTGTATTCGAGATAAAATTTTTATGATGCTCCAGAAATGTTCGTGTCACGAAGTCGTTCTTTTTTAATATGCAGATTATCGTAAATACTTAAAATACAAGACATTGAGCGAGATATCTATCTGTTTTAACGAGGTCTTTGGTAGCTAGTTTATTAACGGTTTATAGGGCGAATAAAAGTATGAATCTGGAATAGTAAAATTTTATTGGTTTTTACTAGAATATTACCCAACTAAAACTTCAGTTTGCTATACAGATTAGTGTGCGAAGGATTTATCCCGCCTTCTAGGTTTAGTCTGCTACCATGGCCGCATTGTTGCCTAACATCACGCGTGGTCGTGGTCAAAGGCTAACTTATAACTAAATAATAATAGAAACCTCTACTGAAGTCTTTAAAAATGATATTTCATTTTTGAAGACTTATCTATAGATACCCCACATGTATGGGTTTTGATGAAAAAATGTTTTGACAGTTCTAATTAAAAAAATAAAGCACCAAAAAAATTTTTTTTCTATTTTTGTGTGAAAATCTTAATGCGGTTCACCGAATACATCTACTTACCAAGTTTCAACAGTATAGTTCTTATAGTTTCGGAAAAAAGTGGCTGTGACATACGGACGGACGGACGGACAGACATGACGAATCTACAAGGGTTCCGTTTTTTGCCATTTGGCTACGGAACCGTAAAAAGGAAGATTATCCGTGAGTCCACGCAGTTGATGTCTTACGTGCCCTAGTAGTGATACAAACTGATTTGTTGGGAGAAATTTGCATCGTCAACCTGCCGTTTTTCTGGTGCGGCTCGATCTAGAAAACATCGTGTTTCAGGAATGCGTAGCAAAAAGTTTCTACTCGCGTAGGCCATTTAATTGACTCTTATAATGCTATTAATGTAATTGTCTTTCTGTTGGATAATAAACTATTTTCAAAAACCCTGGTGTCTAAAAAACTTCCCTTAAACTTTATTACTGTCCTTTATTGTACTTGGCTAAGATTTACTAAATCTTTTCTTCACGAAATGTTTTTAAAGTATAAATACAGGGTTCATCGATCTATTTGAAAGCTAAGAAATAAAAACGTAAAGTGTAAGGTGAATTCCCGATTGATTGTAGTGAGTAGTGATCGCTAGTGCAGTTTGCATGTTAAAGAGGATTTATAGTGAGGGAAGCCCGGTCAAGTTTAGGTATATTAGCTGAGCGCGACGCACACCAATGCATCACTTACGCGGCCGAGTAATACAACATGTAGTCGCTTGGAATAAAATGTCTTGATCCTATGCAATGCAAGTTATTTGTTGAAATCATTAAGTCAATATGTAGGTATTAAAGTTTTAACCCCCGACGCAAAAACGACGGGGTGTTATAAGTGTTTAACCCCCGAAGCAAAAACGACGGGGTGTTATAAGTTTTTAACCCCCGACGCAAAAACGACGGATCATTCCCTTTTAGTTCCCTAGTGGATCTAGTGGGAACTTCTTTTCTCAGTAGTTCCCCTTTTTTTGAAAAGGGGGGAGGGGGAGGGGAGGGGGCAGGGGGAAGAGAGGCGGAGGGGTGAAGGGGTAGGGGGAGGGAGGGAGGTGAGGGGGAAGGGGGGAGTGAGGGGGGCAGCGGGAAGGGTGGGGAGGGGTAAAGTGGGAGGGGGAAGGGGAACGGGAGAGGGGAGGAGGGATGGTGAGGGGGAAGGGAGAGGGGGAATTGGAGGGTGAAGGGGAGGGAATGGGAGGGGAGGGGAGAAGGGGGAGGGGAGGGAAAGGGGAGGGGTGAGGGAAATGGGGAGGGGTGAGGGAAGGGGATGGGGATGAAGGGGGGAATAGGAGGGATGAGGGCGGATGGGGGATGATGGGGGGATGTGAGGGGGAGGGGAATGAGGGATGGGGAGGGGGATGGGGGGCTTAACTAGTAGAATACAACGCACTATGATAAATTTAAAATTTAAGATGGCCGCCACCAAAAAACCGCTAATTACATATTTTGAAAGCGCTGCGTTGGGGGTTGTTTTTAAATTTTTAATTTAATTCACTTGTTGCTATAGTAAGCTAGCTGTGCGGCGTGCGCATGTTTCTCTGTCTCTCTCTCTCTCTCTCTATCTCTTATAGAAAGCAAGCCAGATATTTTCATTTCTATTTCGCATTGAACAGTGTGGTGTCGCGACGATTATTTTGAGTGTATACAGGTTTTTTGTAAATAATAAATCATGTAAATCGTGGGAACTTCGTTCCATCTGGGTGTCTCTTGACACCTCTCAAGTTTTTTATTATTATACTAGCTGCGACCCGCGCTGTTACCCGCGGCACAGTTATTGCCGATAAAACTTGATTATAATAATTTTGGCCAAGTGGGGTTACGGCGTAGATTTTGGCCAAGTGTGATAACGGCGAAGATTTTTGCCAAGTGGGGTCGATGGCGAAGATAAGTACATGATAAGTACGCTGTCATGGAAGAAATGAAAGATCTTGAGGAAATCTACATTTCAGATGACAGCTGTCAAACTTGATATGTCAATATCTCAGAAAGACTTTTCCATGACAGCGTACTTATCATGTACTTATCTTCGCCATCGATCCCACTTGGCAAAAATCTTCGCCGTTACCCCACTTGGCCAAAATTATTATAATCAAGTTTTATCGGCAATAACTGTGCCGCGGGTAACAGTGCGTCTGATACATATTGTAGTAGATAGGAGAACACATACATTTTTAAAAAACTTGAGAGGTGTCAAGGGACACCCGGATGGAACGAGGTGCCCACGATTTACACGATTTATTATTTACAAAAAACCTGTATACACTCAACAAAAATAATCGTCGCGACACCACACTGTTCAATGCGAAATAGAAATGAAAATATCTGGCTTGCTTTCTATAAGAGAGAGAGAGAGAGACAAACAGAGAAACATGCGCACGCCGCACAGCTAGCTTACTATAGCAACAAGTGTATTAAATTAAAAATTAAAAAAAAAACCTCAACGCAGCGCTTTCAAAATATGTAACCCCCTCCCTTCTCCTCCCCCCTCATCCCTCCCCCTCTCTTCTACCCCTTCCCCCTCCCTTCTCCCCCACCCCTCCCTTCTCCCCCTTCCCCCTCCCCTTCCCTCCTCCCCTTCCCCCTCACTTCTCCCTTCCTCCACCCACCGTCCCTTCTCCCCCTAACCCTTCTCCTCCCCCTCACCCCTCCCCTTCCCCCTCCCACCTTCCCCCTTCCCCCCCTCCCCTCCCCTTCCCACTCTCCCCGCCCCTCCCCTCCCCCTTCTCCCCCCACCCCTCCCTTCTCCCTCCCACCCCTCTCTTCTCCCTCCCACCCCTCTCTTCTCCCTCCCACCCCTCCCTTCTCCCTCCCACCCCTCCCTTCTCCCTCCCTTCTCCCTCCCACCCCTCCCTTCTTCCCCTACC